>CM068370.1:45188343-46388343 GCA_034769895.1 Magicicada septendecula | reverse complement strand
CTACAGCTCATCCAATCACCAGCTTTAAGAATTTGCCTTGGCTGCCCCAAGTCTACTCCCATTACAGCTATGGAAATAGAGCTCGGCATTGAACCAATAGACTTGTATATTAAAAAGCAAATATGGAACAAACATCTCAAAAATCAAACCCTTCCACCAACTCATCCAATCTACTCGTTGGCAGCCATGACCATTACGCAAGCATTCAGTAAAAGAGTGGATCTTCTCTCATGAGACATGCCCAACGAGACCCCAGAGCCCATTGCTGCATACGTCAACGAACCACCTTGGGGGACGATAGAAGTGGAAGTTAAACTTGACTTACGAATTAAAATGACCAAGGCTGACCACTCAGAAGCTCTTCGAAGGGAGACACTGGAAATGCTCAATACCCAGTATCACAGCTTTGTGAAAATATACACTGATGGATCCGTGGACAGTGGCAAAAGTAAATCAGGAGCAGGATACTATAACCAAAAGACCGGCAAATGCTTCTATGTCCCAGCAAATGCAGCGTCAAGTATGGATGCGGAGCTATTGGCGTTAGATGCGGCCTTGGTGAGCTGTCTACAGATTGAAGACAGAGAAATATGTATTCTCACAGACTCAAAATCAGCCATGGAAGCTCTGACACAGACAGGCCCAAGTGACTATTACTTCCGCATCAAGGAATTGAGGGCGCCTCTATCATCTCTAAAGATCAAAGGAAAACACATTGTATTCCAATGGACACCGGCCCATTGCGGGGTGGATGGAAACGAAAAAGCGGACCAGATAGCGAAAGAAGCTGCAAACATGGGACCAGTCAAACACCCCCAATACTCGCTGGCAAGATGCAAGAAAGCTGCGGCTGCTCGGATAAAAAAGGAATGAACAGAGCGCTGGTGCGCAGGAGTGACAGGGAGACAACTATTTCAACTCCAGAAAGAACCTGCAAACCCTTCCTTATACTGCGACATGGCAAGAGCCACGGCTACTTTTGCAGCAAGGGCCAGAATTGGCCACATTGTCACCGGACATTACCTGCACCAATTCAACTTGAGAGATACCCCAACCTGTGAGAGATGCCAGATGGAGGAGGAAGCTCTTGAGCACATTCTGCTCAGATGCTCCGTACAGAATCCAGCCAGGGAGACCCTGAGGGCCGTGATGGGAGAGAATGGTGGCCTGGACCAGATTCTCAGGAACAAGCGCTTTTGGGCACTCGCTGCTGTGGTATACCATGGACATCAGACCATCGGGGTCACTTGACCCTGGAAGTCTGCTCCAAGAAGTAAGAAGTATACCAAATCCCCTGTCTCGGCACTCCTGGGATGTCCGTCCGGCAATCCACCAATTATGTGCTATAAGGTCTCCTCATGCAGATGAAACAGCAGACAGGTAGCGGCCTGGGTCAGGTTGAATCTGTATAAGTATGACTGGGTCACAATATGGCCAAGCCTTCCTCTGGAGCCGAACGTTTGAACGCTCCTAGGGATGTTTCTATATACATCCCGTGCACACTGACTTGCTGTTTGTATGTTGAAACTTTGGTCGAGTTTAAAAATGCGTTCTTCCATGTCTCCATGAGTCTTCTGCTGAAATCTGAAGTAGCAGCCAGGAGTGATATTACACTTTCCTCCAGTGGCGACAGCATAGTTGCGTCCTTAGCCATCCTGTCCCCCCTCGTGAGTATTCACCTTGACGTGGTGAGGGGGCTTAAGCTTAGCTTAAGCATTGTTAAGCAAACTAAGAGATACTCAGAGAAGCTGCAATTCTGTCAGCTATGCAGTCCTCCAACAATACCAACACAAACCGTTCTTTTAAGAACGCCAAGAATTTGACATCAGTCAGGCATCACCCTGACAGACTATGCTTAAATTTTAAATCTAAAAGCTTTTATATGGATTTTATAGAAATATTGTATTTTGACCAGCTTTGAATTTTTTTTTAGTTTTTAAGTTTTCCTGTAATGTTTACAACTTTTTAAAACGTAAATTTAATATTTTGTCACATTTCACTTATAGTTATTTCTTCCTATTTTCAGTTACAGTTTTCTGAAATTTTGTATTTGATATTTATACAGTTTAAGAGTAATTATATGTGTATCTATATGCATCTATTTTTCTTATGTAGTTTTGTATTTAATTCTTAATTTTATAGTTATTTTTGCTCTTTCATTTTATTATATTTTAATAATCAATAATATGTTTATGATTTATTTTTGGAGGAGATACCCTTTATTTTAAGTGATAATGGTAATTATTGTAAACTGTAGTAATTTTAAAATGAATTAATGATGTACAGTTGCATCTTGATGTGATGTACACTTAATGATGACTTGATCGTGTTGACAGCAATTTGCTTGGCATGCCATTTATCCCATGATGTTCGCCAACTCTCCCTAACTTATGGGGAAAAGATGGCGCACAACAGGGTATCAGAAAATCAGTTATTTCATTATTAAACTACCTTCATTTTTACAAAACTATGTTTTTATAAAGAATAAACTGGAGGAAATATTTTTTTACAAAATCATGTAAATTCTATGTAAATAAAGCAACAAAGGAATTTCTTTTTTAAATCTGCACCATCTGTCCTGGAATTAGCACAAGTGTGGCCATGTAAAACATCTCTTTACATGTGGAAAGAAAAACAGGAAAACTGAAGTTGAGGTGGTTCAGTATGTGGATTGAGATGCTAGAATCATCATACGTTGTTTTGACATGAGGACGTGATTTTTGTCTTGTGACGAATCAGTCCATGTGCGGGCAGTAATTATCACCATCATATACTATTCTATTTTGCAGTGGGACCCAGATACTATCACGATTTCTACTTGTATTCACTCCAGGTTTGAGAGTTCAGACTTCATACAACACAACATATTGGGTTTTCTCCAGGAACTTCAGTCTTCTTCCATTTATTTTTTCCATCCACTGTTCCCTTAAAACCATTCTTAGTAGGGATTTACCCTCAGAACATTCCAATTTAGTTTACCTTTCCCCCCTTCATAACCCTTAGAAGTGATATACCCAGGTTCACTTTTTTTTTAAGCTGCTCTACATTGTGTGTAAAATATTTACCTTATTACTTCCGTCGTGTGACTTCATGTTGCGTTTTGATTTAATTTATGCGTTTCGAGACATATGTCTTGTCATCAGAAATAAATAAAATAAAAATTCACTCTTAGACCGTTACATATTAAAATACAAATATTTGAAAACAATTACACACATATCCGCTTACTTGAGTGCACACTCGAGTCGGACCGATCGGACACTGACTATCAATCGCTACTGTGTAGACAGGTTTATTGCTGTATCATATTTATTTATTAACCAGAACATTTACATTACATCTTACAAACAATACATTTATAAAAGTAAGTAAACCTACAGAGGTATACTTTGATACCTGTTTGCAGGGCTGGCAAAAAAACTTAAAACTACATAGTCAGCTAATGCTAACTTAATACAATGAATATATTAATATAATCAAATTTCCATGATAATAGTAATTCAACAATTATTTTATATATGATATTATTTATCACACACAATTTCAAAGATATAGACAATATATGTTAACTTAACATTCTTATATATTGGCTTTAATCCATTTCTTTAATTTGGTTTTCCTAGAACTAATTTGACTTAATATTTTGAGATCATTTGGAAGGTCGTTAAACAATCTTATGGCTCTGACAAAACTGCTTCTACCACCAACTGTCTTAGATCTCAAACGAATAGGAACACTTCTATTTCTAGTAATACTATTAGAGTTTATAAATTTAGTTTTAAATCATTGTAATGAAGCTTTAATGCCTCAAAGGAAAATAATTGTTCTACATTTAGTGGATTGTTGTGAGGTATGAAATGATTCCTGTTAACAATTTTCAGAATTTTATTTTGCAACTCTTGTATCAATTTTAAATTGCCTGCATACGCTCCTCCCCAGGCAATAATTCCATAGCTAATTATGCTCTGACAGAATGCATAGTAAAGCATTCTAAGAGTCTCAGTATGCACATATTTGGAGATTTTATGAAAAATAAATACTAAATATTTAGTTTTATTTAAAATATACTCAATATGTTCATTCCAAATCATTCTATAATCAAATACAATCCCCAAATATTTACAACTTTCAACCCGTTTCAATAATTTACCATTCATAGAAACACTAATATCATAAGGAACACTATCACAATAGTTTCCAAAAGTCATAAAAACTGTCTTGTCCAAGTTTAGAGATAATTGGTTCAATGCAAGCCATTTAGAAACCATATCTAAATAATTGATCATATTTAATTCCACTAACTTCCAAGTTTTATCAGTCAATATAACAGCTGTAAAATGTAATGTAATATAGCGGGTTTGATTTAAAATTTAAATGGTCGTTTAGCATGAAGTCACGACTGTGTATGTCATTGTACGCCCTATATATCTCAAATTCTTCCAAGGCGTTCATGTAAGTGTCTTTATTACAAAAATGCATGGGTTTCAAGTTGGAAACAAAGCTTGTATATTTATGATTTTTGTCTATCAAATGACGTGCATAGTTGGATTTTATGCTTGATGGTGATGTCTGACCCTTCAGATTGTGCTTTGGCGTGTGTTCAATAAAACGTTTTTGGAAACCCCTTCCCATCTGGCCGATATAAAAACATTCACAATCGTCGCAAGATAATTTATACACCCCCGTTTTCTTTTCTAAAGGGATAGTTATTTTATTACGGAGTATGTTCATAAGAGTATTGTTTGTTTTAAATATTATGGTTCTATTGTTATTATACTAGTTAAAATTTTTGGCATTATGTTGGTGTATGTCGTTGAAATAAAAATGGTTTTTGTGTCTTTTTCTATATGGGGTTTAGATAGCTTGTGCTTTTATTTTCTGAGGAGGTTGTCAATCAAGGAACTATTGTAGCCATTGGCTTGAGCTATGTATTTTATTGTGTTTAGTTCGTCATTAAAATCCTCATCGTCAAGAGGTACTGTTAAAAGTCATTAAAGGCTGCCATTTTTTGCAAAAAGGGGTGATGTGAGTCGACAGGTATGGTTACATCGGTGGTGGTTGGTTTCCTATAGATATTGAATTTCAGTTTATCAATGTGTTTAGTAACTGTTAAGTCCAAAAAGTTTAATTTATTATTTGTTTCAGTCTCAAGAGTGAACTGAATGTTCCTATTTATATTATTCATATAGTTTTTAAAATTTTCAATCTGTCGTAAAGTGCCTTTATATATTATAAATGTGTCAACATAACGTGCATAAAATATGATGTTATTTTTGTGAATATTGTTAGAAAACATAAATGTGTTTTCATAGAAATTCAAATAAATGTCAGCAAGCAAACCAGAAAGCGGCGAGCCCATTGCTAAACCATCACGTTGACTGTAAATTAATTAAAGTAAGGTCATTGAAAGTAAAATAATTTTGTCCTAAAATGACTTCAAGTAGGCCCAATAGCTCTTCTATCATTTGGGCGTTTAATTTGTTACTTTCAAACAAGTTATTCCTTAGAATCTGCAGCGTTTCCCTAACTGGTATGTTAGTATACACGTTGATAATGTCAAAGGAGGCCAATTTATAATTGGGGGGTAACTTAACATTCTTAACCTTATTTATAAAGGCAGTGAGATTTGCAATAGTATGGTTGGTTTTTATGTCTATACTGTCCCTAATGACTTTGACAAGTTTTTTGGCTGCACGAAAACCTGGTGGTGTGGTAAAATTAACAAGGGGTCTAATCGGTACGTTGCCTTTATGAATTTTGGGTAGACCTGTAAAAATCGGAGCTATAGCATTGCAGGGTTTTAGGTAGCGACGTGTACGTTCACTGAATAAATTTACGCATTTATTAATTTCCTTGTTTAAATGTTTAACGTAAATGTGTGTAGGATCAGACTTCATAGTTATTATATTGTTATTTGAGATAAAGTCATTAACCTTCATTGTATATGATTCACTGTCCATGACAACAAGGGTTTTACCTTTGCCCGCTTTTGTGATAAGTGCATTATTTTCGATTAACTTTGTTTTTATCTGTTTCAATAACTTGAATTCCTTGGAACTGTTTGTGTATTTATTTGACATATGATGCAGACGATCATGCAAAGTACGCGCTTTCATAACTTTCATAACTTTCTAAACTTATTACTTATTAGATAACATACCTCGTTTTGTAGTTTTGGGTCTGGGATTGCTTTTGTCGCCGTTTCGGCACTAATGATTTTATGGGCGATTTGATTTTTATTAAAGTTAGGAGGAATACAATAATTTATGCCCTTATTTAAAATATTCAGTTCATCGGCATTGAAAGTTATTGAAGTTAAATTCGACACACGTGGATAGAAGGTGTGTTTACAATGGACGTTCGTGTCACGACTGTGTTTATCTTTTAAATTTTGCAACTTGCGTGTCTGTTTTATATATATATATACACACACACACATATATATATTGCGAATCACATCAGTCACGTATTTATGAACAGAATCAAGGACATTGTTTATGATTGCAGGATGAATGTTCTTAAGCATTTGCAAATGCAATTTGAGTAACTGTATATTAAGAATAGATTTTTTGGTGTATAACGATTTAATTTTTTCTTTGATATAGAAAGTTTGGGCATGTTTAATTGTCGTTTTTGCTGATTTTGAAGATGATCTAATGTTTATGATAGTGTACTTTGGTGTTAAATTGTGAAACAGACAAAATTTATTAAATTTTATGTGTAGGTTAGTCTTCAACAATTTCATTTTTGTTTTGTTTTGTTTTTAATTACAGTATCATAACACAAAGTTTTACCTGAAGATGGGACTGTTTACCTGAAACATTGTTGTCACTTATAAATAAAGTTACAAGGACACTTGATAACTGCAAATATTCATTGTATTTACATAACTATGTGTAATAGGTAACAACATGACAATAACTAATGATGTAATAAAGTTAATTAAATGTGTGAACTACGGTACACAAAACAACCAGTCATCTAAATTTATGAAAAGGGGCTGGTGGTATGTTTGAGTAGTAATTATATTATGACAATTATGATAAAAATGTATGTAATAGTATAAAAAAATGCACATAAAATTTAAAATATGAAGGATATTTTTTTTCAACCACCGAGATGCCACTCAATGAGACCCACATGCGATATTGGATTGGAGATATGCAGCGCATGCGCATTGGACTATTCCCTACCACACAGCAATAGGTGCACTCCCTCCCTTCAGTCATTGTTGCGTAACAAGTGTCATAACATGTCTAATGTAATCGAATCGCCCCCGACAAGTGTGTAGTGCGTGCCATAATTTGCTTTCTTCTCGCCAAAGGGTGTAATGCAGCCGAAATTCATCGTCAAATGAGTAATTTTTATGCCAACAATTTTATGAATGATGGTTGTATATGAGAATGGTGCAGAAAGTTTAAAGAAGGACGAACTGACATCCATGATGTCAAGGGTATCAAGGGAGGAAATCTGTAGCGATGGAAGAAATTGTTGATAAAGTTAATCAAGTGGTTCGCAAAAGGTGCAGATTCACAATTTCTGAGCTGTCTGTCGAATTTCCTGAAATCTCAAGGTCAGTTCTGTATGACATTGTAAGCGTGAAGCTTGGCTACAGAAAAATTTGTGTACGGTGGGTGCTGAAAATGCTTATTGACAACCATAAGACTCAGCGAATGGGCGCAGCCTTAGAATTTTTGCAACGCTATTACGAGAAAAGGCAGGGTTTTCTGGACAAGATTGTGACGGGAGATGAGACGTGGGTGCAATATGAAAGTGTCGAGACAAAAGAGCAGTCCAAACAGTGGAAGCATAGTGAGTCCCCAGGTAGACCGGTAAAGTTCAAGCAAACATTTTCAACAAAAAACTTATGGCTACTGTGTTTTGGGACCGAACAGGCGTATTATTGACTGAATTTAATGAACGGGGGACGACCGTCACTTCAGCCTTATACTGTGGCACTCTTCAGCGACTACGAAGAGCAATTAAGAACAACAGAAGAGGAATGTTGTCATCGGGTATTGTCTTTCTTCACGACAACGCTCATCCTCACACTGGAGCACAGACACAGGATCTCCTCCGGAAGTTCAAATGGGAGGTTTTTAAACATCCGCCATATAGCCCAGATTTAGCGCCGAGCGACTTTCATCTTTTCACTCAAATAAAGCTGTGGTTAGCAGGGCAGAGGTTTATGAGTGACGATGAACTGAAGGCCTATGTGAACAGTTGGCTAAGTGACCAGGCGGCAGCTTTCTTTGATAGGTAAACTCATGCCACGTTATGATAAGTGCCTAGATCGAAATGGTGATTATGTATAAAAGTAGCTGAGAGATGTACAAATATTTTGTATATAATACATTTTTTATAATTATTCTCGTTTTTTATTCCTACTTTAACGGAGGTTGGAAAAAATAGCCCTCGTAAATAAGTTGAGCAACATCTGATTTGTGTATGATAAGAAAACTTGTCCCACAGGTACACAGAAAAATTTTTTGTCCTTCCAATCCCACTTTTAACTAGTTTTACTGTAACATGTTTAACATTACTTACTTATTGGTAACTGCTAATAATAGACGTGATACTACGTTAAGTGCTTTATTAATTATTTAACTATTTTTATAATTCTTTACACCTATTCATAATACTCCCAACTGTCTTTATTAGACTGTTAATAATTCTTTCATACTGCGATGCTTCTCTATTGACAAGGATGTAGAGTACAAGTCTGAAATACTTTGAATAAAACTTGTGAAAAGGTAAGGATTTTTAAGAGAATTTCTATTTGAAATTCACATCTTTCAGTAAAGCTGTCCACACACAACCAAAATTAACTCTGTTTAGATGAACAGTAGGATCGATGGTAGATCAACTAAAACATAATTTAATTGAATTGCTAATGTCATAGTGCTCGTGTGGTACAATTAAAATATCAGAATGAAACAAAAAACACTGAGTATACAAAAAAAACTAAAATTTGTCTTTGGTTGTAATATTTATTTCATTTTGACATTTTATTTATTGTGACAATTATTCTTAAACTTGTTAGGAACAAAAACGTTACTGATATTAAAACCAAATAAGCAATGACAATAATGGAATGAAATGTACTCGAGTTGATTTTTAATTTTGATGAGGTTACATTGTGGTGTACTGTGTGTAACTTACCAGTGTTAATACTAATCTTAATACGCCCAAGGTGTAACCAAGCTAGATAGGACACATAGCCAGAAGAATAGGTGAAATGGAAAATCTTGTTTCATATGATAAAATAGAAGATAAAAGATGTATGGATAAATTTCTAATGAAGTTGGTGGATAGACCTTAAGGAAACAACATCACACTCCCTATGTGAAGAAACATGGTCATCCGAGAATACAAGTTTGGGTTCATTCAACAACATCTAGTCATCCATTCCCACCAATTCAGCAGATACTGGGCAGTCCTAACAAGTATACTCATAATATTCAGGTCCTGCCATATATCGGTGTTTCTTTTATGATCATGGAGAGTATACCCTGCCATGTGCCTGAGAAATCTCATTTCAGCCGCTTGGATATGACTGGCCTGGCCTTTCGTTAAAGTCCAATTTCAGACCCATAAAGAAGTGTGTGGGAGGGCCATCGCCTTGTAGAATTTTAGGTGTGTTTGTATCATTAGGTTTCATCCAGATTTATAATAATGATCACAATATAAAATGAGAATACATTCAATTCATCTTAATTAAAAAAAATTAAAACAATGTTCACATGCCATTAATTCACAAAAAATCCAAATTCTAGTACCATCCAAATAAGATACCATTGAAGTATGTACTAAATAGAAAATTCCACTATCGCTTATACTGTGTAAATTAATGTATTACTGTTATAATTTTGGCTTGCCAGGCTGTAAGGACATGTATAAAGTTGTTGGGTGCAAACATTTCAGCTGTACCTTCGAAGACCATCTTCATTCCATAAAGTTGGAGCAAAAGGTTGCAACATTGAATTGACCAATAGTTACTGACTGCGATAACTTGATCAGTGAACTGTAATCATGAACTGTATTGGGATATACAACTTTTGCATAAAATAAAAGTCTTGTAAAATACAAATGGAGACAGGAGTTGTGTCCGGGATCTGCTACACAACAGAACACCATATAATGTTGATAATGATGACGATAATTTCAGAAACTATTATACTTTCTCATTTCGGTTAAAACTCTGCAGGATAGTTGGCAGGTGCTCTCCATATTCTCGGTCTTCAGAAGTATTCCTCTTCAATACAAAGTCACAATCCATGTCGTTTTAACCATTTGGGTTAGATAATCCAAATTCACTCTTCATCGCAGTAATGTACTTTATTTTATACATAAAAGTACAGATTAATTCTGAATCATCAGATGTACAGCACATAATATGCCATTAGTCAGATAGTTCAACTAATGAACACTGTTGATACAGATTTAAATCTAGAGAAGAGACTTTACGCCCTCCATTGAATGACACTAAAACTTCTGTTGCTCAATGAATATGAAAATATGTTAACCAGCTGAGATAAAAGATATGAAAGAATTTATGTTACAGGAAAAAACTTGTTCATACCTACAACTTAAAACAATACACTTTTAAAAATTATAAATTTTGGGCTAAGTGTATTTAATTAAACAGTATTTAAAGACTATTTAAATACAGAACATGATGAAAAATTATTTAAATTTTAAATACAGAAAATAATGTATAAAAAAAATCAATTACTTCATGAAACACTGTTATGCAAAAGTTTTTTAACAATAATTTATTTTGAAAATACTTTGTATTGTAACATGATGAGATGTACAAAGTAATATTGTTTGATTTATAGAAAATATTTAAAACTTATGGAAAAAGGAATATAGAATTTGAATGCAAATGTTTGTACTTCAAACTATAAAAAACGAGAATTAAAAAAAACGCATTTGGTATGTATGAGGTATACACTATAACAGAATAGTATATTAACAAACTTAATATTATTTACTAAAATATTTAATCACCTAAAATTTATGTTTCATTTATGTCTTAAAAACAGGTGTTTCAAAAGTCTTATTTTACAATTACACTACACGGCATTCATTTATTCATAAAGGGAGAAAAATATTGGCTTTGTTTAGACCACCTTATGCGCACATCCTTATACAATAAATTAAGTCAAAGCAATAAAATGGTTTGAACAGCACTTAAGCCAATATCGTCCATGCCAAATACACAGACCACTGAAAATTATTCTAGAATTAGAGTCATTTACACCCCTTCACTCTCGTCATCTGCCATTTTATTAAAAGTGATTCATATCACACAATCCGTAACAACTGAACTTATTCTTGTACATGCTTACCAAATATATTAACCATTTATATAATATATACATGGAAATTATTAGACAAAACATTAATGGTGACCATAACTTACACTGTAAAACTTCTTCCTTAATCCACCCTACTGTACCGTGGCACAATATCTTTGCTTATCCAAAAGTCACAGTTGGGATAATCTGGTATTAAAGACGGGTCCTAACCAATTATAAGAATCTTGTTATTGCCTGCGTCTGATGCAGGGCTATCAAATTTATGAAGTGCGACGTATCGGTAAAATATCTGCTGGATCGCTGTTACGTATCTTCGTTGTTCTGGTGACTTTGCTTCATAACGACCAAGGATTGCTGCTACATCAGAGTCCACATAAGCTAAACCATTATTCCTCTCCTGAAAACAAAAATAAAAGTTTGCTTATTTTGTTCAACAAAAGATCTAACTATTTGTGTAACATGTCAACTAGCGCATAGAGCAAGCTGCACAATTAAGTGCTGCTAGCAACAGTTTTTAATGCTGGAATGCAGTTATCTCCGTCCCGACATGATCATCAGTCTTTGAGTTACACACGCTGTAGTGGGCACAAACATACCACCCGTCAGATTTATAATGAGTGAGAATGAAGATCTTAACACAACGTGTGTATAAAATTTTGTTGCAAGCTTTGTAAAATCTTTACAGAGCAATTTCCATTGAACTGTAAAGTTATCATTACCATTTGCATTGGTACACAGTTGGTGAGCGATTTTGAGACGGGTTTCTTTTTGATCATCAGTCAACAAACTCAGCACAAATTTTTCAGTGATACGATACATTTAAGTTTTTCTATCAAAATTTAGTTTTATGATCTTATATGGATGCGACTTCTCTCAGGAAGTCTCGGCAGTTAAATGATGATTTACAATTACCACATCACGAGCTCTCTTGTCATGATCTTCAACTTCGCTTTGATCTGCCCTGACTATTGTTATAGCTCTCTTTAAAAATGCTTAAAATAATCGATCTGCCCGTCCAGGCTTCCGCATGTGCTTAACTGAATAACCAGAATGTCTCTGTAAAGTTTTAACCTAGTTTTGCCACAAAGTTTCATATGCAAAAGTTGTTCCTCAAGGTCTTTCTTACACTTCAAGGTTTACAACTTTGTCACTAAACTGATGGTCAGCGTGCGCACATCCCCACTCAATCTGGAATAGCATAAAGACTAATGGTTATAGTGAACCAGAATGTATCTGTATAGTTTTAACTTAGTTTTGCCACAAAGTTTCATATGCAAACGTTCTTCAAGGTCTTTCTTACACTTCAAGGTTTACAAATTTGTCACTAAACTGATGGTCAGCATGGGCACATCCCCACTCAATCAGAAATAGCTTAAAGACTAATGGTTATAGTGAACCAGAATAAATGACTGTTGTTAAAAACTACCACTAGGTGTGCCCAAAATTGCAACGCGTTGTTTGTGTGGGTCGATGTGTTCCTGAACAACCAGATTCTCTCTGTATAGTTTTAACCTAGTTTAGCCACAAAGTTTCATATGTAAACGTTGTTCTTCAAGGTCTTTCTTACACTTCAAGGTTTACAACTTTGTCACTAAACTGATGGTCAGCGTGCGCACATCCCCACTCAATCTGGAATAGCATAAAGACTAATGGTTATAGTGAACCAGAATGTCTCATTAAAGTTTTAACCTAGTCTTGCCACAAAGTTTCATATGCAATCGTTGTTCTTCAAGGTCTTTCTTACACTTCAAGGTTTACAACTTTGTCACTAAACTGACAAGTCAGCGTGCGCACATCCCCACTCAATCTGGAATAGCTTAAAGACTAATGGTTATAGTGAACCAGAATGTCTCTGTATAGTTTTAACCTAGTTTTGCCACAAAGTTTCATATGCAAAAGTTGTTCTTCAAGGTCTTTCTTACACTTCAAGGTTTACAACTTTGTCACTAAACTGACGGTCAGCGTGCGCATATCCCCACTCAATCTGGAATAGCTTAAAGACTAATGGTTATAGTGAACCAGAATGTATCTGTATAGTTTTAACCTAGTTTTGCCACAAAGTTTCATATGCAAATGTTGTTCTTCAAGGTCTTTCTTACACTTCAAGGTTTACAACTTTGTATCTAAACTGATGGTCAGCATGCGGATATCCCCACTCAATCTGAAATAGCTTAAAGACTAATGGTTATAGTGAACCAGAATAAGTGACTGTTGTTAAAAACAACCGCTAGGTGTGCCCAAAATTGCAACACGTTGTTTGTGTGGGTTGATGTGTTATTGAACAACCAGATTCTCTCTGTATAGTTTTAACCTAGTTTTGCCACAAAGTTTCATATGCAAACATTGTTCTTCAAGGTCTTTGTTACACTTCAAGGTTTACAATTTTGTCACTAAACTGATGGTCAGCGTGCGCACATCCCCACTCAATCTGAAATAGCTTAAAGATTAATGGTTATAGTGAACCAGAATAAATGACTGTTGTTAAAAACTACCGCTAGGTGTGCCCAAAATTGCAACGCGTTGTTTGTGTGGGTCAATGTGTTATTGAACAACCAGATTCTCTCTGTATAGTTTTAACCTAGTTTTGCCACATAGTTTCATATGCAAACGTTGTTCTTCAAGGTCTTTCTTACACTTCAAGGTTTACAACTTTGTCACTAAACTGACGGTCAGTGTGCGCACATACCCACTCAATCTGGAATAGCTTAAAGACTAATGTTTATAGTGAACCAGAATGTCTCTGTAAAGTTTTAACCTAGTTTTGCCACAAAGTTTCATATGCAAACATTGTTCTTCAAGGTCTTTCTTACACTTCAAGGTTTACAACTTTGTCACTAAACTGACGGTCAATGTGGGCACATCCCCACTCAATCTGGAATAGCATAAAGACTAATGGTTATAGTGAACCAGAATGTCTCTGTATAGTTTTAACCTAGTTTTGCCACAAAGTTTCATATGCAAAAGTTGTTCTTCAAGGTCTTTCTTACACTTCAAGGTTTACAACTTTGTCACTAAACTGATGGTCAGCGTGCGCACATCCCCACTCAATCTGGAATAGCTTAAAGACTAATGGTTATAGTGAACCAGAATAAATGACTGTTGTTGAAAACTATCGCTAGGTGTGCCCAAAATTGCAACGCGTTGTTTGTGTGGGTCAATGTGTTATTGAACAACCAGATTCTCTCTGTATAGTTTTAACCTAGTTTTGCCACAAAGTTTCACATGCAAACGTTGTTCTTCAAGGTCTTTCTTACACTTCAAAGTTTACAACTTTGTCACTAAACTGACGGTCAGCGTGTGCACATATTCCCACTCAATCTGAAATAGCTTAAAGACTAATAGTTATAGTGAACCAGAATGTCTCTGTATAGTTTTAACCTAGTTTGCCACCAAGTTTCATATGCAAACGTTGTTGTTCAAGGTCTTTCTTACACTTCAAGGTTTTAATTTTTCTTTCTTACAAGTTTTAATTTCGGTCTTCTTCTGAATATTCCCATTATCTCTTTATTATTTCAGCTCTGCATTTCTACTACACATTTCAATCATTTAATTTTAATCATTTACCATTTACTATACAATTCAAAAAAAAATAAATTTCAAATTTACCACGAATATTTCCATCTTTTCAGTGAATTAAAACCAGCTCAAATTAATTTAATTACATCATTTAAAGCATTTTAAATTCATTTACTACCATTTGTTATAACCTTCAAATCAAACAATTTTCAAATTGATTACCGAAATTTCTATTTTTTCAACATTTTCCCTTAATTTATTTTCATTATAAAAATTCATAATTGCATACTGACAATTACTCAATCCAAAAAAATATTATTATTGTTACAGACTCGATAAAAATTACAAACCTTGCTTACACACACAATACAATGTACATACCACACAATGTAGCAGCTGATACCTTATCAGAACATCAACATAACCTTACTACATAAGTACATTTAACACATGTAAACCAAATACAAAATTATATACACTATACGTCATATTAGCTGCCATTGTTTACCAAAAATCATTTCATTATTCAATCCAGTATTTAAACCACTACACTCTCATAATTATATTTTCATTAATAATAAATGTCTAACCTCCATCATCAAAAATTAATCTAATCTTACTCTTACACATTTCAGTTTTATTTACATACATTATGTGACGGTACAATTCTGGTACAATAATATTTTTGCAAAATAATTGTTCTAATAAATAATTATTGTATTTTATTTTATATCCCCTATAAGAGAGTGGTAAAGTTTTGGTGAGAATTTTCAATAACGCAATATTGAGTTAACAGGATTTGTGTCGAATTCAGTGGAAAATGACAAAAGTAGCAAAAAACTGTTTGTCATAATAACGAGTAAACAAGCGTAGCCCATGATTATGTCAGACGAAAGAATGCGATGCGCATACATACATACAATTGTAAGCCAGAGGCTTGGCCGTGGAACAAAGAACCAGTGACGTAGTTGTTGCCCCACCTCTGCAATGCTTAGTGGTGAAACATCATTTTCGTCCAGACCGTGAAGTGCGCCGGTCGGCCAATTCACACAGCCGGCAAATTCACGAAGTGTGATTATTTAAATTTTACACCACCAAAAGTTTATTAATAACAGTTATATATATTAACAGTTTTGAGTTAAAACATCAGAAGCGTGTAATCCACGATGGGACGCTACAGATTTGAATAAAAGTGAGATCTACGATAGGACGCTACCGATTCAAAAGCGTGTAATCTGCGATGAGACATTTCAAAAACGAGAGTGTGTGATCAAAGATGTCTCATTTTCGATGTCCGCAACTCAAAAATATAGGAAGTGACAACTAAGTACAATTGGCTGTAAAACCAATCAAATATTCAATATAATCCAAATTTAATAACATGAGCTCATTTTTACAACTTTGTCACTAAACTGACGGTCAGCGTGCGCACATACCCACTCAATCTGGAATAGCTTAAAGACTAATGTTTATAGTGAACCAGAATGTCTCTGTAAAGTTTTAACCTGAGTATGAATGGGAGAGAGTGAGAGAGTGGATAATATTCTATATTAATAAGTGCTGGGTTGTGCCACTATAGATATATATACATATTTAACATGTTTCTTAATATTATAATACATGTCTGTTTTTGGAGGGATGTAAGGGTGTAATATTTGACAAACGCATGGCGTAACCTGTAATCTTTTCAATATGTACGTAGTTTTTCCTTTTATATAAATAAAAGGTAATGTCAATGGTAACAATTAGAAAAACGAGTGAATTATTTCAGGTAATATATTCCTCTACTCTGGTTCGTATAACTCGAATTCTGGCCTTTCAAGGTAAGTTTTTGTATTTATATGCAGTATGAAACATGGCGCCCGAAATTTTTAATATTAAATGTAACCGATTAATAAAACAGCAATAAAGTTTAATTACAAATGGCTTTTGCGAACAGGGACTCTACATAAGACTTAATTTTATGTGGAGTATACCTATTGGAGAAACGGAATATTTACCTGAGATAATTGGGAAAGTACGGAAACACGTGCGAAAGGTAGGGTTAAGTTACGTTATAGACCTATATGTGTTAGATATATAATAAGCAAAATGAATACTGGTGAAAATGATAATGTAGACAAAACAGTTACGAGTGAGATGGACGTTAAATTAACCCCAATTAGTCAGATCAGTGAAACCAGAGCCACTGAATTAAATCCAGTTCCATTAACACCCATCTCAACTCGAGACGAAAATAAAACAGATGATACAGCTGCCATGATGCAGTTACTATTAAATAAATTTGATGAGAAGTTTAATAAATTAGACAAGAAGTTAGATGAGCAAAAAATTGATTCTAATGTTAAATATACTAACTTGAATGACAAATTGTGACAAATTTGATGAACAGAGTGTAAAGTTCGATGAAATAAAAAATAAAATTAAAAGACAAAAGAATCGATGAAATGCATACGCATTTCGATAAAATGACAGAACAAACAGTAACGTTAGTAGACGAGATATTTGATATACCGAAGAGTAAAGTAGACAAGAATTACAAGAATAGTGGGGGTAGTAATGATTTGTATAATGAGTTTACAGGTAGTAACAATGATATAATTAAGAACATGGTGTTAGAAAATGATGATGAGAATATTGGGAGTGATAATGAGATGTTTGTGTGTGTTGAGTCAGAGAGAGAGCTGAGAGAAAGTATATTTGTAAAAGGGATGCAGGGGGTAGAATTTTCCTTTAATGTTGTAGTAGGGGTGAAGTAAAGTCTTCACGTATTTTTAGCAAGGACGTGAGTTCCTTAGATTTATATTTGGGAGACGATAGGTCTACAAATAGAATTCCCTGGTGTTTTTGTGTACCTCATAGGTGGTGCAGTAATTATGAGTTAGTGACCCCTGCATATTTGGAGAGAGAGAGTGTAGCTTGGTGTTATGGTGAGAAATATATTGAGAGAGAGAGAAAGAGAGTAATAGAGATTTTTAAGATAAATAGAAAGTATAGAGAATTTGTAGAAAGTTTAGGGGTAGAGATGGTGGATAATTATAGTGAATACTTACCTTATAGCGAAATTGAGATAGCAATAATAGTAGATGAGGATAATAATGATAACAATTACTTACCTTGGGAAGTAACAGGTGTCGTAGTAGATAATTATGATAGAAATTACTTGATAACTTACATGATTATGACAGATAATACTGAGGTAGACAGAACCATACCCAATCGTGACATGGTATATGATAAATTAATATGGAAATTTAAAGAAATTCTGATCAAAGTTAAATGTGAATTGGTTATTTTAATGTATTAACCGTATTAATGTATTAATGTTAATGATGAGTGTATTATTATGTATTATGTAATATGTATTATGTTTATCATGTATTAGCATAGGAATTTGAACATGAATCATATGTATGTATAACAAATAGTGTGTGTGGAGGAGAAAGAGGGGTAAATATTGTTAACAGCACCAGATTACTTACTTTTAACGATAATAATATTAATAATAATAATAATAGTAAGATTTTTTATATAAAATGTTTGAGTAAGAGGGAGATTTTGGTAATTCTGGATTACATGTTTCATTTGTATAAAGTTTTGTTTCTTCTATAATTATATTAATTATGAAAACAGAAAAGGGTTAATTATTATCGATGGGAATCGAATAAATTTTATAATGTCAAGGGTAGTCAATGAAGAGAATGGCACTTCTATATAATTCTTGTTGAGTTGAAGCAAACCCAGTGCTTCTTAACACAAACCAGCACACAGCTAAGGGGAAACAAATCAGTTAGGGATATAGTATTATACCAAGCCACTATTTTAATATTTTTGATTTATTGTTTCAGTGTTTGGTGATGTTGTGACGGCGGTCCTGAGCTGGCCAGCGCGTCAGAGCAGGAGCATTACGCGCCTGATTGGCCTTATGGTGTTGGGATCTCGTAAGAGAAGTCCAGTAAGGTCATGCAGGTACTGTCATCATCATCGGACCACGGGTGAGTTATTGTATTTCTTTTCACATAAACAGTAAGGGGGTTGTGGCGACATATCCTAGCTGATCCCTTTAGGAAGTACGAATGTGTCAATGAGAGTTTTTATGCTTCGGCATAAAATCTTTCATTGAGGGGGTTTTGTGACGGTACAATTCTGGTACAATAATATTTTTGCGAAATAATTGTTCTAATACATAATTATTGTATTTTATTTTATATCCCGTATAAGAAAGTGGTAAAGTTTTGGTGAGAATTTTCAATAACGAAATATCCTGTTGTTGAGTTAACAGGATTTGTGTCGAATTCAGTGGAAAATGACAAAAGTAGCAAAAAACTGTTTGTCATAATAACAAGTAAACAAGCCTAGCCCATGATTATGTCAGATGAAAGAATGCGATGCGCATACATACATACAATTGTAAGCCAGAGGCTTGGCCGTGGAACAAAGAACCAGTGACGTAGTTGTTGCCCCACCTCTGCAATGCTTAGTGGTGAAACGTTGTCATTTTCGTCCAGACCGTGAAGTGCGCCGGTCGGCCAATTCACACAGCTGGCAAATTCACGAAGTGTGATTATTTAAATTTTACACCACCAAAAGTTTATTAATAACAGTTATATATATTAACAGTTTTGAGTTAAAACATCGGAAGCGTGTAATCCACGATGGGATGCTACAGATTTGAATAAAAGTGAGATCTACGATAGGACGCTACCGATTCGAGAGCGTGTAATCTGCGATGAGACATTTCAAAAACGAGAGTGTGTGATCAAAGATGAGACGTTTTCGATGTCCCCAACTCAAAAATATAGGAAGTGACAGCTAAGTACAATTGGCTGTAAAACCAATCAAATATTCAATATAATCCAAATTTAATAACATGAGCTCATTTTTAAAGAAAATGTACCAGAGTATGAATGGGAGAGAGTGAGAGAGTGGATAATATTCTATATTAATAAGTGCTGGGTTGTGCCACTATAGATATATATACATATTTAACATGTTTCTTAATATTATAATACATGTCTGTTTTTGGAGGGATGTAAGGTTGTAATATTTGACAAACGCGTGGCGTAACCTGTAGTCTTTTCAATATGTACGTAGTTTTTCCTTTTATATAAATAAAAGGTAATGTCAATGGTAACAATTAGAAAAACGAGTGAATTATTTCAGGTAATGTATTCCTCTACTCTGGTTCGTATAACTCGAATTCTGGCCTTTCAAGGTAAGTTTTTGTATTTGTATGCAGTATGCAACATGGCGCCCGATATTTTTAATATTAAATGTAACCGATTAATAAAACAGCAATAAAGTTTAATTACAATTATTATACTAAATACAACTATTTGATTAACGACTCGGAACACAAAGTTTTTTATGAGTAAAAACAAAGTTTTACCTTACAACCTGAACCAGTTCTTTCTTTCTTCCTGAACCTGAAGAGGTTCTTTGAACCTCTGAATAAGCTTTTTAAAAGTGAAAACTGGTTCAGGTTGTACGGTGAAACTTTATGTTTTTACTCATAAAAAAACTTTGTGTCGTTAATGAAATAGTTGTATTTAGTTAAGTAACGGACACGTCATGGACAACGAAATCCAAGAATTTACATTATTATATTATCTTTTTTAACATAATGTCTATTTAAATCTGCTTTATCCATTATACCGTCATAATAATTTATAGGATTATCCCCCATTATTATTCTATCATAAAACCTGTGTGCATCATTTATAGTCAATTCACCCTCAGTATTTTTTGTCATAATTAAATAGTTTACCATTTCACCATTATTATCATCACCTAACCTAACCTGTGCCAGTTTCATCACTAGGTAAGTGCTTATTATTATCACCATAAAAATAATCATCTGCTATTAATACACAAATTTTCTCCCCAGGTAAGTATTTTTTCTCAACAATATAATCATCATTTACAGCTGCTCTAATTACTGCACAAGGTAAGTATTTCATATTATCAACTCCCTAAATCATTAATAAATTTTTAAAATTTTTAATAGAGAATCAGGTTTGAAGTTTAATGGAATATTAAATAGAAAATGAATATTAAACTTGTAAAGTGGGGAAATTTTACTCCAATTCAAATATGAAATGTTTATTATAAGGTAATTAATAAGGGAGTAACGGAGTACATGTCTTATATATATATATATATATATATATATATGTATTTGTTGTAGTTAATAACTTTTCGCTTTTGTAGTGATCATGTTGTGTTTAGGAAATGTAAAATATAAAACCAGTACTTTGATAAAGGCAAACCAGTACGGCTAAGAGGGAATCAAATCAGTTAAGGATATGGAGTAGTGAAAAGCCATTTATTGATGTTTTCATTCATTGTTACAGAGTCTGGTGATACTGTGGCCACAATCACCGGACTAGGGGGGTAAGCAACCTATGATTTTAGTAAGAAGTAGGGAGGGTCATGGCGCCATGTCCTTGGTGGTCCTTTTAGGTTTTAGGAATGAGAGTTTTTATGCTTCAGCAGCATAAAATCTCTCATTTGGAGGGGGGGGGGGTATTGTGACGAGACAAATCCAGGGGAACGAACATTTTTTTTGGTAATTTGTAGCAAACCATTTTGAGGGAACACTTTTTACTACCCAGTGTGTAACTTTTGGGAATGGCCTGTAGCGCCGAGCGAGGTACGACTTGGTACAGGAATGTTGGTTCTCAGCAGAGTGCACGTTAAAAATACAAAGAATCGACCACGTGGGAAATTAAAAAAATTTCCCCCGCCAAGCATCGAGAACATTCGATGAAAAATAACCAATCAGCAAGTGAGTTGATGGCTACGTGGCCTGTGACACAAAGGACGCAGTGCGTGCCGACGCTGAGCTTGGCTCTCCAGTCGATATTCCACACCAACCAGAACCATGCGGTTCAGTAACCCAGTGTTCGCGAGCAATTTAAGTTGGCCGACAAAAAAGAATGGTGATGTTATTTTGAAACAACAGTAAAGTATGTGATCGGCAACAGAATTAAAGTTAAACAGTGTAAAATCGGTTATCGGAGTGTTCTACAAACAGAAAAGTGCATAACATGTGGTGGCATAACCCCTGGGATTACAATGATGAGACAAGTAAAACCGAAAGAACAGAATTAATTGGCCAAAATCGAACACCATTTTATATCAATATAATTTTTTCATGTAAACAGGTTAAATTAGAAATGAGATCTCAAATTTAGGGGGTGTATAAAATTGAAAGAGAGAGAGAGAGTGTGTACGAGAGCGTGTGTAAGTATAAAGTCGAAGTACTGGTTTGCATTTTTATAATTTTGTGTAATAAGTTTAATGTTTTAATTTGTTTAAAGAACCATTGGGTAATCATTGTTTAACAATTTTTGTTTTATTAATAAAATAAGATGTTTCTTATAAGAATCATGTGTTAAGTAAATTATTACGCCGCACAAAACCCAATAACCATTTCTGTAGTGAACGAGTTTGTCTATAAGACCTTGGCATGAGTTTGAAGGTAAGTCGCAGAACGCAATAATTGTATTTGTTATTAATTAAACTGTTACAAATGGCGCCCAAACTAATTAAAAATCAGTTAATTAAAAATAATTAAATTTATAGAAATGGAAGGTAAAGAGAATGACATCAGGATAACTGACCCAGTTGTTACAGCTGAGCCGCGAGGTCATTCAACTTTCAACGAGGTCAAAGAAATTAGTCTAACAGAATCAGCGGTTGTAGACGATTCAATAATTCATTCAACGCCAATATCAATTAAGAAAGCTGATGATAATGATATGATAAGATATTTATGTAGCATGGTGTGCAGTATGAAAGAAAGTTCAGAAAAGCAAAATACAATGTTATAGTCGATGTTAGATGTAAAATTCGGTGAAGTAAATAATAGATTTGATGAAGTAAAGAGTAATATCAATTAACTAAGTAGTGATAACGTTAATTTCGAAATGAATACGAACAAACGTTTAAATGAAATTGATGAACGTTTTCATACAATTAAAAAACAAATGCACAACGAATTAAATGAAATTAGAAAGAGAAAAGAGAGTAAGAGAGGTACAGGTAAGAGTAATGAAAATAATAATAATGGTGTTAGTTTAAATGCAAATCAGGTGACAGTTGACGAAGTAAGTAATAGTGATAACTATAATAATGATAGTGATATAACAAGTAATAAGGGTAAGATAGTTGAAAATGGGGTATCTAAAAATGGTATGTTAAATAATAGTAGTGGTGATTTAAGTATAAAGTTAGTTGAGGGTAATAATGTGGTATTATTCATTTATACAATGGTGAAACTTGTATATTTGTACAATGGTGTACAAGTATATTTCATACTTGACTGGTGATTATACAAGTAAGTACCAGTCAAGGATAAAACAAATGATGAAACAGATAACATTTATAGAAGAAAATAAGAAAAAGTATTTATTGGAAAGTAATCCAACAGCACCAACTTTTAAAAGTCAAGTTAAGATACATAAAGAAGGAAAACCAATTAGACCGATTGTTTCTTTTATTAATGCACCGCACCTATTTATAAATTATCAAAGGAAGTTAGCAGAGTACTAAAAGAGAAATATGAATTTGGGACAAAATACAGCATAGAGAATAATGTAAAATTGATAGAAAAATTAGAAAATATTAGAATTAATGTAAATACAAAATTGATATCACTGGATGTTAAGGACATGTTTACCAATATCATAGTAAATAAAGTTATTAAGTTAATAAACGATAATAATATGGGAGAATACAGGTATAAAAAGCAGTTGATTAAAGTAATTAAAGAATGTGTAAATCAGAACTATTTTAGGTTTAATAACAAGTTTTATATACAGAAAAAAGGTTTACCTATGGGATCTTCATTATCCCCTATTCTTGCAGAAATATACATGAATGATTTTGAAAAGCAATTAATAAGTTCCACTAAGTATAAAGACAATATAAAATTATGGACTAGATACGTTGATGATGTATTAGTAATTTGGGAAGGAAGCATAGAAGAAATGCATGAGTTTATAAATGAGGTAAATAATAAGGATAAAAACTTACAATTTAAAGAAGAGATAGGAGGTAAGAAAATAAATTACTTAGATTTAAACATAGAAATTAAAGATAATGAGAAACTACAGTTTGGGATATTTAGGAAAGAGTCGTATTCTGATATAATTATACCAAGAGAGTCTTACCACCCTTATAGATATAAAATGGCGGCAATCAATTCATTTTGTTACAGAGCTCAGAAGTGTTTAAAAGGGATTGAATCAAAAGATAGGGGGTTAAAAACGATAAAGGGAATTGTAAGGAATAATAATTATAACACTAACATAGTGGATAAAGTTATGAAAAGGGTTAACATACAAAAAGATAAAATAGAACCAGAACAAAAGAATTATGCAGGGTCATTGACATACATAGGTTCACATACTAGAAAAATTATAAAATGTTTTAATAAACAAGGAGTAGATATAGCTATTAAAAAATGTGAAACAGTATTTGGTAAGATAAGGAATAAAAATATAGGAAAAATTCCAGTATTACAGAAAAGCGGAATTTATAAATTAAAATGTAAAGACTGCAACAAAGTGTACCTAGGTGAGACAGGACGAAAATTCGTATGCAGGTTGTCTGACCACAAACGTGGAGAAGGTAATAGAACAACGAATTCGTTATATGCAAGTTTGTTAATCCTTTGGAAGACTACAAAATTGTAAAAGTAGTAAATAACACAGTTGAAAGGAAGCTTAGAGAGGAGTTAGAAATATTGAAAGAAAGAGAAAAAGGGTTAGACAATTTAATTAATATTAAAATTAAATTTGATAATGAAGAAATATTTTATAACATAATTAAGAAGTAAATGATAGATGACAGATAGATAAGATTAAGAATTAAATTGCATAGTACTAATTGGATGTTTTAAAATACGGGTGTGTGACTGACCCACGTGTGTGGAGAGGAAGAGGGTAGGTTTAAAAGGAATGCACACACAGACACACACATACACACACACACACACACACACACACACACACACACACACAACACTGAAACACAAGGAATTTGCTAGAAAATATGTAGCTGTCCAGATGGAGGGACATGGCTCAGGGGGTGGGGGACATTTGAATTATAGCTTGTTGTGTGTGAGCAGGGTGGCGAGAGATGGGGGTGAAGGGTTTGTTTTCACAATTTCTTTCAATTCCGATCTGATGATGAGCTGTGAAGCTTGAAAGCGCTAATCGGGATAATTTTTATATAGTGGTGTGCAACAGTGATCATTCTGCTTGATTATTGTTATGTTAACAATAATAATGAAGCATTGGAGGAGAATGTTATGGATATCCATGTATCTGTTGTATCGAATAACTTAGTATTATTTATTAATCATGTTCTGTATTAGTTAACGGTAGCAGTAGTCATTTGCATTAACAATGGTAAACTGAGATGTTGCAATGAAAAAGTAAGATGATATAGTTGTTTACTTGAATTCAAACTGGAATTGGTAAATCATTTTAAAGTTGAAATTATAACGATCAAGAGTATGGTGATATACGTTGTAACGAAGTAATTCTTATGTGCTCTTAATAAGTGTATTTCGTGCGTTCGCCTCACACGTGTGGTCGTTACTTAATGCTTACGATGACGGTGTCCACAGCGATCTTTCGAATTACCGGTACACACGAGTGGAATCCTTACCTGTTCTTCTATAAGTGTTTGTATTTCCCGGGTGGCGCCAAATTGTTTTAACTGAAAACAATTAAAATGGAAAATAGGATGATTGAGCGTTTGTGGCTATGACGGTATGGTGAATTCAATTATTCCCGCCGCGTGTGAATTGATCATGTAGTTCGCAGAGTTTCTGATGTCTAGCGTTTACCGCCACTGTCGCTCGTCCCTAGTATACACAAATCATATAACACAATTTCCTATGGAATAAAGAACAGTAGTTACGACTCTGTACTCGTTTATTATATTGTAATTAGTAATTATTTAGTATTATACAATAATTATATTTTGTTATTAAACAAATTTGCTCCGGCAGTGAGACAATTATTCTCAAGGCTTGGCGAAATCGATTTTGAACGATTTTAGTTAGTCAGACATGGCGTCTACAGAAATGTTTATTTTTTTGCAATTTTTTCGTTCAATAAATTTGGATTCTTTTGGTTTACGAAAAAAGGATCAGTTATGATTACAATAAAGTACGCTACCTTACATTACTGGTACTTATATACTATAAGGAGTAATTACAATTTGTTCTTGAAGTGTTATAAAGTGTGTTTCAAAAGTTCGTAATTTTTGTACAGGTTATTTTTCTCGTTCACATAAGTTTAGTGTTTTGTTTTTCAATTAATCTTTGAAAGAAATAAGATCAGTGCCGGATTTAAGGGGGGGCAATTGGGGCGATCACCCCGGGGCCCCCACACAGACAGGGGCCCCACAAACCCCCCATAAGAAATAAAACATTAAATCTAATTTTCTATTGTAGATGCTTTCTTGTCTTGTGCCTACAATAATGTTCTTCCTGTATGAAATAGTTAGGTAAAAGCAAATTGATGGGTGTGTAAATTAAATTAAAAATTCTGCTGACACTTGAAATTTCAGTGACCTTCAAACCAGCTCCCCCTACATCAGTGTGAGTTTCTACCTTTTCTCTGTAGTTGGCGCTGATATCACACCAGCAGTCGACAGCAGAGATTCGCCGTTCGCGAGTGTTGCACAGTGCCGGTTTGTATTTTAATGAGGTAAATAAAATATTTTTATTGTAGAAGTAGGCTTAACTCTACAGTTTTTTTCTGATTATATATTTACTTATTCGGTTTGAGTACCCTTTCCGTACTGAATACTGAATACGATCCCCATTCACATGTAGAATTCAATCCGTATTCAGATCACTTTCGATACGGTTGACTATAACCTATAACTATTGCTCTCGATGGCAACAGCTAAACCTACATAAACATAACCTAAATAACCAAATCTTTGAGTTTGATTCTCAATTTCTTCTGGCATCTAAAGAGTTGTACTGATAGTCGACATAGCAAAATCAAATAAGAATAACGAATTAAATTAACTACAAACATTGAACCACTTATTAACAATAACAAGTCTACGTAAACATGTGCGAGACAAATAACGATCTAGCATGCACATGAGCGTTTTCAAAATGATTTCAATACAATCTGCATTTACATACAACTTAATTCGAACTGAGTACGATACGATCCCAGATTTTACCGTATTGACCTTGAGACTCGATCCAGACTGAGCCCAATACGAAAAACGAAAGGTGTACTCAAATCGATTTGAAGCCTGCATGTAAACGTAGTAAATAAGTGTACAAGTGTCAGTAGAGGATTATAACAACCTAATATAAAAATATAGTTATCTATATCTTAATACCTATACAAAATATTATTATTTTCCCCCTTTACTTTTAACTGTGTAGATTTAGTTGTGCTTTTCTTAATTAAAAGTTTATTTTCTACCATGTTGTTTTTGTCTGCAGAAAAGCAATGGGTGATACTGATAGACATAAAACACGTCGAAGATACGAAAGTGGAGCTCAGAAACGAAAATTAGCTGCAGAACGTGAAAGGAAAAGGGACCAATGCATTACCAAGACCTCTAAACTGAGTCATTATTTCAAGAGTTTAAAGCAACCTGACAACGGTGTTCCAACAACTTCAAAAGAAACAGCACCCCTATCTGAAAATGAATGTGGAGATTTAAATGCTAAAGACAGAGTTGTTGAAGGCGAAGGGGGCGATAGTTCAGAATCTGTGGTGGTGACAGACAGGAGTATTGCAACAAATAGCAAAACATTTGGCATTGAAAATGAAAATTCCAAGGAAGACGAGACATCAAAATTGACTTCTGGTTTTGACAATGATGTAGGACTCTGTCCAAAGTACGCTACGCAGGACATGGTCGATTTCTGGGCCATTAAGGGATCCTGTGACCTCAAGAACTGTAGTGAACAATTATTTCATGAGAGATCATTACATCAAGACCAAACGAAAGGCGATCATTGCTTCGTTAGAAAGTGTTCTAAAAATTTCTTCATGTGAAAAAATCGAAACAATGAAACTATTAATCGGTTTTGGCTTTGTTTTTCGCCAACTACTGGTAAAGTCTATTGTTATGTGTGTAAGTTAATAGCTTTACAAAAAGTACTCCTGGCAGCTGACGGATTTTGTGACTGGAAACATGCATACCAAAGGTTAGCTGAGCATGAGACATCTAAATCTCATCTAGAATCAGTACGGTAACAATCTTGGCGAAGCGGGGAAGGGACAGAGGGCGCATTGACCATGAATTACTGAAGCAGGAAGAGGAAGTACATGGTTATTGGCGAAAAGTGCTGATGAGGGTTGTCAGTACCATAAAGTTCATTGTGGAACGTGGGCTAGCATTTAGAGGTGACAATGAACTAGTTGGATCACCGAGGAACGGCAACTTTCTTGGTATTATGGAACTGATAGCTCAATATGATCCATTTCTTGCAACTCACATAAAAGAACACGCAAACAAAGGAAGTGGGCATACCAATTATCTCTCATCCTCAGTATATGAAGAAATTGTAAACCTAATGGGGGAGTCTGTACAAAATGAGATAATTGCCAGAATAAAGAAATCTAAATACTACTCTCTTACGGTTGATTCAACTCCTGATGAGGCTCATATTGATCAGTTGACTGTAGTAATTTGCTATATGGAAGGTTCACCGCCAAAAGAAAGGTTCCTCACTTTTTTGCCAAACTGTGGCCGTACTGGATTTTCTATTGCCAATGCTTTACTGGACTTTTTAGGTAAAAGTAACATAGATATTCAAGACTGCGGTGGGCAGTCATATGACAATGCTCTGAACATGTGTGGAAAATATAATGGGATACAATCTTTTATTACAGAGAAAAACCATTTAGCAGTATTGGTCCCATGTTGTGGCCATTCCCTTAACTTAGTAGGAAAGGCAGCAGCCAATGTGTGCCCTGCAGCTGTGAATTTCTTTGATTTTGTGCAACATGTATATGTATTTTTCACAGCATGTATTGGGCGCTATAAAATATTAAGAGAAAAGTTGTCACAGTCAGAGGGAAATGTACTAGTACCAAAGAGTTTGAGCGAAACTCGTTGGTCATGTCGAGCGGATGCAGTGAAAGGCATTGTCAATGGGTATGGTAATATAAAGGAAGGACTAGAGGAGATAGCAAATAATGAAGAACAAAAGCACATAGTAAAAAATGAAGCGGGTGGACTTTTACGAAAGATGTGTAGTCTTGAAATCACAATATACGCCATATTCTGGAATGACTTATTAGAAAGGTTCAATGCCACAAAAAAAATAGTTCAAGACCAAAAATTGGTTCTTCATTCTGCAGTAGCAGCAATTAAATCTCTTAAATCATTTGTAGAATCTAAGAGAGATTTATTTGAAGAATATGAGGAAAAGGCTCAGGAAATTAGTCAAACAAAAGAGTATGCTCAAGAACGTACACGCTAGCGAATGAAAAATGTTAGGCTTAATCCTCTAGAATATGATAAAGCACCAGAAACCCAGCTATCACAGAGGGAGCGGTTTCAGATAGAAAGTTTCATATCCGTAATTGATAAACTTTCATCATCTTTGTCTGACAGACTATCTGCTTATGATACTGTCATAAAACGGTTTGGATTCCTGAGCCAGCTTGATGTTTTAAATCCATCCGAGATATTATATACAGCTACCAATCTTGTCACTGAATACAGGAATGATCTTGAACCGTCCCTGGGGAATGAACTAGTACAGTTTGCAGCACTAGTGGTGGACACGAAAGAAAACTACAAAGACTGTCTTTCAAAGGAAATGTTCTTATATGAAATCCTTAATGAACACAATTTTAGAGCAACATTTCCCAACGTTGAAATACTTTTAAGAATGTATTTAGTACTTATGGTGTCAAACTCTAGTGGGGAAAGGTCATTTTCAAAAATGAAGTTGATAAAAAATCGGCTCCGTACAACCATGAACCAAGATCGTCTAACATACCTTTCCTTACTCAGCATGGAAAATGATATACTTCATGAAATGGACTTCAAAGACATTATTGACTTCTTGGATTTCGTTGTCCATGACGTGTCCATTACTTAACTAAATATCACTATAGTATTGACGACTCGGAACACTAAGTTTTTTATAAGTAAAAACGTAAAGTTTTACCTTACAGCCTAAACCGGCTTTCACCTTTAGAAGGCTTCATCAGAGGCTGCCATAGGTAGCGTTGTCCGTCTTGTTGTTGGCGACGGGATAGTTATTCAAAAGATTGAAGCTGTGTGTGTGTGGTGAGATGTGTTCGAATAATGCGTGCGATTTGAATTGTGTCTGTTCGTTTAGGATGTCGTTTTTATTTGTTTTGTGTGTTTGTATATTTCTAATTGTTCTAGAGTGTCTAGTTTTCGGCCTTTTGTGTGTACGTGTAGAATGTTCATGTTATTGTTGATGTTTTTATATGTGTGGTTTGCTTCAATGAGGTGGTTTGCAAAGGTAGATTCTGTAGTGGTGTGGAATGCTTTTGTGTGTTCAATGTAGATTGAAAGCTTCAAACAGAGATACATTGAACACACAAAAGCACTCCACACCACTACAGATTCTACCTTTGCAAACCACCTCATTGAAGCAAACCACACATATAAAAACATCAACAATAACATGAACATTCTACACGTACACACAAAAGGCTGAAAACTAGACACTCTAGAACAATTAGAAATATACAAACACACAAAAACAAATAAAAACGACATCCTAAACGAACAGACACAATTCAAATCGCACGCATTATTCAAACACATCTCACCACACACACACAGCTTCAATATTTCGAATAACTATCCCGTCGCCAACAACAAGACGGACAACGCTACCTATGGCAGCCTCTGATGAAGCCTTCTAAAGGTGAAAGCCGGTTTAGGCTGTAAGGTAAAACTTTACGTTTTTACTTACAAAAAACTTAGTGTTCCAAGTCGTCAATACTATAGTGATATTTACATTATTGACATGTTTGCTGCAAAGAAAGCAAGGAAAGTTTGTATATAGCCTAATTAGCGTTTTTATTAAGTCTATGTAGCCTACTTCCTTTTACTTTGTTAATATTACATTTGTGTAAAATCAAACAGTTGCTTAATTTCTACCTTTCCTCAGACACTCTGTGACATAATTTATATGGGTTTCTGGAGTCCCCCACATGCATGCCGCCCCGGGGCCCCCACATATGTAAATCCGGCACTGAATAAGATCATCAGTTTATAGTGAGAGTTCAAAGTGTAGTGAGAAAAATTAAAGATAATTTTTAATTTGAATTTGGGTAATTCAGCAATACTTATCAATCAGTTGACTTAAGGTGTAGTGTCATTCAGTTGAATTAGGTTGGGTCATCGTTTGGTCTTCAATCTTCAATCATCTTGGGATTCAATCACGCCTTGCGTCTTTTTCGTATTAGTTGATCGAATTTAATTAATTTTGAATTAATTAATCTGGTCTGTTGCCTAGGTTGAATGTATTAGTTCCTCATCAGGTAGTTTGGTTCTTCATTTTAATAAATTTGGTTACTTTTGATTGTTTTAGATTAAAAATTGGGCCATTTACGGCTTGGCGTCTATTCCTCTTGAGCGTCACTTTGGAATTAACAGTTTCTAACGGAATATTCATAAATAACGTTCAGTTGTCATGGCAACTGATTGATTCTGATTGGCTATTCATGACTTAAGCTCATTGTTATAATATTTGAATTTTTATTCAAAATGATTAAATATCTTCTGATTGCTATTATTCTTCGGTCTTCTTATTTAAGTATGAGATATTATCACAACTGTTCGTATTTTCTTTCAAAGATCATTTTGACATCCCACAAAGCTGGGTTTGCTTATGTATTATGTTTTGATTATTTATATGTTTATATTATTTAATTACATTTCTTGCTTATTTTATGTCCTTAGTTAAACACTTCTCTTAAAATGATTCACTAATTATCATTGACTAGTTACTTGCCTTGGATTTGCTAATATCATAGTTAATTTCTTACAATTTGTTGTTATTGGTGTCTTACAGTTAGGCATTTCACAGGCCTATGTAGTAATTGGCTATATTTTCTTATTTTATACAAATTACATATTGTTTTAACCTTAGACATGTTTTGTTTTGTGTTACAAGTGATTTGTTTATTTGTTGAATTGTTTTGAGTCTGTTTTATTATAATTGTATGTTTTCATTATTTTACATATTATGGTTTGTCTATTATTTTCTAACTGCTTTTCTAGTATTATTATGTTTGCATGAATTTATCTATTTTCTTATCTATATTGCCATGGTTTATAATTGGTTTATTTATTACTATTCTCTATAAAATATAACATAACATTTAGCCTTATGGTCTGTATAACTCTTTCAGCCATATTACTATTCATAAACTTAATCAAACAATTCTTTAACAGTTATTATGCTACTCTTGTTTACCATTTGTTACTTATTTATTTTTTGGTGATAAACATCATCACGTCATTTACTTTAGTTAATTAACTATCCCTTAGATCATAGGATATTTATTGTTTTTGCATTTCTATTCTTTACCATATTTTTCTATCCTAATCTTTACTAGCTAACCATGGTAACACTAACATTTTGACTCTACCTGGGATTTTTTCCCTGAATATCCTTGTATTCCTCATCTACAATTAATCTTAATCTTAATAATAACAATATCCTTATTTACTAACACTGTTCACCATTAACCTTTAGTGTTTATCACTGGTTTTTGGGTGCCTATCCCTATCAATAGGGTTTCTATTTATTTTGTGGGGTTTACACTTACACTTTGGACTTTTTATATTATTTAAGTGTTACTAGTGGGTATTCCCTAACATTAAATTCTTGTTCTCACTTACTCATGTTCACTATCTAACTATCTCTCACTTTACAATGGTTAGTTATACAGTTAACAAGTTCATATCATTATAGAGTGATTTATAATATTTACTCTCTATTTATTTGGTTAGTGTACTTTTAGTTTGTCATTACTTTATTGGATTTTAATACTTATCATTTACATTGATTAATTAGTTGATACTAATAATTATTCTTTTACATTTATTATAGGGTGACCAGACGTCCCGTTTTTAACGGGATTGTCCCTTTTTTTCATTATGTGTCCCGTTGTCCCGGCAAATTATTAACGGGACGTCAAATGTCCCGTTTTCCCGTACTTGCAACAACGGATAAACTAATCTTTTATCTTTGCTTCGTTTTGAGTTTTTATTTGTTTTTGTGTCATTTTGGTCTCGTTCGTTTGAACTTTCTTACTGAGGTCAAGACGGGTCTCGAATGGTTAAGGGAACGCAATCGCGAAAAGAAATGATGATCTCTGGTTTCCGCCAGAGTGCGTCTAGGGAGAGTGAGGCAATCAAGGTAAACTTTTTTTGTTTGGTTAGTTTTAACGCTTGCCGAGGCGATCTTGCTTCATTGTCTGTTGTTCGCTTGGTTCGAGATACACGTACATATTAATATGGGGAAAAGAAAGTGTACTTTCTCCAAAACCCTGAAAGAAGAGTTTCCTTTCTTGAAGGACGACACCACATCTACAAAGGTAGAATGTACTTTATGTCGTTCAGTTTTTTCCATTGAACATGGAGGACGTGCCGATATTACACAGCACATTAAGAAAAAGAAACACATGTTGGCAGTTTCCGCGAGAACTTCCAGTAGTATAACTTCCTTTGTAAGTAGGAATGGACTACAAACTGAGGAAGATAAATGTATCGCTGCTGAAGAAGGGCTGTTTGCATTTCATACTGCAAAACACAACCATTCTTTCCGTTCAATTGACTGCACATCTCTTATCATCAGAGAACTATTTGAGAAGAAATTCACGTGTTCCAGGACAAAGTGCGAGTCGATTTTAGTGAATGTTTTATCGCCGTATGCAATGCATGAAGTGCAATCAGAACTTGAAGATGCTAAGTATGTGTCTGTGATGGTTGATGCATCAAATCACAAAAGCTTAAAATTAGTGCCGATTCTAGTTAGGTATTTCATTCCTACCAAAGGTGTTCAGTGCAAAGTAATCTGTTTTCAGAACGTTGGTGGAGAAACAGCAGAATTATTAGCTAATCATGTTCTGGACATCTTAAAGAAACATCATTTAGTTGACAAGATCATCGCGTTTTGTGCAGATAACTGTAACACTAACTTTGGTGGGTACAAGAGGTTCGAAACAAACAACTTTTTTTCTAAATTTAACAGTGTGCTCAAAATGAATATTCAAGGCATTGGTTGTGCAGCTCATATGGTACACAATGGTGTACAAACAAGTGCAGACATTCTTCCTATCGACATAGAAACAGTAGTGAATAAAATATTTCAATATTTTCACATTTATACCGTGTGTGTGGAGGAATTGAAATTATTTTGTGATTTTGTTCTACTGAATATAAGCAAATATCACTATAATATTGACGACTCGGAACACTAAGTTTTTTATAAGTAAAAACGTAAAGTTTTACCTTACAGCCTAAACCGGCTTTCACCTATAGAAGGCTTCATCAGAACTTGAAGATGCTAAGTATGTGTCTGATGAAGCCTTCTATAGGTGAAAGCCAGTTTAGGCTGTAAGGTAAAACTTTACGTTTTTACTTATAAAAAACTTAGTGTTCCGAGTCGTCAATATTATAGAGATATTTAGTTAAGTAACGGACATGTCATGGACAACGAAATCCAAGAATATAAGCAGGTTCTGGGTAGTGTTAAAACTAGATGGTTGTCATTGTTGCCAGGAGTTACAAGGGTTATTGATATTTATGAACCTCTAAAGTCTTATTTCATGTCTCAGGATAGGTGTCCTACATTGCTAAAACAATTTTTTGAGAACCCACAGTCACTTCTTTGGCTTCATTTCATACAAAATGTTTTCAAATTCAATCCAAAAGTTGGAAAGAACCAACATTTCAGCCACTGAAGTAGCTGAAGAATTAGAATTGCTTACAGAAAAAGTCAATAACAGGAAATGTAGTAAGTTTCAAACTTCAGTTGTTTCTTCAATTTTAATTAACTTAGAAAATGAAGGTCTTTTCACCCAATCGAAATATGAAACGATTACCAATTTATTTGATGACACTTTTTTAAGTTATTTAAACAAGTGGGTCTCTCCATATCAGCCTCTGAAATCATTTCATTGGATAACATTGAAAAATTCTGTAACTTGGGATGAGGTTTTAAAAAGTCTGAAAATTCTTAAGACAATAGATTCATGTTCAACAATTCAGGTACATGAAGATGAATTATTTGATGAGATAGGACATGTGAACAAAGTTTTATCCAGAAAATTTTAGGAATGGGAAAAAGTTAATGTGGAGGTTGATAAGAAATGGTGTGATGTCTTCCACATACTTAAAAGTATAGGCATTCCATGTAAAAACATAGAGGTGGTTGTGAGTTTTGCTCTGGCTGTACCAGGCACAAATGCTGTTGTGGAAAGAGTCTTTTCAATTGTGAACTCCCTTTGGATTGATGAAAGAAACCGTTTTACTACCAAAACTATTCAAGCAATTGTAATTTTAAAAACTCATTTTCAAGACCTTAGCTGTAAGGAATGCTACAACCTGCTATTAAGTAATTCAAAGCTCTTGCAAGATATCAGGTCTTGTGATAAGTACAAAGTTAATAGTGATGTTCCTGATTCAGAAGCCACAAGTTCATGTTTAGCAGGTTGTTGATATCTATGAATCACATCCATGTAATTTTTGTAGTTGTTAAGAATTTGAATATTTATATTTGAATAATTATAATTTTATAATTCTTGAAAAAACTTGATCAATTATAATATGATCCAGTGCCATGATAAGTATGTTTTAAGTTGGTTATTAAAATATATGTCTTTTTATGTGTAAAAAGTAGTTTTTATTTGTCTTAGTGAAGCAGTGCAGTCATATATGAAGCACATTTTCTTTGTAACTCGTGTGCTGTTTTTTCCTGTTTTTTTATTTCCATATTTCAGAAATGTCCTGTTTTACGTCATAAAAAATCTGGTCACCCTAATTTATTATTTATTGGTTTTTTTTTCATTACTTTATTTGAGTGTAACTTTTCTCCTTTTCTGTTCTATATTATTCGTTTGTGTCTTTTCATTTCTTCTCATTTTATTTCATTCATATATTGTTTGTTTCCTTTTCATTCACCTTCTCATTTGATTTCACTTATTTCGTTTATATGTCCTATCACTGGGGTTGGGGCTGGTTCTACCTACTCACTTACCATCTATTGGGTTATTATGGTTAAATCGCATTGTACTATCGTTTTTTTCAAGTTTGGTTTTGTTGCTTGCTACCTTTCTCTTATCAGAGGTTACTTTTATTATTACCTTTATTTGTTTGATCGCATTATTATGTTAATTACCCATTCCTTTATCTCTGACTCATCCCTTTTTATTCATAGCGTTAATCATTTAGTATTTTATTCTTATCATGTTGCTTCATAAATGTATGTTGAAGATATGTACCCTTACAACGTATGTTAGATTAAGAATGTATCTTAAACAATGTATTTGTGTATTAGAAGTTAGAGCAGAAAACCAGTACTTTGCTAAAGGCAAACTAAGAGGAAACCAAATCTGTTAAGGATATGGAATGGTGTAAAGCCATTTATTAATATTTGGATTGATTGTTGTAGAGTCTGGTGATACTGTGGGGGTGACCCTGTGCTGGCCAGTGAGTCAGGGCAGGGGCATCTCGCATTTGTCTGGCTTTATGGTGTTGGGATTCTACAACAGAAAGTCCAATAAGGTCATACAGGGGCAGCCACAGTCAACGGACTAGGGGGGTATGTAACCCATGATTTTAATAAGGAAGTAAGGGGGGTCATGGCGCCACATCCGTGCTGGTCCTCTTAGGTTTAGGCAATGAGAGTTTTTATGCTTCGGCATAAAATCTCTCATTGGGGGGGTATTGTGACGGGACAGATCAAGGGGAACAATATTTTTTTGATAATTTGTAGCAAACCATTTTGAGGAAACCTTTTTTGACTACCCAGTGTGTAACTTTTGGGAACGGCCTGTAGCGCCGAGCTAGGTACGACTTGGTACAGGAATGTTGTTTATCAGCAGAGTGCGTGTTAGAAATACGGAGAATCAACCACATGGCAAATTAAAAGAAATTCCATAGCCGAGCTTCTGGAACATCCGATGGAAACAGCCAATCAGAGAAGGCGTTACAAAATCAACATACGTTGGTGGGTAGCATAATCAACGCCCAACGCCATGCATCATAGGCAACCACGCGAGCGATGCTCGCCCAGTTGGAAGTAATTCATCAAACAGTACAGTCGTAAGTTTAATTGCAGCCTCAGAATTTCGGTAGACCGAAGCGAATACAGTAGCCTAGGTCTACCAAAATATGTGAAAACATAAAAGAAGTATAATGAGGAGAGAGTGAGAGTGAAATTAGAAATGAATTCTTAAAAATGGAAAGAATAAAACAGTGATTAGTGGGGACGAAAGTGCAGTAAGGAAGATGGCGGGATTTGGTGGATAACCTGGACAGGTACAATATAAAGAAAACAATCAGTTTGATTCAAAATAAAGTAAATATTAAAGAGCTCAGAAAAGTGGAGTGAAAGATATATATATATATATATATATATTGCAATGATACATTTAGCATAAGTATATGTATCAACCCCTGACTGAGGTATGATAACATACGAAAGCACGTATGGAATATATAAAATGTAAATAAGAAAAATAATGTAAGAAATAAACATAGTATTTAATTTTAAATAAATCAAATATTGTAAGTAAGCATGCATATGGAAGCACATAGCTTAGTTGGTTTTTAAACGTAACGAAGGGGAGAAAATGACACGCGCTGACTGGCAGAGGTGACGTCATAACGACATGCGGCCGCCTGTGTATCAGTCTGCGTGTGTGTGTATGTGTACATGTGTAAACGACAGACAGGTTGAATTATGCAAACGAGGGTGGAAGATTTTACATAGTTTTTTAAGTACTGAACGTGAACCAGAAGTCACACGAATCAGCGACATATGTAAAAACATAGCTGATGCCTGGCGCTTCAGTTTGGCATTAAGTGGCCATTAATCGTGGGAACCGTTCAGACAGCGTGTGAAATTTTGCCATAACTGCCATAATTTACACACCTTAACATTCATAATTTGCATAAACAAAGTTTAATATTATACCGAACGATTGGTGAAATAATATTTATAAAAAAGTGTGCGCTTCATAGAAAGACGCGTAGGTTGAAAGTAACGATTAAACCGACGCACTGACCTGTTCAATGTTGTCAAAACAGTTTCCAACAGGAATTTCAACTACGGCAGCAGTATAAAACCCCAGCAAGCGACACACTCTTTCTCAGATGATACTCAGATAAAGCTCAGAGAGTACACGGAATCCACGCATCTCGATACGTAACTTTTTCAAAGTTTTAGTAATGTTTTAAACAGTATTCAATAACGGGAAGTGCGATGGAACCGCCATTATGTTGGTGCAATTATTAATGAACACGAGTGATTTTAAAAAAAGACTATACTAATGAATCTACGAGAGTTGTAACTATGATGAAATTCGAGAAGTCTACATAGAACTTCTAGACATCAACGAGGGACAAGATAAGAAGAGGAGAGGAACTAGAACAAGAAGACGAGAGGACGCAGGGACAGCACATGCAGCTACATCCAGCCGTACATCATCACGACTAGAGGTCCACGTCAGAACTCAGCATCCAGGAGACGGAGCGAGGAATTCAACGACGCAGAGACAGAGAAGGTGATACCGAAGAGGATCAACAAACTCGAGAGTCCAGATGACGGTAAAAACAAAGTTAAATGGTTGCAGAAAAATGCAGGTGAAGTCAGACATTTATTTAATATTAAAAATGACCCTGAGGTCTATCGAAAAAGCTCTAGTTTCCATATACAAGTTTACAAAGAACATTAGTATATTTTTAAATTTGCATAATGAATAATTGTTAAAAATATAATTGAGAATAGAGAATATAACTGTAGTAATCTCATAAATAAATGGTCAAGGAACAACCATATTTTTATTATATTTTGTAATTGATTAGATGAGTAATTTCACATATGAGAGTTACGTAATTAGAAGATTTTTAATTAATTGAGACATTAAATAATAGAATCAATTAAAGTAATAAATGTTCTCTATTAATATTTTAATAAATGTTTAAGTAATTAAAAGTTTTTATTAAGTGGTATATATTGAAAACCACACTTGCGAAGACAAGATGAATATGGAATTTTATACGTAATAATCACGTTTTTATAATAATTATATGTGTTATATGTTATATGTCTGTGTAATATTTCAGGTCATATATGGTTTATGTATGTGTATACTATGTCTTAGAAATATAAGAAATAAGATTTAAACACGTTATAATTGCATTATATTCAGATTGAATATAAGGGTTCAAATAAATAATTAACCCACACTAAACAATTAATAACATGATAATTTGGATTTTTAAAGAACAAATCAAATGAATATGATTTTATTAAAACAGTCGTACTAATTTCACAACGAGTACTAAATCCTCTGTACTCTTTACTTGTATTAAAACTTATAATGTTATTCACGTGCTTATCCACACTCAATCAACGACCAAAGCCTGTGACCCAGCCGGAGAACATCAAGGTAAATACTGCAGAAGAAGAGTATACCTCCGAAACGTGGGTAAGTACGCACAAATGAGTAAGAGCATATGTGTAAAAGTAAGTGTTTAAAAATAACGTTGTAATATATATATATATATTGTAACGATCTGAAAGTCGTGCTGGTTGTAATCTGTAAAATGTGTGCACATGTTTTTATGTGTATTAATTGTTAGTGTGGTGTGTTCGTCTCACACCTGTCGTTACATTAATGGTTGTTGCTACCGAAGCCTGTAGCGTGGTCACAATTATCAGTACAACCTACCTGTAATTTCATAGGGGTTGCGAGTCCTGGGTGGCGCCAAATTGTTTATTTCAAAACAATTAAATTTGTGAATTAACTAGTTATATCGGTGTTATCAGCGTTGACAGCTGGAGCATTCAAATGATTCCCGCCTCTGTACAGCTTATTGTATTGCCCACTTGGCAAGAGCGCTAGTTGTCTGCTCAGTGAAATTGCTAACACACACATATATATTACAACTTCCTACGAAATAAAACAATGGTAATACTCTGTACTGTAATTTTAATTGTGGTTTGGTCATTAATCAATGTGACAAAATTATTATAAATTAGTTTTCAATAAAATTTCTCCGGCTTAGAACATGAAACATAAATCTCTAGGCTGACGAAATTGATTTTGAAATGAGTTATACTGAGGCCGACATGGCGTCTGTTTGTACACAATGTATTAACTCTCTCAAAATCTGGAGTTCTTTGGATTATAAAGAAAACATAAAAGATGGTTACTTTAAAAAAAGTACACTACCATACCTTATCCGTACTTAAATGGTATAAAGGGTGTTTACAAATTGTTCGGTAGTGTAGTAATATTTGTTACAAATTTTGCACATTAATGCGAGGTTATTTCTTAATTAACAATTGTTTTACGTAAGTTGATATTATTCAATCATTGAAAGAAAATTAATTTTACTTGATAGTGAGAATTTTTTGATTGATATGAGAAATATTTAAAGTGTTTTTATTCCGGGGATTATTGAATTTAATTGATACTTATCAGTTCAGAAGGTTACGATGTATCGTTGTTCTGGGGTAATGGAAATTCATCAATTTTAGGGTGACTTAGGCTGCTGGCATCTTCTTCTAATTTGTCTTGGGAATTTCTGCTATTTAATTTTGTTTATTTGGATCCTGGACATCTGTTAATATTTGAAACTCTTCATCTCCTCGTCGCTGGATCTTGCTGTTGACTTCTAAACGTTTTTCAAACTTTTTAAAATAAAACTTCGGTCATCTCAATCTTGCGTACCTCTTGCCCAAGCGTCATTTTCCAAGTAAGTAAATTTAACAGAAAATTAGTAACCAACGGCCCGTTTCTATGGTAACAGAAATTCTTGGATTTCGTTGTCCATGACGTGTCCGTTACTTAACTAAATATCACTATAGTATTGACGACTCGGAACACTAAGTTTTTTATAAGTAAAAACGTAAAGTTTTACCTTACAGCCTAAACCGGCTTTCACCTTTAGAAGGCTTCGGTAGTGTAGTAATATTTGTTACAAATTTTGCACATTAATGCAAGGTTATTTCTTAATTAACAATTGTTTTACGTAAGTTGATATTATTCAATCATTGAAAGAAAATTAATTTTACTTGATAGTGAGAATTTTTTGATTGATATGAGAAATATTTAAAATGTTTTTATATTTATTTTTATATGGGCTTTCTCCCTAAATAACATTATATCCTTTACTTATCTCTACTTTAAATACTATTTCTAATTATCCTTAACTATATAATTTTCTACAAGCTCACTCTTAAATCATTTATTGGTTCATCAATGATTTACTAAGTGTTTTCTGATCTATTACTACCTTTTTATTATTTATAATATCTTTTTCCACTTATCACTTTCAGCCTCTGATGAAGCCTTCTAAAGGTGAAAGCCGGTTTAGGCTGTAAGGTAAAACTTTACGTTTTTACTTATAAAAAACTTAGTGTTCCGAGTCGTCAATACTATAGTGATATTTAATAACAGAAATCCTTTGATTGGTTAAGGCCGAGATTAAAAGCATTGTTATTATATTTGAATTTTTATTCAAAATTTATTATATATTTTCTGATTGATTTTATTCTTCTGTCTTCCCTTTTGGCTAATAAATATTATCACTATTGTATCTATTTCCTTTCAAAGATTAAAACAATATCTCATAAGGTCACGTTCTATTATATACTAAATTTTGTCTAATTATGTTGACATTTGATAATACATAATTCCTTTAATTTAATCTCCTACTATAACATTTTCTTTTTAAAATGATTTATACATAATTATTGGCTAGTTACTTGCCTTAGATTTGTATATTTCCTTGTTAATTTGTTATAATTTGTATTTGTGTTTTTCTGACAGTTAGGCATGTTCATAGGCCTAAGTAGCCATTATGGTATTTTACTTATTTCATTTAAATTACATTTCATTTCAGCCTGATGGGCTTTATTTTGTTATTATAATTGGTTGACTTTTGTTTTGAGTCTGTTTGTGTTCTGATTACAAGTCAATATTATTTTCTATTTCTTAATATTTAAAACATAGCAATTAGGCCTATGGACTGTAAGCTTCCTTCAGCCATATCCTATTCATAAAATTAAAACGAACAATTCTTTTCAAGTTATTAGTTACTGTTGGTTTAACATTCATTTAATTCTTTTAAGTGAGAAATATCATCACTTCCTTCAAACTTATTAAACTTATTTTCCCTTCTAACATAGGGTGTTTATTAATTATATACTTAAATTCTTATTTCACTACTACTTCTTTTCTCCATTCCATGTTAACACAAACTGTTTTTATATGGGCTTTCTCCCTAAATAACATTATATCCTTTACTTATCTCTACTTTAAATACTATTTCTAATTATCCTTAACTATATAATTTTCTAAAAGCTCACTCTTAAATCATTTATTGGTTCATCAATGATTTACTAAGTGTTTTCTGATCTATTACTACCTTTTTATTATTTATAATATCTTTTTCCACTTATCACTTTCACCTTTAATTAATTGGTGTTTATCACTGATACACTCACTATTTTGGGGTATTTACACCTAACTATTGCACTTTTTCACTGTTTATATTAAGTGTTTTTTAGTGGCTAATCCCTATAATTATTTCTCTTTCTCACTTTCTCACTATTTCTTTCCTTATAAAATTTATACATAGTATTAGTGATATTTTGCTATATATTTCATTATCTCTAACTCTAATATTTGGGTTAGTGTACTTTTCTTTACTAGGTTACTTTTTACTGTTTTTATTTAAAACAGGTATATAAATTATCTCATTTACAATAATATTTATTTCCATTAGTGGATAATTATTGGGTTTATTCACAATATTCTATATTTGAGCGTACCATTTCTCCCTTTTATATGTGGTGTTTCTTATTTCTTGGTTTCACTTCGTTTCCTCTTCATTCTTCTGCTTCTTCTCCTTCTTTGTTCTTCATTTCCAATTGTCTTCATTGTAATTCGGTTCTCCTCTTCTTGTCTGGTTTAATTTTATTTAGTTATAGGAATTCGTTCACTTCCTTCAATTGTCTTTATTCTTCTTTGGTCTTGGTTTCTTCCTTTCTTTTGTTAGTTCCTGTTTGTTTGGTCAATCACTTTTTTTCTTGTTTATTTTTCATGGTTCCCTTCTTCTTTTGTTTGTTGTTGTTGGGTCAATCACTTGGGTTGGGTAATGTCGTCGTTTGTCGTGTCATAGTTTTTATATTTTATTTATATTTACTTATTTTATTTAATATGAAGTACATTTACATTAAGAATTATCTTTTTTATCCCTGGTACTGGGGTGGCTTATTTGTGTTGTAACAATATATATATATATAAATTTGTAAAAAGAATCAGAGAGTGCATGTTGCAAAAGTACTGGTTTGTAAGTAGGGGTTAATATAGTAAAATGTTATAAAATAGAGATTAGTAGAAAGAACCTATAAAAGTAAGAGAAAGAAAGAAAGAGCTTAAATTTGACTAAAATAAATAAGATTTGTTTTAACAGAATAAATATGTGTTAGAGTAATTATTTCGCCGTTAAACATGTCCTATGTTCTGTGCCAATCAAATTCGTCTCACGACCCTGTGAGCCTTCTGATTAAAGGGAGTTAGATGTATTAACATTATTCAAGGGTTAATGGGAAGAGTGCAAAAGTTTTCCATATTTCACTTTAAAAATATAGGTGGCGGCCCACTAAATTTCTGATGGTGATTGAAGGTAAGTTACACAAGAGAGATCGCAAGAGCAGGTAGTTTTTTATTAAATTTGTTTTTATAATTACAGTACTACTACTACATGTTGTTATTTGACTTCAACTTTCTGCATCATCCTTTCTATTTAGAACAGTTTAATTCTATAATTGGTTATAAAATATCTTCATGTAGTATTAAACGTAATTCCTTGTCCTGTGCCACTATTACCGTGGAACAGTTTATGTAAGAGGTATGCCAATATGTGGCTGATGGGGTGAGCAGTTAACAGTAAAAAAACCACAGTATCTGTTTGGAGAAGTAGGTCACATACAAGGACAATTGAAGATTCAAGTTTATAAGTATCTGAAGACAGCATCCAGTTGATATTGTGATAGAGAAGGAATGTTGTAGCTAACTACTATTGGTATTGATTGTTTATACTGTGAAATGGAGGAGCTTAGTAACAAGCTGAATTTACCACAAAAACAAATTCAGATTGTAAAGAAATGCAATTTCATTCATACAGTTGTCTATGAAACTGAAAGCTATACAAAAAGTGAAGATAACACTAAATGTTTTGAAGGATATGACAGTGTATAAAGATAATATATCTATAACTTCAAAATGTTATGGAAAAATTGCTCTCTCTCTCTAATACTTATTTATACTATTATTGTAGTTATGTTTTTTTTTTATTACGTGCTATTTATTATTGGATCTCTTTCTCAAGACTACTTTATATTTTATCTTGTTTGGATCATGTTTTCATATTACCAACAATAAACAAAATTATTCTTCAAATTAATTTAAGTATTTTCATTTCATCAAGTATTAAGTATTTTTCTTTAAGTATTGTTTGAGGGCAAATGCTCCAGGTTTTGAAATATATAGCACAATAAGGTATAAATATACACCAGTAGAAAAAGATTTGGAATGTTTATAGCTATAGTAGCAGTAAAATAAATTAATTTTCATTCAAACATCATCGTCATTGTCGTGACTAAACCTTCTTACTAAACCACTTGCTTCTGATTTTTCCCATTTGTTTTATTTAGAATTAATTCATACCTCATTCTTAAATTGACATATTCTGCTTCTTCTTCAGGCAATGAATATTATTATTCATTGCCTTGAGGCAATCAGGCAATGAGGTGAATCGTCTGTTCTGGTCCCAAAAGAAATTCATCCCCTTCACCAACGCTTTCTAGGTCTTCCTGTACTTCTTTGTCTCATAAGTTTGTATTGCCAAATTTCTTTAAGTGATCTGTCATCCAACATCCTAATCCATCTTTTTATGTACTGCAATGTGATACTGGATATTAAAAAATTTTCAACTTTTTGTGTAGGCCTATATCTTCATTGTAAAGTCTGTCTCTTCATGTGCAGCCTTTAACAGATCGCAAGGATCTCATCTCTGATCCCTGTATTCTACTAAGATCTTTCTTCACCAGAACCCAAATTTCAGAACCACACAACGCTGGCATAGCCATTACCTCATAAAATTTTAGTGGAGTCTTTCCTTGTTTTCCTTGACAGAGCTTGATGAATTGTTCGATATATTAACTAAAACATTTAATCTTCATAAATTACATTTATGCTAATAACGGCCTTTCCTCCTTCATTTCTGTTAACTGTTCTAAATTCAGGCCTACTGTTCTTATCATTTTTTTACCAGTTTCCAAAATTCTGCTGTTTTAAGATAGGTCTTCTCTTTACTCTACAATGTCCAACTGTCACTTGTGTGAAACAGTGTACTCTGCACCATTCAAAAGTATAACTACAATCATATGAATAAATCAATATTTCTTACTTTATTTAAAATATTTTATTACAATATTTAATAATATAATAAAATGAATATCAATTAAAATATATTCCTTCAACATATATATGTTGCAATTTGGGACTAATGCAGGTTCACAAACAATAAAAATTCAGTTTTGTATAAAATGTCTTTTGTGTTAGTACCATCCTGAAATATATGCACGCACGCACGCACGCACGCACGCACGCATGCACGCACACACACACACACACACACACACACACACACACACACACACACACACACACACACACGTGGACTGTAACCATGAAAAATTGTCATTACTAATTAATATTCAATATCTGACTGCAGTTAAACAAAACTGTAAATCACACACCATGCATAATGTTTTTCAGAAATTTCCTGTATTATTTATTACATTAACGACTCGGAACACAAAGTTTTTTATAAGTAAAAACATAAAGTTTTACCTTACAACCTGAACCAGTTTTTACCTTTAAAAGGCATCTTCAGAGGTTGCCACTGGTAGCGCTTTCCGTCCTGTTGTGGGCGACGGAATCGAATTTCGAAAGATTGAAGTTGTGTGTGTGGGGTGAGATATGTTCGAATAATGCGTGCGGTTTGAATTGTGTCTGTTCGTTTAGGATGTCGTTTCTATTTGTTTTCGTGTGTTTGTATATTTCCAATTGTTCTAGGGTGTTTAGTTTTCGGCCTTTTGTGTGTACGTGTAGAATGTTCATGTTATTGTCGATGTTTTTATATGTGTGGTTTGCTTCAATGAGGTGGTTTGCAAAGGTGGATTCTGTAGTGGAGTGGAGTGCCTTTGTGTGTTCAATGTATCTCTGTTTGAAGCTACGTCCTGTCTGGCCTATGTAGAATTTGTTGCAATTTGAGCAATTTAGTTTGTAAACACCGGGTAGATCGAATTTGTTTTGTGCTCTGTGTGTGTTTTTTGATAGTGTGTGTTCTGTTTTGTTAGTAGTTTTGTAAACGATTCTGTATCCTGCTTTTTTGAATTTGTGGGCTATTTTTTCAGCTTGTTTGTTGATGTACCGTATGTTAGTGTTATGAATTTGTTGTTTTCTGTCTTTGTCTGTTGTTTGTTTTGTGTTTTGTGTAGGAGTTTACTGACTATTGTTCTGTCATATCCGGTAGATTCAGCTAGATATTTTATCGTGTTTCGTTCGTCTTAGTAATCGTTTTCATCTAGGGGGATGTTGTTAAGTCTATGTATCATGGTTCTGAAGGCAGCTAGTTTGTGTTGTATTGGGTGATTGGAGGAGTTGTGTATTAGTGTGTCAGTTGTAGTCAGTTTTCTGTATATACTGAATTTGTGCATGTGTTCAAGTTTTGTGATGTAGAGGTCTAAGAAGTTTATGGTATTGTTGTGTTCGTATTCCGCAGTAAAGGTTATGTTTTTATGTATTTTGTTTATGTGCGTTAGTAACTGTTCACATTGTCTTTTGTTTCCCCTGTATAGTATTAGAATGTCATCAACGTATCTGTGCCAATATAGTATTTTATGTGAGTGTCAGTCATTCTTTGTGAGTATTTTTGTTTTTTCTAAGTGTTAGAGGAAGATTTCTGCTAGAATGCTGGATATGGGGGAGCCCATGGGTAGACCATCATTCTGTGTGTAATATTTATTGTTATAAGTAAAGTAGTTTTGTTTTGTGATAATGTTCAGAGTTTCTGTTATTTCGTTAATAAGTTCGTCTGGTGTGTTGTTCTGTTTGAGTTTGCTTTGTAGGATGGTGATTGTTTCAGAGATGGGGATGTTTGTGTACAGGTTTTTAATGTCAAAGGAGGCTAATGTGGCATTGTGGGGGATGTGTATGTCTTTTATTTTTGTTACTAGGTCTACAAACCTAGTTCTAGATTTATCACAAAAGACAATGTGTACAGTTACTAACACACATAAACAAAATACATAAAAACATAACCTTTACTGCCGAATACGAACACAACAATACCATAAACTTCTTAGACCTCTACATCACAAAACTTGAACACATGCACAAATTCAGTATATACAGAAAACTGACTACAACTGACACACTAATACACAACTCCTCCAATCACCCAATACAACACAAACTAGCTGCCTTCAGAACCATGATACATAGACTTAACAACATCCCCCTAGATGAAAACGATTACTAAGTCGAACTAAACATGATAAAATATCTAGCAGAATCTAACGGATATGACAGAACAATAGTCAGTAAACTCCTACACAAAACACAAAACAAACAACAGACAAAGACAGAAAACAACAAATTCATAACACTAACATACGGTACATCAACAAACAAGCTGAAAAAATAGCCCACAAATTCAAAAAAGCAGGATACAGAATCGTTTACAAAACTACTAACAAAACAGAACACACACTATCAAAAAACACACACAGAGCACAAAACAAATTCGATCTACCCGGTGTTTACAAACTAAATTGCTCAAATTGCAACAAATTCTACATAGGCCAGACAGGATGTAGCTTCAAACAGAGATACATTGAACACACAAAGGCACTCCACTCCACTACAGAATCCACCTTTGCAAACCACCTCATTGAAGCAAACCACACATACAAAAACATCGACAATAACATGAACACTCTACACGTACACACAAAAGGCCGAAAACTAAACACCCTAGAACAATTGGAAATATACAAACACACGAAAACAAATAGAAACGACATCCTAAACGAACAGACACAATTCAAATCGCACGCATTATTCGAACATATCTCACCCCACACACACAACTTCAATCTTTCGAAATTCGATTCCATCGCCCACAACAGGACGGACAGCGCTACCAGCGGCAACCTCTGAAGATGCCTTTTAAAGGTGAAAACCGGTTCAGGTTGTAAGGTAAAACTTTATGTTTTTACTTATAAAAAACTTTGTGTTCCGAGTCGTTAATGTAATAGTTATATTTAGTTAAGTAATGGACACATCAAGGACAACAAAATCCTGTATTAATTAGTTTAACATGTGTATAAATTGTAACACTGTGATGCCCTTATAAATTGTATTGTGTTGCCTCTAACTGCTTAACACAATAACTGTGTGTATATTTTTCTCTAGTAATAGATAATTGAAGTGACGCTGTGTTAGTTATGTATCAGAATTAGGCAATGACAGCCAATTTGACAATACAGGTAGATTACTGAATTGCATTTGAATTTGATAATGGTGTAGGCATTCAGCACTTGACCATCAGAAAAGGGTGTAGTGTTTTTTTTTTCAATACAAAGAGTGCATTTAAGAAACACATATATAGACATACGTGTAAAGAACAAGTAGTGCTTATAATATAGTACAACATACATTGTGTGTGTGTGTGTGTGTGTGTGTGTGTGTGTGTGTGTGTGTGTGTGTGTGTGTGTGTGTGTGTGTGTGTGTGTGTGTGTGTGTGACAGAGATAGACAGACAGACAGAAATAATTATACTTTAAATTTTTTGAAACAATTTTAGATTCTTGGATTTCGTTGTCCATGACGTGTCCGGATGAAGCCTCTGATGAAGCCTTCTATAGGTGAAAGCCGGTTTAGGCTGTAAGGAAAAACTTTACGTTTTTACTTATAAAAAACTTAGTGTTCCGAGTCGTCAATATTATAGTGATATTCAATTTTAGATGTTTCAAACGACTTACACAGGTAAATTAATTCATTTACAAACATCTGAAGATACAGATACATTCTGTAAAACATGCATAAGATTAACTAAAATGATTAAAAAAATAGTACTTGCAGAAGTAATTACAATTTGATTTTATGTGTGTGTTGTAGCGGGTCAAATTTTGTGTGTCTATTTTAACCGCTTGGGGCATTATTATATTGTGACTTATTTCGTTTTCGGGCGGACTGGTATAATAAATTGGAAAAAACTGTGTTATTGTGCAACGTTATGTAACAAGCAACAGCACGATGTTGAGAAATAGAGTTTGGAACAAAGGCGATGCGCAATTTCAGTGGTGTAACACGGCAGAAGAATTTACCTCCACAAAATTCTAAGAACTCTGTACTTGTGTAAACAGCACACAGACTCAACTGTATCACTGCAAATCTGAGTGACGCATCCAGACAAAAAACCGGATATCCTGGTACTAACAGAATTCCGCAATGTGCTTTTTGAGCGGCAGGAAGTCATGGCTAAATCCGGTCTTTCCAATGACATCAGCAGAGCCAAGCCCAATATTCAGCTCTGGTCATCCACATATGTCAGCTCCATTCCCTATATAAAATGGTTACACGACAGCAGAGGAACAAGGAGCGACGACGAAAACATCGTGGCATTGAAGAACAACTTCCATGCAGGAACAGGTAGATGTACCTGTTACGTTCACAGCCACACAGTCGACATTAAGCAGAGACGCCATATAGTCAGCTAGAGCCGCACCCAGTTAGAGACGCTTACAACTCTGTCGGCGTCCCGGTCGGTGTTGTTTTATACGATGTGATGTGAAACAACAATATCGTTAATACCGACCGGGACTCGTGAAATCAACGACGTAATAAACTAGTGTAGCGAAAGTGCGAAACGCCAAAAGTGAAATCGGACATTAAAACACGTGTTCGGTCGGCATCAGGACAGTTAGTGAATGTAACGAAACAGGAATGTATAAAGGCTAAATATTTTCTATATTGACTATAATATTTAAAAGGGGTTTAATTGGTGTGATAGAGTGTGTGTGCAAAGCTGGGCTGCTTTCTTTTGTAATACATAGTATGTAAGGTAAGGTCGATGTAACCAGTAATTAATGTGTTACCGTATTCGTTTGTGTTGTGTATAAGGAATTTACGTCTTTATGAGAGTAAGTAAAGTGTTCATTTAATAACCATGTGTTAGTTTAAGTTATTTCGTCATTGCCATTTCCTCATTTCTGTGTTAAAAATTCGTCTAACGTTCCGGAATCTTTCTGAGTTATTAATTGGGTGGGTCAGATTGCTAAATTGTCCGTTTTATTTAGGGTGGAGTGTAAAGGTTTTCGATATTTTATCCTATAAAAAATAATCGTGGCGACCTTGGTCTTCTGGTAAAATTTCAATAACGCAGGTAAGTGTTGTAATTGCGTGCAGGTAAGTCCTGGTAGTGATTTTATTTATTTTATATATTTCGGCTCCTTTTTTATTGTTACAAATGTCGACGCGCTGCCAGGATTTTCGTTTAATTATAATTTTATATGAGATAGACCTATTTTAATACACAGAAAATAGGATGTGGTAATGACGAATGTATAAAAATTGTATTGCACATATTCACAGTAGTGATTAGGCGTTTTGAGTATAGAAAAATAGTAGTTTTATATATGAGTGTTACACAAACGAACTTTAAAAAATGTCTATAATACAAAGTAACGATAGTGATTTTGCATGGGATGAGTGGGAGAATGAATTTCGAGGTGTTGTGGGTGAGATGACAAACGAGGAATGGGGTAATTTAGACGATAGGTTAACCCGAATGGAAGAACAAGAGGAAGGAATATTTGCGGAAATCAATAAACATAGTGAGATGACCAATGTTAAAGGTAAGATAGCTGAAGTAAAACTGGTAGAAAATAAGGCAGAGAATAGGCCTAGTGAAAATGATGATAGTGTGGTGGTGATAAATAAAGGTAGAGAGACAGACCAAGTTAACAAAAATAAAGACGATCAGGTGACAGACAATGAGGTAAGTAACAATGAAATGAGTGAATCTGATTATAAGACACAGATGATGAATATGATGATTATGATGTGTAACAAGTTTAATGAACATTTGGATAAACAAAACGCAATGTTAGATGACATGATTAGTAATACCAAGGAATTCAATAAGGAATTGAAAAAACGAGACGAGAAGTGGGAGGAAGATAGATGTCAATTAAAAGTTGAGTTAACACAGGTAAGTGGTAATAATGTCTCTGATAATAGCGAAGAAATAATTAACAAGGTAAGTTACAGTTGTAAAACTGAATTAATAAATAATAGTGATAAAATAGTTGAAAATGAGCTATTTAAGAATGATGTGGTGAAAACAAATAGTGATGATGAAGTTTGTGGTGAAGTAGAACTTAATAACAACATGTTAGCGAGTGTTGATGAAATTGAGAGAGAGTGTGATGAGAGGTTAGGGTGTCAAAGGGCAAATTTTCCCCGTGATGTAAGTGGAGTAAGGACTCCGCTAGTAGTGAATTTTGAGGACAGAGTTTCCTCCGTTAATTGTGTGGAAGACGAGGTGTCTTCAAGCAGTCCCCTAATTTTTTGCAAACCTGGAAAAGCCAGGAAGTGGTATAGTAAGTTTGTTGTGCCCTTTGCATGGAGTGAAGTAGGTCAGTGGTGTTGTGACAGGTATTGTGATGAAAGTGATTATGAGAGAGAGAAAGAGTTGGAGTGGTTCAAAATAAATAGAGGTTATGCAGAGCTGATAGAGAAGATGAAGATTAAGAGAATTATGATAAATAATGTAGACGTACCTTGTGTAGTAGTAGACAATGATTATATTGATGATAAATGTGTACCTGTAGGAAGAATTAGTGTACTTGTAGTGGAGGAATATGATGAGAAAATAAATTACCTGGGTGTAACAACAAATATTCACGGAGGCGGGATAAAAACAAATAATAGTGACAAGTCTTATGAGATAATAAAAGGGTTTATAATAAAAATAATTATAATAAATTGGATGTAAATAAAAACCATTTAGTCTATAAATATGTAAGATACCTTTTTGACGATGGAGGGTAGACTGTAAAACAATAAAAGACAATTAAACATTATGTTTTATGGTTGTTCGACATGGCAGATTTGGACAGAAGTGTGGAAAAAATGGAATAATAATTAACAAGAGTTGTAGATAAAATATAGTGAATTTATATGTGTGTATGTAAGATGATTGTTGTGATAATAATATTGAAATACTTGCAATTTAAATAAATAAACCAAATTAATTTTGAAAACAAGTAATCAGAGAATTATATTTGTTTGGATGGTAATGAATTCTATATTGTTAATAATTAATTTAATTAAAATAATTTGATATATTTTAAATATTTTAATTGATTATGTAAATGTTGTATAATTAAATTTTTTGGTAAATTCAGTTTATGTTACGAGATTTGGAAATTTGGTAATGAATGATGAGTTGTTGGATTTAAACTAATTTTGTGTAAAATGTTTCAGAGATGAGGGTGATTATGTTTTATGTGTATAGCATGTTAAAGGAATTGTAAGTAGAAAAATTTTATAATCATGTGTAATAAAAATAGTTACAGGTGTGATTGAGGTGTTAATGCAATAGTGAGATTTTAATGCAATCATTGTGTTTAATAAAAATAATAATTAAAAAATTTTTTAATAAATGAAAAATGATAAATAATGATTATTAATAATAAATTTTGAAAAGTTTAAGAAAGTCAAACGGTAAAAGGTTATGAATGGGTTAGACGAGTGTTGATGTAAATATTATATGATAATGTATACAAAAAATTTTAATTAGTTGTCAATCGTAATTAGTTATTATGTGGCTATTGTGGGGGTGGCCTGTGCTCTCACAAGTAGCAAAATGGGTTGGGGGTAGCAGTGAGTGTTACCTCCATCGGAGGCCGAGCTGGCGATAAATGTGCGGCACACCTTATACGTGTAAAATAAAAATTTTACACACATTACTAAATGACAGTGTCGCACATAAAAATATTGATGTTTAACAGGCAGTGAAATTAGAGTTAGATTTCCTCGACTTTTCGGGCGGTTACTGCCTTACCAGCACTAACCGTGGTTTCGGCTAGCGGCCAGCTATGGTCATATCAAGTCCCTTGACCATAGCTGACTTGAAATTGGTATATATTTGAAATTTAATGGGGGGACAATTAGAGGAAATCTCCGGAACTAGGGAACAGCGGCTGCCACTCTGTTCGAGTAGGAACAGCAGAGCCAGGTGGCAGATCCGTTTTTAAGGGTGCATGATTATAAAACAAGAACATGATGATGTTCACCAATTTAAAACTTAACAGCGGAAGCAGAGACACGGAGAGGTAAAAAACCTGCTCCAAAATATACAGTCTCTGTGGAAGCGAAAGGGCGAGACAGTCCTCCATAATCCGAAATAGAGTGTGTGGCTGGGAGGTGACGTAAAGGAGTCACGAATTTAAAATTCTATGACGTAAAAGTTTTTTGCTTATTCAAGGTTTAATCTAATCAAAAATGCTTGTGCTCTGTCCACATAATTATATGCTCAGACTCGTAAATTAAGGTGTTTATGCTATAATTTTAAGTGTATTATTTTATTGTTGTCTATTAGATAAGAATATGTAATTTTATTATGTGTGTATTTTTTTTAAGCCATAAGTAAATCGTCTGGCAGGTTAACATAAGCATCAGAATCAGAAAAATGGGAAACAATGAGGTGAGAAGGGAGAATAAATAAAAATAAATATGTATCTTCCATGTAATTTGTTCAATTTTAAGATGTAGTTTCATTGTGTTTTTATTATGTTAGGATATCAGCTGATCAACAATACCATGTCACTGGTATAGTGGTTTGTAAAGGTTACAAATAATTAATGTTCGATGTACTACAGATATTTTGAAGTAAAGATAAAAGGAATATGAGAAATGAAATAATAATAATTTATGCAAATTAATAAAAGATAATTCATGGGTGATAAATGTTTTATGGGACATGCAGACCTGTCCAAGTTGAATTAAAAAGTGAATGTGAAATAGTAGAGATGAGTATGATGTAATGTTGTTTTTGAGTTAATGTATGTTATAGAAGTTGGTGAAGTAGTAATGTTGACACAGTTGTGGGGAATTTATGTAGAGTTTTGAATGATATATATTTATGTTCATAATTAATGAGATTATTTTGTTGTATTTGTGGTAATGAAATGAGATTGAGATTTTGGGGATGGCAATTTTGTATTAGAGGATAGTGTAATGTAGGAGTCCGCAACAAGGGTTGGGACGGGATAGGGACCGATTGGCGCCGGAAAGGGTTACCTAGGGGGAGTCCAGGGACCAACATAAGGGAATGAGTTTTGGGAAGGAAACACGTATCCTATGTACAAAGGGTTAGAGAGTATTTTTTCATATATGTAGAGAAGGTGGCGTTTTGTGTTGAATGATAAGTTGGGGTTTAGAGTGTTCTGATTAGTAGAGATTTTGGTAGAGATGGGTGTCATGGGAGTTGCAGTTGATAAATATTAGAGTCAGGGGGAGAAAGTTTATATATGTATAGAAATCTCATACAGAAAAACGAGAATAAATAATTTACATCACCCACAGTAGATTAACGTAAACTGTTAAGCTAAAGAGAGGAATTTATAATAAGGAATATACAATTGTTTATTTTTTTTCACCAGTGACAGAATTTTGATAAAATTTGAAAATAATGTAAAGTCAAGAAGTGTTTATTTTAAATAATTTAAATGTCAAGTTGATGATTAATTATATTAATATTTTGTTTGTTTTAAATATTTTATGTTATTATGTTTTGTATTTCAAGTTAGGATATTACAGATGTTTAAAGTGCTTTCAGAAATCATACATAACATATGTAGGTCAAGGGTTTTGGACTTGACCTAGTTATGATCAGCTGATGAGTTCATACACCTACTAAGCTTGTGTATAGTAGGAAGCCAATTGTGATTTGTTTGTTTAATTAATTCAAACCAATATTTGAATAGTTTTAATAAATATTTAATAAATAAATTTAATAAAAAATTTAATGAATAAATTTAAATTTTTTTTGAATTTTAAAATTTTTGGAAATTTTAAATATTTTTTGAAAAAAAAAAAAATTTTTTTGATTTTTCGCCTGCCAGCGAATGCAAATTTTTAGATAATGATTCTTTTATTATACGTGCATTAACCATGTTTATTTTATTGTATTGCATTATATTGGTAGACTATAAGGGATTCTCCTGTTAGAATAAGGATGTGTTTATATTATTAGAAATGTTTAGGTTGTCATTGAAACAAGAATTAGAAAAAAGAGGAAGAGAATTTTTTGATAAACGATTATTTTTTGAATTTTGAATTTTTTAAATTTTTGATAAATTTTAAAAGAAAGTTTTATTCTTATGTGTTATGGTAATATGTAATGTTAGAGTGTGTGAGCCCAGTATTTGCCAAAGGCAGCCCAGCTTGCAAAAAGGGGATCCATATCGGCGGAGGAGCTGGAATGATTTTAGCCAGGGATTGAGGATTTTTGGGGGTAGTATGTTGAAGGGCGAGGTGGGCTATGGTGCGAGTCTGATCGATTTCTCGGTGTTGGGATCTCTTACGGAGAAGTCCAGTGATCTCGTTCAGATGAGTCCATGGTCGCTGAGCCAGGGGGGTCGTGTACCCATGCAGATTAAGAACCAGGTGGTTGTTGGCACCAGTTCCTCACCGATCTTCTTCGGGGTTATCGATGAGATTTCTTCTGTCGTGGACAGCAGAATTCTCATCGAGGGGGTATTGTAGCGGGTCAAATTTTGTGTGTCTATTTTAACCGCTTGGGGCATTATTATATTGTGACTTATTTCGTTTTCGGGCGGACTGGTATAATAAATTGGAAAAAACTGTGTTATTGTGCAACGTTATGTAACAAGCAACAGCACGATGTTGAGAAATAGAGTTTGGAACAAAGGCGATGCGCAATTTCAGTGGTGTAACACGGCAGAAGAATTTACCTCCACAAAATTCTAAGAACTCTGTACTTGTGTAAACAGCACACAGACTCAACTGTATCACTGCAAATCTGAGTGACGCATCCAGACAAAAACCGGATATCCTGGTACTAACAGAATTCCGCAATGTGCTTTTTGAGCGGCAGGAAGTCATGGCTAAATCCGGTCTTTCCAATGACATCAGCAGAGCCAAGCCCAATATTCAGCTCTGGTCATCCACATATGTCAGCTCCATTCCCTATATAAAATGGTTACACGACAGCAGAGGAACAAGGAGCGACGACAAAAACATCGTGGCATTGAAGAACAACTTCCATGCAGGAACAGGTAGATGTACCTGTTACGTTCACAGCCACACAGTCGACATTAAGCAGAGACGCCATATAGTCAGCTAGAGCCGCACCCAGTTAGAGACGCTTACAACTCTGTCGGCGTCCCGGTCGGTGTTGTTTTATACGATGTGATGTGAAACAACAATATCGTTAATACCGACCGGGACTCGTGAAATCAACGACGTAATAAACTAGTGTAGCGAAAGTGCGAAACGCCAAAAGTGAAATCGGACATTAAAACACGTGTTCGGTCGGCATCAGGACAGTTAGTGAATGTAACGAAACAGGAATGTATAAAGGCTAAATATTTTCTATATTGACTATAATATTTAAAAGGGGTTTAATTGGTGTGATAGAGTGTGTGTGCAAAGCTGGGCTGCTTTCTTTTGTAATACATAGTATGTAAGGTAAGGTCGATGTAACCAGTAATTAATGTGTTACCGTATTCGTTTGTGTTGTGTATAAGGAATTTACGTCTTTATGAGAGTAAGTAAAGTGTTCATTTAATAACCATGTGTTAGTTTAAGTTATTTCGTCATTGCCATTTCCTCATTTCTGTGTTAAAAATTCGTCTAACGTTCCGGAATCTTTCTGAGTTATTAATTGGGTGGGTCAGATTGCTAAATTGTCCGTTTTATTTAGGGTGGAGTGTAAAGGTTTTCGATATTTTATCCTATAAAAAATAATCGTGGCGACCTTGGTCTTCTGGTAAAATTTCAATAACGCAGGTAAGTGTTGTAATTGCGTGCAGGTAAGTCCTGGTAGTGATTTTATTTATTTTATATATTTCGGCTCCTTTTTTATTGTTACAGTGTGAATATCAAATACATCGTAGATTATGGTTATATAATAATTTACAGGTAATTCTCAATGTGTGCTTGTTATTAATTGCTTGTACCTTGTTGTTCTAATAAATTCAGAAGACTGAAGAAAATTATACTAAGTCATATTAATCTTAACTAATAATGGGCAGAAGGAAATATAGATTAACACTTTGTGTGTAGCTTATCATGAAGTTAGTGTCAGTGTTGATGTGTAGAATATGTAAACTATAAGATTTCATGCCCTTCAAATATTATTGGTTTCAGAAAAACCAAGCATGGATCTAGGAATCATTCTGAGACTAATATTTTGACATATGCAGTGAGTTCAACTTAATTGTAAAAATTCCATCATAGCAATAAACTATCGCAAAACAATGGTGATCATATTTTGGAGTGGGACCAGTGGCGGCTCGTCGTTATGAACATGGGAGGGGCTCTTTCATAAGGTCATAACTATCTCTACACAAACACACATGCACACGAACGCGCGCACACAGATACACACACTCATTCACTTTCTTGTATGTATTTTTATAAATTTATAAAATTGTCAAAATTAGTCTACTTATAACATTTGATTTTACTGTAAGCATTTTATTTTTAAGATATGTGAATAATAAGAGTGGAAATTCAAAATATTTTATAGAACAGAAGTACATAGCTATATACCACAGGGCAAATGTGAAAGCTATATTTTTAAAATTAGACCAAGCATCAGAATTCTGGAGGAAGTTGTATTAAGTAACAAGGTATTAATCTTCTATCACTTTAAATATACTTAGTCACATTTAATATCAAAAATAAATTAATCTACGACTGAAAATTCATACCTTTAGTTATATTGTTTGTAGCAGAAGTCCATCCTCCTCTCTTTCTGTGCAGCGAAGTGGTTGATCACACGTTCATTAAAATTGGGGGTAGATAATAATTTCTTTTCAATTGAACACATGGCGAGTGCACTGAGTCTACCTTCTTTCATTGTGCTCCTGGTAAAAGTCTTTATTCGCTTTAAAGTTGAAAAACATCTTTCACTTTCTGCAGTGGTCATTGGGATTGTGCAGATGATCTGAAGTAATTTCACTGATTCGGGGAGCACATCTCTCAGATTATTATCATAAATAAAATTAAGCAACCGTAATGAGCCTGTCGCCTCAGAAAAATCACTTCTACTGTATATTACTACCAACTCTTGTTTCAGTTCTATTTTATTCAACTGGAATAAATTTACAGCAATTTATAATTCATTTTCAGGAAATTTATTTTTAACTCAGGAAACAAACTTGGCTGAAATAACTTAGCTACCGACAAATGATCTAAGAAATTAAAGTGATTGTCAATTCCAGTCATGATAACATCACACACTTCTTTTGCCACAATGTGTCTTCTATCTTCAAATCGGCCACATTTTCTACTGGGGCCTGAACAAGATAAATCATTTTCAGTTCCATCAAGTTCGCTAGAACTGGGCTGGTCAACCTCAGGCAAGTTTCTTATTTTTTGGATTATAGACTTAAATTCGCCTATTTATTTTAAGGCCTTGATGCAGTTGATTGTCTTGTTCTGAAGCTCGTTGTACAAAATATCACAATGGGGCATTATTTTATTAAAAAATGTTACCCATAAAATGAAATCGTTGTCTTTAAGAAGGTTGCTTAAACCAACTGCTTTGTTTACAGTTGTATAATCATTGCTGTTGTCGTCTAATATTTTATTTAAGCATTCTTCTATTTCATTTTTATACTTAAATAATGTGCTGACAATTCTAGACTTGAAGTTCCAACGAGTGCCAGAGCTCTTTGGTATTCGTTTTTTCATAATGTCGTCAAGTACTGCTGTTCTTTTCGTCGATTGTGAAAAAAAGGATGAAAATGCTTCAACATTACTGAAAAATATTGTTATCTGTTTATTTTGTGTTGCGCAGCGTTCAATGATCAAATTTAGTTGATGTGCGTAGCAGTGTACGATATGTGCATTTTTGTACACAGCTTTGACTCTTGCCTGCACACCTGTGTGCTGGCCACTCATGACAGAAGTGCCATCGTAGCTTTGAGCAATCACTCTTTCAGGTGTTTTGTCAATTTTTAGCTTTTCCAGCTCGTTAAAAATTGCTTCACTAACAGATGCTGCGTCATGACCTTGGGTACTACAAAACTAACAAATCTTTCATTTACAACCCCATTTAACTCGTATCTGACAACAAACACTAGCTGAGACAATGTAGCACAGTCAGTTGTCTCATTGGCTTCAATAGCAATATATTTAGTTTGAGTAATTTCGTCGCATATAATTTCCAAGCTCACGGCATATATGGAATCAAGTAAATCATTTTGGATAGTTTTGGAAAGCCCTAAAAATACTCGGTTATTGCTTTTTTCAATATGTTGTTTTAATGTAGAGTCTAACTCTGCCATTAGGTTGACAAGACCACGAAATATGCCAGGGTTGTTAGATGTGTCAGTGCCACTTTCGTCATGCCCCCTTAATGCAAGTTCAAAAGCTCCACAAAACTTCACAGCATCAATCAACTTACTTAAAATGTACCGATTTTTTGATACTTCCTCATTTAACTTTTGAATTCTTAATCTATATGCACTGTCAACCTTCCCAAGTACTGCATACTCGATACATGCATTTATATTTTTTTCACTTAATTTATGTTTTTTAAGTTTTTCACTCATATGCTTAATATCCGAGACACCATCTACAGTCCAGGTGCGATCCTGTACGCCCATTACTATGCACGGGTAACAGAAAAATGAGTTTTTTATTCCACACCCACACAACCAATCAGCATAATTATACAAATGAATAATAAATTTCCGATTGTAGCTATTCCTACTCTTAGTGGATTTTTGTACTTGATTAATCACCATATTAGGCCTAAGAGGCCCTAATCTTTTAAGTTCAACCCTGTGCTCTAAGTTCTTTATCCCTTGGCTAATAATTTTACTTACATCATTCGTAATTACAAAGTTAGAATCTGTGTTATTCATTATGACACACATTAATCACACACTAAACACAATAACTCTGTTTGCAAACAAGGAGTGCCAATAACTGCTACACTGCTGGCCGCTGGCGCTGGCTGAGATGATTTGCGCATGCGTGGCTAAGGATGAAGTCCCAGCATGTCCGTAAGAACACAGTTGATTGACGTCACCACACGGTTAGAGCTGTCTGCTGTATTTTCCATTTACACTGCACACAGTAGCTTTGGGCTCTATGGCCAACGCCCGCAACTCAACTCCGGACTTTAAACGTCAAATGTTTTCCGTTGTATTATTGTTTTGATGCGTATAGGAACTTTTTTAATTGATTTGGTGAAAAATTAATAATTAATTATTACTTTTTATTTTATATGGGAGGGCTGTGCCCGAGAGCCCTTATGGGCAAGCCGCCACTGAGTGGGACTACATTAAAATTAATATATATGGGTGACAAAGTGTATATCACAGGCTCCAACATTGCCAAAATTTGCTATGAGACCAAATGTACAGTTTAATACTTGAAACAAAAGTTGTATATTTCAAGATTTTATGTGAATACATGCAATGTGTAAACAATAATATAAAGATACCAGTGCTCAATTAAATTGAATTGTTATTCTGTAACAATGACATTCAGTATTTACTCACACTGAGGAAGAGGCACATCACCGAATTGTTATTCTGTAACAATGACATTCAGTATTTACTCACACTGAGGAAGAGGCACATCACCTTGAAACGTTTGTGAAAGTGATAACAAAAGTAAGTTCATTCGTGAAAGTTTTTTATATATAATAATATTAAAGATACCAGGTACACAAACACAATAAGCTTATAAACATATATGCAATAGAATTATATATTGTGTATATGACATGGACAAGATGCAATGAAAATCACTATAATTAATTACACCAAATAATAGATTTATAAAACCAGATTAGTAATAAGTATTGTACAAACTCCTTAAATTCATAATGTCAAAGAATGTAATTTAATTGCACTACACAACCAAACTCATGCAGACATATTTTTCATAAGTCATTTATACACAAAAAATATTAAACGAAAATAAATATTTACAAAAAGAGTAACATCCACATAAGGATGACTTTCTCACAGTTATTTAGCAGTTCGAGTACCTCACTGCTCACAAGTGTATGCTCAGTTATTAATAATTAAATACTAAAATGATTAAATCCAATTAAAGGTATAAAAAACATTACCCAGGCTAGTATAAAACAGTGAATTCAACACATGGTTTGTTTGTTTACCTAAGCTCTACAGAGTGTAGTTGTAATTAATATTAACAATGGTTTAATGTGTCAGAAGAACACTGGTGACAGTAAGACACACAAGTGATGGTAGAAATTACTTTAACTTTGTAATCACCTTGTTATTATGAGGAAATGAGATCAAAAAGTTCTAAAGACAAAATATGAAATATAATTCTTTGTCTATAACTTTCTTACTGTGAGTTTATATCTGGCTAAAAAATAAAAGAAAAAATCCTTGCTAACTACTTTTTCAAGAAATACATATAATTTACTCTTCCAGATTTACAAAAAATATTGGGTACTATGGAATTCGGTAAATTTTTTATAATACTGGAATGTGCACTATTGTATTCCATAGAATTTTCTCTTTGAATCCATACATGATGCGTGAGGCTTACTTTTGTGATAGAGGGAAGCTTAGTGTTAAGTAAGAGAGAAAGGAAAAACAGCATTGGTTTTCACTGTAGTAAAGGCTTTATATTATACTTGGCAACACTGCATGCTCTCTGCCTGTAAGAAATTCAATGGCCATAAGAGCTCATTGTGACAACTAGATGTGAATTTCTGTATAGCAGTATAGCAGAAACTACTGTCAACATTTGAGGCAGTAACAGTTGTTAGAATCAGAGACCAATAGATGTCAGTTGGTTCATTGTGAGCAGGGAAAGATTATATCAAATGATTGATATTTTTGTAATTGTGGCGGTTTACATTAACCTTCAGTGTAATTTTGTAGTCTATAGTTGGTTTCTGTAGTCTATAGTTGCCACAGTTCTGTTGTTCAGCAACATTATGGCACTTGGTTATGCAGTAGCCAGAATATTATTAAATGCTGGTGATTGATCTCACTTATTACTGACGACTCAATTTCAGTGTAGCTGTTGGTAAAAGCAATGTATACCTCACTTATAAATATTTTGCCTGCTATATTCTAAATTAAGCATAATTCATATTTTTTACTTAAAATAGATTGGTACTGACAACCGAATTTATCCCAAGTAATGTACCAACTCAAGATGATTTTAAATTTGTATTCTTTCTATTCATAGAAATTATAAATTTCTTCTTATGCCTGGAAATTAATTTTAAATACTTTTGTTTAAAATCACTACAGACTGTTATAATGTCAGCTAAAAACTAGTGACAGTATCAACAGCAGTCACTGAAAATGTTATAAATAAGTAAATACCACTATTATATTAACGACTCGGAACACAAAGTTATAAATAAGAGTTAATATTAGTATATTATTATATAGTATATTATATTATATATAGTATATTAAAAAATGTAAAACTTTTTATGATATTAGCAATCCTTCCCTACTAAAACACTCACTCATATACACACACAAATATATTCTAGCTACGCAGCATTATACAAGAACATTTGTTTCTAATGCCAACATTTCTGTAGTTCCAATAACATACAAAATTTTTATTTTACTTTATTTTTTTGTAAGTTACAGATTACCAGTTTTTATCTAACATATAAGCAATTTAGTAGTGTAAATAGACATCCTTCATTACTTTCAGGAATATTATTCTTCTAATTGCAAAACAGATATTTTATACTATCATAAATCTGTTACCAGAAGTGGTGCTTACTTACTTCAATGAATAGATTTTCATTAGATGTGTGAGTTTTTCATGATGCTTTTTGAATTAGCTTTGTATTAGGGGAAGCAGAAAAATTGTTATGTGCTCCAAGTATCAGAACATACAAATACATATTCTACAATACATCTATATAAAGTCAATGGGTGTAGGCCTACTAGGCATTTGTTTGATACATCACTCAAGTCAGTACTATTTGACTGTATATAATCAGTTATTTAATCTTGTACTTTATTATGTTTGTTCATATTTGGAGAAATCAAACTCCTACATGAGACTATGAAAGGTATACAACAGTCAGACCCTACATTCTCTAAATAATTCTACTTATTCTCACTTAGAATTGCACTAGGAAAACAAATTGACCAACAGTATAAATGTCAAAATTCAGTCTGATACAATTCCTAGGTATTCTGGCAGTATTATAACTGTGACAATTTGCATATGTGCCTTTCATAAATTATTTTTGCTTCCTATTTAATAAAAAAATCTGATAAATACTTTCATGCTGTTCTGTGAAAAATTAGTTAAATTATAAATGGAATTAATAAGAAAAATTTAATTATTTGTTAATTATTTATGTTCTTGGATTTCGTTGTCCATGACGTGTCCGTTACTTAACTAAATATAATTATTTCACGACTCGGAACACAAAACATTTTATGGGTAAAAACATAAAAGTTTTACCTTATAACCTGAACCGGTTTTCACTTCAAAAAAGCTTCTTTTTTTTGAACCTCTGAAGAAGCTTTTTAAAGTGAAAACCGGTTCAGGTTATAAGGTAAAACTTTTATGTTTTTACCCATAAAAAGTTTTGTGTTCCGAGTCGTAGTGAAATAATTATATTTCATTATTTATAGTTATTTTACTGTGACTTTACTTGTAATACTTTCCCTATCTTGTATAGGATTAACATGACTTTAATTATTTAATTCATGGATTTCGTTGTCCATGACGTGTCCGTTACTTAACTAAATATCACTATTACGACTCGGAACACTAGGTTTTTTATAAGTAAAAGCAAAAAGTTTTACCTTACAGCATTAACCGGTTTTCTCCTTTAAAAGGGTTCTTCAGAGGCAGCCTCTGAAGAAGCCTTTTAAAGGAGAAAACCGGTTAAGGCTGTAAGGTAAAACTTTTTGCTTTTACTTATAAAAAACCTAGTGTTCCGAGTCGTTAAAGTAATAGTGATATTTATTTAATTCAGATATTAATGAAACCTCAGCATCACCACTGTCAGATTCAACACCCATTTTATTCTTATTGACACTAAATATTTTGTCCACTGTATGATGAGAAATTTGAGCCCCAACGGATATTCATTTATAGATGAGCAAATGTTTGGTACTAAGAAAAATAAAATGTCTGTAAACTTAAAATGCATGGATATAATAATGTGATGCACCCAGTACATACTGTGACAACGTTAGATAGGCAAAACTGGTTTCTTAAGATCATTGCTTGTGCTTGATGTGTGATGTCATTTCTATGATTCATGCTATGCACTGAACTAGATTCATAATTTAATTCATCATTTAATAAATAATAACTAGTTGAATATAATGAAAAACTAGTTGTAAAGTGTTATACATTTTGAAATCTCCTATAATAACTATATTTATTTCATGTTTGCATATGTTTAAAATTTCTGATAAAATCTGTGTACTTAAGAAATATGATTCTCATCATATTTTGTGCTCATACTTACAAATGATTCTTGTTCATCAACTGTTGTCCAAAACTGGATTTAGTCATTTAATCTTTTTAAAGGTTATTTTTTGTATATGTTTGTTTGTCTTGTTATGAATGGTCTCACTCCCTGGCATATATAGAAACAGTTACAGTAATTGAATATTATCTTCTAAACATCAGTTATTTTCTTCAAAAGCCATTCCGAAACAAATATTTTATATATTTTACTGATTTAATGAAAGCAAATCATTACATTCATTTTCTTAAAAAATTAGATGTTTTTGGCAGGATACTACTACCAGTGTTATGATATACTGAACTGATTCTCATTTGCCTTAGACTATTGGGGGGGGGGGGAGTCTTGTATATCTGTTTTGCTGTTTAGCGAGTAGTTTGAGTATGATTGAATTTATGTAGCCATCGGTTCTTGCTATGTATTTTTATTGTATTTTACTCGTTTTTAAAATCAATTGCCTCAAATGGTACTGTGATTAGTCTGTGAATAGAACGATTATGTGCTATAACTTTTGAGAAATTTTGTAGTGGCAGTCTGTACGTTGATATGAGTTATTTATGGTTGGTTTTCTAAAGATTTTTGATTGAGATCTATTTTCTATATACTCTTTTACTGTTAAGTAAATAAAATTTAGTTTATTAACCATTTAAAATTTAAGGTGAATTGTATGAATTCATTATATATACTGCAACGAATCACAGGATCATGATAGGCGGGGCAAGTTCATATATTACACAGACAATGGACATTCATATTATATTGGTAGATGGTTAAGTTTGGTTGTTATCAATTGTATTTAGTAAGGTTAAGGGTTTAGTTTAGAAAAACTGTGCATTATTATTTATGGTTATTCATGTACTGTGTTAGTGGAAATGTGCGCGCGTGCGCGAGTGGGAAACGTTTCTCGGGCGGTGCGTGAAGTATTATCGTTGTTTTGACATTTGCTGAACTGAGACATGTGTATCGCTACAATCCCTATACCTGTCGGACTATTGTTTACGGTCATGTATATTATTAGTATGTAGGCAGTCATGCATGAGATACGAGTAGTCTGATTACCGCTATGCATGCTGTTTCAAAGTAAATGCACTCTACTGCATGAAAAGTGCTTGGTCACTTTATACTTACCATGTGACTTCCATCCACCAATAGAATGCTGACTGGTGGTTGGAAATTTTCTTAAGCCTGTCGTTACACAGGCAGTTCTTCTACGCCATCTACCGCGAACGGGTCGTGCACTCCTTGTACAAGAATTCTACCGCTTGCAAGGTGTTGTAAAGACTATTCGTCGTTAGTGAAACGGGAAGGCTCAGAACTGTGTATGTAGTACATCTGCATACAGTAGTGTTTAAACGCATTACGCGTATAATTACGGTAGTTCTTCTACGCCATCTACCGCGAACGGAACGTGCACTCCTTGTACAAGATTCTACCGCTTGCAAGGTGTTGTAAAAACTATTCGTCGTTAGTGAAACGGGAAGACTCAGAACTGTGTGTGTAGTACATTTGCACACATCAGTGTTTTAACGCATTGTGCGAAAAATTACAAGCAGTTCTTCACTGCTGCTACCGCGAACGGTACATACAATCCTTGTACAAGACTCTACCGCTTGCAAGGATCTGTTAAGACTTTTCGGGGATAGTAACGCGTGTGTCGCATAACAATTGATTTTATATCTTTACACACGATATTAATATTGTAGTATTACGTGTGTAAGAAGTGAGTGTAACTGTATCACTGTGCGAGATTTTTCCGCAGTGACAGTATCATTAATTGTTACGCAATAGTTCCATCAAGACGTTTCCGTGCTAGTGCAAGATTTCCTCATAGGGTGGTCTGCTGATCGCAGTAGACCTTCGTATTCGCGAGAACACTTGAAGAAGCCGGAGAGGTATAAGCTCAATATACCGTTATTAGATTAACTCACTGTCACCTGAGGTATTACTTGGTCTTAAACTCTATACAAGTTTTGCGAGTAATAAAATCCGTAGTACCGTTGTGTGTGTGAAGGGTCGGATTCATCGTGGGAATTGCAGGACATCAGCCCAGCTGTTGTAGGACATCAGCCCAGCTGTTATAGGACACCAGCCCAGCTGTTATAGGACCAGGCCAGCTGTTACAGGACGCCAGCCCAGCTGTAAACGTTTCTGGTGAAACGTCTGTCATTTGTAAGCCACACCTGACGAACCATCTATACCGCAATGACCGGCCCTTCTCTTCAACAACATCATCGTGGGAGTCTTCTTATGTAACGTATCACGTCTTGCGTATGAACATTATTTAACATTTTAAAAGAAAGACTCTATATCAAACATTACATTCTGTACATTTCAAATATACCATATAAACTATAACTTGTGTTTGTACAATAAATAATCTTAAACCCTCCAATATAGACTTGTAATTTGAAATACACATACTATCATATCCTATGCGCCAATAAATTAATAATTTGTGTTGTCGCAATACTTTTCATATAATCACAAAGAATGTATCGGTTGTAGTATTTCTTTAAAAATTATACAAATATAATTGAAATATCATGAGTAAAAGATGATATTGCCTGGGACCCAACCAAGTCTAGGATCTCTAGCTTAGTAGCCAACCACCATACCCATTTGTTTGCCAAGTGTTTGTTTATTATTATAATTATTAGTCTGACATACAAATATTTGTGGATGGCATACAGATTGTGCTTTCAATTAACAGCAAGGAGGATAGATGACTACGTTGCTTTTCAGGAGCACACAGATATGGTTGCAAGTGAACATACAGGAATTGTATGCCTCTTAATTATAAGGAAACAATAATTATCACAAACACTCAATAGACTAACGCATCATATATTGCTTATACGATCAATGACATGACTATACAAAGAAAAGATTTTGTGCAGATCTTGGGATTCTTATGGCCTCAAAGTTGCTCTTCTTTCAGCACACTGACAGTGTTGTCTCCAAGGCCAGAAGGAATCTTGGCCTTATCAAATGGATTGGAAGGTATTTCAAGAGTACGGTATTCTGTGTCACTCTTTGCAATCACTTCTAAGGAGTCACTCAGAATATGCAAATATGCTTGTGTTATCTGGAACAGGATCCGTGATTACTGTAGTAAGTCTGTTGAGGGAGTTCAGAGGAGTTTCCTGTCATGGATGGCCAAATGAGTTGATTATTGGATTGTGAAGTGGATATTATGAAAGTGGAGATCAATCTTACTCTACTTTCAACCAAAAATCACACTGTTTTTTGTTAATAGTATCCTTCATGGACTTAGCAGATTACCCATGAATATTGGTTTAAAACTGCCCAGCTATGCAATATGTCCAAAACCTGGATATATATATATATATATATATATATATATATATATTACTATAATACTTATAACTATTTTACCTCAAGATGTATTTTTTCTTTAGGGACATGTTTCGGGAGATCCTGTTCTCCCATCTTCAACCTTCGCCATCTTGCTTCTGGTGCAGTATTTGTGTGTTGGCTTCTGGATGTTATTATGGTAGTTTGTTGGTCTTTGGTCCTTCAATGTTGCATTATTGTGTGTGGTTGTGGTATCTGTTTTTGTATTTTTGATGTTGAGTGCTTTGAATATTGTGTCATGTTTTGTATTGATTTGTATTTGTTCTGGTATTAATTTGTTTTGTGTTTTATGTTTGTAAATCTGTAAATTTTCCCAAATGTTCATTATGGTGCCTTTGTGTGGTATATGTTTTATTAGTGTTACATTGGTTATGTCTGGGAATTCATGTCCTGTGTTTATTGCATGTGTGGCTAAATTGGATTTATATATGTTTGGTTTTTTGTATGCATTTAGGTGTTCAAAATAACGTTTTTTCAGCTGTTTTTTTGTTTGTCCTATATAACATTTATTGCAATCTTGGCATTCATATATAGGACAAACAAAAAAACAGCTGAAAAAACGTTATTTTGAACACCTAAATGCATACAAAAAACCAAACATATATAAATCCAACCATAATAACATCCAGAAGCCAACACACAAATACTGCACCAGAAGCAAGATGGCGAAGGTTGAAGATGGGAGAACAGGATCTCCCGAAACATGTCCCTAAAGAAAAAATACATCTTGAGGTAAAATAGTTATAAGTATTATAGTATTATATACATCAAGAAACGGACTGTAGCAGAAAGTGATTGAAAAATATATATATATATAGGTGGTGACACAGGTGCATGTATTCTGAATGATAGATGAATTTTATGTTGTCAACCTCTATATAGGGAGCCTCTGTTGCTTTATTGCCACAAGGTAATTTCACACTGTAGTAAAAAGTGAAATTGTCTGACTCATCTTTTTTTTACCCACCGCTTCATTGAATACATGAATTACATAAACTGGTCTTCACAATCCAATTTTTCTTGTTACAGTTATTACTCTATAAGTGACTCAAAAATCTCTCAGAGTTAATATTTCTAACTGTGATATACCACATATAGAGATAAATTGTTCTATTATACCTGTATCTTTTCTGTCCTCTAGTAAATGGATTGGCAGGTCTAGGGGTAAATGGGTGCATTGTGCAAAAAAAGTATTCTCATTCTTATTAATAATATTTGGACTAAACTATAATAAATATGCTTTTTACATACAAATAATAAAAAAATGCATAATTTGTGTTCTTCAAACCCCTTGTGTGCAGAAAGTGGAAAGGTTTGTTAACAGCTAGCTACAATTTAAGATTATGTTATATGAGGTGGCTAGAAAAAAACCGGATTGGTGTTTTAAAACTTTTTATTTATCATCTTTTACAATTTTGATTTTATCACCTTCAATGTACTCCCCTTTCTGATCCCTACACCGTTCCATACGAATTTTCCACTGTTCAAAGCAGTGCTTCAAGTCATCTTCTGAAAGCCTTTTCATGACCTCCGCCGCCTTTGCTTTTACTGCATCTATAGTTTCAAATCTGGTTCCTTTTAGAGCTGACTTGACTTTAGGAAATATAAAGAAGTCACACGGGCCGAGATCAAGTGAATAGGGTGGGTGTTCCAAGACAGTGATTCCGTGCTTGGCCAAAAACATCTTGACAGACACTGCGTTATGGGCCAGGGCATTGTCCTGGTGAAGAAGCCATGTCTGGTTTTTCCATAAATCAGGTCTTCTTCCGTACACGCTCACGTAGTTAGGACACTTTTGTAGTATTGTTGGTTGACTGTCTGACCTTCGGGTACCCAATCAACGTGCACAACCCCTCTGATGTCAAAAAAAAACAATCATAATTGCTTTAAATTTCGATTTGCTCATCCGTGCTTTCAAGTTTGCCATGAAAACTTGTGTACGCGACAAACGCTCATCACCGTACATTTGTTGCGACATTAAATAAGTTCCGTTGCGGATTTCCCAAGTTTGAAAAGGAATTTCACATTAACACGCTGTTCCTTGGGAACGCTTAGCATTTTTTTGGCAAAGCGTAACTGCACGAACCACTTCTAGCGAAGGCTATGGCCGAACTAAGCAATGCACTGTGCTGAAACTCGAGTAGATGGTGGAGGGGGTAACATGTGACACTGCCAGGCAACAGTCGTCTGTGACGCACTTGCCATTCCGCCGTAAAAAAAAAACAGTCCAGTGTTTTTTTTCTAGCCACACCTCGTATGTATCATGAATGATGGCAAAATATGTATATAAAACTATTTACAGCCATTAATATTATCTACTCAGGTTAACCATCTTTAACCTGTAGATATATATTAAAATTTTGAGTATCTGGAACACAACCAATTATTTCATGAAATTATAACCTTATTGTTACTTTACTACCGACGAATAAGTGAAATGTGTTGATATACTAAAAGAAAAGCATAAGAGAGGAGTTTATCTCAAAAGAATTTTACAGAGTCCATTTACAAACTATGTAATATGGAATCTGGTATGTAGAACTGTATACCAATATATAGAACACAAATTAATCTTATATGAGAATCTTAATAGAGAATTAAATATCTTTAATATGGGAATGTCTATGTCTAGTTACCTCTTATTTATCTTTATATTGGTGTATTATATTGGAATAATATATTGAACACATCCGAAAAATATATTAAGGAAGCAGAAGCAATGAAAGTGTACACTCCGTTTCCCTAAATATCCTAACGAGACAGAGTAACAAATGAAATTGTAAAACAGTAAATTATATTCAAACATACTTTTGAGAAATATAAAGGATCATTATTAAACCAGTCACAATAGGTTTGGTATTGACATGCCAATCAAATGAATGATGAGAGAATTCCAGTATAAATATCAGAATGGGGGCTAATAGAGGAAGAAAATGCTGGAAAGAAGGAATAAGAAAGCCTATTAATTCTAAATATTAGTAACGTGACTTGGAGACAATTAAAACAAAATGTATCTAGAAGCCAGTCAGGCACGTATTGTCTATAAATTTAAAAACATCAAATTAAAATTGATTAAGGCATCGCAGAACATCAAGTATAACAAAAGATGCCTTCACTACAATATCACACCGAAGTACATAAGTTCCAACATCAACAGCAGACATTGTTCCGAAAAAATAAAATCAATCTGGATTAAGGGGATACGGCACTGAAAATGCTAACTTCCTTAGTATTAATGATGGGCATTTCAAACTTTTTTTATATATTTTCTAGGTATATAAATGACCATAAATGTAGATAAAAAAAATGTTATGTCATGTATATATACGGCCAGAATTTTTTTTTGAACAAAATTATGTAATATATAAAATTTGATATAACTCAAGTTCTCTCTATTGGATGTTTATGAACAAACTTCCATTTTGTAGGTAAGGATATCCTCTAAAAATTTAGGTAGAATTATAACTGTAGCTTGTTATGTGAATTTTATACAGATAGTTATTTTTAATTTTTTTGAAATAAAATTTTTGTTCTGTAAAAAAAATATTTATCTTAGTTCCTAATAACGTTACATTAATAATTCTACCTAATTATTTAGATAATACAACCAAGAAGACTTGGTAAGAATTTGAACCTTATACCATAAGTAGTTTTTGAGTAATATCAATTTGAATATTGAAAAACATGAAAAATCTGATTTGCGGGAATCGTGTGTTGAAAGTTACAATGATGTATCTGAGCAAGTATTGAGATATATAGGCCAATGAATATTTGTTTTTACAAGTTTGAACATTTATTTATTTCTAAATTAGGTATATACTAAATAATTACAATATTTCATAAGGTTTATATGTCAACTTTACATGTTTTTTATGTCATAATATTCATTTAGGCGTAACTGTACGAAATTGAAAAACTGGTAAGAATTTACTAACTTCCCAAAAACTCTGCAAAGATTCAAAACTCTCCAGCACCGTAGGTAAGACCCTCCATTTCTTTCTTTCTTTCTTCTTCTTGCAGTTGAGCTTGCCTCACTTTCTTCGTGTATTCAGAATATTTTGTATCTTTACGAAACTTAGCAATGTGAAGCCATTTCCTATCAAAACTTTTGGCTATTTTAGATGTTATTGATCCAGGGCTGGTGCCTCCTAATTTCTGTATATCTGAAACACTTTTGTTACAACCAGTGTTGTATTGGCAAATAGCCTCACTTACACTAATTTCTAGTCTTTTTCTAGAAGAAAATCTCGTTTTGGGGCATTTCAACCATATCACCCCATGGAGTGCTTCATTAGTGTTTTGCGTTTTTCCGGTAACACACCTTTGTAATAATTTATCTGATGATAACCTCTTATGCAATGGAAGAATTTTCTCTACTACTTTGTCTCTAAGAGGTGTTTTCAACATTTTGTCATGACTTTTAGGTATTTCGTTCTTCGCTATCGCTCTATTGAAAAAACACCATGAATCCTCACCTTGAGGGCATTTCTCATGCTGAGGCTTATTGTCATTTGAGTTGCAGTGCTTCAAGGTTGCAAAAATTGCATCATTCATTTTTACTTCCATATTCCTTAAGGAATGGAAGTATGGTGATGGCAAAAAAAATCGTGTTCAAGATTATTGCAGATTCTGATTGTACTACACTCAAAACATGAAAAAAAGTCGTTTTCCAAAAAGTGTCTGTGTGTAGATTTTTTTTCTATGGCAAACGATAACTGCCGCAAATTCAAACAGAATCAAATAATTTTTTGCATACAGCCCTGATTTGTAGAGTACTCACGACCTATTGTTTTTGGTGAAGATCGGTTGAGGGAAAGGGGTAGTTTATCTGCAACGGTTTTTTTTTTTATCAAGGGAAATTTTTTTTTTGGCAAACGATAACAGCCGCAAATTCAAACAGAATTAAATAATGTTTCGTATACAGCCCTAAATTGTAGAGTTCTCAAGACCTATTGCTTTTGGTGAAGATTGGTTAAGGGAAAAGGGTAGTTTACCTGTAACGTTTTATGTTTTAACAAGGGTATTTCTTATGGCAAACGATAACAGCCGCAAATTCAAACAGACTCAAAAGATTATTTGCATACAGCCCTAAATTGTAGAGTTATCAAGACCTATTGTTTTTGGTGAAGATCAGTTGAGGGAAAGGGGTAGTTTACCTGCAACGTTTTTTTAACAAGGGTATTTTCTATGGCAAACGATAACAGCCGCAAATTCAAACAGAATCAAATAATGTTTTGCATACAGCCCTGATTTGTAGAGTACTCAAGATCTATTGTTTTTGGTGAAGATCGGTTAAGGGGAAGGGGTAGTTTACCTGCAACGTTTTTTTATCAAGCGTATTTTCTATGGCAAACGATAACAGCCGCAAATTCAAACAGAATCAAATAATTTTTTGCATACGTCTCTGAATTATAGAGGTCTCAAGGACTTTCGATTTTGGTGAAGATCGGTTAAGGGGAAGGGGTAGTTTACCTGCAACCTTTTACGTTTTAACAAGAGTAAAGTACTTGAAAATTTATTTAAACTTTTTGAAACAATGGTAATTGTTAAAAATAAAATAATTTTGTTGCCAGGCAATAAAATTATAATTTTTTCATTTTAATGTAATATAATATTTTTCATTTAATACAGCAATAAAAAGGCAGGTAAGACGCACACACACACACACAATTCACGTTATTTCTGGCCTCACTCATGTTTATTTTCTTACATTTGCACGCTTTTTAAATGGAAAGTGCCGAAACCCACACCAACATAACGCGTGCAAGCCGAAAAAATGGACATCAATTTGCTTACTGGCAAAGCTAGTAGTTAATGAATGGGTAGGCAAAAATCTTATCTTAAATTTTTTTTAAGGAATCACTAAAAGGACGGTGGTTCAAATCGGACGCTGCGGTAGAGTTTGCTGTAACCGAATGGTTCCACAAACAGCCGTAAGAAGTTTACTAGCAGGGAATCTACAGGTTAGCGCAACAGTGGAACTCATGTCTTAATGTTATTGGAGACTTCTTTTAAAATCGTTGAATAAAAAATGCTTTACGGCTCTATACGTGTTTCTATTGAACAATCCTTGTATTAGTCATACACAATAATACAACTGATTGAACTTCAAATTTTTAAACTTGATTAGTTTCTATATATATGTTTAATGTTACAAATAATTCAAATAACAATCTTGATCATCTGTTAGTTCAGCGGAATAACAGTCACACTTTTAATGACCGCATAAAATAAACACTTAGAAACAACACAGGTGCTTTAACTTAACTGTTTGGACCACAGAAGTGAGGCATGCCTCAACGCTCTATGTGTACAGCGCGGGACAATCCCCCCTCCCTATACTTCCCTATCACACCACTACATTGCTTACATACGATGTATACAAAAAACGCTGAGGCAAGTTCAGGTTGCCTCATTCGCTTTAAACGAACTATGCCGAATCTCACCTGTCACCATCTAGCAGTCGCTCAATAAAGCACATTTCGGTTTAATAAATTTGACAGTCGCAGTAACAATGTACAATCTTTACGTTATGTAGTTCATACGTATTTATAACTTTTATTCTACAGAATTTTGTAGGGTAGGCATTGCCTCCATGTAACTTCGCCACTGATATATATGTGTACAACGTTATCGGCAACAAAGAAGTAGTTTTTGTTAAAATTCCTTCCCGGGATATTTGGCCATAGTCCAATGTTTTCTACAAAACCAGACATTTCGGCAATGCCATCGACTTCCATCATCAGTGAAAATCGAGTGCGATAACGTGAGGTGGTATACGTTAGTGACCACAGTACTGTGGTTAAGGCTGAAGCAGTAAGTAGAAAGAAGTAGTTTCTATGGTAATATTTCATTTCGAAAATGATTTTAAATATAAATCTTAGAATATGGAAGTCATGTATGGTTCTCCATACCGATATTTGTAGTATCTCCTAGATTGTTCTGAATTGCGTTTCTATAGTAACCAGTCAGTTTATCAATAGTAATAGCCTTTAGACTGCCATGTTTTTTTCCTCCGAGGGGGTCTCCTTTGCCGGTGTTTTCTGCGACAATTTTCCTCAGTCCTGTTCCTAATCTTTTAGCTACATGGTTCAAGCACTCTACTTTTTCAATTTCTAATTCCCCATATGGTTTTACTGAAGTGAGATGAGTGTGAGTTTTTGAATCCCCATCTGAGACCAAGTTAGTGTACTGAAAACCGTGTTTCTTGGATCTTTCCCAAATCCGCTCCGCTGCAACAACTTCCATGTTAGGAGAGGACCCATCATAATTTTGTTGACATTTACTTTTATGGGTTTCAACCCAGTTTTTAAATTCATCTGAGTCTTTTCCCAGTTTAATTTTCATTAACTCGCAAATCCTGCAATATTTAGACAATACCTCGTAATCAATGACAAGCCCGGTAAGAACTTCCACACAGCAACCAACTCCATTTTTTGAGGTGACCCCCCTTTTTTGCCAACCTCCGTCATAGCTTACACTTATATTGTAGGGGCCTTCAAAGTCTAATGGCAAATTTTCAACTTGAGTATATGCTTTACATACTTCACATCGAGCTTTTTCTAAATTCTCCTTGGCGGATTCAACGTAAATAGTATGTATTTTGTCCAAGTGCCACTTGTAGGATTTGAGTTGAATTGGTTTCATATTTAGGTGCATACTGAAAGTTTGCAATCCTCTATGCCCCTTACCAGTAGACGAAAAGGCTTGCACCATACGACGATTGATATCGTAAGGAGGTCGAGTCGAGTTAGTTTGAGCTAGGCCTGATGTTTCAAAAGTAGTCTTGTATTCACATGCCTCACATTTTACTTTAAAAATTGATGCATATCCTTGGAGAGATATTACACTAACCATCAAGTTTTTGTTCAAACATTCAGAGCATGGGAATGCACATATAAACTTACTTAGTAGGCCCTTGTCAACTATCAGATAATTAGCCGCGGGTTTGTCAATTTCAACCTTATCATTGTAGCTATTGTACAAAGCAAACCCTGTCAGGGGTTCTGGTCTTCTATTATATACATTACCATTACTAATACTAGCTTCAGGATCATCAAATATGTCATTGTTTGAAAGTTGTGGGAAACTAACCTCATTTGCACTTCACAGTTTTTGTTAGAATTCACTTCACTGTCACATTTTTTATATCGCTCATTTACATTGTTTATATTCCTTTGTTTGATGTTATGTCTTTTTTTAGATGGTCTACCCATACTAAAGCACTAAAACACAATAGTTGTGGTAATCTGTTAATGAAATGTTTACAAACAGGAAATAAACCAACTCAGAACATAAGGTGACTGGTTTTTGACATTGTTGTTCATATCAGCTGTTCAGTTGAAGTGAAGGCTTTATTAGTGGCTAGAATCAGTATGTACATATATATAAACATATATTTCAATATAATAACAGGGTCTTTCACTATAACCTGCGGCAAAAGTAACTTCCGTCTCCACGTTTGTATTATTTTTCCGTGTTCGATGTGTACTAGAACTGTTTTTTCACAAGTAACTAATGCCAGGTTATGGAGGTTATGTACGACAATGTAACTTAAATAAAATTTACTTTGTTAGTGTACAATAAAAGGGTGTATTTACTGGAAGTACAGAAATTATTTTCCATTTATCGCACATAATTACGGTACACAGACGATTTTTGGAGGTTGTGTCTACGTTTAACAATGCAACTTAACCTTTTAGATTTTTAAAATTAATTAGATTTAACAAAAATTTCCTTTGTTAGTGTACATTAAATTATTGTATGGATACAAGCCTGCTGTACATAACATTAAAGGCTGTATTTATTCGAAGTACCGGAATTAAAACCTAGTTCTAATTTAGAACGTAGACCTATAACCTATTTGCATATTTTATTGGGGTTTATTGGCACATATTTTATTAAAAGGGTGTATTTATTGGAAGTACAGAAATTAGTTTCCATTTATCGCACATAATTACGGTACACAGACGGGGTACCCCACAGACGATTTTTGGAGGTTGTGTCTACGTTTAACAATGTAACTTAACCTTTTAGATTTTTAAAATTAATTAGATTTAACAAAAATTTCCTTTGTTAGTGTACATTCAAAGGCTGTATTTATTGTATGGATAAAAGGCTGTATATACATTAAAGGCTGTATGTATTCGAATTAAAACCTATCGGTACTTCCAATTTAGAACGTATAACGTAGCAGGCTACGTTATTCGTACATATTTTATTGGAGTTTATTGGTACATATTTTATTAAAAGGGTGTATTTATTGGAAGTACAGAAATTAGTTTCCATTTATCGCACATAATTACGGTACAGAGACGATTTTGGGAGGTTGTGTCTACGTTTAATTATCTAACTTAGATAGTAGGCTTCGTTATTGATGCATATTTTATTGGGGTTTATTGGCACATATTTTATTAAAAGGGTGTATTTATTGGAAGTACAGAAATTAGTTTCCATGTATCGCACATAATTACGGTACAGAGACGATTTTGGGAGGTTGTGTCAACGTTTAATTATCTAACTTAGATAAGTTAGATAGTAGGCTAGGTTTCGTTATTGGTGCATATTTTATTGGGGTTTATTGGCAAATATTTTATTAAAAGGGTGTACTTATTGGAAGTACAGAAATTAGTTTCCATTTATCGCACATAATTACGGTACAGAGACGATTTTGGGAGGTTGTGTCTACGTTTAATTATCTAACTTAACCTTTTAGATTTTTAATATTAATTGGACTTGTAGGGGTGTGCATGGCAGAACTACTTGTAGGGGTGTGCACCCACTTTATAATCATATTTTTGGTAACACTGAGAACTTTAAGCCTTCTTTTATGCTTAAACAAATTATATATACACTTAATTATAGAAAAGCAAAAAGCAAATATGTAATTCAAAAGACTAATTTGCTCTAATAAACACATGCTGAAGTTGAAAACAAAAGAGTTTTTACTTGCCTAACTAATCATTAGTTACTAATGTGACAGTTGGGGCTGCTTTTTCTGCAAAAGCTGGGGTATGTTGGATTCAAGAGTGGTTAAATTAAGTCATAAATCTGAGTGTGCGTCAAGTCTATTTCTGTGCTTGCTTTTCACTTGAGATGAAAATCCCATTTCACTCAAGAATGAGGTGGGGAATGGGATGAGCAACTCCGAAAGTTCAGGATATTCATCTCTTAAAGATATCCAGAACTTTGTTAAGTCAGAATCTAAAAGTTTATGGATTTTGTTGTCCATGACATGTCTCATGTAATCACTAACTATACAAAATAATTTACTAAGAATTTAGTTTTAATCCCAGCATCACAGATGATATCACACAATTGCTCATTTAGTTATACTGAGAACATGTTAGAACTTTCAAAATACAAGAATGGGTCTTGAATCCAATTGAATTCACTGTATCCCTCTGGGAAGCAACTTTCAATCTGGTTATAGAGAGTTAACATCAGAGCTGGTAAAAAGCAATGGTAGAGCATGAATAACAAAAATGTACAGTTTAGACTATGTACAAAACAGGTTGAATTTAAATTGTTAAAATGATATATCTTAGTTATTTACATGTAGTAGCTTTTTAAGACACAGTAAATAAATTTCCGAACCTGACTTTGCAACCCTCCAAATGCCCTCTCGTGACCCAGCAGTGGCTCATGCCCAATAGGTTAAGAAATGCTGAACTAAAGGCATGTTTGTGGAGTGAAACATAAAAGATAACCCAGACTTCTAAAATGCTCTTAGTGAAATGGGATTTTCAGGAGTAACAACACACTATTTGCTTAACAAGCACATTTTACTAATATTGTAATACCAAGTCAATTAGATAGCTTATATGTGTAGTACTCTATGTGATGCTGATCACATACTGTTAATCAGCAGCACTGCAGAATATTCTAGAGCCACACTCTTGGCATTCATCTGGAACCTGCTGAGTTTTAGAAAGTTGGTGTAATAGGTTGTGCATTCATATAGGATGATATTAGACAGCAGTGTTTAATGAAAGTGACAAATGATCAATTGTTTATTTGTGTTGTAAACTATTGTGATTTTTTTATTACTGTTTGTAGGCTATACAATGTGTCCTGGATAATTATATAAAGAGAACTGTTGTAATATAAGTGTGTTTGTTTTAACAATTGAGAGTATCTGGTATTCAATAATTCATTCCACTGTTTTAAGTTCATAATTCTTGTCATTGGTTGTAAGAATATTATTTTCATTAATTTTCCAATTCTATGAAGTCTTCAGTAGTTTTACCACGATGAGACTCAACTTTATCACTGAAGATGCCACATCACTGAATGAGCAAAACTTTTCGTTAATAATCTCAACAAAGCATGGTTATCAGCTGAAAAAAAGTTTTAGTATTAAAAGTTTTAATCACGCAAATCTATAAGGGATACTAAAAAGAAATAACATAATAATTGTATTGGACATAAAGTTATGTCCACAAAACAGATTTTGTTGGAAATAAATAAAACACAATTTGACACAAATATATTAATTTTATGAATACTTGTTTGGCACATATTACAGAAGGTTACACCATTAAATGAGTTTGCCTAAGTATAAAATTCTTGTCAGATGAAAAACGTGTACAGTCAGAATACTATTTGTTATGTACAATACAAATGATTCACTATGGGTAGCAGTGACACATAAACACTAGACATTGACACTGAATTGTACTTGTTTTGAATGATTCATTGTGTGCTACCTGACCAGAGTACAGGTATTAACCAAGAGATGTTTAGTATACTGCTGTGTAACTGCTACAATGATGAATTATAAGTAGTACTTTTTGTTTTGGTCATCAACCTTGAAAAGGATAATAGAAACTTTGTATACCATACTTCCAGCAGTTTTACATGATACATTCCTAGCACAAATAAGAAAAGTTTAAATCTGCTGATGATCTAAAGGAGTGATAGTTATTTGCAGACTGACAGGGTTATAAAATAATTCTGAAAGAATTGTTGCTTTTACAATACCATCCTTTATCACCCGACTACTCAAATCTGCCAGTTTTTCACAGAAACTGAAGTTTGATGATTTGATCCTCATGACCTAGTGATGCTCCAAACATTTCAAGGATTCTCCTAGCCTTAAAAAACTTGACTGGCCTCATTGATTGACATGATTAATGTTAAATTTACTTTGGGATACTTCCAAACATAATACAGTTTAAAATAAACAAAACAAAATTTTATTTCTATTTTTTCCAGAACTGTATACATATAATTTGATCTGGATAGAACGTGTATTAAACAATAATACTATTTGATGCAAATAATGAAAATATCCGTGTGGAGAACTATACATGACTTCCATGTTTTAAGATTTATATTTAAAATCGTTTTAGAAATGAAATATTTCTACAGAAACTACTTCTATCTTCAGCCTCAACCACAGAAAACACACACACACACAATTCCTTTTTTCTTTATTTAATTTGAATTCAGAGTATTGGCACATATTTTATTAAAAGGGTGTATTTATTGGAAGTACAGATTTAGTTTCCATTTATTGCACATAATTACGGTACACAGACGATTTTTGGAGGTTGTGTCTACGTTTAACAATGTAACTTAACCTTTTAGATTTTTAAAATTAATTAATATTTAACAAAAATTTCCTTTGTTAGTGTACATTCAAAGGCTGCATTTATTGTATGGATAAAAGGCTGTATATACATTAAAGGCTGTATTTATTCGAATTAAAACCTATCCGTACTTCCAATTTAGAATGTATAACCTAGTAGGCTATGTTATTCGTACATATTTTATTGGAGTTTATTGGTACATATTTTGTTAAAAGGGTGTATTTATTGGAAGTACAGAAATTAGTTTCCATTTATCGCACATAATTACGGTACAGAGACGTTTTTGGGAGGTTGTGTCTACGTTTAATTATCTAACTTAGATAGTAGGCTTCGTTATTGGTGCATATTTTATTGGGGTTTATTGACACATATTTTATTAAAAGGGTGTATTTATTGGAAGTACAGAAATTAGTGTCCATTTATCGCACATAATTACGGTACAGAGACGATTTTGGGAGGTTGTGTCAACGTTTAATTATCTAACTTAACCTTTTAGATTTTTAAAATTAATTAGACTTAACAAACATTTCCTTACTTAGTGTACATTCAAAGGCTGTATTTATTGTATGGATAAAAGGCTGTATTTATTTGAAGTACCGGAATTAAAACCTACTTCCAATTTAGAACACAGTACAATCTAACGTAGGCCTATAACCAAACAAGTACATTAAAATCCTTTTTTCAACATAATGCAATAGAAAGCAATGTGCAGTTTCTGTTAACACCCAAATGATTAAGTATTAATAATGGGTTAGAGTGGAATTCAATGTTACTATGGTCTAAATTTAAGACAAAAAATAAACATAATCTGTGTTTATCAACACATAAGTGATACGTAAGTCAGTTGTTACAAAGATAAACAAAAATATGTCTAAGAGTATAACCAATTATAAGTGAGAGACCCGTTTCTAAAACGGCTTAAGTAGTGCAAAGTTTTTTTCTTGCTTTCATTTGAGCAAACTGGTCAATAACATCTGACTGATAAATTAATACTGTTAGCCAATTCATTTTTAATAGCTAAAATTGCCAAATTATTAAGCCTTTCTTGGTAGGTAGTGCTTCTCTGCCAAGTTTTCAATGAATTCGCTAACCTGCTGAAAGATTTTTCAGGAGACGAAACTGTAACTGGAATAGTACAGAAAAGCCTATAGGCAAGACAGAAGTTCACAAATACAGCTTGAAGGTTTTTGGAGTAGGCTTAGTGGATTCTTTTCTGATTCAAACTCTGTTTTATAAATGTTCTTCAAGTGTAATATTTCTTCAAATAGATCCATTGCCAATTCCTTTTTAAACTTGCTAATGAGAACTTTTACTTTCAATTCTAATTCATCATTTTCCATGTCCGTAAATTCAATACTGGTGGAAACAAGTCACGAATTGAACTAATTGCAGTGAATCGTGTTTTTATGTTGCCCATTACAAACTCTAATACTGGGTACATGACTGAGGTTTTAAATTTATTTTCTTGATCTTTGTTTACTGAAAAATCACTATTGGATTGATCTGTACTTTTTTTCCACCTTTTGGGAGATTCAGGAGGAACTTTTATTAGTTCTTTTGCAATTAAGTTTGGTTCTTCAATTATGCTGTCTGGATTATCACGCAACAATTTCAATTCTGTCAGCAAATCTTACACTAGAGTTATTTCAATGTTGAGTGTGATTCCTTTGCTTTGAATAACATTTTTTTAGTCAATATATGAAAGCACTTTGAACCAAAAAGATGCCAACATTAAGCTCTTTGTGGAATTGAAATATTTCTTAAGCCCTAATATGATGTTGTAGGCAGAGGGAGTTAGACAGAAGACATCTCTTCTAAAATATATCCAACAATTTAAGTACTCCTGGGTAGTGCTTAATTATTGGTTTGACAGCTTGGATCCTCTCACTTCATCTTGTTTCAGGGAAGCTCTGCAGTGATAAAGGAATGTGCTTTTTCAAAACTTCCCAACATTTTTCTCTAGGGCTGCTAGAGAAAAATGAGTAAAGACTTGCAACATGCCTGAAAAATGTCATCACATCTGCATTGAGTTTCACAGCATTAACACCCACATGTTTCAAGGAATGCGCCCCACATGGTAAAAATATTATGGATTCGTTCTTTTCAAGAATTCTACTTCCAATTTAGAACCCAGTACATTCTAACGTATAACCAAACAAGTACATTAAAATCCTTTTTTCAACATAATGCAATAAAAAGCAATGTGCAGTTTCTGTTAACACGCAAATGATTAAGTATTAATAATGGGTTAGAGTGGAATTTAATAATTACAAATTTTGTGGACTTATGAAATTAGTAACACTATGTACTAATGTGTGATTATAATTTAAGATGTGAAGTATATGAAGCCATTACTAGTACCTGTTTATTAGACAACAAATAATAACTATAATTTCCATTCATTTGGTTAATGTTCTTTCTCATTCATTATTTAGTTATATTTTTACTATTAGAAAGGAAAGGTTCTGATGAAATTTCTGTATGTGTTATTTTTGGTCTCTCTCTCTCACACACACTCTCTCTCTCTCTCTCTTTCTCTCTCACTCACTCCTCTCATTTTTATTTATTGAAAAAAACATAAAAACTAACACTCCTCTGTATGTGTCCACATTGCATAAAATTAAAAAAATTAATTCAAGAAATTAAAAAAAAAATTGTAAACTCTGAAAACATTTGTTCTAATATAGAATACAAATTAAATAAAGAAAAAAGGAAGTGTGTGTGTGTGTGTGTGTGTGTGTTTTCTGTGGTTGAGGCTGAAGATAGAAGTAGTTTCTGTAAAAATATTTCATTTCTAAAACGATTTTAAATATAAATCTTAAAACATGGAAGTCATGTATAGTTCTCCACACGGATATTTTCATTATTTGCATCAAATAGTATTATTGTTTAATACACGTTCTATCCAGATCAAATTATGTGTATACAGTTCTGGAAAAATTAGAAATAAAATTTTGTTTTGTTTATTTTAAACTGTATTATGTTTGGAAGTATCCCAAAGTAAATTTAACATTAATCATGTCAATCAATGAGGCCAGTCAAGTTTTTTAAGGCTAGGAGAATCCTTGAAATGTTTGGAGCATCACTAGGTCATGAGGATCAAATCATCAAACTTCAGTTTCTGTGAAAAACTGGCAGATTTGAGTAGTCGGGTGATAAAGGATGGTATTGTAAAAGCAACAATTCTTTCAGAATTATTTTATAACCCTGTCAGTAGTCAAATGAACTAAAACTTAATAAAATTAAGTTAAAATTCGACTATCTGTAACACATCTGATTCTTTGCAGGAGTGCATGTGACCTCTTTGAAGAGGCCATCGTTTAAAACTAGTGTCTAGCTGTACTTTCCTATCCAGGATGTGTAAGACACAATGGTGGGAGGAGATAGCAGGGGACAACTACATCAACAGTGAGATATTTTGTTAACTTAACCTATAGCCTGTAACTTATTTTCGGTTTGTTTAGTGGTGTTCCTACAAGTGTTCTCTCGTTGTTTTTAGCAATTTAAGTATATGATTACAGTATTTTATTTAATCGTAAAAGATTGAGTAACAGCATTCACCATTATCTTGGGAATTGTGATAACTGTAAATTTTGTGAGCCCCAGTATCTAAACAATTACTGAAAAGACTTCATCCGTAACAGCAATTCGAAATAATTGTTAAAAAATGAAATTATTTAGCAATAAGACCCACCATTGTGCGTCTTACACATCCTGGATAGGAAAAGGTAAGGCTAGATGCTAGTATTGTTTACAGTTCTGTTTCTATACAAGAGGTTAATGTAGTTCTTAAGATGTAATAATATAAATGCACATGACACATTCCAAACAGCCTTCACTAATGCACGTTGTCTGTTGCTGCACTAGTTCATTTGTCAAACAGATGTGCCGATAAATAAACTGTAATAAAGCTACATGTTATTTAAAATTATTGTTATAGCAAGTAAATAAAAATGTATAAATTAAATAATTACAAAATTTTGTATACCTGTTGATTGTTGTAAATTTGTTCATATGATTTTTTAAATCACAAACTGTATGTTAAGTTAATTTAGTATGATTTAATCATTATTAAATGCTTCAAAGCTTTAGAGTATTTTTTATAATAATGTACATATAAGAATAGAAATAAAACTTTTTGTGAACTCTTGAGTTGTACAGAAATTGTTAAATATTTAGGCATGTGGGTTGTGACACATGATGCAGAATGAAAAGATAATAGTTGAAGCGAGCACTGCAAGCATTTTGGACAAGAGTAGGAACAGAGCTGTGTATATCAAAGCTTCGAGTATCACCAAAGTGCCCCTGAGTATATTACCTCGCAGGCCTACACTACAGACTTGGTAACCTGTCTGTTTTGGAAACTCCATCGATATTTTTAGTGGAATATTTTTCTATGGCCTTCCATTTTTACTTCCATGTTCCGTAAGGAAATAGAGGTATGGTGATGGTGAAAAAAATCATGTTCGAGATAGGGGCTGATTCTGATTGTACTATCCTCAAAACATGAAGAAAAGTCATTTTCCAGGAACTATGTGTGTGTGTGTGTGTGTGTGTGTGTGTGTATATAGAATTTTTTCTATGGCAAACAATAACTGCTCCAAATTCAAACAGAATCAAATAATTTGTTGCAGATGTGCCTGAGTTGTAGCAGTACTCAAGGCCTATTCATTTTTGTGAAGATCGGTTAAGGGGAAGGGGTAGTTTACCTGCAACGTTTTATGTTTTAACAAGAGTAAAGTACTTAATTTTGATAAATAAAGTATCCTGAAAAGAAGGTCATAATCCACTGTAGAAAGGTAGATGAAATATCAATAAATGAAAATGATAATTGAAGGGGGAGGGGATAATTTTCTATATGTGTACTACGTTATTGGCAACAAAGAAGTACGGTAGTTTGTTGTTAAAATTCCTTCCCGGGCTGTTTGGCCGTGGTCCAATGTTTTCTGGAAAACCAGACATTTTGGCAGTGCCATCGACTAACATCATCAGTAAAAATCGAGTGCGCTAACATGAGGTGGTATACGTTAGTGACCACAGTAGTGTGGTTAAGGCTGAAGAAAGAAGTAGTTTCTATAGAAATATTTCATTTCGAAAATTATTTTAAATATAAATCTTAGAACATGGAAGTCATGTATGGTTCTCCATACCGATTTTACCTATGCTAATGACCAGCCACCTTTCATGGCAGCTTCCCATCCCGTGGACAAAAAGATGCCCTATACCTCTAGCTGCTTATCAAGAGCAGTTTGTTGCTTTATTTAATATTGTAATTATAAATTATTGATAGTTAATTATTATTATTGTGTAATAACTTGTGTTAATACACAATTTCCTGAATACATTATAACACATTTGTATGTGTATTGGTATATATAGCATGATTAGGGTTAAGTTTTTAGCTACAACAGAATAATCAGTAATAGTATTGTCAGTTATTATTCATCATCTTCAACAAGGATTAAAACAAAATGGCTTGTTCCAGTCCCAAGCAGATGACTAGAGCTTGTAGCTCCAGCGGTTCTTCGGACATCCCATGCCTCTCCATCCTTTTGCCTTATAATTCAGTAGATGTTTAGGGATGCAACAGTTGTCAGTTTGGTTAAGATGTGCAAACTATTTTAGATGATATTGGACACTCTTATGCCCACAATATTCAGTTCTTCCCATATGTGTTTTCTATAATTTTCTTCTCCAGTCTTCTAGAATACTTTGCCATGTGCCTGAGAAAAATCATTTCGGCTGCTTGAATACAATTGAATTTCGTTAAGTCCAACCCTCAGACTCATAGAGAAGTGTGGGGTAGAACTTTTTGTTTCTTTACTTATTGATTTTAAAGTTCTCATGATGGTTCTTGAGTAACTGATGGTTACAATCGCACATAAGATTGTAGTAGCTTATTCACCACATCATTGTTTGTAATGTAAGATACATTATATTCATGTCCAGAAAATTGAGCTGAACATTAAGCCCAAGGTGGTAGCCCACCATCGTCTTAGCCTGTAATATCCTAGTAATATATTCAATAGTATATTAATTACTAAACTCTTTCAAGCAAGACATAACCAGAAGGATTAGTTATTATTGTCCAACTTACAATCTAGTGAGTAAAGAAAACCATTGTTGAAGAGAATGGAACTGGCAATGAGTAAAAGAACACTTTTACTTTTGTATCAAGTTCAAAACTATGTGCACATAAAAAGTGGAAAGAACAAAAGCAGCAGCACATGTTTCAATATAGACTCCCCTTTTTACGTGTTCAAGCCATTAGCCTTTGGTCCTCTAAAATTAATTTGGATGCTGGAACAAACATTTTAAATTATTTCTTGATATCAAGAATGAATCCTCCCTGATCACATTAGAGCTAACAAACACACATTGTAAAAACTGACCAAGTCCCATGAAAACTGGAAGAAATCAGGCTAATTCAGATAAAACTGTGATGCAGTCAATTTCTAAACGTTGTCAGGAAAGAAATGGAAGATTTGGCATATATGTTACCAATCCAGATTTTTGTGAAGTCCATCCCATTAATTCTAACTGGAATGTCTTTATAAAATCCTTTAAAATATATGCAAAAATATAAAATTTATTCAAAACAGAGTACACATAATTATTTTAATAAATTCAAAATACTGTCGCATATCCTTAGTTTCAATTTCAGTTGCATCAGATCGTCTTGGTTCTTTTCTAACAATTCAAGCTGTTGTCTATCACTATAATACAAGCACAGATCTTCATTACTACTGAAGCAGCCATCTGTAACACAAAGATAGTGTACTGTGAGCAAGCAGCTGAGCCATGTTACTGTTAACTGAAGTGAAAGCTTCCCGAGTGACACTGACATGTCATCCCCAATGGCTTTCAAAATACAATAATAATAAAACACACAATGTTTTCAAAGATACTATTGAAGAGAGTAGAAAAAACATTGGATAGCCATTTGGGTAAATATCAGGGTCGCTTCAGGAAGTGCAGATCCTGTCCAGAACAAATATTCACTCTGAAGTCAATAATCCGTTACAGGCTACTGAATTCAAAGGAGATGAATTCTTGGATTTCGTTGTCCATGACGTATCCGTTACTTAACTAAATACAACTATTACAATAACGACTCAGAACACAAAGTTTTTTATAAGTAAAAACAAAGTTTTACTTACAACCTGAACCGGTTTTCACCTTTAAAAGACTTCTTCAGAGGTTGCCGCTGGTAGCGCTGTCCGTCCTGTTGTGGGCGACAGAATCGAATTTCGAAAGATCGATGTTGTGTGTGTGGGGTGAGATATGTTCGAATAATGTGTGCGATTTGAATTGTGTCTGCTCGTTTAGGATGTCGTTTTTATTTGTTTTCGTGTGTTTGTATATTTCCAATTGTTCTAGAGTGTCTAGTTTTCGGCCTTTTGTGTGTACATGTAGAATGTTCATGTTATTGTCAATATTTTTGTATGTGTGGTTTGCTTCAATGAGGTGGTTTGCAAAGGTAGATTCTGTAGTGGAGTGGAGTGCCTTTGTGTGTTCACTGTATCTCTGTTTGAAGCTACGTCCTGTCTGGCCTATGTAGAATTTGTTGCAATTTGAGCAATTTAATCTGTAAACACCAGGTAGATCGAATTTGTTTTGTGCTTTGTGTGTGTGTTTTGATAGTGTGTGTGTGTGTTTTGATAGTGTGTGTTCTGTTTTGGTAGTAGTTTTGTAAGCGATTCTGTATCCTGCTTTTTTGAATTTGTGGGCTATTTTTTCAGTTTGTTTGTGGATGTATGTTAGTGTTATGAATTTGTTGTTTTTTGTCTTTGTGTGTTGTTTGTTTTGTGTAGGAGTTTACTGACTATTGTTCTGTCATATCCATTAGATTCTGCTAGATATTTTATCGTGTTTAGTTCGTCTTTGTAGTCTTTTTCATCTAGGGGGATGTTGTTAAGTCTATGCATCATGGTTCTGAAGGCAGCTAGTTTGTGTTGTATTGGGTGACTGGAGGAGTTGTGTATTAGTGTGTCAGTTGTAGTTGGTTTTCTATATATACTGAATTTGTGCCTGTGTTCAAGTTCTGTGATGGAGAGGTCTAAGAAGTTTATGGTATTGTTGTGTTCGTATTTGGCAGTAAAGGTTATGTTTTTATGTATTTTGTTTATGTGCGTTAGTAACTGTTCACTTGTCTTTTGTTTCCCCTGTATAGTATTAGAATGTCATCAACGTATCTGTGCGAATATAGTATTTTATGTGTGTCTGTCACTGTTTGTGAGTATTTTTGTTTTTTCTAAGTGTTGGAGGAAGACTTCTACTAGAATGCTGGATATGGGGGAGCCCATGGGTAGACCATCATTCTGTGTGTAATATTTATTGTTATAAGTAAAGTAGTTTTGTTTTGTGACAATGTTCAGAGTTTCTGTTATGTCGTTGATAAGTTCGTCTGGTGTGTTGTTCTGTTTGAGTTTGTTTTGTACGGCCACGGCCTTCTTGAGTCGCTGCCGCTGCCGTTTCCATCTGTGCTGCTTGCGCTTCAACTTGCAACTTCTGACTGCATGGTGTGGCACTGACACCAGGTACAACTAACGCTTCTTTTTTAATATGAATGTATTTCTAATAATAAACTTACCATTATAAGTTTTTTTTTTAATATCTATAAACACTTTATGCGGTAAAGTTGTAAGGTAGATTTCAAAATAATATGAAAAAAATCTTTGAAATCAATCGATTAAATCCTGGACCTATCATAGTGCTGCGTTTCAGCACGTGACAATAGAACATTTGCAAATAAATTAAAACATTTACAAAAAAAAAAAATTAATTTTTCCAAATCTGGAGGCCCCCTACTAAGTGAGGCAGGGGCGGTCAACCCCTCCCGCCCCCTTAGTCCGCTACTACTACTTTCTACTGTAATCAAACTGCAATCTCATTCTTTATAAAAGTATCTTCACCCTTTATAAAAGTAAATTCAGATGATTACATTATTATGGTTGTTTAAATTTGAAAAACACATTAGCCATAATTGGTTGGTAGCTATTTTAAAACAATATAAAGATTAAATTATAAAAACACTAATCTATACATGCTTTTCACTTATTATTTTCTTGTGCAATGTATTTTTCTGTGGATGTATGTATTTTCTGCCTTCCGATAAGAAGAAAAAGGTAATTTTTTTTTTCTGCAAGCACTGTATTTGATTGTGTTGTGAGTGTGAGACTTTCAATGAGACTACTCTGCTGCTCATTCACTTGGCAAATTATTGTATGAGAAATTTTTTGGAGTGTCTCATTTGTTGTGAGGAAAATATAGGAATCCAACATTCAAGCCAGTCTCACCCCCCCCCCCAGGATCGGCTCCTAGTTATGCCACTAATTCGTTACATAGCCTGCTGTTATAATTTAGTTCAAAATTTTGCCACCATAATTTAGTTCAAAATTTTGCCACCCTTAGTCCGCTACTGCATTATAGCCCAGATATTCAAAATTGCTGACCTGCTGCAAAACAGTACCATCTACAACAATTTTTGTTTGTAAAGGTCTCCCACAAACCAGTGATACACTCAGTGTTCAGCTGTTGCTTGTGCTAGGCTTGTGGTGTTTTTAATGTAAACAAAATGTCAAAACATTTTATTTTTGTATTAAATGGATCAATATACAATGAAAATTCCAATTATTCAGGATTCAAAATTGATAATATTGTTATGACATTACAGAACAATCTACATGTTTATAGAATATTCCAGATGAATCCAGCTGTGAGTCTGTGTGGCATACGTGATTCTCGACACATTAGCTAGAGTGTGCCAGAAGCTGCGCGAACTGTGTCAAGGCCGAAATTAATTATGCTCTAATGTTTTCCTTTATTATTAATCCGCAGTATAGAATAATATAGTATTTTGGGGGGTATAAATACCAGTACTCAACGACGTTCAGTTTGAGTTATAGTTGTGATATATTACAGTGTGGTTTGAGTTTATTGTTGGTGTTTACTGTATGCATTCAAGTGGTTATTAGTGAAGAGGTGTGTTTTATAATTGGGCGGTATATTGTAATACAATTGTGTTTTAACATTAATTGACTTTTATTGTGTGTGTGGACAATTTTTATTTGATTTGTTGTAAGACACTTGTGTTGTTAATTATGAACTGTTTAACTGTGAAAATTAAAGCTGGTGATTAGTGACTTAATTGGTGTCTTGTATTTAGTTTTCCACTGTACCATACAACGATCAGAGACCGATATAACAATATGGATAAAGATGCTACTGTACCTATGAACCTGATGAATCTTCTGATGGCAACTCAGATTACGATTCTAAAACAGAAGAACAGTACCGAACATCTGCCCAAAATTTTCCAAAAAGAAAATGGACCCTATTGAACAAAATTAAGTTCCACAAGATACTGTAAGGTGCGTTCAGACAAAGGAAAGAGGCTAAGAAAAACACGGTGGTGATGGTGTTAAGAATGTGCTGCAGGGCTGCGTATACCCAAGTGTTTGCAACGTTATTATACCCTCATTTCTCATTCTTATTAAAAAAAAATATACTTAATTAAATTGTGTTAAAACCGGCATGAAATATACTACAAGATATTAAATTAGTAAACATAATCACTGTAAATTTAAATATTGAAGATTAAAAAAAAATGTAATGAAAGAATATGTTTAAGACTAACTTGAAAAAAAGTATACACATATACGTGATCATAATACCAACAGTAGATGTAAAATCTGCATGGAAGGAGTTTAAAGTTGATGTAATGTATTATTTTGTAGGTAACAAAGAGTAAAATTGTTTCACTTTTTTTGAGATACAGTATTGCTAAAAATTGTGGTTCACCAGAGAAACTGTGATGCAGGAGAAACAGTTGTAATTAAATTTAAATGAAAAAGTTAAAATATAAATACTAAATATAAATACTTTAAGTTTTCCTTTTTAATACTTATAAAATGATAAATAATTATGTGGAATTAAGAAACATGTGAGCAGAAATTGGACAGGTCATAAAGAGAAGCAGGGCCTTATATCTCAGACACATAGTGAGTCATGAGGAATGTGATACATTGCTACTTACAATAAAAGAAAAATTGAGGAATAGCTCGATCTGGGCTGTAGAGCCAATGATGTATGTATGTATGTATGAAATCTCTTTGCGATAAGCAGTTGGGTTAACAGATATTCAGTCTGGACCTTTGTTTCAATATACAAATCAAAGACATACACACATACAATATATTATATTCTTCATTTGTACATTTACATAATTATTCACCTATCAGATGTATTATACTCATTCTTATTATAATATTATCTAAATATCACTATTGTTTGACGACTCGGAACACTAAGTTTTTTATAACACTAACAACACTAGGTTTTTTATAAGTAAAATCTTTACGATTTTACTTATAAAAAACTTAGTGTTCCGAGTCGTCAAACAATAGTGATATTTAGTTACGTAACGGACACGTCATGGACAACGAAATCCAAGAATATAATATTATTATATTTTATATTAGGCCTATATAAAATTATGATATCTGACAGGAAAATAATTAGCTAAATGAACAAATGAAGGATATATGTTCCCGATGCACCCAATATAGGATATACTCCCAATGAAGGATGTGTGTGTGTGTGTTGTGTATGAGGGTATATGTTGTAGGGTGTTATGTGTTTGTGTTGTACTGTTTTAACAAGTACGAGACATTCAAAAGGACATTTATAAATCTGCAGCTTAGAATGTTAATAAACATATTATATAATAAACATCTTACCTCATTGCCAACAAATTTTTTTTTTATATTTTCATCCCGTTTTTCCAAGTAGTTATCGATCAGCCCATCGATCAATTTTCTTGTTATCATTACAATTGCCGGGAGTATAAAATCATCAATTTTTCTGAAGTTATTTACCATAATTTACGATTTAATATGGTTTTACGAATTAAGAATTCTGCGAGTGGCCTGAAACGGTAGATATTACCAGTAAACAAAAAACACACATTGTTGTTGTAACATATAAAAACATATGGGAGTCTTGGGGAATAGTCAGCGGCAAAATGTAACTTCCGTCGCCGCGCGTGTACAATATTTCGCAGTCCGATGTGTACAACCAACTGTTTTCTTCACAAGTAACTAATTGCAGCTTTTGGAGGTTATGTACACAATGTAACTTAAATAAAATTTACTTTGTTAGTGTACATTAAAAGGGTGTATTTATTGGAAGTACAGAAACTAGTTTACATTTATCGCACACAATTACGGTACAGAGACGATTTTGGGAGGTTGTGGCTACGTTTAACAATATAACTTAACCTTTTACATTTTTAAAATTAATTAGACTTAACAAACGTTTCCTTACTTAGTGTACACTCAAAGGCTGTATTTATTGTACGGATAAAAGGCTGTATATAACATTAACGGCTGTATTTATTCGAAGTAAGTAATGCCAGCTTATGGAGGTTACATACGACAATGTAACTTAAATAAAATTTACTTTGTTCGTGTACATTAAAAGGGTGTATTTATTGGAAGTACAGAAATTAGTTTACATTTATCGCATATAATTACGGTACACACGATTTTGGGAGGTTGTGGCTACGTTTAATTATTTAACTTAACCTTTTAGATTTTTAAAATTAATAAGACTTAACAGACATTTCCTTAGTTAGTGTACATTCAAAGGCTGTATATAACATTAAAGGCTGTATTTATTCAAAGTACCGGAATTAAAACGTACTTCCAATTTAGAACCTAGTACAATCTAATGTATAACCAAACAAGTACATTAAAATCCTTTTTTCAACATAATGCAATAAAAAGCAATGTGCAGTTTCTGTTAACATGCAAATGATTAAGTATTAATAATGGGTTACAGTGGAATTTAATGTTACTACGGTCTGAATTAATGCAAATAAAATTGGGAGAATCTCATAAACATATTAAAGAATGCTTGTATATTACACACAAAATTATTACAGTACGGACCTTTGTTAATGAATAGAAACAAATGGGACTCTATACTTTAGTATGTACCAATAAAATTCACCTTTTTTCAAATACCAATATCTGTTGGTTTTTTTCATACCCTTAAAAAAAGGTCATTAACAACATACATTATGAGAAAACGTGATTACAAATAACCAGCCATTAGTTACTTGTGAAGAAAATAGATATAACATTTACAAACATCAAATCTTCAATTCTCTCCCTATTTGTTTTATAAAAACTGAAGTTTCTACTGCAGATTTTAAGTCCACTAACAACTTAATTAAATATACATAATTGTTCCTGTATCTTGTTGGGTAACATATATTAATACATCTGCTTCCTACTCATATGCGCAAACAATGTTTTTAATGTACGGTCCTAAAATCTTTATCAACACTTCATATCTTTAAGATTTAGACAAAGTCTAATGAGCAGCTTGGCCTAACCTGAATTTACATGACCTGGCTCAGAACAACTTTATTTTGGCAAATACAAAGATGAAGACTGGTTGCAATTTACTACCATAAATGCCTGGAATGCTATGCATTAAAGAATTTTAATTAACTTTATATGGGGAAAACTGGTTTACATACATTATTTCTGAAAATAATAATTCTGAAATGTAATCAGTACTTATATCAAGTTAAGTGCAATAATTAAATTGATTCTTCAACTTGCACGTTGCAAACTTAAGTAAGCTTTACTTTATTTTTAATTTAACATCAATTTATGTTCGGCAACGTTAAAAAGAACATGTTATGGCCTCTGAGAAAGTACACAGTGAGTGGAAGCTGGCTTAAATGGAGGTAAAAATTGTATCTAATAATTAGTGTCCCATGAGGGCTGATTCTGATTGTACTACCCTCAAAACATAAAGAAAAGTCATTTTTAGAAAGATGTCTGTGTGTAGAATTTTGTCTATGGCGAATGATAACTCCCGCAAATTCAAATAATTTTTTGCATATTGTAGAGGACTCAAGGTCTGTTGATTTTGGTGAAGATCGGTTAAGGAGAAGGGGTAGTTTACCTGCAACGTTTTGTTTTAACAAGAGCAAAGTACTTAATTTTGAGAAATAAAGTATTCTGAAAAGGTCATAATAATCCACTGTAGAAAGGTAGATTTAATATCTATAAATGAAAAGGGGTAGGGGGAGGGGATAATTTTCTATAAATGAAAATGATAGGTGAAGGGGAGGGGATAATTTTTTATATGTGTACTACGTTATCAGCAACATTGAAGTAGTTTGTTGATAAAATTCCTTCCCAGGCTGTTTGGCCGTGGTCCAATGTTTTCTGCAAAACCAGACGTTTCGGAAGTACCATCGACTGCCATCATCAGTGAAAATCGAGTGCGCTAACATGAGGTGGTATATGTTAGTGATCGCAATTCTGTGGTTGAGGCTGAAGATAGAAGTAGTTTCTGTAGAAATATTTCATTTCTAAAATGATTTCACATATAAATCTTAAAACATGGTAGTCATGTATGGTTCTCCATACCGATATTTTAATTATTTGCATCAAATAGTATTATTGTTTAATAAATGTTCTAGCCAGATCAAATTATGTGTATACAGTTCTGGAAAAATTAGACAGGCATAATATTTTGTTTGTTTATTGTAAACTGTATTATGTTTGGAAGTATCCCAAAGTAAATTTAACATTAGTCATGTCAATCAATGAGACCAGTCCAGTTTTTTAAGGCCAGGAGAATCCTTGAAATGTTTGGAGCATAACTAGGTCATGATGGATCTAATCATCAAACTTCAGTTTCTATGAAAAACTGGCAGATTTGAGTAGTCACTTGATAAAGGATGGTGTTGTAAAAGCAACAATTCTTTCAGAATTTTTTATAACCCTGTCAGTCTGCAAATAATATACTGTATTACAGTATACAAATGTAGTGTAATATCTTGGCATAATACTATATGATAAATTTGGATAAAAGGCTCATTTCCAATAGAAAGGATAGCTGGTGTGATCAGACATAACAAATTTGTTGTATTAGTTTTTTGAGAATTTATTCCTATCAAACTGGAGTAAGCATATTTTCAAACCTTTATGGACGTGTGTCATGGAATTTACAGATTGCACCAAAAGAAACAGTTAAAATATATCTTTTCAATTAAACAAAAATTAGACTTGTAATATGATTCGGTAATAGAGCAGGAACTAATCAGTTAACAGCTATTACAAAATGCCTTATTCCTTTTACATGATGATCAGATTTTGCTATACACCTGCATAAATAAAAATTATTAAAATGCTTAACTCCCAACACAAAGTTGAACACATGATGAAAGTTCATCATGTCACATATTCTAGTAACAAGGTAAGTTTTTGGAATACTGTTTTAGCTGAATTTATACACTAGGAGAACACTCAGCATTTAGTTCGTGTGTGTAACTCTGGTTAATCAAAGAGAATTATTTGTGTAAATTCAAATTTAGTAATACAAATCTACTACTGTAAATGCCTGGAATGCTATGCATTAAAGAATTTTAATTAACTTTATATGGGGAAAACTGGTTTACATACATTATTTCTGAAAATAATAATCCTGAAATGTAATCAGTACTTATATCAAGTTAAGTGCAATAATTAAATATATTCTTCAACTTGCACATTAATAGATCCCTTCTCCTTCACTTACCAGGCTCTAAACCATGAACTGTCCCAGTAGTGAATGCTACAATGAGATCTTTAGAGTCTGTATCACTTTCTTTTGAACCTCTAAATACAGGATTTCTTGGAAATGTGTAGAGTGGGATCAGTGGAGTAACTTGCGGAGGGGGGTTATCAGGGGATCAATTCCCCTCCAGAACTATTCGAAATTTCAGCAGAATTCCATAATTTCCTAAGTAGACCCATTTCTAAGCCAGTTTTGTTTGTACAAGTAATACTTATAAATAATTATAGAAATAAAAGTAATTACAATATTGTAACGTTATGTTTTCCTCTTACATAAAATAGGCCCCAACTTAAACCATTTCATGACCATGATACACGAAGAACAAAATACTAAGTCATTAACTAAACTGTATACTATAAATATTGTCTGAGGTAATAAAAAGAGATAAGAATAATGTAATGAAACTGATAAGAACATTATCAATAAAAAGATTTTACTCCAGTAAACTGCATTAAAAATTGTTAAAAAAGATAAAACCTATACTCCATACTTCAGTAATAAACTGGATACTCAATAAAGAAAATTATTAATTCAATAATTAGTTTCAAGTACTTATATAATGAAATCAAATTTTATTTATGGTTATGAATAGAATAAGACATAGACATAGTTGAACATACGTTAATACCAAGTTCTCCGAATAATGACACTGACGAAGCAGAATTGTTAAAAACAGAGAACTTGGCCCCGTCTGCAAGTGACAACGATGTTCCTCAAGATGCCTTAAAATATCTGGCCGGGTACATCGCATTCAAGTGCCGCTTCATTGATGAAAGTCTAGGTGTGACAGGCGAAACATTGGGTCTTTCCGGGGAACTTAGTCATGACTGGATATCGATTATATCAAAGGGGGGGCTTACCCATCCGTCAGACGAGTGGTTACAAAAACTGATTCAGTTTGAGATAGTTTTTAGTTCTTTCCACGGACGTACAGTATCAAAACAAGTGAAAGTTATCTCTTATTTGGCCACCTTACTCAAATCTAAATTTCCAGAGGTGGATGAGAAAGTCATTTGTCTGTACGTCAGGACAAGATTATTCATCAGAACCCGCCATCTGAACAAACAGCTCAAACTCAAGTCACTTGAAAAGTATGCAGCAACAAAGAGTCGGCTCTGGGTAGCTTCGTCTTCAAAAATTTAAGTCACCTATGAAGGTATGTATCAACTAAATAACCATTTTCATTTCGTTGACAAAAGTATTTATGTTTACAACTAAACGTACTAGCTTCAGTTTTTAACTGAAACTAGTAACAATGAAATAACAATGAAAATGTAGATAAAGAAAATGATTATGATATTGATTATAATTATAATAATTGGAAGCTTGTTTCAAATATATTATACTACATAGAAATGTTTATACACGCACTCATGCGCGCACGCGCACCCACCCACGCAGGCATATTATATATATATATATAAAATTTGTGATGTTTTCAATTTGTTTCTTCTGCAAGTAGTATAATTTCGTATATTCTTTTTAACACCTGACGCACGTTTCACTGAAAAATATCAGTATCATCAGAGGTTTCTAAGTAAATTAATAACAATCGAAATAATTCTATTAATATAAAATTAACGAATAATAAAAAATGATATATATATAATATCGCCTCCTTTCCGACTTAATTTTACATCTTGTGCCATTTTGTCAATGTTATATGTGGACAGACTTGCTTACTTTTCTATTAAATGTAGAAATAGATTTTACCATTATTTTTTGCCGCAAACCATTTAATCTTGTTGTTTAATCCTTTTTCTATATGAATAGCTCATTACAATTATTGTTAATATTTCGTGTAAACTGCAGAGAGATGCTAAGTAGGACATTGTCTCAGGTAAGATTGCATGGTAAATCAAGACTCGCGCGTATTTCTTCCACCAGTCGACGTCACGCGGCAAAAACAGCTGATCGCTAGGTTAGCGCGGGAAGCCGGAATGGCCCCCCCCCCGCGTAGAACACTTGGTAGAACCTAAATATCACAGCCTCTGATGAAGCCTTCTATAGGTGAAAGCCGGTTTAGGCTGTAAGGTAAAACTTTACGTTTTTACTTATAAACAACTTAGTGTTCCGAGTCGTCAATATTATAGTGATATTTAGTTAAGTAACGGACACGTCATGGACAATGAAATCCAAGAATTTAACTCAGCAACACGTAGAACCGTTTTCGGTTCACAAGTAACTAATGTCAGGTTATGGAGTTTATGTACGATAATGTAACTTAAATAAAATTTACTATGTTAGTGTACAATAAAAGGGTGTATTTATTGGAATTACAGAAATTAGTTTCCATTTATCGCACATAATTACGGTACACAGACGATTTTTGGAGGTTGTGTCTACGTTTAACAATGTAACTTAACCTTTTAGATTTTTAAAATTAATTAGATTTAATAAAAATTTCCTTTGTTAGTGTACATAAAATTATTGTATGGATAAAAGGCTGCACATAACATTAAAGGCTGTATTTATTCGAAGTACCGGAATTAAAACCTACTTCCAATTTAGAACGTAGGCCTATAACCTAGTAGGCTACGTTATTGGTGCATATTTTATTTGGGTTTATTGGCACATATTTTATTAAAAGGGTGTATTTATTGGAAGTACAGAAATTAGTTTCCATTTATCGCACATAATTACGGTACAGAGACGATTTTGGGAGGTTGTGTCTACGTTTAATTATCTAACTTAACCTTTTAGGTTTTTAAAATTAATTAGACTTGTAGGGGTGTGCATGGCAGAACTACTTGTAGGGGTGTGCACCCACTTTATAACCATATTTTTGGTAACACTGAGAACTTTAAGCCTTCTTTTATGCTTAAACAAGTTGTATATACACTTAATTATAGAAAAGCAAAAAGCAAATATGTAATTCAAAAGACTAATTTGCTCTAATAAACACATGCTGAAGTTAAAAACAAAAGAGTTTTTACTTGCCTAACTAATCATAAGTTACTAATGTGACAGTTGGGGCTGCTTTTTCTGCAAAAGCTGGGGTATGTTGGATTCAAGAGTGGTTAAATTAAGTCATAAATCTGAGTGTGCGTCAAGTCTATTTCTGTGCTTGCTTTTCACTTGAGATGAAAATCCCATTTCACTCAAGAATGAGGTGGTGAATGGGATGAGCAACTCTGAAAGTTCAGTATATTCATCTCTTAAAGATATCCAGAACTTTGTTAAGTCAGAATCTAAACGTTTATGGATTTTGTTGTCCATGACATGTCTCATGTTATCACTAACTATACAAAATAATTTACTAAAAATTTAGTTTTAATCCCAGCATCACAGATGATATCACACAATTTCTTATTTAGTTTTACTGAGAACATGTTAGAACTTTCAAAATACAAGAATGGGTCTTGAATCCAATTGAATTCACTGTATCCCTCTGGGAAGCAACTTTCAATCTGGTTATCGAGAGTTAAACATCAGAGCTGGTAAAAAGCAATGGTAGAGCATGAATAACAAAAATGTACAGTTTAGACTATGTACAAAACAGGTTGAATTTAAATTGTTAAAATGATATATCTTATGTAGTAGGTTTTTAAGACACAGTAAATAAATTTCCGAAACTGACTTTGCAACCCTCCAAATGTCCTCTCGGGACCCAGCAGTGGCTCATGCCCAATAGGTTAAGAAATGCTGAACGAAAGGCATGTTTGTGGAGTGAAGCATAAAAGATAACCCAGACTTCTAAAATGCTCTTAGTGAAATGGGATTTTCAGGAGTAACAACACTATTTGGTTAACAAGCACATTTTACTAATATTGTAATACCAAGTCAGATAGCTTAAATGTGTAGTAGTCTCTGTGATGCTGATCACATACTGTTAATCAGCAGCACTGACATTCTAGAGCCACACTCTTGGCATTCATCTGGAACTTTCTCACATTAGCCTGATAATTAGGCTGTTGCCACCAGCTGCTGAGTTTTAGAAAGTTGGTGTAGTAGGTTGTGCATTCATATAGGATGATATTAGACAGCAGTTTTTAATGAAAGTGACACATGATCAATTGTTTATTTGTGTTGTAAACTATTGTGATTTTTGTATTACTGTTTATAGGCTATACAATGTGTCCTGGATAATTATATAAAGAGAACTGTTGTAATATAAGTGTGTTTGTTTTAGCAATTGAGAGTATCTGGTATTCAATAATTCATTCCACTGTTTTAAGTTCATAATTCTTGTCACTGGTTGTAAGAATATTATTTTCATTAATTTTCCAATTTTATGAAGTCTTCAGTAGTTTTACCACGATGAGACTCAACTTTATCACTGAAGATGCCACATCACTGAATGAGCAAAACTTTTCGTTAATAATCTCAACAAAGCATGGTTATCAGCTGAAAAAAAGTTTTAGTATTAAAAGTTTTGATCACGCAAATCTATAAGGGATACTAAATGAGTACTGATATTGTGTGTGTGTGTGTGTGTGTGTGTGTGTGTGTGTGTGTGTGTGTGTGTGTGTGTGTGTGTGTGTGTGTGTGTGTGTGTGTGTGTGTGTGTGTGTGTGTGTGTGTGTGTGTGTGTGTAAAGCACACTGATTTGTAAAGAAATAACATAATAATTGTACTGGACATAAAGTTATGTCCACAAAACAGATTTTGTTTGAAATAAATAAAACATAATTTGACACAAATATTAATTTTATGAATACTTGTTTGGCACGTATTACAGAAGGTTACACCATTAAATGAGTTTGCCTAAGTATAAAATTCTTGTCAGATGAAAAACGTGTATAGTCAGAATACTATTTGTTATGTACAATACAAATGATTCACTATGGGTAGCAGTGACACATAAACACTAGACATTGACACTGAATTGTACTTGTTTTGAATGATTCATTGTGTGCTACCTGACCAGAGTACAGGTATTAACCAAGAGATGTTTAGTATACTGCTGTGTAACTGCTACAATGATGAATTATAAGTAGTACTTTTTGTTTTGGTCATCAACCGTGAAAAGGATAATAGAAACTTTGTATACCATACTTCCAGCAGTTTTACATGATACATTCCTAGCACGAATAAGAAAAGTTTAAATCTGCTGATGATTAATAGTTATTTGCAGACTGACAGGGTTATAAAATAATTCTGAAAGAATTGTTGCTTTTACAATACTATCCTTTATCAAGTGACTACTCAAGTCTGCCAGTTTTTCATAGAAACTGAAGTTTGATGATTAGATCCATCATGACCTAGTGATGGTCCAAACATTTCAAGGATTCTCCTAGCCTTAAAAAACTGGACTGGCCTCATTGATTGACATGATTAATGTTAAATTTACTTTGGGATACTTCCAAACATAATACAGTTTACAATAAACAAAAAAAATGTTATGCCTGTCTAATTTTTCCAGAACTGTATACACATAATTTGATCTGGATAGAACATTTATTAAACAATAATACTATTTGATGGAAATAATTAAAATATCGGTGTGGAGAACTATACATGACTTCCATGTTTTAAGATTTATATTTAAAATCATTTTAGAAATGAAATATTTCTACAGAAACTACTTCTATCTTCAGCCTCAACCACAGAAAAAAAAAACATACACACACACACACACACACACACACACTAGCATGCACACAATTCTTTTTTTTCTTTATTTAATTTGAATTCTGTATTAGAACAAATGTTTTCAGAGTTTACAAGTTTTTTTTTTTAATTTCTTGACTTAATTTTATGCAATGTGGACACATACAGAGGAGTGTTAGTTTTTTATGTTTTTTTTTTCAATAAATAAAAATGAGAGAGAGAGAGAGACCAAAAATAACATACAGAAATTTCATCAGAACTTTTCCTTTCTAATAGTTAAAAAATAACTAAATAATGAATGGGAAAGAACATTAACAAAATTAATGGAAATTATAGTTATTATTTGTTGTCTAATAAACAGGTACTAGTAATGGCTTCATATACTTCACATCTTAAATTATAAACCTATTACAAACATATTTGGTATAGGCTACTCAGCTTGAAACAAACGTTCAGACCAATAAAAATGGTTTAAATTTTGCCATGCTGCATTGTTAGTACTGTTGAAACAGCAGTTTGATTATAATTGTTTTTAGAACAAACTTCTGGAATGTTGTGTGCAAAATGATTAAAGCATACCTCCTTACAGTGTATAATAAAATAAGTTATACTTTGTAAAACATCCTAGAAACAAACTGTGACATCCAGTAACTGTTACTGAGAAACCTTACTAAGGGGCTTATAAAAAAAAATTACAAACTTGCTCTTTTGAACATCTGATGAAAAGGTTTTGTAAAGTGTACCTAACATAAAAACGTACAATGTTCGATTTGTCCTTGTATTCCATACTTCCATAAACCTTAGTTAGTGTGTGTATTTATTGTATGGATAAAAGGCTGTATATAACATTAAAGGCTGTATTTATTCGAAGTACCGGAATTTACTTCCAATTTATAACCTAGTACAATCCAACGTATAACCAAACAAGTACATTAAAATCCTTTTTTCAATTTCAAGAGGAGTGTCAGTTTTTTAGTTTCAAAGGATAAAGAAAACACTTGTTTACAATTACCTCTAAGATGTCAAGGGTAATTGTAAATTGAATTTTAGAGCTGTATTTATTATATTTATTTAAACAATTTTTTGTACGCAACATAATAACAAAAGGTTGAAATATTTGCAGTTATTTCAATTTTAAAACGTATACACAATTTTTAATCAATCAAAATGTTTCAATCCATTTTCCATTTACAATTACCCCACCTAACCGCAAATGTATGGTGTGTCGCTATCTTCAGTTAGCACTTTTAATTTTAATTGCTATGAAAATATATTGAAATAACATGTATGAAAAAGAAACATTAATTTTAGTAGACTTTAAATGACTTAATACAGGGAGTCTTTAAATTTGTTTTAAAGTTTTTTCCTAAAGCTCTTTAACTTTGCTTAGAATAGCCAAAGACACCACGTGGTCTTTTATTTTACATTACACTTTACACCACGTGGTAAAATTGTGTTGTTACAATGGCTGACGCGCGAATAGATATGAAGCTTGTTCCCATGTTTCATTACATTTTTAATCAGTGTTGTGTTGTGAGTTTGACATTCATTTAATTAAAGAATGATTAGCTACGATGAACTGTTGAGTGTTATTAGTACAGAAGAGGATGCAATTTCTTTTCTTCAAGAAAAAGGTTTGGTTCACAATCCTCGTCGATGTGAACAAGGACACGACATGGTTTTGGCCCTTGGGCAACAACAGCGTTGGTGTTGCAATAAAAGGACTTGTCGTGAGTATAAGGTAGTTCGCAATGGCACATTTTTACAGGGGCCCAGATTACCGCTGAGAACAATAATAAAATTTATTTATTTGTGGTGTGAAGGCCGAAGTAGTGTTAAAAACAGTAAAAAACAACTGGAAATCGGTGTCAACACACACACAGAGTGGACGGCTTACTTAAGATATATCTGTACCGTAGACGTCACGAGAAACCCAAAGAAAATTGGAGGACCAAATTTAACAGTTGAAATTGACGAGAGTGTGTTTGCCAAGAGAAAAAATAATGTTGGCCGAGTGTATCCACAACAATGGGTATTCGGTGGATACTGCCGAGAAACGAAGGAATGCTTTCTGTGTAGTGTGGAAGATAGATCAGCCGCTACCCTGCTACCTCTCATAGTGGCAAATACTGAACCAGGGTCTACTATAATGTCAGATGAGTGGCGTTCGTACCGTCAAATTGTTAATTTGCCACAACAGTACAGTCATTTGACTGTAAACCATAGTTATAACTTTGTGGATCCTGAAACTGGTGCGCATACTCAAGGCGTCGAAAGCATGTGGCGGTCCTGTAAACGGCGAAACATGATTGAATGTGGTACGAGAAGGGAACGCTTAAATTCCTATTTAAGTGAGTTCATGTGGCGAACAAGAAATAGAAATGAGGATTTGTTCCAGAAAATGCTGGAAACCATCAACAAATATGAGCCCCCTTCTTACTAAAAACAAATATGATTTTGGTAAGTATTATCAATTTTGGTAAGTATGTTCTATTTAGTGTGAGAGATATTATTTAATATTGGAATTATATTGCCAAATACAGTTAGACAACACGTTGATTAGAAAAGACTTTATTCACTGAACTAACCTTCCTAGAATACATACATCCGTTATAACAATAATAATATGCGTATGCCTATTGTACATACATTGTTTAACCATATTTAAATAGTACATATGATATATTTGACATTTAGAATACGTTTTCATAATGATATTGACTTTGAAATCACATGCTTAGTTTAATTATTCATTGCTCAAGCTTAACCCAATACCATTTTCAAGGATTTTAAGTATTCTGTAAAAGTATTTTGTTTCCTTATTGAACACAGTACATGACACATTAAAAGTATTCAGTACTTAAAAGTAGGTTAGGTTATATTATTTAATCTAAACAACTTCACAGCAGCTGTAACAAAGTTAATTATAAAATAATAATCATTTTGTATATTTTCTTTTACAAGTGGATTTTAAGCCAAAAAGCTGATATCATATAAAGTGTAATAATCATGTGCAGTATATTATTATTTTTAATATCATAGGTTACAGATTAAACTAACTTTATACTCACGAGGTATAATTGTACTGATTTCACCTGTAAAAGAATGGTTGGCTGAAAATAAGACACAATTGTAACACATATCAGAACCTGTGTGTGTGTGTGTTTTGGTGGACGGGTCAATAATCTGTAAACCCTTTAATATTGGTCTCCTAGAATGTTGACTGATTAAACAAAATAATTGATTAATGTTCATATGTCAGTACTTTGTGTGTCCGGTGATGTAGGCCTAATTTATTTTTCTTTGCAGGCACAAGAAAAGGGTAGAAACATTTAGGCCTACATCATCATTACGCAGGCTGAAGAACTGAAACTTCCAGCACTATATTCAGGTTTGTAATTTACACAGTGAAACCAGTCGAAACAAAGTATTAAAATCCTTTGAAAATATTAAAAGCAGGCACATTACATCATACATACACAGTATCATCATTGTATGGTGTTCTGTTGTGTGACAGGTCCCAGATATTACCAATCATCTCCATTCATATGTATTTGCCTTGAACTTTTGAGCTTTCATCTCTACATAAGATACTCCACTTCGCATTTCGTACACAAGCTCATCTTCTCTCCTTTCATGGTTCTTTCAAAAACTGGTGTTAATCGTTCATTTTCTCTCAGGATTAAATATACTTATACTTAATATTCAATACTTGAAAGTTGGTTAGGTTACATTATTTAATCTAAACAACTTCACAGCAGCTGTAACAAAGTTATTTATAAAATAATTATCTGCTGTATTTTTTCCTTTACAAGTGGATATTAAACAAAAAACCGATATCATATTCTTATACCATAAGAAGTAATATAATCACGTTATGTTCATGATGAGTTCTATTTCTTGTGTATAGTGTGTTTCAGTGTTTGCATTAAACAAAACATTTTTAAATCAGTGTTGAACACTTGCCAAGTAGTGTGCCTGATATTTTCCAACAAATTCGTATACTGTATGAGAGTAGACTATTGATGTATACTACTTTACACATCAGAAGTATAACGATATATTTACAAATTACTTTATTCTATATTCTTATGTTATTTCTTGGATTTCGTTGTCCATGATGTGTCCGTTACTTAACTAAATATGACTATTACATTAACGACTCGGAACACTATTTTTTTTATAAGTAAAAGCGTAAAGTTTTACCTTACAGCCTGAACCGGTTTTCTCCTTTAAAAGGCTTCTTCAGAGGCTGCCGCTGGTAGCGCTGTCCGTCTTGTTGTGGGTGACGGAATCGAATTTCGAAAGATCGATGCTGTATGTGTGGGGTGAGATATGTTCGAATAATGCGTGCGATTTGAATTGTGTCTGTTCGTTTAGGATGTCGTTTTTATTTGTTTTTGTGTGTTTGTATATTTCCAATTGTTCTAGAGTGTCTAGTTTTCGGCCTTCTGTGTGTACGTGTAGAATGTTCATGTTATTGTCGATGTTTTTATATGTGTGGTTTGCTTCAATGAGGTGGTTTGCAAAGGTGGATTCTGTAGTGGAGTGGAGTGCCTTTGTGTGTTCAATGTATCTCTGTTTGAAGCTACGTCCTGTCTGGCCTATGTAGAATTTATTGCAATTTGAGCAATTTAGCTTGTAAACACCGGGTAGATCGAATTTGTTTTGTGCTTTGTGTGTGTGTTTTGATAGTGTGTGTTCTGTTTTGTTAGTAGTTTTGTAAGCGATTCTGTATCCTGCTTTTTTAAATTTGTGGGCTATTTTTTCAATTTGTTTGTTGATGTATGTTAGTGTTATGAATTTGTTGTTTTCTGTCTTTGTCTGTTGTTTGTTTTGTGTTTTGTGTAGGAGTTACTGACTATTGTTCTGTCATATCCATTAGATTCTGCTAGATATTTTATCGTGTTTGGTTCGTCTTTGTAGTCTTTTTCATCTAAGGGGATGTTGTTAAGTCTATGTATCATGGCTCTGAAGGCAGCTAGTTTGTAACATTCTGTAACAATGACATTCAGTATTTACTCCCACTGAAGAAGAGGCACATCACCTTGAAACGTATGGGAAAGTGATAACCAAAGTAAGTTCATATGTGAAAGTTTATATTTATATATATATATATATATATATATAATAATAATAAGAATAAAGTACTTAATTTAGATATAAAGTATCCTGATAAGAAGATCTTAATAATCCACTGTAGAAACGTAGATGAAATATCTATAAATAAAGAGGCTAGTTGAACGGGTGAACGGGGTGGGGGTAATTTTCTATAAATGAAAATTATAGTTGAAGGGGGAGGGGATAATTTTTATATGTGTACTACGTTATCGGCAACAAAGTAGTAGTTTGTTGTTAAAATTCCTTCCCGGGCTGTTTGGCCATAGTCCAATGTTTTCTGCAAAACCAGATGTTTCCGCAGTGCCGTCGACTGCCATCATCAGTGAAAATCGAGTGCGATAATGTGTGGTGGTATATGTTAGTGACTACAGTACTGTGGTTAAGGCTGAAGCAATAAGTGGAAAGAAGTAGTTTCTATGGAAACATTTCATTTCGTAAATGATTTTAAATATAAATCTTAGAACATGGAAGCCACGTATGGTTCTCCACACCGATATTTGGTTAAGTGACCAAAATACCAGGTAAAGTGGTAAGTAAACAGCCATTCCAATCTCCTCAGCCTACACATAGATATTATTGCCTGTCTTCTTTATTTACAGTGTGGAACAGTAGATCCTGTTACAGTATACTGGATTTAGTACTGGGTTGAGGCACAGATACTTCTTAAATAATACGTCTACTCTACATGAGTGTTGTGGTTGGTTAGGTAATGATAGTACATTATTGTGTGTAATGATAGTGCATTGGGTGTGACGTTTCTTTACAAACCCAATTGACTCTGTAGTGCTCAATTCTATGTCTTTTGACCTCACTGTAACTGTTTATTCTCCGTTTCTTCCAGCAATTGTTCTTGTAACCTGTCTTGTATGTTACTGTACTAATTTTTAAAATAAACATGTATCTTGTAGCATAAGCTATTAACCGTAGTGCATACTCCTTCTTTATCTAAAAAGTGGTAGATATGTAATACTAACCTATTAAAACTGTGTATTTAATAATACTAACTTATTAACCATAATGCATGTTCCGTTGAATATTGTTTTTACAGAAACACCAGCTAGCCACAGGTAGTCGTGAGTGGTAAGGAGGTGACTCTATACGCTTCTCGATACATCACCTGGAATGATATTCTGGACCTCTGCGGACCTCCACATGTACTCACTTAAATAGAAATCTAAGTGTTCCCTTCTCGTACCACATTCAATCATGTTTTGCCGTTTACAGGACCGCCACATGCTTTCTACGCCTTGTGTATGCGCTCCCATTTCAGGTCCACAAAGTTATAACTATGGTTTACAGTCAAATGACTGTACTGTTGTGGCAAATTAACAATTTGACGGTACGAACGCCACTCATCTGACATTATAGTAGACCCTGGTTCAGTATTTGCCACTATGAGAGGTAGGAGGGTAGCTGCTGATCTATCTTCCACACTACACAAAAAGCATTCCTTCGTTTCTCGGCAGTATCCATCGAATACCCATTGTTGTGGATACACCTGGCCAACATTATTTTTTCTCTTGGCAAACACACTCTCGTCAATTTCAACTGTTAAATTCGGTCCTCCAATTTTCCGTGGGTTCCTCATGACGTTACGGCACAGATATATCTTAAGTAAGCCGTCCACTCTGTGTGTGTGTTGACGCCGATTTCCAGTTGATTTTTACTGTTTTTCACACTACTACGGCCTTCACACCAGAAATAAATAATTTTATTATTTTTCCCAGCGGTAATTTGGACCCCTGTAAAAATGTGCCCTTGCGAACTACCTTATACTCACGGCAAGTCGTCTTACTGCAACACCAACGCTGTTGCTGCCCAAGGGCTAATACCATGTCGTGTCCTTGTTCACATTGACGAGGATTGTGAACCAAACCTTTTTCTTGAAGAAAAGAAACTGCAGCATCCTCTTATGTACTAATAACACTCAACCATCGTAGCTACTTACAACACAACACTAATTAAAAATGTAATAAAACTGGAACAAGCTGTAACAACACCAATAAATTAGCAAATTCATAAGTGTGTTTTATTTTGGTTTCCACTGTACTATGTGACGATCGGTGAGACCGTCGTAACAATTTAACGAAACATCCCAATTAATTCAATATTATACGTTGAGGATTATAATTTTACATATACACTAATGTAAAATATAAAACATTATTTTTATCTGATTTCAAGCTTGCAGAGTCAATCCAAATAAATTATGTCTGAATGTATGTACACACATAACAGGCAAAATACAAGTGTTCTGTCTTGTCTGCTGTCATAGAAAATATATTCTGTATTTCTTTACGGTTTGCAACTTCATTCATGTGAGTGAAAATTAATTTATATAAATCTCAAATCATCACCGGAATCTACACTGTTGACTGTAAACAAATACAATAAATTCATTTTGTGATCACTTTGGGCCAATATGAATTTAACAGCACTAGCCGAATAATAACAATAACTGATAACAATATTATGCAAGATTTGCCATTACTTTCCTATACCTGTGATTACGGGCATATTGATATACCTGTTACTATGTATAGAGGTGTTACTATATATATTGTATGTTAAAACTGTGAGGTGTATTTTATAATCTGGAACATTTTATACCAAATGATTTAATCACAAAAGATTATGTAAAACACAAAATTACAACAAACACACCAAAAGTATCTATAGAAATTAAAAAAAAAAAAAATTATATAAATGACAAATTATTCAATAAATGATTAAATATGTACCATAATTTATTAGATACTGCAATTATTTTTTATAGAAACAAACATCCACTAGCAGCTACAAAACCAATTTTCCCTATAATGTATAGTAGCCGCGCTCAAAGCATTTCCAGGCGGAACGCTTTGATTCTCACTCAAAGGAAACCAGATGGTCTCGTCCCTAGTGTCACTCAAAACAAGCTGACAATGTTGCCAAGTTCTTCTCCCACCTATAGTGAAACTTAGCGTGAAATGATTCTCCTCTTCAATGTTATTATTATTATACGTATGATTAATTCATGTAGTAATAATAATAATACAACACAGGACTTCTCAGAAGTTTCAGTTTTAAGTAAGTAAACCTGACGTTTACATTATCTATAAAGAATAAAAATACAACAAAACCTACAAAATATAGGTCTATACCTTTTCGACATAACTTTCAAAATGATTTTCATTATTAAAATATCACAAAGCTTTGGGATAAGCAAATCCCTGCAATATCAGAAGGCTATAATAATAATAATATCAGAAATTAATAAACCTGAGTAAAACAAGACAAAATCGTAAATAATTAATACATAGCCTGGGAGTAAACTACTCACCGTTTAGTTGGAGTCGCAGTCTGAGTCATCATCACTGTCGTCTGCAACATGAATGATGAGGCGGTCTTCTTCTTCCCACAGGTCTGCATAATATCCCCGTTCTACCTTCATAGTTTTTTCCACACATTTCCTCCAGTATTCGGCATCTATGTTCTCAGCACAGTTCCGTAAGGCTTCACAGACACTTGCACTTAACTGAGGAGTTATGTTGCTCTTCCTGACGTTAGACTTTAACCGTGCCCAGACTAATTCGATTGGATTTAATATGCGGTAATAAGGGGGAAGTCGTAACACTTCATGACCTGCCTTTCGAGCCATCTCATCAACTGCGTACATTTTGTTTATATTCGCCGCTTTTATTCTTTCGAGCAAGATTAATTTAATGGGGACTGGGTCCGGTACTGGTAAATCAAATTTCTTCATAAATTCAATAATTTCGGACTTGTTTGACGATTTAGTTGGGATTTTGATAAGTTGTCTAGAATGGTAACTCGCATTTTCTAAAACTATGACATACTTCCTGTCTTTTGAAAGATTTTGCAGTAACAAATTTTTAAACCAATTCTCAAAAACTGTAGCATTCATCTCATCGTGGCTGTCAGCTTTAGCATCTGAAATATTTTTGGCAGACAAATAAAGACAATTAGGAGCCCACCCCTCAGCTCCACCAGCATGTAGCACCATGATGCGCTTCCCTCTAGATACAGGGACGTTAATAGCGCAGCCACATGTTCCATCATCCCATCCCTTCTTCACGGTGTCATGTGTATCGAACCAAGTTTCGTCTAGATACACAACATCATAACCCTGTGAACGCAGTTGGTGTAGTCTATGGAGGTATTTGTATCTCCAAGACACAATTCTTGATGACTCCATTATAACACGCCTCTTATTAAGTGTCCGAAATCGAAAGCCGAGCTTCTTCACAAGGGATCTTAGCATTGTTTCTTTATAAGGAAAACTTGAAATGTTCTGAAGATGCTGGAGTAGTTCGGAAATTGTGGGTGGCTGTCCTTTCTTGTAAAATTTGTAAATTTCTTGGCGGATAATGTCGCAAACAAAATTATCAATTTTATTAAAACGCACTCTTTTGTTACCTGGCTTCTTGGGAGTCACGGGACCTCTAGAAACAATTTTACGAACAGTCGGGCGGCTTAATTTCACAATTCTGGCTGTTTCAGTAATTGAATCCTTACCTACTTTGTTATTTACAACATATTCATGCACGTTACACACTATAGTTTGGCTCTGTTTCGAAATTGTTCTAATCGAATTTTTGATTAGCCTACTAGTGTCTGGAGTGACCGAGATTTCCCCATCGTTCGAAAACTCCCCATTATTGTCACTTACATCACCACTATCACTGTTGCTAACTACATCAACAACGATTTCTTCACTATCACTATGACTATGACTCCCTTCTTCATTATCAGCGTGCTGAGGATATGGTTGTTCTCTCTCCCAAGGTCTCCACATTTTGAACACGGAACCGAAAATTACAACTATAAATAAAGTAAAGCAGTATTACTGTGATATTTAAATATAAATATACTATGTAAAATACTATGTGCTGTAAGAAGGTAACAAATTAATAATTTCTAAAGCAGTGGTTTCTTTGGCAACGACTCGAAATTCAGACAAGCGGGCACTTCCGATGTCTCGCAAAGACTGGTCCACATTTCATTCAAGTTCAAAATACGTTTGGCATCATTGGAGATGTTCAGAAGCGGCTAGCTTTGTTCACAGCTGTCAGCAGCAGTGCGTGCCTTCGCTAATTGGCCTATTTAACGCTTTGATGCCGCCTGGAAACACATTCAGTGAGGCTACTATACCTAGCAAGATCCTGATCTTTTCGATACATTGTTGGATTGTTAATGCTAGCATTTTTTTATTCTTTTCCCTAAACATTTTGAAACCATAATTTCACAGCGATACTACCTGAGATGCCTTTCCATTGTGTTTCCTTTTGCTCCAAAAAAAATATTTTGTGGTATTGATGTCTTTATTCTTTAAAATTTTGTGTGAGGGAGATGCAAAATTTTTAACTGAACTGTAGCATTTCATTGTCTCAGTTTTTTGTCATTTTTTGTGCTACTGTAAAGTGTTCACTTTTTATTTACACCTAAGTCATGCCGTTTTTATTTTACATTTTTACACTTTCTGTCAAGCTACTGTAAAGCTACATTAAAATATACAATTTTATTTTAAAAAAATGATCAAATCAAGCACTTGTCTGTAATGAACAGAACACTGTGTAATAACTGAAATATATGAGAGTTTTATTTAAGGTTTGTTATCTTTCAAATTATATACTTATGTAATTGTATATTACAAATACCCAGTAACTGTCTTTAACATAATTATTGTGTTTAATAGCGAGCGCCATGTTAAAAACTACCAACAGCTGATAATACATTTATTCTACGGGCCAGACTTCGTGTTAAGCGAACGATATTGTAGAATGGGAAGTGTTATCTGAAATAAATACTCTGAAATGGTTATAAAAAAAAACTTATTATTTAAGCAGAAAGTTTTACATATATATTTGACTCGACCATGCGCCTCGGGGCGTAGTCCTATGTATCATTAAATAGACAGACATATTTAAAATTGAACCTTGTAAATCTAAACATATAATAAACACATAGTAAAACCAAAAACAAATTTAAGATATATATATATATATATAAGTATGTATGCACAACCCAGCATTTATATCATTAGTCACTCTCTCTCTCTCACTCTGGTACAATTGATTATTTTATTTTATTGAGCTCATATTTGATTTAGAATTGGTCATTTAACGTTAATTAAATTTTGATTTTGCATTAATACGAATGTTTGGAACTTTCTCACCAAATTGCCAGCTGCGGTTTTACGAACGTCGCGCACCGCGAGTTCGCCGATTTCTACCAGTCACATTTTGTATTATTACACCTTACCGAATGGTAAGGGGTCACTGTTGTAATTAACCACTTTTAGTGGTTTAAAAGTTAAAATTCACTATTCGTGAACGATTTGCCGGCCAGCTGCGATCACGTTCTCTGTTAAAATGACACCGAGTCTTTTTTCCATATTTCCTAGGTGGGGTGAATCTACGTCACTCGTCTATTGTGTCTGTTTGTTGACAGCATCGTGTTGTTTACAAAAACAAATTCCTGGCCGCTGACGTCATCAAGGATCGTCGCTTTTATCGCATTATTCGACATACAGTTTTTTGTGAGGCTTCACGTTTTTTGCTATGAATCAGTCAAAATCCTGGCAAATATTATATAGTCCACTCACGGTATATTTATAAAGGTTATTAAATGTTTGTTTAATTTTGACCAAATGAAGGAATACAATATTTCTGGTTTTTTATACCATATTTAAGTTGATTAAAATTTGTACCCTAATTACAGGTTATTGCTGGCTCTCACATCCTACCTTCCATTATTGCGTATCATCCGTCAGAACAGTGAATAACTCAACAGGATACTAAGTCATTCTTACTACTGTTCAGATGCATTTAGCATATACACCAGAGGCAGATTTATGCATAGGCAAAGTAGGCTACTGCCTACGGGCGGCAAATTTTGTAAAGGTTGTTATGTTGTTTTTATACCTAAGAGATGTTTCAAATGCCGCTCCAGTTCGTCTCAATATGATAAGAAGCTTTTAAAAATATATGTTGTTTAGTAACAAGGCTTATTACATAAAGAGAATAGTTCATCATTTACTTCTGATCTGTATATGAAGTAGGCCCTATATCGTTTTTTCACAATTACATTTATATACATTATATATGTGATACTTCCATTATATTAATTATTTAACTATTAATTTGTTTACATTCAAATTTCGAACATTCTTTACCGACTCTGTAATTTGACATGAGTGAATGTCAATAGATGCCACTAGCTGCTAACAGACAGACTATGAGCATAGTATAATTTCATACCCAACTCTAGTGCCAGTTGAGCTTCAACCTGCCGAGGAGGGAAATAAGAGGTCTACACATAGTATGTGTCCGTTAAACACCTGTTGTATTTTACATAAATCGTAAAATATATATTCATCAAATAAATTGATAGGCAAAAAGTGATAAGTGAAAGGATGATTATGTCAAAAGATGTGTATATAATGTATTTTCATTTATTATGTTAGGGTAATATTAGTGGAATGATAATATTCTACCACTACTGTATTACAGTATACAAATGTAGTGATATATCTTGGCACAATACTATATAATAGATCTGGATAAAAGGCTCATTTCAAATAGAAAGGATAGCTGGTGTGATCAGACATAACAAATTTGTATTAGTTTTTTGAGAACGTATTCCTATCAAACTGCAATAAGCATATTTTCGAACCTTTATGGATGTGTGTCATGGAATTTACAGATTGCACCAAAAGAAACAGTTAAAATATATCTTCAATTAAACAAAAATTGGTCTTGTAATATGAGTCAGTAATACAGCAGGAACTAATCAGTTAATTGCTATTACAAAATGCCTTATTCCTTTTTCATGATGATCAGATTTTGCTATACGCCTGCATAAATAAAAATTAGGTAAATTGCTTAACTCTCAACACAAAGTATTTAAACTATTTAACATGAAAAGTTCATCATGTCACATATTCTAGTAACAAGGTAAGTTTTTGGAATAGTGTTTTAGCTGAATTTATACACTAGGAGGACTCTCAGCATTTAGTTTGTGTGTGTAACTCTGGTTAATCAAAGAGAATTATTTGTGTAAATTCAAATTTAGTAATACAAATCTACTACCATAAAGGCCTGAAATGCTATGCGTTAAAGAATTTTAATTAACTTTATATGGGGAAATCTGGTTTACATACATTATTTCTGAAAATAATAATCCTGAAATGTAATCAGTACTTATATCAAGTTAAGTGCAATAATTAAATAGATTCTTCAACTTGCACGTTGCAAACTTCAGGTGCTAATCCTTTACATTATTTTTAATTCAACATCAATTTATGTTCGGCAACGTTAAAAAGAACATGTTATGGCCTCTGAGAAAGTACACAGTGAGTGGAAGCTGGCTTAAATGAAGGTAAACATTTTATCTAATAATTAGTGTCCCGTGTTAGAAAACATGTGCAATACATATTATAAAAAGAAGGATATTGTTTTTACTTCCATGTTCCATAAGGACATGGATGGCAAAAAAAATCGTGTTCGAGATAAGGGCTGATTCTGATTGTACTACCCTCAAAACATAAAGAAGTAATTTTTTGAAAGATGTCTGTGTGTAGAATTTTGTCTATGGCGAATGATAACTGCCGGAAATTCAAATAATTTTTTGCATATTGTAGAGGACTCAAGGTCTGTTGATTTTGGTGAAGATCGGTTAAGGAGAAGGGGTAGTTTACCTGCAACGTTTTATGTTTTAACAAGAGTAAAGTACTTAATTTTGATAAATAAAGTATCCTGAAAAGGTCATAATAATCCACTCTAGAAAGGTACATGAAATATCCATAAATGAAAAGGGGTAGGGGGAAGTTGAAGGGGGAGGGGATAATTTTCTATAATTTAAAATGATAGGTGAAGTGGAGGGGGTAATTTTTTATGTGTACTACGTTATCAGCAACGATGAAGTAGTTTGTTGATAAAATTCCTTTCCAGGCTGTTTGGCCATGGTCCAATGTTTTCTGCAAAACCAGACGTTTCGGAAGTGCCATCATCAGTGAAAATCAAGTGCGCTAACGTGAGGTGGTATATGTTAGTGACCACAATTCTTTGGTTGAGGCTGAAGATAGAAGTAGTTTCTGTAGAAATATTTCATTTCTAAAACGATTTTAAATATAAATCTTAAAACATGGAAGTCATGTATGATTCTCCACACCGATATTTTAATTATTTGCACAAATAGTATTATTGTTTAATACACATTCTATCCAGATCAAATTATGTGTATACAGTTCTGGAAAAATTAGACTGGCATAAAATTTTTTTTGTTTATTGTAAACTGTATTATGTTTGGAAGTATCCCAAAGTAAATTTAACATTAATCATGTCAATCAATGAGGCCAGTCCAGTTTTTTAAGGCTAGGAGAATCCTTGAAATGTTTGGAGCATCACTAGGTCATCATGATGGATCTAATCATCAAACTTCAGTTTCTGTGAAAAACTGGCAGATTTGAGTAGCCACTTGATAAAGGATGGTATTGTAAAAGCAACAATTCTTTCAGAATTATTTTATAACCCTGTCAGTCTGCAAATAACTATCACTCCATTAGATCATCAGCAGATTTAAACTTTTTTCTTATTCGTGCTAGGAATGTATCATGTAAAACTGCTGGAAGTATGGAATACAAGAACAAATCAAACATTGTACATTGTTTGATCCAAGAAATTAAAAAAAAAAAAAACTTGTAAACTCTGAAAACATTTGTTCCAATACAGAATTCAAATTAAATAAAGAAAAAAAGGAATTGTGTGCGTGCTAGTGGATTGTGTGTGTGTTTTAATGGAGACATCTTCTCCCTTGCTCCTCAACCACTTTCAGAAAATGAACAGACAGAATAATGCCTGACCTGCAAATGGTCTTGAAACATACTTGTGATCTTGCAAAAGAAGATCAGTCCTCTGTGTGTTTTAATGATAATTAGTTAATCAATGGACATGTCATGGACAACAAAATCCAAGAATTTACAAACGAATAATGAAAACACAGAGATTAAAAACTAATAAGAAATCATTAAATAAACATAAAGAAACAAATTAGTAAAATTTATTAATGAATCAAAGGAATTCAGAAATTCAACTCATAATCACACATTAGTACATAGTGTTACTAATTTCACAAGTCCACAAAATATGTAATTATTAAATTCCACTCTAACCCATTATTAATACTTAATCATTTGCATGTTAACAGAAACTGCACATTGCTTTTTATTGCATTATGTTGAAAAAATGATTTTAATGTACTTGTTTGGTTATAGGCCTACGTTAGATTGTACTGTGTTCTAAATTGGAAGTAGGTTTTAATTCCGGTACTTCAAATAAATACAGCCTTTTATCCATACAATAAATACAGCCTTTGAATGTACACTAAGTAAGGAAATGTTTGTTAAGTCTAATTAATTTTAAAAATCTAAAAGGTTAAGTTAGATAATTAAACGTTGACACAACCTCCCAAAATCGTCTCTGTACCGTAATTATGTGCGATAAATGGACACTAATTTCTGTACTTCCAATAAATACACCCTTTTAATAAAATATGTGTCAATAAACCCCAATAAAATATGCACCAATAACGAAGCCTACTATCTAAGTTAGATAATTAAACGTAGACACAACCTCCCAAAAACGTCTCTGTACCGTAATTATGTGCGATAAATGGAAACTAATTTCTGTACTTCCAATAAATACACCCTTTTAACAAAATATGTACCAATAAACTCCAATAAAATATGTACGAATAACATAGCCTACTAGGTTATACATTCTAAATTGGAAGTACGGATAGGTTTTAATTCGAATAAATACAGCCTTTAATGTATATACAGCCTTTTATCCATACAATAAATCCAGCCTTTTAATGTACACTAACAAAGGAAATTTTTGTTAAATATTAATTAATTTTAAAAATCTAAAAGGTTAAGTTACATTGTTAAACGTAGACACAACCTCCAAAAATCGTCTGTGTACCGTAATTATGTGCAGTAAATGGAAACTAAATCTGTACTTCCAATAAATACACCCTTTTAATAAAATATGTGCCAATACTCTGAATTCAAATTAAATAAAGAAAAAAGGAATTGTGTGTGTGTGTGTGTGTTTTCTGTGGTTGAGGCTGAAGATAGAAGTAGTTTCTGTAGAAATATTTCATTTCTAAAACGATTTTAAATATAAATCTTAAAACATGGAAGTCATGTATAGTTCTCCACACGGATATTTTCATTATTTGCATCAAATAGTATTATTGTTTAATACACGTTCTATCCAGATCAAATTATGTGTATACAGTTCTGGAAAAATTAGAAATAAAATTTTGTTTTGTTTATTTTAAACTGTATTATGTTTGGAAGTATCCCAAAGTAAATTTAACATTAATCATGTCAATCAATGAGGCCAGTCAAGTTTTTTAAGGCTAGGAGAATCCTTGAAATGTTTGGAGCATCACTAGGTCATGAGGATCAAATCATCAAACTTCAGTTTCTGTGAAAAACTGGCAGATTTGAGTAGTCAGGTGATAAAGGATGGTATTGTAAAAGCAACAATTCTTTCAGAATTATTTTATAACCCTGTCAGTCTGCAAATAACTATCACTCCTTTAGATCATCAGCAGATTTAAACTTTTCTTATTTGTGCTAGGAATGTATCATGTAAAACTGCTGGAAGTATGGTATACAAAGTTTCTATTATCCTTTTCAAGGTTGATGACCAAAACAAAAAGTACTACTTATAATTCATCATTGTAGCAGTTACACAGCAGTATACTAAACATCTCTTGGTTAATACCTGTACTCTGGTCAGGTAGCACACAATGAATCATTCAAAACAAGTACAATTCAGTGTCAATGTCTAGTGTTTATGTGTCACTGCTACCCATAGTGAATCATTTGTATTGTACATAACAAATAGTATTCTGACTGTACACGTTTTTCATCTGACAAGAATTTTATATTTAGGCAAACTCATTTAATGGTGTAACCTTCTGTAATATGTGCCAAACAAGTATTCATAAAATTAATATATTTGTGTCAAATTGTGTTTTATTTATTTCCAACAAAATCTGTTTTGTGGACATAACTTTATGTCCAATACAATTATTATGTTATTTCTTTTTAGTATCCCTTATAGATTTGTGTGATTAAAACTTTTAATACTAAAACTTTTTTTCAGCTGATAACCATGCTTTGTTGAGATTATTAACGAAAAGTTTTGCTCATTCAGTGATGTGGTATCTTCAGTGATAAAGTTGAGTCTCATCGTGGTAAAACTACTGAAGACTTCATAGAATTGGAAAATTAATGAAAATAATATTCTTACAACCAGTGACAAGAATTATGAACTTAAAACAGTGGAATGAATTATTGAATACCAGATACTCTCAATTGCTAAAACAAACACACTTATATTACAACAGTTCTCTTTATATAATTATCCTGGACACATTGTATAGCCTACAAACAGTAATAAAAAAATCACAATAGTTTACAACACAAACAATTGATCATTTGTCACTTTCATTAAAAACTGCTGTCTAATATCATCCTATATGAATGCACAACCTACTACACCAACTTTCTAAAACTCAGCTGGTTCCAGATGAATGCCAAGAGTGTGCTAGAATATTCTGCAGTGCTGCTGATTAACAGTATGTGATCAGCATCACACAAGAGTACTACACATATAAGCTATCTAATTGACTTGGTATTACAATATTAGTAAAATGTGCTTGTTAACCAAATAGTGTGTTGTTACTCCTGGAAATCCCATTTCACTAAGAGCATTTTAGAAGTCTGGGTTATCTTTTATGTTTCACTCCATAAACATGCCTTTAGTTCAGCATTTCTTAACCTATTGGGCATGAGCCACTGCTGGGTCCCGAGAGGGCATTTGGAGGGTTGCAAAGTCAGGTTCGGAAATTTATTTACTGTGTCTTAAAAAGCTACTACATGTAAATAACTAAGATATATCATTTTAACAATTTAAATTCAACCTGTTTTGTACATAGTCTAAACTGTACATTTTTGTTATTCATGCTCTACCATTGCTTTTTACCAGCTCTGATGTTTAACTCTCTATAACCAGATTGAAAGTTGCTTCCCAGAGGGATACAGTGAATTCAATTGGATTCAAGACCCATTCTTGTATTTTGAAAGTTCTAACATGTTCTCAGTAAAACTAAATGAGCAATTGTGTGATATCATCTGTGATGCTGGGATTAAAACTAAATTTTTAGTAAATTATTTTGTATAGTTAGTGATAACATGAGACATGTCATGGACAACAAAATCCATAAACTTTTAGATTCTGACTTAACAAAGTTCTGGATATCTTTAAGAGACGAATATCCTGAACTTTCGGAGTTGCTCATCCCATTCCCCACCTCATTCTTGAGTGAAATGGGATTTTCATCTCAAGTGAAAAGCAAGCACAGAAATAGACTTGACGCACACTCAGATTTATGACTTAATTTAACCACTCTTGAATCCAACATACCCCAGCTTTTGCAGAAAAAGCAGCCCCAACTGTCACATTAGTAACTAATGATTAGTTAGGCAAGTAAAAACTCTTTTGTTTTCAACTTCAGCATGTGTTTATTAGAGCAAATTAGTCTTTTGAATTACATATTTGCTTTTTGCTTTTCTATAATTAAGTGTACTGTATATATAATTTGTTTAAGCATAAAAGAAGGCTTAAAGTTCTCAGTGTTACCAAAAATATGATTATAAAGTGGGTGCACACCCCTACAAGTAGTTCTGCCATGCACACCCCTACAAGTCTAATTAATTTTAAAAATCTAAAAGGTTAAGTTAGATAATTAAACGTAGACAGAACCTCCCAAAATCGTCTCTGTACCGTAATTATGTGCGATAAATGGAAACTAATTTCTGTACTTCCAATAAGTACACCCTTTTCATAAAATATTTGCCAATAAACCCCAATAAAATATGCACCAATAACGAAGCCTACTATCTAACTTATCTAAATTAGATAATTAAACGTTGACACAACCTACCAGAATCGTCTCTGTACCGTAATTATGTGCGATACATGGAAACTAATTTCTGGACTTCCAATAAATACACCCTTTTAATAAAATATGTGCCAATAAACCCCAATAAAATATGCATCAATAACGAAGCCTACTATCTAAGTTAGATAATTAAACGTAGACACAACCTCCCGAAATCGTCTCTGTACCGTAATTATGTGCGATAAATGGAAACTAATTTCTGTACTTCCAATAAATACACCCTTTTAATAAAATATGTACCAATAAACTCCAATACAATATGTACGAATAACGTAGCCTACTAGGTTATACGTTCTAAATTGGAAGTACCGATAGGTTTTAATTCGAATACATACAGCCTTTAATGTATATACAGCCTTTTATCCATACAATAAATACAGCCTTTGAATGCACACTAACAAAGGAAATTTTTGTTAAATCTAATTAATTTTAAAAATCTAAAAGGTTAAGTTACATTGTTAAACGTAGACACAACCTCCAAAAATCGTCTGTGTACCGTAATTATGTGCGATAAATGGAAACTAATTTCTGTACTTCCAATAAATACACCCTTTTAATAAAATATGTGCCAATAAACCCCAATAAAATATGCAAATATGTTATAGGTCTACGTTCTAAATTGGAACTAGGTTTTAATTCCGGTACTTCGAATAAATACAGCCAAATATCACTATAATATTGACGACTCGGAACACAAAGTTTTTTATAAGTAAAAACGTAAAGTTTTACCTTACAGCCTAAACCGGCTTTCACCTATAGAAGGCTTCATCAGAGGCTGTCGTTAGTAGCGCTGCTCGTCTTGTTGTTGGCGACGAGGTAGTGTTTCGAAAGATTGAAGCTGTGTGTGTGTGGTGAGATGTTTCGAATACAACAAATAAAAAAATCCAAGAATTTAAATACAGCCTTTAATGTTATGTACAGCAGCATTGTATCCATACAATAATTTAATGTACACTAACAAAGGAAATTTTTGTTAAATCTAATTAATTTTAAAAATCTAAAAGGTTAAGTTGCATTGTTAAACGTAGACACAACCTCCAAAAATCGTCTGTGTACCGTAATTATGTGCGATAAATGGAAAATAATTTCTGTACTTCCAGTAAATACACCCTTTTATTGTACACTAACGAAGTAAATTTTATTTAAGTTACATTGTCCTACATAACCTCCATAACCTGGCGTTAGTTACTTGTGAAGAAAACAGTTCTAGTACACATCGAACACGGAAAAAAAAAACAAACGTGGAGACGGAAGTGGTTTGGCCGCAGGCTATAGTGAAAGACCCCAAAAAGTAATTAGGCCTACACTGTTGAACAAATAACTCACCGACAACAAATTCTGCATTTCGGTAAGGTAAAAAAAAAAAAAACTAAAAAAAATACACTTACTACCTTCATAAAGATGTTTTAACACTTTTTCCTGGTTCCTAACATTCTACAGAGTAGAAAAAGAAAAGAAACAAAAATTTTAAATTTTTGACATTTTTTGTGATTTTCTGTGCCGTATCCCCTTACGGATACTCAAACGATCAAACGACTTTATATTTTAAAAAGTGGTCTAAATACTAAGCTTTATCTAGCCCACCTGGAAGTTTTAAACGAGTTTCACCCGGCAGTAATAAACGGCATTCTCGACATTGTCAATAGACAGATAAACAAAGTCGTCAGTTCTCTTAAACGTAAACAGTTAAGAAAGTTTCAAAACCTGTATACAAAACAACACAATGACGATAATAATACAGTAGAACATAGCCACGTATTTCATCAGCGGGTTGCAAATTACACCGGAATTAAGTTTGAACATAACGAAATGACATTATTGAACAAAGGTTTGATGTATAACATTCCCTCGTTTAATAAGAACTTTATGATCCGTGAAATAATATGCGCGGAAGCTGCCATAAAAACTATTGATAATATTTCGCATCAGGAGGAAACGCGTGCCATCATAAATAACAAAATAAAGTTATTAAGAAGGATACCCACATCGCTAACCTGCAAAATAAGTACAAACGTGACGCGCGTATTGCACGGAATGTTTACGAAAAACTTCGACATGATAACGCTATCGTCACGACGGCTGATAAGGGTAATACGGTAGTTATTATTAACAAAAATATATATACCAATAAGGTACAGGAGTTCATAAAAAACAATAATATTAAAAAGCTACACAAGGATCCCACTAGCGCCTATGTCAAGGAATTAAACAACGCTACAAATAAATGCCCCAATCTCCTCAATGAAAGCACTAGACGTTATTTAAAACCCATAAATGCCAGGGCCCCAGAACTTACGGGTTTACCCAAAATACATAAAGAAGATATGCCAATACGCCCGGTTGTAAATTACACGACTGCCCCTGGTTATAGGACGGCTAAAAGATTAGTAAAAATCATAGAAGAGAACATTGACATAGTAAATAACTACAGCATAAAAAACAGCTACGATCTCGTTGAAAAAATTAAAACTATTAAATCAGCACCACATTATAGGTTGGCTTCATTTGACGTAACTAATCTGTACACCAATGTGCCGGTAGATGAGACAATGACAATTTTCAGAAATAGCTTAATTAATACAAATAGGTTAGGTAGAAATGAAATTGATGAGCTTATGCAACTGCTAAAAACAATACTCAAACAAAATTATTTCTCTTATGATAATGAGTATTTCATGCAGGAGGATGGTCTGGCAATGGGGTCACCTTTATCGGGGATTTTAGCGGACCTATATTTGAACCACTTTGAGAATACATTTTTAATGTCTAGTCTTAATAAACAGCGAGACAAAATTAAATTTTACGTAAAGTTGACGACACTTTTATGATATTCATGGAACGAGTAGACAAATAGAAAATTTGAAAGGATATATGAACAGCATAAACATGAAAATCCAATTTACCCTAGAAATGGAGAATAATAGCTGCCTGAACTTTCTTGATCTCACTATCAGCAAATATAATGCCCGTTTTAGATTCAAAATTTATAGAAAGCCCACCACCACGAATATTACTATTCATGCTGATTCGTACCATCCATATTCCCAAAAAATGGCAGCCTTCAACGCGTTCGTTCATAGAATGCTTGCTATTCCCCTTGAGCAAAAAGACAGAGTGGAAGAGACTAATATAATCAAAAGTATAGCTATCGCTAATGGGTATAACAGTGGAATCATAGACAAGCTTATAAGAAAACACTCGGTAAAAATCAATAGTAAAAGCAGATTAACCGGCCCATCTAAAGAAGATACTAAATTTATAGTAACTGAGTACACAAATGTACTACCAGTCATTGTAAAGAATGAGCTGAAAAAACGTAAAATAGCAGTGGCCTTTAAAACCACAAATAACATCAAAAAAGTTTGGGACAAAGAACTCATATCCCGGCTGAAGAGAAAACTGGAGTGTACAAGCTTGAATGCGATGACTGTGACAAATTCTATATAGGACAAATGGGCAGGCCGTCAGCCGAACGTTTTAAAGAACACCTGCCCAAAAGTGATATCTCGAAAACTAGATCCAGTTACGCTCAGCATTTAATGCTGTATAATAATAAGTACTCAAACTTCCACACAAACTTTAAACTGCTTCATAATTGTAAAAAGGGTGCATACATGAACGCTGTGGAGGAATATGAGATATACAGGGCTTCTAAGTTACAAACGGACCAGCTACTTAATGACAAAGTTTCGTTCCGATCGAATCTGCTGTACAACACGGCCATCGATATCGATGGGTCAGCGGGCAATGATAACGGTTGTATAAGACAAAGTGCAACAGTTGGTCGTTGGCGGCGAGACGATGCGCATCGGACTGTGCCGTGACTGTGTCGGTGTTTAATTATGTGTGGTGTTTTTGTGTTTGTGTATTTTAAATAGTTGACGACCCCTTTTGGGTGAATTTGATGTTTTTATAATTTTTAAAAAACCTGATGAGAATTTATTTTCGAAACGCGTTGTTTTAAGGAAAAAACTAAAGAAGTCACAAGACGGAAGTTAATACAGGTAATTGCCTAATATTAATTCTAAATATTAGTAACGTGACTTGGAGACAATTAAAACAAAATGTAATAAGAAAGCCATTAATATTGGACACCAAAGTTAAAAACAATCAACAACTCGTCCTAGATATGCAAGCCTCTCTGATCTCCAAACAAGAAGGATGATGTGCCACTTAGTAATTCATTAAGATATTAGTTTAACTTCTTCCCTAAATATGTTGACATTATTTATTCATATAATATTATTAGTTTCATATGCTAATATTAATGTTAATATTAGTTATTAACTATTAATATTAGCATTATCAATATTAAACTAATATTAGCATTATTAGTTTAATGTTGGTTGCTCATTATGTAGTTGAAAATATTGATTTGAGTTACATTATATAATGTTGTATATTCTATAGTAAGGTCTTTATAACCCAGCTGGTGTCTGACTCTTTATTATGCTGATCAGAAATTCTTCAATGCACTGTATCTTTAAATTTTGAATTAAAAACAACCAATTATAACATTTGCCTATGATTTATAACTATTTGGTAAAGTATAATTCACATTAATATAATACTTCAATGTATAGGTATTACATATAATGCATATATTTATAAATGTTATTACATGTACTTAAGGGCGTTTTCACACTAGCCGACACGACACCGACAGAATATCGGCACGATATCGGTGGGAACAAAACGTAAAGAAATGTTATGGAACCGTTTCACACTCACCGACATGTCGGTATCGGGTCGGCGCAGGCACCGACGTGTCAGCGGGCAGCAGCTCTCCCATCTTGGTCGGCCCTGTGTAGTCACAGACAGTTCACTCTGCCTAGCGCATTAATTTAGGCCAGTAGTTAAAAATTTTGAGAATTGACTACTTTTAAGTATGACATAGTGACGTTGATTGAACTTGTTGAGACAAAGCCTTGTTTGTGGGACAAGACAGATGATGGAAATAAAAATAAAATTGAAAAACTTGTTAGGATCTTAAAACCAATTTTTCAAATTAGGTGTAGTATGCGCCTTCTACATAGCAAACTTTAATAATCGGGTGAACCCAATAGGCCTACTTCCTATCTACTTTTCGTCTTCTCCGTCTTAAATATTACATATATAGTAAATACAATCTTCTGTTGAATTCACCCATTTGTATAATAAACTACACTCACCACGACCGATATGTCAACCTCTGTCGTCTTTGAGTGTGAAAGTACCTTCTTGATATCGTGTCGTTGTTGTTGTAGGGTCGATGTTGGGTTGGTGTCGTGTCAGTAAGTGTGAAAACGCCCAAACACAAACACACACACACACACACATACAAAGAAGTTTATGTTTTTGCTTAACTGTAATGGGAACACCCCAGTGTATAAAATCATTTAAGTATGTATCAAGACACATACAAATTCTATTAGGAAATTAAAATAAATAAATTTATCACAAAAAAATTAACTCATATTTTCATTATCTCAGTATTTTTACATGTGTAACTACTTGCATCCACTCACAAATGTACTAAGCCTTTAAAAAAAGTACTATGTATATATTAATGTAAATATTAACAACCATGAAATTGCATTCTGCTACTAAAATTTTTTTTATAACATGTTTATTAACTGCTTTGCAATAAAAAAATATGTAATAAAATAGTCGTGGGACAGATTTCATTCTATTGTTTATTCACACACACACACACACACACACACACACACACACACACACACACACACACACACACACACACACACACACACACACACACACACACACACACACACACACACACACACACACTGCATATAGTGCACAAGATGTACATGTAGAATACCAGCACACAGGTGACAAAAATATTGGTTTAAAAGGGACAAAGTGGAATTCCTACAAAGTGGGATTCCAAAACTATTAGATACCAGTAGCAGTTGTGCAGATCTACAGTGTTGGCACATTCCCAAACCAAGACGTGTACAGTCTTAGTGACCCACATTTATTTCTCTGCCTTACATTTCACATAAAGCTGTTAACTACTGTAAATGATTATTTTGTAATGCAATTCTACAAGTTTATTTGTAAGTGAAATGGATTTACAATCAAAAATCATTCTGCCATACTCTTAAATTTTGCATGTGATCAAATGCAAATGATTACTGTTTTCAAGTACCAGTAACTGAGTTGTAACATGTTTAAATGAGTGTGTGTGTGACAGGTAGAGAGAGAAAAAGACAGACAGATAGACAGAATATAGCAGCCCGGACAAATACACAAAATTTTAATAACCATTTAATAAGATTCATATGCTTAGTATATGTGACTAACAAATGTGCAGACAACTTTCAAGTATCAATTGTAACAACGTAATACATGCAGTAACAAATGTTAATAGTTCTATTTTAAATATAAGAATTCATACAATAGCAACCATGAATTGAATACATGTCAGAAAGTTTAATAGTCAATTTTACTAAATATCACTATAATATTGACGACTCGGAACACAAAGTTTTTTATAAGTAAAAACGTAAAGTTTTACCTTACAGCCTAAACCGGCTTTCACCTATAGAAGGCTTCTTCAGAGGCTGTCGTTAGTAGCGCTGCTCGTCTTGTTTGTTGGCGACGAGAAAGTGTTTCGAAAGATTGAAGCTGTGTGTGTGTGGTGAGATGTGTTCGAATAATGCGTGCGATTTGAATTGTGTCTGTTCGTTTAGGATGTCGTTTTTATTTGTTTTTGTGTGTTTGTATATTTCTAATTGTTCTAGAGTGTCTAGTTTTCGGCCTTTTGTGTGTACGTGTAGTATGTTCATGTTATTGTCGATGTTTTTATATGTGTGGTTTGCTTCAATGAGGTGGTTTGCGAAGGTAGATTCTGTAGTGGTGTGGAGTGCTTTTGTGTGTTCAATGTATCTCTGTTTGAAGCTACGTCCTGTCTGGCCTATGTAGAATTTACTGCAATTTGAACAATTTAGTTTATATACACCGGGTAGATCGAATTTGTTTTGTGCTTTGGGCATGCGTTTTGATAGTGTGTGTTCTGTTTTGTTAGTAGTTTTGTAAGCGATTCTGTATCCTGCTTTTTTGAATTTGTGGGCATTTTTTTCTGTTTGTTTGTTGATGTATGTTAGTGTTATGAATTTGTTGTTTTCTGTCTTTGTCTGTTGTTTGTTTTGTGTTTTGTGTAGGAGTTTACTGACTATTGTTCTGTCATAACCGTTAGATTCTGCTAGATATTTTATCGTGTTTAAACACGATATGGGCTACCCGTGGAGCCCATGGGTAGGCCATCGTTCTGTGTGTAGTATTTATTGTTATAAGTAAAGTAGTTTTGTTTTGTGATAATGTTCAGAGTTTCTGTTATTTCATTGATAAGTTCGTCTGGTGTGTTGTTCTGTTTGAGTTTGTTTTGTAGTATGGTGATTGTTTCAGAGATGGGGATGTTTGTGTACAGGTTTTTAATGTCAAAGGAGGCTAATGTGGCGTTATGGGGGATGTGTATGTCTTTTATTTTTGTTACTAGGTCAGTGTTGTTTTTTACTGCAATGTTGTTGTCTATTTGTGTGTGTTGTCTAATAATTTTGTCTAGATATTTTGCCAGTTTGTGTGCAGGGGCATCCCCCATATCCAGCATTCTAGCAGAAGTCTTCCTCCAACACTTAGAAAAAACAAAAATACTCACAAACAATGACAGACACTCACATAAAATACTATATTGGCACAGATACGTTGATGACATTCTAATACTATACAGGGGAAACAAAAGACAATGTGAACAGTTACTAACGCACATAAACAAAATACATAAAAACATAACCTTCACTGCCGAATACGAACACAACAATACCATAAACTTCTTAGACCTCTCCATCACAAAACTAGAACACAGGCACAAATTCAGTATATACAGAAAACCAACTACAACTGACACACTAATATACAACACCTCCAATCACCCAATACAACACAAACTAGCTGCTTTTAGAACCATGATATATAGACTTAACAACATCCCCTTAGATGAAATAGACTACAAAGACGAACTAAACACGATAAAATATCTAGCAGAATCTAACGGTTATGACAGAACAATAGTCAGTAAACTCCTACACAAAACACAAAACAAACAACAGACAAAGACAGAAAACAACAAATTCATAACACTAACATACATCAACAAACAAACAGAAAAAATTGCCCACAAATTCAAAAAAGCAGGATACAGAATCGCTTACAAAACTACTAACAAAACAGAACACACACTATCAAAACGCATGCCCAAAGCACAAAACAAATTCGATCTACCCGGTGTATATAAACTAAATTGTTCAAATTGCAGTAAATTCTACATAGGCCAGACAGGACGTAGCTTCAAACAGAGATACATTGAACACACAAAAGCACTCCACACCACTACAGAATCTACCTTCGCAAACCACCTCATTGAAGCAAACCACACATATAAAAACATCAACAATAACATGAACATACTACACGTACACACAAAAGGCCAAAAACTAGACACTCTAGAACAATTAGAAATAAACAAACACACAAAAACAAATAAAAACGACATCCTAAACGAACAGACACAATTCAAATCGCACGCATTATTCGAACACATCTCACCACACACACACAGCTTCAATCTTTCAAAACACTTTCTCGTCGCCAACAACAAGACGAGCAGCGCTACTAACGACAGCCTCTGATGAAGCCTTCTATAGGTGAAAGCCGGTTTAGGCTGTAAGGTAAAACTTTACGTTTTTACTTATAAAAAACTTTGTGTTCCGAGTCGTCAATATTATAGTGATATTTAGTTAAGTAACGGACACGTCATGGACAACGAAATCCAAGAAGTCAATTTTATAGACACAGTTAAAAAAGTCTGTAACATTAAAAAAAAATTTGACATTAAAAAAAAAGACTTATCATGAACTGACTGTGACACTGAATCAGAACTGCTGTAATATTTATCATACTCCTTAAGTAACAATTGTGCTTACGATGACAATAAATTTTGTAAAAACACTAATACAGATCGTGTTAATAAAATGATTGAATCCTTCTAAACCTGTCAACATTTATATATTTCAAATAAACAACAAGTGCGGAAGTCAATCTAAACAGTAATCATACTCCATTTTTAGTATGATTATGTGTATTTTACAGACAGACAGATTTCAGAATTTTGTGAAAAACCATGTTCATATAATCACTCTTTATGAATTGGCAGAACTAATGACTGTTAAATGTATTGTAGTAGAAATGGTACAAGAGCTATCTTGTGCGTATGTCAGATACAGTGTGACAAGACAATAGCACTTATATTACGAGGGTCATTCAATAAGTAACAAGACAAATTGCTCTAGCTTAAAACTCGTTTATTGAATCAATACAAAGTGATAGTTACTTTTCAACATAATCCCCCCCCAACTGTAATACACTTATCCCATCGTTTTTCTAACTTCCGAATGCCCCTGGCATAAAATTCTGTGGGTTGCTGATGGAGCCAGTTTTGCACATGAATTTTGACCTTTTCATTGGAACCGAATTTTTTCCCGCGTAGTGCCAACACTTACTGATCAGCTGTTGTTGACACGTGACGTCGCCTGGTGGAAGAACTACACAGTACAGCGTTTGAGTTTAATTGCAAAGGGAGATTAGGTATTTAATTGTGGTAAGAATTAACTGAATTTTGTACAGTGCATTGTTTTTGAGTATCGTTTTTGTTCATTACAATCGTTTGAGTCTAAACAATTTAATTTTTGTAGCGTCATTGTATTTTTGTTTTGTATTGTGTCAGTGTGTGTTGTGTTTTTATTACTTCCATATTCCTTAAGGAATGGAAGTATGGTGATGGCAAAAAAAATCGTGTTCGAGATTATTGCAGATTCTGATTCTACTACACTCAAAACATGAAAAAAAGTCGTTTTCCGAAAAGTGTCTGTGTGTGTGTCTGTCTGTCTGTCTGTGTGTCTGTCTGTCTGTAGATTTTTTTTCTATGGCAAACGATAACTGCCGCAAATTCAAACAGAATCAAATAATTTTTTGCATACGGCCCTGATTTGTAGAGGACTAGCGACCTATTGTTTTTGGTGAAGATCGGTTGAGGGAAAGGGGTAGTTTACCTGCAACGGTTTTTTTTTATCAAGGGAAATTTTTTTTTTTTGGCAAACGATAACAGCCGCAAATTCAAACAGAATCAAATAATGTTTCGTATACAGCCCTGATTTGTAGAGTTCTCAAGACCTTTTGTTTTTGGTGAAGATCGGTTAAGGGAAAGGGGTAGTTTACTTGTAACGTTTTATGTTTTAACAAGGGTATTTCCTATGGCAAACGATAACAGCCGCAAATTCAAACAGAATCAAAAGATTATTTGCATACAGCCCTAAATTGTAGTGTTCTCAAGACCTATTGTTTTTGGTGAAGATCGGTTAAGGGAAAGGGGTAGTTTACCTACAACGTTTTTGTAACAAGGGTATTTTCTATGGCAAACGATAACAGCCGCAAATTCAAACAGAATCAAATAATTTTCTGCATACAGCCCTGATTTGTAGAGTACTCAAGACCTATTGTTTTTGGTGAAGATCGGTTGAGGGAAAGGGGTAGTTTACCTGCAACGTTTTTTATCAAGCGTATTTTCTATGGCAAACGATAACTGCCGCAAATTCAAACAGAATCAAAAGATTATTTGCATACAGCCCTAAATTGTAGAGTTCTCAAGACCTATTGTTTTTGGTGAAGATCGGTTGAGGGAAAGGGGTAGTTTACCTGCAACGTTTTTTTAACAAGCGTATTTTCTATGGCAAACGATAACAGCCGCAAATTCAAACAGAATCAAATAATTTTTTGCATACGTCCCTGAATTGTAGAGGTCTCAATGACTTTCGATTTTGGTGAAGATCGGTTAAGGGGAAGGGGTAGTTTACCTGCAACCTTTTACGTTTTAACAAGAGTAAAGTACTTGAAAATTTATTTAAACTTTTTGAAACAATGGTAATTGTTAAAAATAAAATAATTTTGTTGCCAGGCAATAAAATTATAATTTTTTCATTTTAATGTAATATAATATTTTTCATTTAATACAGCAATAAAAAGGCAGGTAAGACACAGCCTGGCTGTTTGGCTGAAAATGATTTTAAATATAAATCTTAGAATATGGAAGTCATGTATGGTTCTCCATACCTATATTTACTTCCATATTCCTTAAGGAATGGAAGTATGGTGATGGCAAAAAAAATCGTGTTTGAGATTATTGCAGATTCTGATTCTACTACACTCAAAACATGAAAAAAAGTCGTTTTCCGAAAAGTGTCTGTGTGTGTTTGTGTCTGTCTGTCTGTCTGTGTGTGTGTGTGTCTGTAGATTTTTTTTCTATGGAAAACGATAACTGCCGCAAATTCATACAGAATCAAATAATTTTTTGCATACAGCCCTGATTTGCAGAGTGCTCGCGACCTATTGTTTTTGGTGAAGATCGGTTGAGGGAAAGGGGTAGTTTACCTGCAACGGTTTTTTTTTAGCAAGGGTAATTTTGTTTGTTTGGCAAACGATAACAGCCGCAAATTCAAACAGAATCAAATAATTTTTTGCATACGTCCCTGAATTGTAGAGGTCTCAATGACTTTCGATTTTGGTGAAGATCGGTTAAGGGGAAGGGGTAGTTTACCTGCAACCTTTTACGTTTTAACAAGAGTAAAGTACTTGAAAATTTATTTAAACTTTTTGAAACAATGGTAATTGTTAAAAATAAAATAATTTTGTTGCCAGGCAATAAAATTATAATTTTTTCATTTTAATGTAATATAATATTTTTCATTTAATACAGCAATAAAAAGGCAGGTAAGACACAGCCTGGCTGTTTGGCTCAAAATGATTTTAAATATAAATCTTAGAATATGGAAGTCATGTATGGTTCTCCATACCGATATTCTTATATTACACATTGGAATATACGTATAGTTTGAAATGAATGAAAGTGGTAGCAGTAGTAATGCCTCTTGTGCTGTTGCGCAGTGTCATAATTGTTGCTTGAAGGAACCTGGTACCATATATACCACCGGTTTCCAAAAAGCAAAGAGCTGAGACGTGTGTGGCTTTCTCGCTGTAAACAAACTGATAAATTTAATGTTAATACTGCCCGAGTGTGTTCTAAGCACTTTCTTCCAGAAGATTACGAAAGGGATATGAAAAATGAACTTCTTGGTTTACCGACAAGAAAAATTCTGTGGTTAAACGCTATTCCATCCTAGTACATTCCAAATTGGCACGGCAACTCAGATTCAAGCAAGATCACAACTCAGGTCTGTATGTCCTCAGTTTAAACATTGTAATACTATTTTAGTCAAATTTTATTAGCCAACATAACTCAGGCTATAAGTTTCCTTCCTGTTCCTAAATTGATTCTGGGTTTACAGGCCTACTGACTTATAAAATAGGCCTATATCTGAATATTCTTACCCAAGCAGAATTTACACAGCAGACCTCGCATTACTGTATGGTGTGGACTGAATATGTATAGTCTTTAATTGAACGAGCGAAGCGAGTTTTCAGTTTTAACTCGCTTGTGTGTGTGTGTGTGTGTGTGTGTGTGTGTGTTTTAAGTATACATAAACTTAAAAACTAAAACTAAACTATTTGTCATTTAGCCATTATGGTTATAAATTTAATTAACAACAGTACAGTAGTCTGGGTTGGGGTTTTGTAGTGTTAAATGTACGCAAACTAATAATGATTGGTTTAATTCATTTTAAAATATTAGCGAGTTAATTTATTAGTTCATTTACCTCCTTAATGTCATCCTTGCCTAATTTTTTTTTATGTTTCACTCCTGATTCATACAAAATTAAGGGATTGTTTACCTCTGTAGGTCTCCAGTGATCAAGAGGCCCGCATAGAAGTCAGATCTGTGAGGAAACGAGCGCTAGCAACAGTAAGTACTTTGTCCCCAAAGAAGAGAGGTATCGATCAGGAAACTAGCACTGAGACAAATCAGGACATACAAAAAGATATAGAAATAGCAAAACTTCGAGAAGAAATTTTACAGCTAGAAAAGAAAACTGCCCTAAACTACTCACACTAAAACAAACGCAAGCTGCTCTAACAACAAACAAAACAGCAAGATATGTAACGTCTTTCAAAAAGGCATTCCCTGAAAAACAACACGGAGAACATTAAATCAAGACATAAAAGATACCCTTTCTAAGTGCTTCACTCCAGGCCAGATTCGATGTCTTTTACAAGGCAAGAGGGTTAAGTGGTCATCAGAAGATATCGCGAATGCACTCATGCTAAGAGCACTTTCAAAGAAGACCTATAATTACTTAAGAAAACGCAATTTCCCCTTACTTGCTCGTTCTACTCTCCAAAAATGGACACGACAGTTTAAATGCAAGCGAGGCATCCTTCAGGAAGTTTTGTCTTTAATGAAAGCTAAGGCTACAAATTTTATAGAACTTGAGAGAATTTGTGTCCTTTCTTTCGATGAAATGAATATTGATGGACGTGTGTGCTACGATTCATCAGATGACGTAATTCTGGGGCCCCACAGTAATGTTCAGGTGGTCATGATTAGAGGTCTGTTTGCCAAGTGGAAGCAACCCATTTATTATGATTTTGATGTGACCATGACAGATGTATTGCTTAAAAGCATTATCAGTGCCGTTGAGAGCAGTAATATTCATGTAGCGACTGTGACGTGTGATATGGGGGGAAAGAATTCAAAAGTCTGGAAGGAATTATGTGTAAACACAGAAAAAAATGTCTTCATTAACCCAACTACAAACGATAAGGTGTGGGTTTTCTGTGACGTACCTCATCTTTTAAAGCTGCTTAGAAATCATTTTCTAGACCATGGGTTGTTACTTTGTGATGGCACTGAGCTTAAAAAGGATACAATCGAAAATCTGTTACAGCAACAGAAAGGAGAATTGACGATTTTACCCAATATTAGTCAGATACACCTTAACGTAACTGGTCGATCTTGTCAAAATGTAAGATTTGCTGCACAGTTGTTTTCTCTTTACTAACACTTTACTAAAAATGAACTTTATCTTGTGAAAAACTTACTTTTTTTGTCGGACGCGTTTCGGCTTAAGTATCCGCCTTCTTCAGCTTTTTGGTCAGACTGCCATCATTTCGTAACGGTTTTTGTGTGGAAGGTGTAGTGGGGGTGGTGTGTGGAGGAAGGGGATTGGTGCAGGGATTCAACTTGATATTTGTTTTTTGTAAAATTGTGTCAAAAAGTGTATGTGATTTATATTGTAATTGATCGTTGAGTATGTTGTTTGGTTGTGTTGTGTGGTGTTTATATATTTCGTATTGTTCAGTTGTGTTGAGTTTTCGGCCTTTAGGTAAGTAATGTAAAATTTCGAGATTGGTGTCTATGTTGGTGTAATTGTGGTTTTCTGTGTGTATGTGTGTGGCAAATGCGGAGTGTATATTGTTGTTGGTTAGAGCTTTTAAATGTTCAGAATAACGGGATGAAAAAGATCTTCCTGTCTGGCCGATGTAGAAACTATTGCAGTCATTACATTTTAATTTGTAAACACCTGTTTTGTTATATTTGTCTATGTCTGTGTTTGTATTATTGATGTGTTTTGTAATGGTATTGGTTGTTCTGTATGCTATTTTGTATTTGTGTTTTCTGAATGTGTTGGCGATTTTGTGTGTGTAGGAGTTGTGGTATGTGAGTGTGATGTATTTATTGCGTTGTGTGCTGATGCTATTTTGTGTTTTGTTGTTTTTGTTTTTATGCGTTTGTGTAGTGTGTTTATTAAATTAGGGTTGTAACCGTTTTTGATTGCTATGTATTTTATTGTGTTGAGTTCGTCGGTGTAATCTTGTTTATTTAAGGGTATTTTAGTTAGTCTATGGAGCATATGGTTGAAGGCCGCATGTTTATGTTGTGTTGGGTGGTTTGATGTGTTGTGTATAACCATGTCAGTTGTGGTTGGTTTCCTGTATATTTTGTATGTGTGTGTGTTGTTAGTTTTGTTAATTGTTAGGTCTAGAAAATTTATACTATTGTTTTGTTCAATTTCCAGTGTAAATTTTAATTTGTGGTGTATAGTGTTTATGTATTTGTGGAAGTTTTCAACTTGTCTTGTGTTGCCTTTGAATAAAAGTAATATATCATCTACATACCTGTGCCAATATATAAGTTGTTTTCTAATCGTACAGCAAAGGCGCTGAAATTGTTGCAAATAAAGAGCGCGAAAGCAGCTTCATTGAACTGGTAAACGATGCATTTGATGTTTTAAACTCAAGACTTCCAAAAGACCACAAAACGCCCCTCAGAAGTGGGTACGGCATGAATTTAAGGAGCCAAGAAAATACTTTAAAAAGGTTTTTGGAAGTAATAACTAACATGCGAGTAGCAAGTGAAAAAAGTTTACTACCTTTTCAGAAAGGTTTCGTTATATCTTTAAATTCATTGTTCAGCCTTTATGAACAAATGACAATGATTCATGGGGTGACGTACATTTTGACCACTAGATTCAATCAAGATTGCCTAGAAAACTTTTTTTCACGAATTCGGAGATTAGGCGTCTTTTATAATAATCCCACTCCCTTTGAAGTGCACAACAGAATTCGGCTCTTGCTTTGAACGGGTAGCACGGACGATATACCGTTATCTGGAAGTGCGTTTGTGGCTGAGGATGGTAGCATTCATTCCACCGAAGTTATGGAATCAAATGACTCTGACGAGGATTTCATCCAGTTTGTTACCAATGAATTATGGATAGACATAGTTGAACATACATTAATACCAAGTTCTCCGAATAATGACACCGACAAAACAGAATTGCTAAAAACAGAGGACTTGGGCCAATCTGCAAGTGACAACGATGTTCCTCAAGATGCCTTAAAATATCTGGCCGGGTACATCGCATTCAAGTGCCGCTTCATTGATGAAAGTCTAGGTGTGAGAGGCGAAACATTGTGTCTTTCTGGGGAACATAGTCATGACTGGATATCGATTATATCAAAGGGGGGGCTTACCCATCCATCAGACAAGTGGTTACAAAAACTGATTCAGTTTGAGATAGTTTTTAGTTCTTTCCACGGACGTACATTATCAAAACAAGTGAAAGTTATCTCTTATTTGGCCACCTTACTCAAATTTAAATTTCCAGAAGTGGATGAGAAAATCATTTGTCTGTACGTCACGACAAGAACATTCATCAGAATCCGCCATCTGAACAAACAGCTCAAACTCAAGTCACTTGAAAAGTATGTAGCAACAAAGAGTCGGCTCTGGGTAGCTTTGTCTTCAAAAATTTAAGTCACCTATGAAGGTATGTATAAACTAAATAACCATTTTCATTTCGTTGACAAAAGTATTTATGTTTATAACTAAACGTACTAGCTTCAGATTTTAACGTTATAACAGTGAAAATGTAGATAAAGAAAATGATTATGATATTGATTATAATTATAATAATTGGAAGCTTGTTTAAAATATATTACTACATAGAAATGTTTATACACGCACGCGTGTGCACCCACGCAGGCCAATTTTATATATATATATATATATATTGTAACGATACAATTAAGCCAAATCCCGTACCAGTGATAAAAAAAGATAATTCTTGATATAAAAATACTTCATATAAAATAAAATGTTTAAAAAATTATTAAAATGTAAATATTTTGACACGACGTACAACGATATTACCCAACCCAAGTGATTGAGCCAACAACATAAACATAAAGAAGGGAACCACGTAACATACTTAAGAAAAATATGATAGACAAATCAATGATGAACACAGAACTAAAGAAGAACCAGAAGAAGAGAACAGATCCCTACATTTAAACGGAATTTAAACCAGAAGAGAAGAAGAGGAGAACCGAACCAGAAGATGAAGACTATTGAAGATGAAGAAGAGGAAGAATGAAGAGGAGACAGGTTAAACCCAAGGGGAAACTAACACACATATAAAGGGGAAAGATAGTATACTTAAAGATAGAATACGGTCAATAAACCTCGAATAATTATGTATTAATGAAACCAATATTATTATTATCATTGTGCCGTACTGGGTTCGGCAGCGTATTATAAGTATTTTAAAACGAGCGGCGGTGACGTCTCGCACGGCCACACGGTAGTTTGTTGTAGTCCGTTTATACACACAGATGTAGTGCAACTACGCAATTCAGCTGGCGCGTCCAGCTGTTTCTGTACATTCCTGCTGCGAGAGTTTACTTGGGCAGACTGACACATTGAATCGGTCTCATTTCTGTTCGATCCTCCAACCTGGTCATCTGCTCTCGACTGGCGGCAACCTTCTGTTCAGGACTTCATCGGCTATCGCTATGGTTGGCTAAATAAAGTATAGCTCCAGGTATGTACAAGTTAGCGGGTTCTAAAAATATTCTAACCCCAAATATATTTTGTGTTTCAGCTTCTATTATAAACTATACTTGTGTGTGTGTGTGCGTATAGAGCAGTTTTCAATTGGGGCGTTGGCGCTATTACAAAATTAAATTAATATGAATGTAAATGTTGTGGGTCAAATTGACTTCAATAAAGAAAATACTAATGCATCTTGCACTCAGCTGTGTTGGTGTCATTAATAATTGTGAAATACGTAATTAATTAATTTGAATATTTCAACGAAATACTTAAAAGTAATTGGTAGATGAGTGAAATAAGTCACAGCTGGGGAGCTTAATACTGATTAATATGAATTAGTGGCGATGTGTGTGTGTGCGCTGTTGATGTTTAAAGTTGGTGTTGGAAGTTAATGTGGACGGCCTATGTGGCGTATGTTTCTTATGACACCCTCTACAACCTATTGCATGTCACAGGTGCTCGAACAAAGGCGAGATGGGTGTCGGGTGTGACGAACAACTGTCCACCCTACTGGCAGAGACGATCTTCTAGCCACGATTGCCGTCAGTCGAGAACAACTGTTCGGACACTCTTCCAACGCTACGCTGCCCCCAGGACTTGTGATACGACTGTTACATTACTGATCAGCGCCAATATTGACTAAGTACACCGGACAATCCAGGTGGGAACATTCTAATTATCTATTTCTCTCTCCACAACATGGTGAATGCACAGAAGCTCCCAGAAGCTCACTCGTGAAGTTTTGACCGTTATACTCTAGCACAAACTCTCATGTTCAATTATGTTATTGCATGTGTGAACATTACAGCAGTAGACCTAATGAAATCTCTTATAACTGTTTATAATGTGTAAGAAATTACACACATACACACATATCCGCAGTTGCTGTAAGATCTAACTTTCATCTAATTAAAACCATTAGGGAGTTAATTATCTTGTGCTTTCATGTCATCCGGTTATGGCAGAGTTTTAATCACGTAACGGGGCTGTCTGATGCTTTAGTGGAGAAACTATTTTCCTTCTCACATATACTTGGCGCTTTTATGATTAAAGTCAGGGTCGTTTAGTATGTTAAGTCTTGGGGCGGTCACTTACATTCTCTGGTGCTAATTACCAAGCCACATCTATGCTTAGAAGCTGTGATTATCAGATTACCCTGTCATTTATATTTGTACATATATATATATATATATATATTATGGTGCATTCAGTTACGGTAGTTGGAATGGGTTTATGAGGAATTTAGTACGGATATGAGAGGTGTTGTGTTATTCATGTTGTGTATGTGTTTGTGTGTGTAATTTTACTATATTTTGCTGGGGGGAATATGTAATGAATTTAAAAGGAAAAAACCATAAATGTGCTTACTAAGACAAAAAGGCTAGCCTATTTGAAACTATACAACACTTATGGATTAGTGAATTGCTTTTATGAATGAGATTATTGCTACCATTGACTCATACATAATCAGGCAGGAATTTTGCAATTATGTTAATATCAGATTCACTTACATTTTCTGACATTATGAATATTAATTGATATACAACTTGTCATTTCATGTAACATTTTGCAGGCTTAATAAAGCATACGCTTGTTGGTTAAAAGACTTTTTCATTTGCAAGTCCTGTCATTCACCTGGGGGGACATGTCTGTAATTGTAATTGGGCCTTGTACACTTTTGCTTCCTCTAGGTTTTCCACCTAGTTCTAAATATGATGTCTCTCCCCTTTACAAAAAAAACTTAATAAAAAAAATAAATCAAATAAAATAAAAAAAATTCAAAAAAAAATTACAAAAAAAAACTTAGGAAATACAAAGGGGGGTTTCAAATGTTAGATCAGAGCGTGGTTATGATTCTAGGTAGGTAGTAGGTATTATTTCTGCCTTATTTTTTCTTCTTTTGAACTTGAGAAATTTTAGAATCTGGGGACTTACATTTATTTCCTTAAATGAAACCTGGTGTGGCTACAGACATGTCAGCTGGTGTTAGGACTTGCAAATTATTTCAAATTATTTTTAATTGGAATCCAATTGTTGCAAGAAAACTTAATGGTAGTGTAACGAATTAATAGAAAGAATAACCAGAAAAATAGCACATTTTATAAAATGAATAAGGGGTTGATGAAGTTTAAAATAATTTAATATGTGTTAGTGTTTAAGTGATTATTTTGTGATGTTGAGTGTGAGATGAATTTTGAAAAGGGGTTATAAGAATGTGATTGATTTTTTTTTATGAATGTGTGCTGATTGATTTCACTTGCACATACCCTGGAGCTTAAACAGATTCTGGACGTGATGAGGGCCGTCAGTACTTGTTGATTTTGATTGTGATTTGTCTCCTGGATTAGACAACGTGTTTTATTGCACCCCGTTATATGGTAATTGTTTATTGAGGGCGTTGCGTTGCGGTATCGGCTATTTTGAATGCGGTCATGGTCCGACCAAGGGCATGGATGTGATAGTCTATATTTTCGATTACATTGAATTTTATGTGTACTTTGTGGATTGTATGTAGTGAGTTAGTTTTGGTTGTTTGTGTCGTGTTCTCTTCTGGGCATTTTACATGGCTGTTTCTCTGCTTTTATGACACCCATCTCGTCGTATCGCTAGAGCATTCTGGAGCCACTTGTATGATCAAGTTCTTCCTGTCGTTCTCTTTAATTATTGCTTTTACGTGGTGTGTGTGTGTGGATTGTGCGGTCATGTCCATTTCGGTGAATGTGGACTTGTTTGTGAAAGATGAGCTCGAGTGGGAGGTCCGGTTCCGGGGACGGAAGCCGCAGGAGACTGTTGTTTTATTAAGGAAGCAACTCCGTGAGGCTCTTGCCTCCGGTGAGGCGCCGAGTGGGAGAGTATTACTCACGGATGTCACAGCCGAGGTGGAGCTGTGTACGGAAAAATTTTCTGAGCTGCGAGATTTGGCCGAAGGCCTGCAGTCGGCTGCATCCGCCTCTACGGCTAGACAGAGGGTACGCCAACATTTACAACATGTTCTATGTCGTTTACAGAACGCCGAATCACAAGCTACCACCTCGGAATTAGAGAAAAATGTTGTCACTCTTAGGGAGCAAGTGGCGATGGCATTGCGGGAGTTTTCTCTCGGCCAGCGTCGCCACGTAGATGCGAATTCCGGTTCATCTTCTTCTTCTGTTGAGACGGCAGCCAGGGTGGAACCCCCTACGCATGTTCCTGCCTTTTCGGATATGGCTGCCGCGAGTTATCACAAGCTCCCTAACCCACTGTCGGATGTCATCCAGCGTCTCCCAGTTGTCGATGGTCTGGATCCTGAGGCGCTTTTGAAATTCTTGCGCATATTTTTTCAGTTGGCTGATTTCCCTGGGCTGTCGGAGCGGACTTTGCTGGAGCTCATTTACCCGTACTGTCGGGGATCTATGGCTGAGCGCGTGACAAGCACCCTTAGGGATGGTGGTGGCATTGACCATTTCCATCGGGAAGTCCTGGACGCTTTCGTACCGGGAAGGTTGCACGACCGGTTGCGACATAAACATTTTTATAGAGTTCAAGCAAGCGGAGAGTCCCTTGCTCATTTCATTTCTAGTGTTAAAGACGCGGCCCGGATCCTGAGGCTGGGGTTGTCTGAATCGGATGTTATTCACACTATTTTGGAGGGCGTGACGCCGGAGGAATGGTCACATTTGACATTTGCTGTCCGCCCCCAAAGCTTTATTGATTTGGACCGGCTGTGCGCCGAGTCAACCACTATACGGGGTAATGACGATATTAGAGCCCACGAGGCTAGGAGGTGTTCAGATCGCCCTATTTTAGAGCGACGAGTTAGGCAGCCCACGTCTTGGGGTCCTCGGTCTGCGCCGGTTCAGAGCTGTGAGGTGCGAGAATTATTTTGTTCCAGGTGTCAGAGATCTGGTCACGTTGCGCGCTATTGTTCTGATGCTAGACAGCGTCAGGGGACTTCCCGAAAAGGTAACTTTTCAAAAAACGTAAGTCTCGGGGAAGATAAGTCGGGAGTGGTCTTCCCCGTTAGGCCGTTCTGTTCCAGTTTCACTTAACCCCAGGCGGGTAGTAAATCCCGGATCATCTGGCTCCAAGGTCCTGCGAACTGTCCCCAACTACAGTTCAGTATGCCCCTTCCTGTCGATCGAGTTGAAAAAGGGTCAGCTCAGAGCCTTGGTTGACTCTGGATCAGCCCGATCCATTATTTCATCTAGAGTATGTGAGGACCTTGAACAACAGGGCTTACTAATAGGGTCAGATCGGTCTTCCGTGGTATGCTGGACTGCATCGCGGGAAATTCTGCCCATCTCCCGGGTGGTTTCCCTAAAGATTAAAATCGAGTGTTTTTCATGGGTGTGGCGATTTTTGGTTTCTCCGGCTCTGGGAGTTGACTGCATTGTGGGTGCTGATTTCATCTCCAAGAGTGGTCTCGTTTTAGACATACAAGGGCACCACTGTTATTTTAAATTCAATCGGGAAGTTGTCATTCCTTTCCTTGGGTACCAGGGAGCTAAGGGAGGTATCCAAGAGGTTGTGTGTCCCGATTCAGAAAGAGACCATCTCACTCCGTCCCAGAAGCGTGCCTTAGATCATTTGTGTGAGCAGTTCCCCACTGTATTAACTCCCAACTTGGGGCTCACACATCTTTTGGAGTATAAGATCCGTTTAACGGACTCCGCTGTAGTACGTTCACACCCATACAAATTCGCTCCTCCAAAGATGGACGTTCTAAGAGAGAAGGTTCAAGAGTTGCTTAAACAAGGGGTCATTGAACCTTCCAATTCTAGTTATGCAAGTCCAGCATTTCTGGTGCCCAAGCCTGGGGGTAAACAGCGCATGGTCATAGACTACCGCAAACTAAATGCTAACATTGAGGTGGATTCAGTTCCTCTTCCCGATTTACATTCTGCTTTCGATTGGTTTAGTGGGGCCAGGTACTTCACCATCTTTGACCTCAATGCCGCTTATCATCAGATTCCTCTGTCTAAGGAGAGCCGCCCTTATACGGCTTTCTGTGTGCCATGGAATCTTTATCAGTATACTAGAGTACCCATGGGTCTGGCTGTGGGGGCTCAAACCCTCACGCGACTACTTGACACTGTATTCCATGATGTGAAATTTAAATTCATCTTCAATTATCTTGATGACCTCTTAGTCTACAGCAAAACGTTCGAGGAGCATCTGTGTCACCTGAGAGAGGTGATGTGCCGATTGAGGAGTGCTGGCCTCACTATCAATCCAGACAAGGTCAAATTTGCACAAAAGAGTATTTCGTTTTTGGGGCATCTCGTCTCATATGGGGGTGTGACGGTCGACCCGGAGAGGACACAAGGCATCCGAGATTTTCCTCCCCCTAGGGATGCGAAGGGTGTTGCCAGATTTGTTGGCATGGTCAATTTTTATCGTAGATTTATACCTAATGCCGCGGAGATTGCCGTACCTTTAAACGAACTCAGAAAGAAGGGTACCAAATTTGTATGGGGAGAGAGGCAACAGCGGGCCTTTGATACCCTCAAGGAGGCGATCGTCTCTCCCCCTGTGTTGAGGATGCCTGACTTTTCAAAAAAATTTATTTTGCAAACGGACGCGAGTTCTGTTGCGCTCGGGGCGGTTCTGTCCCAGGAAGTTGATGGTGCTAGGCAGCCGGTGGCATTTATATCCCGGACCTTGACCCAACAAGAAAGGAAGTCTTCAGTGTATGAACTAGAGTGTCTTGCTGTCGTGTACGCTCTAGATAAGTTCAGGCGTTTCTTGGAACACGCTGAGTTCCTCCTGGAGACCGATAATCAGGCTCTCTCCTGGCTTCTCGCTCATCCCCGGCAGCTGGGTAAAATAGGGCGTTGGGTGGTCAAGATCTCATCCTTTAAATTCAAAGTGCAACACATCCGGGGAACACAAAATGTTGTTGCAGACGCCTTGTCACATATGTTCTCACAACCCAGCGATGCCAATTCTGAGCAAACCTGTTCCGTTCTGCTGGATTTTCCTTTGGCTTTTACTGATGTGTTACCCCATCAGTTAAATGATGAAGAGTTGGGTCCTATCATCCAACACGTAAAGGAGGGTAACGTGCAGGTTCCATATTTTCTGTCCAAGGGCGTCCTATGCTGCCGAGAACGAAAAGGACGTGCCCCGAAGGTTGTGCTGCCTAGCAAGCTCATGCCAATGGTCTTCAGCTACTATCATGATTCCCCAATAGGTGGCCATAAGGGAATTTCGAAGACCATTTCCAGTATTAGGAGGCATTTCATCTGGAAGGGCATGGACAGGGACATCGCGGCTCGTGTGAAAGCATGTCATCTCTGTGGCTTGAGTAAGCCTGCTCAAAACTCTAAATTGGGTCTATTGTCATCTGATGTGGCGAGCAAACCAATGGAGAAGTTATTCATAGACTACGTGGGACCTTTCCCTCGTAGCAAGTCGGGTAATGCTTACCTACTTGTTTGTGTGGATGCTTTTTCCAAGTTTGTCTGGCTACTGCCCTTACGACAGGCAAACACTCGCTCAACTATCTTTATGCTACAGTCCCATGTCTTTCAGCATTTCGGTTTTCCGTCCACCATTGTCTCTGACAATGGACCACAGTTCATTTCGAAAGATTTCCGGCGAATGTGTTTCGCTAACGGCATCAAACATGTGACCACTTCCCCGTACTACCCTCAACCGTCCCACGCGGAGAGATTTAACCGGAATCTCCGTTCAGCTCTCATCGCCTACCATGCTGAACAACAGGATTGTTGGGACCTAAATTTGAAGTGGTTGCAATTGGCATTTAACACGGCCCTACACGAGAGTCACAAAGCCGTACCCTTTGAAGTCATGTTTGGTTTCTCGCCAAGTTTGCCGTTGGACAATTTGTGGCACATTGAGGATCTTCTACCTAACGATCCGAAGGTCACGACTGTGGACAGATGGCGGGAGGTCCGGAGGAATTTGCTTCGTGCGCACGAACGCGTCCGTAGTCGCTACAATCAGGGGCGAACTCCGAACCCATTTAAGATTGGCGACTTGGTCTACTGCCAGAGCCATCCGATCAGCTCAGCCATAGATAGGAGGGCCGCTAAATTATGTTATCGTTGGTCGGGACCATACCGCATTCTTCGGTTTGTGTCGCCCGTTACAGTGAAATTGGGTGATCCCGGAGGGGATGTTGAAAGAGTAACCACTCATATTTCGAAGCTAAAGTTTTGCCATAGGGCATGAGTTAGTGATGACAGTTTTGTCCCATAAAAGGGGGGAATACTATTTGGGTTCCTGGATCTGTCATTAGATTTGGGAGGCCTTGGTGGTCAGTACTCAGAGCTGGCGCCAGCGATTCTTCTCTTTCTCCTGTTCTTTTCTGTCCCTTATATCTGCATGCGGACCAGGGCCCGGCGAGCATGCAGGACTCACACTTACATCTTCTCTTTCAGACACACATTCACTGACTTACACCTCTTCCTTCTGCTTTTCGTTTTCCTGTGTTACTGAACTCACCAAGAGCGATTTAGAATCTGAGATTTTCCAGGTTTCCCGCAGCCGTCGTGCTTGAGGACTGGTTTGTTTTGGGTCAACCATGTTGCCCTTTTGGGGTGAGGGTGTGCCGTACTGGGTTCGGCAGCGTATTATAAGTATTTTAAAACGAGCGGCGGTGACGTCACGCACGGCCACACGGTAGTTTGTTGTCGTCCGTTTATACACACAGATGTAGTGCAACTACGCAATTCAGCTGGCGCGTCCAGCTGTTTCTGTACATTCCTGCTGCGAGAGTTTACTTGGGCAGACTGACACATTGAATCGGTCTCATTTCTGTTCGATCCTCCAACCTGGTCATCTGCTCTCGACTGGCGGCAACCTTCTGTTCAGGACTTCATCGGCTATCGCTATGGTTGGCTAAATAAAGTATAGCTCCAGGTATGTACAAGTTAGCGGGTTCTAAAAATATTCTAACCCCAAATATATTTTGTGTTTCAGCTTCTATTATAAACTATACTTGTGTGTGTGTGTGCGTATAGAGCAGTTTTCAATTTGGGCGTTGGCGCTATTACAAAATTAAATTAATATGAATGTAAATGTTGTGGGTCAAATTGACTTCAATAAAGAAAATACTAATGCATCTTGCACTCAGCTGTGTTGGTGTCATTAATAATTGTGAAATACGTAATTAACTAATTTGAATATTTCAACGAAATACTTAAAAGTAATTGGTAGACGAGTGAAATAAGTCACAGCTGGGGAGCTTAATACTGATTAATATGAATTAGTGGCGATGTGTGTGTGTGCGCTGTTGATGTTTAAAGTTGGTGTTGGAAGTTAATGTGGACGGCCTATGTGGCGTATGTTTCTTATGACACCCTCTACAACCTATTGCATGTCACAGGTGCTCGAACAAAGGCGAGATGGGTGTCGGGTGTGACGAACAACTGTCCACCCTACTGGCAGAGACGATCTTCTAGCCACGATTGCCGTCAGTCGAGAACAACTGTTCGGACACTCTTCCAACGCTACGCTGCCCCCAGGACTTGTGATACGACTGTTACATTACTGATCAGCGCCAATATTGACTAAGTACACCGGACAATCCAGGTGGGAACATTCTAATTATCTATTTCTCTCTCCACAACATGGTGAATGCACAGAAGCTCCCAGAAGCTCACTCGTGAAGTTTTGACCGTTATACTCTAGCACAAACTCTCATGTTCAATTATGTTATTGCATGTGTGAACATTACAGCAGTAGACCTAATGAAATCTCTTATAACTGTTTATAATGTGTAAGAAATTACACACATACACACATATCCGCAGTTGCTGTAAGATCTAACTTTCATCTAATTAAAACCATTAGGGAGTTAATTATCTTGTGCTTTCATGTCATCCGGTTATGGCAGAGTTTTAATCACGTAACGGGGCTGTCTGATGCTTTAGTGGAGAAACTATTTTCCTTCTCACATATACTTGGCGCTTTTATGATTAAAGTCAGGGTCGTTTAGTATGTTAAGTCTCGGGGCGGTCACTTACATTCTCTGGTGCTAATTACCAAGGCACATCTATGCTTAGAAGCTGTGATTATCAGATTACCCTGTCATTTATATTTGTACATATATATATATATTATGGTGCATTCAGTTACGGTAGTTGGAATGGGTTTATGAGGAATTTAGTACGGATATGAGGGGTGTTGTGTTATTCATGTTGTGTATGTGTTTGTGTGTGTAATTTTACTATATTTTGCTGGGGGGAATATGTAATGAATTTAAAAGGAAAAAACCATAAATGTGCTTACTAAGACAAAAAGGCTAGCCTATTTGAAACTATACAACACTTATGGATTAGTGAATTGCTTTTATGAATGAGATTATTGCTACCATTGACTCATACATAATCAGGCAGGAATTTTGCAATTATGTTAATATCAGATTCACTTACATTTTCTGACATTATGAATATTAATTGATATACATATATATATAATCCTGCCATTAATTGTGTGCTTATACAATCGAGAACTTGTCATTTCATGTAACATTTTGCAGGCTTAATAAAGCATACGCTTGTTGGTTGAAAGACTTTTTCATTTGCAAGTCCTGTCATTCACCTGGGGGGACATGTCTGTAATTGTAATTGGGCCTTGTACACTTTTGCTTCCTCTAGGTTTTCCACCTAGTTCTAAATATGATGTCTCTCCCCTTTACAAAAAAAACTTAATAAAAAAATAAATCAAATAAAATAAAAAAAATTCAAAAAAAAATTACAAAAAAAAACTTAGGAAATACAAAGGGGGGTTTCATCATTAATTTAACCTATGTACCCATTTTAAAGACAATACAATTGTAAAGCAATGTAATATAGAAAAAGTACACTAACACAGTCAGAAAGGTTAGATTTAACAAAACACAACTAACCTAATATTGTTAATAGTAAATATCATACTAAAACGAAATAGTGAGAAATGGTAGGAGAAAGTATAGGGATTACCCATTAAATAACACTAAATACAAAACAGTGAACCAAAGTGAAGTGCTTTAGTGAAGTGTAAATACCCTAAAAAATAGTGAAAGTGTATGTGAAACATTAAAAATATAATGATAAGTAAGGAGACACTTTATAAAACATTGATGAACAACCAATGATTGGAGTGACATGGTAAACATTAATATATCTAGAAATAATTAGAAATAGTATTCCAAATTAATATAAAGGAAGCTTGTGATGTTATTTAGGGAGAAAGCCCAGACAAATAACTTGTGTTAACATGGTATGGTAGAATAGAATTAAAGTTTTGTTATTAAAATTAAGATTGCAAAGAATACAACACCCCAGGTTGAAAGGGGAATTAACCTTCATAATTTTATGAAAAGTGACAATGTTTATCACTTTAGTTTGTAACAAAAGAAAGAAATCAATGTTAGAACTAATAATAACTCATGACTTGTAAAGAATAGTTGGTTCAATGTTAAAGGAGGAATATGGCTGAAAGGAACCTACAGTCCATAAACCTAATTATTATATTTTAAAAGAAGAGTAATGAAAATGTATGTTGAATAGTAGTTAAAACACAAACAAATAAGTGAAGCCTATCAGGCTGAATTTAAAATGTAATTTAAAAAGAAATACACCAAAAAACAATCATGGCTAATCTTGACTATGAAAACATTTAACTGCCAAAGACATTCAAATGTAAATTGTATCAATTTCACAAGAAATCTTACTAATCTAAGACCAGTGAATGGCCAGTAATTACATATCAGTTATTTTAAAACAGAAATGTTATGGTAATAGTTTAATATAAGAAAGATATGTTATTTATTAAATGTCAAAAAATTAGACTATAGTTAATGTATAACAAAATATGACCTTATGAGGTATCGTTGTAAACTTTGAAAGGAAAGAAAGATAATAGTGATTTCATTTATTATCCCAAAGGAATTATAAAGGAATAAAACCATTAGGAAAATACTTAATAAATTTGAATACAAATTCAAATATTTTAACAATGTCTTTAAAGGAGTAATTAACCAATCACAGAATTATGGTTACTATGACAACGAGACGTTGAGGGCTTATTTTCCATTAAATTATATAGACTCTGAAAAATGACGCGTGGGTAAGCGGCACGCAAAATTGGAACGATTGAAATTTTAATTTAAACAGTTACAAAAAGTCGAATCAGTGAACCAAGACAACCAAAGACAAATAGACGTCGATCTATAAAGAATTCACGATGTCCAGGAACCAAATTAAATAAATTAATTAGAGAAAAACCCAAGACCAGATTGAAAAGATGTTAGAAGTTTAAAACCAGCCCAAATTTGAAGAATATATGACTATCCTGATGACGACATTTCAACATGATATGAACTGATAAGTACCGAATAAATTCCTTAATCCCAAAACCCCAAATCACTTAAAATATTTTCCAAATGATAAAATTTCTCACTATTTAAAAAGTAGTATTTTCTTTCAAAGGTAAAGGCATAATTTACTTACTTAAAAAACATTTCATTAATCAAAATATAACCTTATTTGAGAGCACAATTTTTGTAACAGAAATACGACACTACCGAACAAATTGTAAAAACACATTATAATTTCTAAGTACGTATAAGGAATGGTAGTGTACTTTTTTAATGTAACCAACGTTTATGTCTTATTTCATGATCAAAAGAACTCCAGATTTTAAACGTAGTAATTTATTAAAAGTGACTTGATGCCGTCTCGGCAACGATAATGATTTGAAATCAATTTTGCCAACTCTGAGATATTTTGTGTTTCAAGCTCTAAGCCGGAGCCGAATGTTATAAAATTATTTATAATTCATTTGTCATATTTATTGATGACCAAATTTGTATTAAAAACACAGTACCGAATATTACTATCTTGTTATTTCATAGGATTTTTGTAGAATATATGTGTGTTAGCGAGTTTTAAGCAACAGCCAACTAGCGCTCATCACGAGTGGACGAGTCGACAACCTGTATAGCAGCGGGAACAATTCGAACGCCACAGCCGTCCATGCTAATACCACGTATTATCTTAGAAATTAACTATTTTAATTGTATTAACAGAACAATTTGGCGCCACCCGGGAATCGTAATCCCTATGAATTAACAGGTAGGTTGTACGGGTAACATTGACAACGCTACGGACTCCAGTAGTGACGTCGATTTATGTAACGACCAGTGTGAGGCAAACACACTACATTCACACTAATACACACAATAAACGGGTCTTTCACTATAGCCTGCGGCCAAAGACAACTTCCGTCTCCACGTTTGTATTTTTTTTCCGTGTTCGATGTGTACTAGAACTGTTTTCTTCACAAGTAACTAATGCCAGGTTATGGAGGTTATGTACGACAATGTAACTTAAATAAAATTTACTTTGTTAGTGTACAATAAAAGGGTGTATTTACTGGAAGTACAGAAATTATTTTCCATTTATCGCACATAATTACGGTACACAGACGATTTTTGGAGGTTGTGTCTACGTTTAACAATGCAACTTAACCTTTTAGATTTTTAAAATTAATTAGATTTAACAAAAATTTCCTTTGTTAGTGTACATTAAATTATTGTATGGATACAAGGCTGCTGTACATAACATTAAAGGCTGTATTTATTCGAAGTACCGGAATTAAAACCTAGTTCCAATTTAGAACGTAGACCTATAACCTATTTGCATATTTTATTGGGACATATTTTATTAAAAAGGTGTATTTATTGGAAGTACAGAAATTAGTTTCCATTTATCGCACATAATTACGGTACACAGACGATTTTTGGAGGTTGTGTCTACGTTTAACAATGTAACTTAACCTTTTAGATTTTTAAAATTAATTAGATTTAACAAAAATTTCCTTTGTTAGTGTACATTCAAAGGCTGTATTTATTGTATGGATAAAAGGCTGTATGTATTCGAATTAAAACCTATCGGTACTTCCAATTTAGAACGTATAACCTAGTAGGCTACGTTATTCGTACATATTTTATTGGAGTTTATTGGTACATATTTTATTAAAAGGGTGTATTTATTGGAAGTACAGAAATTAGTTTCCATTTATCGCACATAATTACGGTACAGAGACGATTTTGGGAGGTTGTGTCTACGTTTAATTATCTAACTTAGATAGTAGGCTTCGTTATTGATGCATATTTTATTGGGGTTTATTGGCAAATATTTTATTAAAAGGGTGTACTTATTGGAAGTACAGAAATTAGTTTCCATTTATCGCACATAATTATGGTACAGAGACGATTTTGGGAGGTTCTGTCTACGTTTAATTATCTAACTTAACCTTTTAGATTTTTAAAATTAATTAGACTTGTAGGGGTGTGCATGGCAGAACTACTTGTAGGGGTGTGCACCCACTTTATAATCATATTTTTGGTAACACTGAGAACTTTAAGCCTTCTTTTATGCTTAAACAAATTATATATACACTTAATTATAGAAAAGCAAAAAGCAAATATGTAATTCAAAAGACTAATTTGCTCTAATAAACACATGCTGAAGTTGAAAACAAAAGAGTTTTTACTTGCCTAACTAATCATTAGTTACTAATGTGACAGTTGGGGCTGCTTTTTCTGCAAAAGCTGGGGTATGTTGGATTCAAGAGTGGTTAAATTAAGTCATAAATCTGAGTGTGCGTCAAGCCTATTTCTGTGCTTGCTTTTCACTTGAGATGAAAATCCCATTTCACTCAAGAATGAGGTGGGGAATGGGATGAGCAACTCCGAAAGTTCAGGATATTCATCTCTTAAAGATATCCAGAACTTTGTTAAGTCAGAATCTAAAAGTTTATGGATTTTGTTGTCCATGACATGTCTCATGTTATCACTAACTATACAAAATAATTTACTAAAAATTTAGTTTTAATCCCAGCATCACAGATGATATCACACAATTGCTCATTTAGTTTTACTGGGAACATGTTAGAACTTTCAAAATACAAGAATGGGTCTTGAATCCAATTGAATTCACTGTATCCCTCTGGGAAGCAACTTTCAATCTGGTTATAGAGAGTTAAACATCAGAGCTGGTAAAAAGCAATGGTAGAGCATGAATAACAAAAATGTACAGTTTAGACTATGTACAAAACAGGTTGAATTTAAATTGTTAAAATGATATATCTTAGTTATTTACATGTAGTAGCTTTTTAAGACACAGTAAATAAATTTCCGAACCTGACTTTGCAACCCTCCAAATGCCCTCTCGGGACCCAGCAGTGGCTCATGCCCAATAGGTTAAGAAATGCTGAACTAAAGACATGTTTGTGGAGTGAAACATAAAAGATAACCCAGACTTCTAAAATGCTCTTAGTGAAATGGGATTTCCAGGAGTGACAACACACTATTTGGTTAACAAGCACATTTTACTAATATTGAAATACCAAGTCAATTAGATAGCTTATATGTGTAGTACTCTATGTGATGCTGATCACATACTGTTAATCAGCAGCACTGCAGAATATTCTATTGCCACACTCTTGGCATTCATCTGGAACCAGCTGAGTTTTAGAAAGTTGGTGTAATAGGTTGTGCATTCATATAGGATGATATTAGACAGCAGTTTTTAATGAAAGTGACAAATGATCAATTGTTTATTTGCGTTGTAAACTATTGTGATTTTTTTATTACTGTTTGTAGGCTATACAATGTGTCCTGGATAATTATATAAAGAGAACTGTTGTAATATAAGTGTGTTTGTTTTAGCAATTGAGAGTATCTGGTATTCAGTAATTCATTCCACTGTTTTAATTTCATAATTCTTGTCACTGGTTGTAAGAATATTATTTTCATTAATTTTCCAATTCTATGAAGTCTTCAGTAGTTTTACCACGATGAGACTCAACTTTATCACTGAAGATGCCACATCACTGAATGAGCAAAACTTTTCGTTAATAATCTCAACAAAGCATGGTTATCAGCTGAAAAAAAGTTTTAGTATTAAAAGTTTTAATCACACAAATCTATAAGGGATACTAAAAAGAAATAACATAATAATTGTATTGGACATAAAGTTATGTCCACAAAACAGATTTTGTTGGAAATAAATAAAACACAATTTGACACAAATATATTAATTTTATGAATACTTGTTTGGCACATATTACAGAAGGTTACACCATTAAATGAGTTTGCCTAAGTATAAAATTCTTGTCAGATGAAAAACGTGTACAGTCAGAATACTATTTGTTATGTACAATACAAATGATTCACTATGGGTAGCAGTGACACATAAACACTAGACATTGACACTGAATTGTACTTGTTTTGAATGATTCATTGTGTGCTACCTGACCAGAGTACAGGTATTAACCAAGAGATGTTTAGTATACTGCTGTGTAACTGCTACAATGATGAATTATAAGTAGTACTTTTTGTTTTGGTCATCAACCTTGAAAAGGATAATAGAAACTTTGTATACCATTGGCTGTTCCCGGCCCAAGTGGGCTGAAACAGTTTAAGAAAAGTAACGTCCCGCAAGTGCGGACCGGAAGAGTTAATTTGTTCAGCCCGAGCGGGCGAACATTATGTATCTTGCATTAAATATTTGTCTGCTGGTCTTCCATTATGATTGAAGATGCTGTGTAGGATGTATTAAATTACATTAAGGAATAAGAGAAGTGGACTGTATACGAATAGTTTTAATAATTTGAATGATCACATTACAGCTGTAATAAATTGAAAGAAGGCTGGCTAATGCTGCATATTGAATCAATAATTAATAAATTTAGTTAAGAATGAAGTTGTGGCGCTAGTTGGCCATGATAGAAAATAGTAAGGCCTAAGGCCTACATCTAATGTCGACACTAACTTGACGGAAAGGTCCGGCGAACCGAACGCCGAGATTACTGAATGCGCACTGGTCAAAGTACGATTACGCGAACATTGATGAGATATAAATCAGATTAGCCAACCTAGTAAAATAAAATCATCGCGCTACCGTCCATAAGCTGCCCGTCAAAAATCAAAAAGATTTTTTAATACATTCTTTAATAAATTATAATACATTTACAATTCAATTTGAAATAGTGGAGTTTTAATAATTAGAATCAGCTTCAAGGCTGAGTTGAACCTTGAGTTGAGATTAGATAACGGCAATCGGCCGCTAATTTGAGATAAGCATGCAGATAGGCGACTGTAGGCCAAGGTTTGGTAAACAGCTGTTTCATGTACCACTAAGTCTGGTTAGCCAATATTACTGACACAAGTGCGCAGTACGTAACATTACAAAACATGAACAAAAAATACATAATATGCAAGTCATAGAGTTAGCTTAATGCTAGCTAAGGTCCGTAGACCTGTACAGAAGTTCATTTACATGAATAAAATTGTTGTTGAACATGTTACAGTTGCATGTTTCATTGTATATTCAGGAGGGCGACATGTATCGAACTAAATACGCTATTCCTGAAGTTTCAGGAATTTACAATGTATGCCAACGTGTGAGCAAGCTAGATGCTGAATGTAGCCCAGATATGACGTGTATGTCATAATTTAAATAAAGAATTGTGCATGCTTACTTACAAAAGTGAATAAAATATAAGTACAATATAAATAAATTAGACAAGGCAGTTACACACGGTAGACGCTTACAATAGTTTACATCGACACAATTTATGTGAATACAACAATAATAATTTGCATAATTACAAGATAAATAATTGTAATGTCAGCCAACAATACAATACTGAAATTACAGAAACAATTTAACAATTTAAGACATTCACAAAATAGTACATATTTATCAGCAACAATATAAAGAAATGAATGCATGGTTACTTGACAGCAAACATGCGAATATTATGTAATAACATTAATAAATAAGACCACCCAAAGACATGCAGTACACCCCATGAGATCAATGAAAGTGTGACATAGTATGCCACAAAAATTAACATACAATACAAATATTAAGATATCACCAGAACTGTGATACTTAGAAGCGTGCCATGACGCAAAATTGACAAAAATATTGTGACAATCCATCACAATCATGTTGACCAAATGGTCGTAATAAATAATAAGTCAATGGCGGAATAAAGCCGCATTGTGCTGTAACCATAGTGTCACATCTCGTCTCGCGCTGGCAATAAGGTCGGACACCAATTCCAGGTGAATAGCCCTAGTTGCTAAGCAAACAAACAGAGACACGTACGCCTTAGTAAGAGTTCTAGACTTCTGCCCGCCATGACGAATCATGAAGGGACCACCATAATCAACCGCGCAAAATAGAAACGGCCTTGAAGGAGTGACTCTAGGGGATGGCAAGATGCCAAGCCTCTGAACCTGCTGTGTGGCGCTAAACCTGATGCACTTGAGACACTTACGAATAATGGAACGGATGACTAGCCGGGCATTAACAATCCACCAACGTTGACGCAGTGAATGATGCACGAGCTGCGCACCAGCATGAAGCAAACGAATGTGTTCGCGTTCGATGATAAGGCGTGTGACATGCGCCGATGGGGGTAGTACGATAGGATGTTTCGAGTCGTAAGATAACTGGGAATGCTGCAATCGTCCGCCCACGCGTATCACTCCAGTGTCGTCAAGAAACGGGTCGAGAGAGGCTAACTTGCTTCTGATGGAAACAGAAGATCCGTTCCGAAGACAACTAATTTCACCTGGGAAGTGGGTCGATTGAGATTGCCTTATAAAGAAATTAAGAGACTGATGAATTTCCGCAGGGGTCAGATCGCCCGAAAGCCTGTCTGCAGATGAGTGCCTAATATTTCTGATGAAACGAAAACAGTAAGCGTATACACGTGTCAGCTGGTGTAACGAGGAAAAGTCCAACGATAAGTCAACAGCCAGGGTAGACATTAGCGAACGCTTAGGTGTAGTTTTCTCTTCCGCGATGACTTCCGAAGATGATGGAGTGGCCGGTACGAAAGATGGGATAGGATTAGACTCTGACGATTGAGACAGACAGCCAGGACCGTGCCACCAAAGTGAGCAATCGCGCAAAATGTCCGGGAGACACCCCCTAGAAATAATATCAGCAGGATTGCGTCGCGAATCAATGTGATGCCAGGTACAAGTTTGCGTGCGACGCTGAATTTCAGCAACCCTATTAGCGACGTATGTTTTCCAACGCGAAGACTGCGCATGAATCCAGTAAAGAGCCACCATAGAATCGGAATACAAATGTACATCCTCAATGAATGAATGAAGAGCAGGAATAATTTTAGACACAAGTCGCGATAATAACAAACAAGCGCAGAGCTCGATACGAGGTAATGACACTTGGCGCAAGGGAGCCACGCGAGATTTTGAACACAAAAGACGACAGGAAGCAGTAGCATCTTGATAAATGACTCGGATATACACACAACAGCCGAACCCTCTCTCGGAGGCATCCGAAAAACCATGCAACTGAACTGTAACCGCCTGATGGTTGCAACGAATAGATCGCGGGACCACTATTTTACCAATCAGACTTAATTTGTTACACAAAGAATGCCAATCCGACAGTGACTGACCGGAAAGCGGTTCATCCCAACTAAGCTTACAAAGCCAGAGTCGCTGCATGAAGTGTTTATACAAAAAGACAACTGGTCCGATTAAACCCAGTGGATCATATATTCCGGCGATTATTGAAAGAATTTGCCTCTTGGATATGCTATGAAGAACCGGAGATAGGTTGACATCAAACAAAAATGAATCAGCAGTGTTGTTCCAAAGAATGCCCAGGGTACGCACATTGTCCTGTTTATTTAGGGGTCATGAAAGGTTGTGATGACTTGCGACCGCTGTGGGTTCATTTGATGCCCATTTGTGCAACGTGAAACCATATTGAGCAAGTAACGCACCTAGGTCGGATTTCAGATTAGTCAGATCGGGGATAGTGTCAGAACCGGTAAGTAGATCGTCTACATAAAAATCGTTAGTGATGGCTAAAGCCGCTTGGGGAAAGGAAGTTTGATTGTCTCTAGCAATTTGTAAAAGGCACCGTGTGGCCAAAAAGGAGGCGCTAGCCGTGCCGTAAGTTACTGTTCGCAGCGCGAAATGCTTAAGTGGTTCGAGGGGAGAGTCACGCCACAAAATACGCTGATAGTGACAGTCCTCTTCAGCAACGTGAATCTGACGATACATTTTTTCGATGTCAGCAATCAGGACATACTTATGTGTGCGAAACCGCAACAGAATAGAGAAGAGATCTTGCTGAACATTGGGGCCTACCAATAATAGGTCATTTAACGAAAGGCCATTTGTAGTCTTGGAGGAACCATCAAAGACAACGCGCAATTTTGTGGTCAAGCTAGAATGTTTAAACACGGCATGGTGAGGCAAGTAATAAATATTTGACGATCCTAAATTGATAGCGCCATGATCAATGGGTGTCATGTGCCCAAGCTTCATGTATTCCCTGATAAAGTCTGCGTAGTCCCGAGCGAGCTTGGGATCGCGCCTGAATCGACGCTCCAAGTTTAAAAACCTTGATTCGGCACTTGTGTAGGATTCCCCTAAGTGAGGATTATCAGACTTGAATGGGAGCGACACTATAAATCTACCCTCGTGGTTGCGCTGAGTGTAGCACATAAAATGCTCTTCACAAGCCGACTCGCCATTAGGGGTATCGCCGGGGATCGTTTCTGCCTCCCAAAATCTCTCAAGAGATTGCAGGATTTGGCTGTCATTGTTCCTTGCCAAGAACGAAACAGCAGGACCCTGGGTGTGGCAATGCTTGGGCAGATTGCCGGCCAAAATGTAACCCAGTTTTGTCTCCTGAATGATAGGGAAGTTGGGTCCGCGTGTGTACTTATTAGCTAATATTAAATCTAGATAAAATTGAGCCCCCAATAGTATGTCGATCTGTGAAGATATATTAAAATCTGGGTCGGCGAGAAAAATTTTATTTGGAATGTGGAACCGGTTGATGTCAAACGATATTGAAGGCAGATTATGAGTTAAGTTAGATAAGACGGCAAATTTGGCCTCGAAACTATGTCTCTGATAGCGAGACATAATACGCATAGAAACAATGTCAGTAGCGCAACACGCTGTGTTGCTTATTCCTGTAATCGGAATATTAGATCGGGTTAGTTTGAGGTGCAATCCTTTCGCAAATGATTTCGTACAAAAATTGATCTGAGACCCGGCGTCAAGAAGTGCGCGCGCCTTATGCCTATTGCCAGCCTGATCAATGACATATACAACTGCAGTGGATAAAAGTACATTGTTTTTACACTGTAATTTAAATGAGCAGTAGTTACTGCTGGCAGCTGCTGATTTCGGCACGTAATTAGCGTGCAGCAAGGTGTGGTGACCCTTTGAACAAATTTTACAAACCTGTTTACTTTTACAATTTGTTATCAAATGACCTGCTCTAAGGCAGTTAATACAACATTTATGGTTTGCCACCAATTGCCCCCGCTCAGCGGCACTTAATATGCGAAAATTATTACACATGTAAAGCGGGTGATCAGATTTACAGCACACACATGAATAATGCCTTGCCGTAGCATGATAACTCTTAAAGGTACTGCTGCCAGCAGTATTTCTTAAACTACATTTCTCAAACTTATTGTTTGGTTTTACACTAGGTTTATTGAATTGCTGTCCGGGTTCAATTGGCATAGTATTTTCTAAAAGCTGTCGGCGCAAATTCAAAAAATGAGTAAAGTCTTGAAAACTAGGCAATTTGTCAGGGTCTATAGACTCCTTCCAACGTTTTAGAGTGATAGGGTCAAGTTTAGTGGAAAGCAATTGTATAGTAATAAATAGGTTTACAGACAGCTTCATTGCCGCCAGCGAATTAACAGAAGACGTTATAGTATTCGTAAACTCAGCCAAGCTTTGGACTGAGTCCTTTATTGTGGACTTAACCTGAAGTAGGTTCTGTACATAATATTTTGCTAATATAAATGGATTGTTGTACCTATCGGACAGCAAGTTCAACGCTATTACATAATTCTCTTGACAAATTGGTAATGATTTAATTAAGTCTAATGGTTCACACTTCACTGATGAATGCAAGTAATGCAGTTTCTGTACTGGTGTTAAATCTGATCTTGAATGCACCAGATCATTAAAAATTGAATAGAAATGTTGCCACTCAAGTATGTTGCCTGAGAAGCAGGGCAAACTTATCGGTTTTAAATGCACAGGCGTCGATAGTACAGGAGGCACAGTCTGAGTATTAACAGTGTCAACAAGTTGTAAAATATTTGCCTCAGTTGAGTATATCATTTCCTCAACCTCGACTCGGTCTGCCTGAGCAGTGCTCACGTCTTTACTTATAAGCTCTATCTCAGACTGTACTTCGTCGTACTTCGAGGCTAAGCTCTTAAGACTTTCTAATCTCACAGTCAAAAAATGTTTTGTGGTTAAATTAATGTCAAATGAATTTACCGCGGATTGTATCCGCACTATCGCGGACTTTAATCCGCCTCTCTTTCTGGTCAGCACCTTGAGGCCTTCCTCAGACATTCTTTTACGCACCTTATTACTGTTGCTGGTGGTACCTGGTCAGCGACGTCCCGCAGCGTCGGCTCCTTGATGATGATGGTGAACAGCTGGCAAGATGACCACCTTGAGGCACTGCAGCCGGCAGGAACTTGCTATCACGTTGCCTGAAGACGACGAGCGAAGTGGCGACGCAAATCACGCCACGGTCGCATTAGCTGACGTGCTAACCCGCCCGTGATGGCCAGAAAAAGATACAAAAGACATTAAGTGGAAATCCAGGTCCGGAGTGACCAAAAATATGGCTGTTCCCGGCCCAAGTGGGCCGAAACAGTTTAAGAAAAGTAACGTCCCGCAAGTGCGGACCGGAAGAGTTAATTTGTTCAGCCCGAGCAGGCGAACATTATGTATCTTGCATTAAATATTTGTCTGCTGGTCTTCCATTATGATTGAAGATGCTGTGTAGGATGTATTAAATTACATTAAGGAATAAGAGAAGTGGACTGTATACGAATAGTTTTAATAATTTGAATGATCACATTACAGCTGTAATAAATTGAAAGAAGGCTGGCTAATGCTGCATATTGAATCAATAATTAATAAATTTAGTTAAGAATGAAGTTGTGGCGCTAGTTGGCCATGATAGAAAATAGTAAGGCCTAAGGCCTACATCTAATGTCGACACTAACTTGACGGAAAGGTCCGGCGAACCGAACGCCGAGATTACTGAATGTGCACTGGTCAAAGTACGATTACGCGAACGTTGATGAGATATAAATCAGATTAGCCAACCTAGTAAAATAAAATCATCGCGCTACCGTCCAACCATACTTCCAGCAGTTTTACATGATACATTCCTAGCACAAATAAGAAAAGTTTAAATCTGCTGATGATCTAAAGGAGTGATAGTTATTTGCAGACTGACAGGGTTATAAAATAATTCTGAAAGAATTGTTGCTTTTACAATACCATCCTTTATCACCCGACTACTCAAATCTGCCAGTTTTTCACAGAAACTGAAGTTTGATGATTTGATCCTCATGACCTAGTGATGCTCCAAACATTTCAAGGATTCTCCTAGCCTTAAAAAACTTGACTGGCCTCATTGATTGACATGATTAATGTTAAATTTACTTTGGGATACTTCCAAACATAATACTCAAATCTACTCAAATCGACTACTCAAATCTGCCAGTTTTTCACAGAAACTGAAGTTTGATGATTTGATCCTCATGACCTAGTGATGCTCCAAACATTTCAAGGATTCTCCTAGCCTTAAAAAACTTGACTGGCCTCATTGATTGACATGATTAATGTTAAATTTACTTTGGGATACTTCCAAACATAATACAGTTTAAAATAAACAAAACAAAATTTTATTTCTAATTTTTCCAGAACTGTATACACATAATTTGATCTGGATAGAACATAATATTAAACAATAATACTATTTGATGCAAATAATGAAAATATCCGTGTGGAGAACTATACATGACTTCCATGTTTTAAGATTTATATTTAAAATCGTTTTAGAAATGAAATATTTCTACAGAAACTACTTCTATCTTCAGCCTCAACCACAGAAAACACACACACACACACACACACACACACACACACACACACACACACACACACACACACACACACACACACACACACACACACACACACACACACACACACACACACACACACACACACACACACACACACACACACACACACACACACACACACACACACACACAATTCCTTTTTTCTTTATTTAATTTGAATTCAGAGTATTGGCACATATTTTATTAAAAGGGTGTATTTATTGGAAGTACAGATTTAGTTTCCATTTATTGCACATAATTACGGTACACAGACGATTTTTGGAGGTTGTGTCTACGTTTAACAATGTAACTTAACCTTTTAGATTTTTAAAATTAATTAATATTTAACAAAAATTTCCTTTGTTAGTGTACATTAAAAGGCTGCATTTATTGTATGGATAAAAGGCTGTATATACATTAAAGGCTGTATTTATATCACTATAATATTGACGACTCGGAACACTAAGTTTTTTATAAGTAAAAACGTAAAGTTATACCTTACAGCCTAAACCGGCTTTCACCTATAGAAGGCTTCATCAGAGGCTGTCATTAGTAGCTGTATTTATTCGAATTAAAACCTATCCGTACTTCCAATTTAGAATGTATAACCTAGTAGGCTACGTTATTCGTACATATTTTATTGGAGTTTATTGGTACATATTTTGTTAAAAGGGTGTATTTATTGGAAGTACAGAAATTAGTTTCCATTTATCGCACATAATTACGGTACAGAGACGTTTTTGGGAGGTTGTGTCTACGTTTAATTATCTAACTTAGATAGTAGGCTTCGTTATTGGTGCATATTTTATTGGGGTTTATTGACACATATTTTATTAAAAGGGTGTATTTATTGGAAGTACAGAAATTAGTTTCCATTTATCGCACATAATTACGGTACAGAGACGATTTTGGGAGGTTGTGTCAACATTTAATTATCTAACTTAACCTTTTAGATTTTTAAAATTAATTAGACTTAACAAACATTTCCTTACTTAGTGTACATTCAAAGGCTGTATTTATTGTATGGATAAAAGGCTGTATTTATTTGAAGTACCGGAATTAAAACCTACTTCCAATTTAGAACACAGTACAATCTAACGTAGGCCTATAACCAAACAAGTACATTAAAATCCTTTTTTCAACATAATGCAATAGAAAGCAATGTGCAGTTTCTGTTAACACGCAAATGATTAAGTATTAATAATGGGTTAGAGTGGAATTTAATAATTACAAATTTTGTGGACTTGTGAAATTAGTAACACTATGTACTAATGGTGATTATCAGTTGAATTTCTGAATTCCTTTGATTCATTAATAAATTTTACTGTATAATGTATTTTCATTTATTATGTTAGGGTAATATTAGTGGAATGATAATATTCTACCACTACTGTATTACAGTATACAAATGTAGTGATATATCTTGGCACAATACTATATAATAAATCTGGATAAAAGGCTCATTTCAAATAGAAAGGATAGCTGGTGTGATCAGACATAACAAATTTGTATTAGTTTTTTGAGAATGTATTCCTATCAAACTGCAATAAGCATATTTTCAAACCTTTATGGATGTGTGTCATGGAATTTACAGATTGCACCAAAAGAAACAGTTAAAATATATCTTCAATTAAACAAAAATTGGTCTTGTAATATGAGTCAGTAATACAGCAGGAACTAATCAGTTAATTGCTATTACAAAATGCCTTATTCCTTTTTCATGATGATCAGATTTTGCTATACGCCTGCATAAATAAAAATTAGGTAAATTGCTTAACTCTCAACACAAAGTATTTAAACTATTTAACATGAAAAGTTCATCATGTCACATATTCTAGTAACAAGGTAAGTTTTTGGAATAGTGTTTTAGCTGAATTTATACACTAGGAGGACACTCAGCATTTAGTTTGTGTGTGTAACTCTGGTTAATCAAAGAGAATTATTTGTGTAAATTCAAATTTAGTAATACAAATCTACTACCATAAAGGCCTGGAATGCTATGCGTTAAAGAATTTTAATTAACTTTATATGGGGAAATCTGGTTTACATACATTATTTCTGAAAATAATAATCCTGAAATGTAATCAGTACTTATATCAAGTTAAGTGCAATAATTAAATAGATTCTTCAACCTGCACGTTGCAAACTTCAGGTGCTAATCCTTTACATTATTTTTAATTCAACAATCTATTTATGTTCGGCAACGTTAAAAAGAACATGTTATGGCCTCTGAGAAAGTACACAGTGAGTGGAAGCTGGCTTAAATGAAGGTAAACATTTTATCTAATAATTAGTGTCCCGTGTTAGAAAACATGTGCAATACATTGTGACATAGCGAGGCGAAGATCTGCTCTCGGCGCCAGCCGAGACGTGACACGAGAAGGCGAGGCGACCCAATCAAGGATCGGCAGCAGCTTGATTGGCCTCAACGTGACCATCTAACGTGCTCGAGGCGAGCCAACCAGCGGCACTCTGATAGGTTCGTGGCATACGACCTGTCAGGGCATAAAAACAGCGCCGCTAAAAATTTTTGGCGCACTCCATTGGACGTCGTCAAGCCAGCTGGAAGAAAAGGAAGAAGGAAGAATGGAGAACGCAGGAGAAGCAGTGATGGACATCGACTGGGACAGCAGCGGGCTCTACATACCGCTGCCGAAAGAAGAGAACCGCAGCACGCCCGGAACAGCGGACGCAGCCGCCGAACATCACAGCGCGGCTCGGGCAGCGTACGCAAATGATTTAGCGTACCCGACAAACGGTCCTTTTAAGGGCCTAAAAAACTATAGTGTGTACGATTGGCGCCATTTGTCCTGTGACAAGTGGCGCCCAACGTGGGGCGACGATCATCTTGCGGATGCAGGATCCAGCCACGCCAGAGAACTACCAGCCGGCACACAAAACAACATGGCGCCCAACAGCTACACCCAGCGGGACACCGGGTTCGAAATAGAGCAAGGCTTTGCGCAATTCGCCGCAGCTCTGAGGTGCACGTTGCCACCGGTGATCACCGCTACATACCATGGCCTCAAGTACGAGGATCCAGAACGATATCTTCAACAGCTAGAGCGACAGCTGCGGGACTACAGAGTCCCACCTGAACAGTGGGCAGATTACGCAGTGCGGCAGCTCCGAGGAGAAGCTGCCACGTGGGCAGAGAGATACACGGGACTGCAGATAAATTGGCCCGAGTTCTGCGACCGCTTCCGGCATCACTTCTGCGGGATGCAACGAGACGCAGAGCTGCTGGCCGAGCTGTACGGACAAACGCAGCGGCAGGAATCGGCGGAAATCTTCATCCTGAGAAAAATCAAGCTGTTTCGCCGTCTGTACCCCGGAGGTGACGAGAGGACGAGCATAGCCATGCTTACACAACAGCTGCAGCCACGCCTTCGACCTGCGCTGAGGTTCCCGCCGCCTATGACTTTAGAGGAACTTTTACAACGGGCAATGAGCATCGAGGCGGACTTGGATCAAGATAGTCGTGCGCGAGGTCGGGATGACTCTGCTGAAAACTCCCTGGATCGAGTAGGGGGGTCGAAGCAGTGTCGATCGGCCTCAAGCACGAAAGAGGAACAAAGATTGAACAGCCTAACGCCCAAGTGCCGCTACTGCCCGGGAAGACACTTCCATCGGGACTGCCCTGTGAAGAACCGGCAGGGAAACGACCAAGCGCCCCGGTAAATAGCCCACCGGGGCGCGTGAACCAACTAGGTGCGGACATACCGCGCATTCCAATAGAGATCGCCGGCCGAAAACTGACCGCAGCCTTGGACTCCGCCGCAAACTACGACTTCGTACGAGCCGGTCTGCTGCCCGGAGGAAGGAAGACGGAGCCCCGAGTTGTCCAGCTAGCGCTACACGGTCAGCAATGTCACTCAACGGCCACCGTCGTCGCAGACATTATAATTGGAAGTCTCGCGACCACCACCAGTCTGCTAGAAGTGCCCGGACTGCAAGAAGAAGTTTTATTGGGCCACCACTGGCTCACGGCCAACCAAGCAGTTGTGGACTACCGACGGGGCTGCCTTCACATTGGCAGCGAGAACCGACAGACGGTCTTCTGGAATGACCGCGCGGAGCCCGAGGAAGAGGACATTGACGAAGCTAGCCTTCAAACGTCAGCAGGTGGCCAACACCATAAACGGCTTCTGGAAATGTTACACCGTCATCGCAGTTTGTTCTCCCGTGGCCCGCTCCGCACTACATCTGCGGCCAAGCACGAGATCCGGCTGATAGAAGGTAGCCAGCCATTCCGGCTCCCAATGTACCGGTACTCCGACGAGAAGAAACGCACCATCCGGGAACAGGTAGAAGAGATGCTGAGGCAGCGTATCATTGAACCGGCCACCTCGCCATACAGCTCTCCGGTGGTGATTGTGAAGAAGAAGGACAGCACACCCCGGTTCTGCGTAGACTTCCGGAGGCTGAACGATCAGACCGAGGATGTGGACTCACCACTGCCGCTGATATACGAAACAATCAAGGACCTCAGCGGGGCCCAAGTCTTCTCGACCCTAGATCTCAAGAGCGGCTACTGGCAAATCCCGCTGGAGGAAGAAGCAAAGAAGTACACAGCATTCTCGGTGCCCGACGGAGGTCGCTACCAGTTCCGGGTGATGTGCTTTGGGCTGAAGAACGCGCCCAGCACCTTCCAACGGCTGATGCAGGATGTTCTCACGGGACTATTACGGGAGTGCTGCCTCGTCTATCTGGACGACATCATTGTCTACTCCCCCGACTGGGAAACGCACCTGCGACACCTGGATCAAGTCTTGGAAAGGCTGCAGATGCACCAGCTGACCTGCTCGCTCAACAAGTGTCACTTCGGCCGGGAAGAAGTCGCCTTTCTGGGCCACGAGATTACTCCGGACGGCAACCTCCCGCAGCAGCAACATCTCAGAGCGATTGAAGACCAGCCGGCCCCCAGCAACAAGAAAGAGCTGCAACGCTTCCTGGGAACCTGCAACTGGCTGCGAGAGTACATCCCCTGCTTCGCCATGATTTCGGAACCGTTAACGGACCTGCTGCGGACAAGAAAGTGGCATTGGGACGACACAACTCAGCGAGCCTTCGAAGAGGTTAAGGCCGCTTTCCGGCAGCCGTTAAAACTCTCACGACCGGATCGAGACTTGCCGATGTTTCTGCAGACCGACGCCAGCCAAAAGGGACTTGGAGCGGTGCTTTATCAATGCACCGAAGCCGGAGAGAGGCGTATCATCTCGTACGCCAGTGCCAAGCTCCACGAGGCGGAGAAGAACTACCACTCCAACGAACTGGAGTGTTTGGCAGTCGTCTGGGCCATCAAGAAATACCGGCCATACTTGGAGGATCGACATTTCACCCTAAGGACCGACAACAAGGCGCTAACTTGGCTGAAGCAGGCGACGGGGCAGAAGACGAAGTACGCTCGCTGGGCTCTACTGATACAGAGCTTCAAATTCACCGTCGTCCACTGCCCGGGCAAGGAGAACGAGTTGCCGGACTTCCTCTCGAGGGAACCTGGGCATGAAGATACTGCCGGCGTCCAAGAAGAACCACGGATGCAGCCTGAAGAGAGGCCACTTCGCAGTGTTGCGGCAGCTGCACCCCGACTACAAGAAATCACAGCTGTCGGCATCCATCAGGCAGTGCAGGAGGCGCAAGAAGGCGACCAGGAGTGCCAAGCGTGGAGAAACGACCCTGCGGCGGCTACAGCGAGAGGATACCGGGTGGACAACGGCCTGGTTTGGAAGGACAGACGCAACCAGGAACCAGGATTGTACGTGCCGCCGAGTGTCCGCATGGAGGTCATCAGGCACTTCCACGACTTCCCTGAAGCCGGTCATCCGGGGGCCGAAGAAACGTTTCGGGCCATCGGCAAGGACTTCGTCTGGACCGGCCTAACCATTGATGTCCGCAGATACGTCCGGAGTTGCAGAATATGCGCCCTACACAAGCGCGGCGCAAATCCCGAACAGGACCAACAGCGACCTCACCGACCCAGGAGATGTTGGAATACTGTCGCCCTGGACGTCATGGGACCATATCCGCTGACTCGAGCTGGCAACCGGTACATCGTAGTGGTCACGGATATGATGTCGAGATGGGTGGAAGCAAAGGCCGTGCGCAAGGCGGACGCCGACACCATTATCCGCTACCTGGAGGAAGAAGTGTTCCCTCGTTGGGGATACCCAGAGGCGTTGCTCACCGACAACGGAAAGCCGCTCACGGGCCACAAGTGGAAGCAGATGTGCGACAAGCTGCACATACGACCGTGGACTACAGCCAACTACCATCCCAGGGCGAACCCGACCGAGCGGCGCAACGGCGAGATCAAGAAGGCGCTGCGGATCCAGCTCCATGACTGCAAGGACCATGGCGACTGGGACAAGCGTTTGCCGACGATTCTGTTCTCGCTGCGGAATCGTGCAAACGCCGCCACTGGAGTGACACCGAGCGAGCTTCTGCTGGGCAGAGACCTACGCCGACCCGGCGACTGGAGCCGGCCACACGCAGAACAGGACGTCCGGCCAATTGAGGAACGAGAAGAGGCGGCCAGGTCACACCAGACGCAGTATCAGCGGCGGCGGTATCCGGAACGGAGGACACAGGACCCTACACTGGCCGTAGGGCAGCTGGTGTACGTCAAGAGCCACGCCGGACCAGCCAAAGGACGGAGGTACCCTGGATGGGAGCCAGCCTGGGAAGGTCCCTTTAGCGTTGCCGCAACCCTCGGCGGGCAGATTTACACGGTGGAGAAGGACGGACGTCCATACAAGGTTCACCGCCAACGGCTCAAACCCGCCGGAGAAGAACAATGGGCTGGCCACCGGAGAGCATTCAAGACCCGGGGGAGTTGTGACATAGCGAGGCGAAGATCTGCTCTCGGCGCCAGCCGAGACGTGACACGAGAAGGCGAGGCGACCCAATCAAGGATCGGCAGCAGCTTGATTGGCCTCAACGTGACCATCTAACGTGCTCGAGGCGAGCCAACCAGCGGCACTCTGATAGGTTCGTGGCATACGACCTGTCAGGGCATAAAAACAGCGCCGCTAAAAATTTTTGGCGCACTCCATTGGACGTCGTCAAGCCAGCTGGAAGAAAAGGAAGAAGGAAGAATGGAGAACGCAGGAGAAGCAGTGATGGACATCGACTGGGACAGCAGCGGGCTCTACATACCGCTGCCGAAAGAAGAGAACCGCAGCACGCCCGGAACAGCGGACGCAGCCGCCGAACATCACAGCGCGGCTCGGGCAGCGTACGCAAATGATTTAGCGTACCCGACAAACGGTCCTTTTAAGGGCCTAAAAAACTATAGTGTGTACGATTGGCGCCATTTGTCCTGTGACAACATATTATAAAAAGAAGGATATTGTTTTTACTTCCATGTTCCATAAGGACATGGATGGCAAAAAAAATCGTGTTCGAGATAAGGGCTGATTCTGATTGTACTACCCTCAAAACATAAAGAAGTAATTTTTTGAAAGATGTCTGTGTGTAGAATTTTGTCTATGGCGAATGATAACCGCCGCAAATTCAAATATTTTTTGCATATTGTAGAGGACTCAAGGTCTGTTGATTTTGGTGAAGATCGGTTAACGAGAAGGGGTAGTTTACCTGCAACGTTTTATGTTTTAACAAGAGTAAAGTACTTAATTTTGATAAATAAAGTATCCTGAAAAGGTCATAATAATCCACTCTAGAAAGGTACATGAAATATCCATAAATGAAAAGGGGTAGGGGGATAATTTTCTATAATTTAAAATGATAGGTGAAGTGGAGGGGATAATTTTTTATGTGTACTACGTTATCAGCAACGATGAAGTAGTTTGTTGATAAAATTCCTTTCCAGGCTGTTTGGCCGTGGTCCAATGTTTTCTGCAAAACCAGACGTTTCGGAAGTGCCATCATCAGTGAAAATCAAGTGCGCTAACGTGAGGTGGTATATGTTAGTGACCACAATTCTGTGGTTGAGGCTGAAGATAGTAGTAGTTTCTGTAGAAATATTTCATTTCTAAAACGATTTTAAATACAAATCTTAAAACATGGAAGTCATGTATGATTCTCCACACCGATATTTTAATTATTTGCACAAATAGTATTATTGTTTAATACACGTTCTATCCAGATCAAATTATGTGTATACAGTTCTGGAAAAATTAGACTGGCATAAAATTTTTGTTGTTTATTGTAAACTGTATTATGTTTGGAAGTATCCCAAAGTAAATTTAACATTAATCATGTCAATCAATGAGGCCAGTCCAGTTTTTTAAGGCTAGGAGAATCCTTGAAATGTTTGGAGCATCACTAGGTCATCATGATGGATCTAATCATCAAACTTCAGTTTCTGTGAAAAACTGGCAGATTTGAGTAGCCACTTGATAAAGGATGGTATTGTAAAAGCAACAATTCTTTCAGAATTATTTTATAACCCTGTCAGTCTGCAAATAACTATCACTCCTTTAGATCATCAGCAGATTTAAACTTTTCTTATTCGTGCTAGGAATGTATCATGTAAAACTGCTGGAAGTATGGAATACAAGAACAAATCAAACATTGTACATTGTTTGATCCAAGAAATTAAAAAAAAAAAACTTGTAAACTCTGAAAACATTTGTTCCAATACAGAATTCAAATTAAATAAAGAAAAAAAGGAATTGTGTGCGTGCTAGTGGATTGTGTGTGTGTTTTAATGGAGACATCTTCCCCCTTGCTCCTCAACCACTTTCAGAAAATGAACAGACAGAACAATGCCTGACCTGCAAATGGTCTTGAAACATACTTGTGATCTTGCAAAAGAAGATCAGTCCTCTGTGTGTTTTATTGATAATTAGTTAATCAATGGAGATGTCATGGACAACAAAATCCAAGAATTTGCAAACGAATAATGAAAACAGAGATTAAAAACTAATAAGAAATCATTAAATAAACATAAAGAAACAAATTAGTAAAATTTATTAATGAATCAAAGGAATTCAGAAATTCAACTGATAATCACACATTAGTACATAGTGTTACTAATTTCACAAGTCCACAAAATGTGTAATTATTAAATTCCACTCTAACCCATTATTAATACTTAATCATTTGCGTGTTAACAGAAACTGCACATTGCTTTCTATAGCATTATGTTGAAAAAAGGATTTTAATGTACTTGTTTGGTTATAGGCCTACGTTAGATTGTACTGTGTTCTAAATTGGAAGTAGGTTTTTATTCCGGTACTTCAAATAAATACAGCCTTTTATCCATACAATAAATACAGCCTTTGAATGTACACTAAGTAAGGAAATGTTTGTTAAGTCTAATTAATTTTAAAAATCTAAAAGGTTAATTTAGATAATTAAACGTTGACACAACCTCCCAAAATCGTCTCTGTACCGTAATTATGTGCGATAAATGGAAACTAATTTCTGTACTTCCAATAAATACACCCTTTTAATAAAATATGTGTCAATAAACCCCAATAAAATATGCACCAATAACGAAGCCTACTATCTAAGTTAGATAATTAAACGTACACACAACCTCCCAAAAACGTCTCTGTACCGTAATTATGTGCGATAAATGGAAACTAATTTCTGTACTTCCAATAAATACACCCTTTTAATAAAATATGTGCCAATAAACCCCAATAAAATATGCAAATAGGTTATAGGTCTACGTTCTAAATTGGAACTAGGTTTTAATTCCGGTACTTCGAATAAATACAGCCTTTAATGTTATGTACAGCAGCCTTGTATCCATACAATAATTTAATGTACACTAACAAAGGAAATTTTTGTTAAATCTAATTAATTTTAAAAATCTAAAAGGTTAAGTTGTATTGTTAAACGTAGACACAACCTCCAAAAATCGTCTGTGTACCGTAATTATGTGCGATAAATGGAAAATAATTTCTGTACTTCCAGTAAATACACCCATTTATTGTACACTAACAAAGTAAATTTTATTTAAGTTACATTGTCGTACATAACCGCCATAACCTGGCATTAGTTACTTGTGAAGAAAACAGTTCTAGTACACATCGAACACGGAAAAAAAATACAAACGTGGAGACGGAAGTTGCTTTGGCCGCAGGCTATAGTGAAAGACCCCAATAAACAATTATGATACATTTTAACAGGTACGACCCAATTCACTCGTTACATATTGACGAACCTAACGAGGGGCTTTAAGAGTAAAGGAAGTACACAACCCAATTTTCTCGTTACAATATATACATACCAGACAAAAAAAACCGGAAGGCTGATGATGGGTACAAGATAGTACCCGAAACATGTTCCAATAAAGGATAAAAATAACATCTTGAGGTAAATTTAATTATAAATATTAAATGTATGTATATATACATACATACATACATATGTATATATAAATTATCGCCTCCTTTCCAACTTAATTTTACATCTTGTGGACAATGTTATATGTGGACAGACTTGCTTACTTTTCTATTAAACACGATAAAATATCTAGCAGAATCTAACGGTTATGACAGAACAATAGTCAGTAAACTCCTACACAAAACACAAAACAAACAACAGACAAAGACAGAAAACAACAAATTCATAACACTAACATACATCAACAAACAAACAGAAAAAATTGCCCACAAATTCAAAAAAGCAGGATACAGAATCGCTTACAAAACTACTAACAAAACAGAACACACACTATCAAAACGCATGCCCAAAGCACAAAACAAATTCGATCTACCCGGTGTATATAAACTAAATTGTTCAAATTGCAGTAAATTCTACATAGGCCAGACAGGACGTAGCTTCAAACAGAGATACATTGAACACACAAAAGCACTCCACACCACTACAGAATCTACCTTCGCAAACCACCTCATTGAAGCAAACCACACATATAAAAACATCGACAATAACATGAACATACTACACGTACACACAAAAGGCCGAAAACTAGACACTCTAGAACAATTAGAAATATACAAACACACAAAAACAAATAAAAACGACATCCTAAACGAACAGACACAATTCAAATCGCACGCATTATTCGAACACATCTCACCACACACACACAGCTTCAATCTTTCGAAACACTTTCTCGTCGCCAACAACAAGACGAGCAGCGCTACTAACGACAGCCTCTGATGAAGCCTTCTATAGGTGAAAGCCGGTTTAGGCTGTAAGGTAAAACTTTACGTTTTTACTTATAAAAAACTTTGTGTTCCGAGTCGTCAATATTATAGTGATATTTAGTTAAGTAACGGACACGTCATGGACAACAAAATCCAAGAATTTAAATGTAGAAATAGATTTTAACATTATTTTTTGCCACAAACCATTTAATCTTGTTGTTTAATCCTTTTTCTATATGAATAGCTCGTTACAATTATTGTTAATATTTCGTGTAAACAGCAGAGAGATGCTAAGTAGGACATTGTCTCGGGTAAGATTGCATGGTAAATCAAGACTCGCGCGTATTTCTTCCACACGGCGACGTCAGATCGAAGCAACCAATGGGAGCGTAATAGGCCGGAGTAGCCTACCTTATATTATTCTAGTGACATTGACTTACTGAGACTTCTTCAGCAATCATTTCAACAGTTATACGCCTGTTAGCCGAAATAAGCGCGTCAGTCAATGCGGGTTTCAAGCGAGGGAGTTGAAACTCCGACCGGTCGGCCACCCCGCTGACATTTGCACAACCACTTTTAAACTGTTCTACCCATTTGTAAATGTTCGAACGGTGCAAACAATGATTTCCGTACACTTTTAACATCCTTTCATGAATTTCAGAAGGTTTGACACCTTCTGCGACTAAAAATCTAATCACTTAACGTTGTTCTTCCGCAGTGCAATTACCTAGCGGACTCGCCATTGTTGACTGAGTAAATTAGGGGTTATGTTTACGAAATTTTATTAAACAGCTGATCAGAAGTCATTACAAGGATGCCAGCCAACTTGTACTCCTGAAAGTATCGTATTGATTTATCAAGTAGTTTTTGAGCTAGAGCAATCTGTCTCGTTACTTATTGATTGACCCTTGTATTTTGTCAAATATTTGTCTCTTTTTGATATGGTCTGTGAAACTGGTAGGCTTCATTATGTTATCAGTAAGAAAAGGTGTTGTAAGTTAGTTAATAACTCAAAATAATTTTTCCCAGTATTGTACTACTGTACTTACAAAAGACAAAATTGTGCAAACCAGATCTATTGAGGAGGCAGTACCCTACCGTATAAAAAAAATTTGTCATCACTTCGATCACTTCATAACATTTCTTTAACCAAAGATTGTGTTTCCGATATTTGAATATACAGTTGAAATGGGATTGAAATAAATTGTGATTTTATAGATGTAGCCACTTGTGAATAATAAGTAGCCTACATTAAGTGTGTGTGTGTGCATTGTGCGAGGGGGTGGGAGTAAAATGTTTTCATTATAGTACTGTATTTATATTGCAAGTATTATATTACTAAAACTTCATTTACCGGTATGTATTGCAAAATAAATTATTGGTAATTATTATTATAAGAAAATTATAATTAAAATAAGAGTGATTAATTAATGGCCATGAATGAAGAGCAGTTTCTAAACTACTGTAATGCTGAAAGTATTACATTAAATTAAATTTATTACTAAAAACCAAAACACGAACAAGTAGTGAAACCCCAAAAATGTTTGAGATTCTGGTAAACCGAGATTCTTAATAATATCTTTTGTGTTAAAAATAAATTGGTATTGAATTAAAAAATTAGAATCAAATATAGACACAACTGTATAAAGTTAATCAATAATCAGCTGATTTAACTGCATAAAACAGAAATATATTTTAAAGTTCAATAATATGTTATATTTACTGAGCTTTATTTGAAAGTACTAAGAAATATAATTATAAGAAATTTCAGTTAACATTAGAAACATAAATAATAATTAAAAGAATACATAAATATATCATTTTTGCTGTATGCAAAGCATTTACTTTTATAGCATTAGCCTAGGTGTAAGTTTTGTGTGGCTTACTAGGACTACTTAATGACGTCTGGATTACTCTGCTTTACTGTTCAGTCCTTGGCTTTTGTACTGTTGAGTGGCTTGTAAGGGATGCCTCAGTTCGTGCATGTGTGTGTGTGTGTGTGTGTGTGTGTGCGCGCGCGCGTGTGTATGTTTGTGTTTTAACACAGAGAATGAAACTGCTACTATAGGTCTGATGTCTATTAGAGTGCCTTTTAGTGCATATTTTTAAACAGTGCATCCTGCCTGTTTTTATTTGTGTCTGTTCTTTGATGTGTCATTCTGATGATGTTTGTATATTTTCAATTTCCATTTGTTCATTTAATGGTTTCTAAATATAAGTTTTATTAAATGTATATTGTGCATCTAAATAAATTTGATGTATACCAAAACAAAAAGTAGATGACCAAACATACTTGATCAGGTACATATGACAATTAATTTGATATATTATTGACTTCCAAACATTATAAATTGTTACAAACTGATTCTGAAATGTTTAAAATCAGTGCTCCTGTCAGTAATCCACTGTAATACACAATTAATGTCCAGAATTTAAAATTCCTTTTTCTCTTATGTTGCAGTTTGACAAAAGTAACTATGATGCAGAACGGGATGGATACGTTGCCACAACAAAATGGTTCAATCCACACAAATTCATCTTCGTCATCGAATTCCCACAACTCTTCATCGCAAACAAATCCAGGTGGTAATCAAGAAGAAAGTAAAACAAATCTTATTGTCAATTACTTGCCACAAACAATGACTCAAGAAGAAATGCGATCGCTGTTCTCTTCGATTGGAGATGTTGAAAGCTGTAAACTCATTAGAGACAAAGTTACAGGTAGGCTAATATATATAAATAACTTATAAATTACTCAGTAATTAAATTAACTACTAACATGACAGTTTTAAGGGAATATAACTAAAATGGCACTTCTAATTGCGACAGTTGAGTCTCAGTAACTTGCAGAGTCAACGTTGATACTGACAGCAGTATCATGTGCCTGTTAAAACAAAGATCTAATTTACATTTTCCATTATTCGTATCGTATATAGTGTCCAATTTTGAAACAGAAAGTGTGAATGAAATATAGTTATATTTTCACAAATTGCTACATTTCCAGTGAATGTTTTCAGAAAATTTAAAATATATTCATACGGTAAATTCATTTGCAAGTTCACAGCCTAAACATTTACTCAAACTTCTTTATTTAGAAGTGTGTCTGTTTTCACAAAAATGTATACCTTACTGTATCCAGCATTTTAGGCATTCAGTCACTGTAGAAATATAAATCTATTGTTAGTAAATTGATAGTCACACATACTAAGAAATTAGTATTGGGCATTTTGTAGCCTTTTGTTTCCACTTTCTAGTCATGCATTATCTTCAAACTAGGCTATACCTGAACTTTACCAACTTTTTATGGAATTTTGTATAAGGATGTGAGCAGTCTGTACCAAACTATATGGTTATTTTGATTTTTCTTTTATATATCGTGTGTGTGTGTGTGTGTGTGTGTGTGTGTGTGTGTGTGTGTGTGTGTGTGTTGTGTGTGTGTGTGTGTGTGTGTGTGTGTGTGTGTGTGTGTTTCAAGTAGGCTAATGTAGTAAAATCATGTCCAGTTACTTTAATAATTATTTAAACTATTACTGAATCTCACTAAACCTTTCTTTGTCTAATAAATCATGGCCACTTATAATAAAAGTATTTACTGTCAAAACCATGTGATATAATTTATTTAAAAGTTGTTCTTGAGTCTGTATTTCAATATGAGAACAAAAAATTCACTTTTAAAAAACTTAATTGAAACAAAAACTTTTTTTTAAGTTTTCTTATAGTTTATGTTCTTTTTTGCCAGGCTTCTGAAATTCACACAGAAATAAATATTCACTTTTTATACGGTTTCATTAGTAAACTTGAATTATATAACGTTTTACAGTTGAGATTTATATATTTAACCACATAATTTTGTCAGTTTGTAATTACAATTTGGTAAATGAAAACAAGCTTTTAATAAATGATTTTAAAACATTAATAATTCAGAAAGTCTATAACACATATAAGGTATAACAACCAATAATGAGACCAGAGCAAGTCAAGACCTTATACATAAAAAATAAATAAATAGCAACTTACAAGATAATAATGTTAGTATGGACCAAAACAAGAATTGCCCAACTCCAAAATTAATCAGTTCTTCAGGCCAGAGCTAAGCAATGTCATTAATGTTCAAGTACATGGTATTTACTGAAGCATTACGCATTACATGATCCATTGTTAGCATTAATAGGCTGCTTACACTTTCAAATCGTTTCTCAGCAATGACAGCAAACATGCATTTGCTTTTCAACCTTACAAATAAAGAGATCTTGATGTTTTCATAATATCCTACTAATAACACTAATGCATTTGTAACTATTCATACAAATTGAAGAAATTTTTGGAGTAAATTATTCTTGTAAATATTGTGAATTAATTATTGCATCGTTATAACATTGCAACATTCTTGCATCATTTATTGTGAATTATTACTACACAGAATAATCATATTGTTAAATGTGAATATTTACTTCCTATTAACAGTCATCTACACGACCGGTAGTTATTTTTTGTATCAAGAATGGTGTATACATGGCAGTAATCGTAATGGCTGTATAAACTACATACTCAGTAACAGTCATTGGTTCATTAAGTTTCTTTAGGTTTCTTAAGCTTTTCAGCGAAAAGTATTTTAACTTCTCAGGGTTGTAGTGTTAGAGTGTTGTGCAGAACATTGTAAAATACATTTGTTGTTCATTTTTTATCACTTTGTTGTTGCATGGCCCATTGCCATTTTTTGCCATTTATGATTCTGCCAACTAGTGCTTTTGTACCTGAATGTCTGACATAACAGTCGCAAGCAGAATTGTTGTGAAAGAATGCAGCGGCTTTAAGCTTGCTAATTTAATTATATCATAACACATATATTCAGCATGATATTTTCAAAAACTAATTTACTGGTATAGATACTGCTTTTAGATTACTAACCTTGGCGATGGGTGTCTGGAAAATAGTGTATAGTCCAGTTTTATGTTTACATTAAACAGAGTGAGAAACTTGTCAAATGAACCAGACTTAACAAATGAAACCTCAGACTTAACCTGCTTGTGCATGAAGGAAGGTATCTGCATGAATTAACAGTAATAACTCTAAAGAAATACCAATAATAGTTATCTAAAAAATATAAGTAAAGCAGCAGTAACTTTAAAATAATTTTCTCTAGTTGTCTGTTCTCTGTTCTGATTATCAGACAGAAAAGATCAGCGTAATTTGCCTTGCTCATATAGTACTGTGCCAATAGTGGATTTAAAATTATAAATTTCTTGTATAAATGTTACACTATAGCTTCCTCCTTCTTGTAATTACAAGCAGAATGATCACTGTTGCACACCACTATATAAAATTATCCCGATTAGCGCTTTCAAGCTTCACAGCTCATCCTCAGATCGGAAATTAAACCAAAAACCTGAAAAACCCTTCACTCACATCTCACCCCACCCTACTCACACACAACAAGCTAGAATTGAATGTCCCTTCCCCACCCTCAGCCCTGTCCCACCATCTGGACAGTTACATATTTTTCTAGCAAATTCCTTGTGTTTCAGTGTTGTGTGTGCATGCGTGCGTGCGTGCATTCCTTTTGAACCTAGTCTTTCTCATCCACACATGTGTGCCAGTCACACACCCTTATTTTAAAAACACCTAATTAGTCCTAAGCAATTTAATTCTTAATCTTATCTATCTGTCCTCTATCATTTACTTCTTAATTATGTTATAAATTTTTCTTCATTATCAAATTTAATTTTAGTATTAATTAAATTGTCTAACCCTTTTTCTCTTTCTTTCAATATTTCTAACTCCTCCCTAAGCTTCCTTTCAACTGTGTTATTTACTATTTTTACAATTTCGTAGTCTTCCAAAGGATTAACAAACTTATGGTCGTCTTTATGAAATGTCTTGCATATAACGAATTCGTTGTTCTATTACCTTCTCCACATTTGTGGTCAGACAACCTGCATACGAATTTCCGTCATGTCTCATCTAGGTACACTTTGTTGCAGTCTCTACATTTTAATTTATAAATTCCGCTTTTCTGTAATACTGGGATTTTTTCTATATTTTTATTCCTTATCTTATCAATACTGTTTCACATTTTTTAATAGCTATATCTACTCCGTATTTATTAAAACATTTTATAATTTTTCTAGTATGTGAACCTATGTATGTCAATGGCCCTGCATAATTCTTTTGTTCTGGTTCTATTTTAGCTTTTTGTATGTTAACCCTTTTCATAACTTTATCCACAATGTTGGTATTATAATTATTATTCCTTACAATTCCCTTTATCGTTTTTAACTCCCTATCTTTTGATTCGGTCCCTTTTAAACACTTCTGAGCTATGTAACAAAATGAATTGATTGCCGCCATTTTGTATCTATAAGGGTGGTAAGACTCTCTTGGTATAATTATATCAGAATACGACTCTTTCCTAAATATCCCAAACTGTAGTTTCTCATTATCTTTAATTTCTATGTTTAAATCTAAGTAATTTATTTTCTTACCTCCTATCTCTTCTTTAAATTGTAAGTTTTTATCCTTATTATTTACCTCATTTATAAACTCATGCACTTCTTCTATGCTTCCTTCCCAAATTACTAATACATTGTCAGCTTATCTAGTCCATAATTTTATATTGTCTTTATACTTAGTGGAACTTATTAATTGCTTTTCAAAATCATTCATGTATATTTCTGCAAGAATAGGGGATAATGAAGATCCCATAGGTAAACCTTTTTTCTGTATATAAAACTTGTTATTAAACCTAAAATAGGTCTGATTTACACATTCTTTAATTACTTTAATCAACAGCTTTTTATACCTGTATTCTCCCATATTATTATCGTTTATTAACTTAATAACTTTATTTACTGTGATATTGGTAAACATGTCCGTAACATCCAGTGATATCAATTTTGTATTTACATTAATTCTAATATTTTCTAATTTTTCTATCAATTTTACATTATTCTCTATGCTGTATTTTGTCCCAAATTCATATTTCTCTTTTAGTACTCTGCTAACTTCCTGTGATAATTTATAAATAGGTGCATTAATAAAAGAAACAATGGGTCTAATTGGTTTTCCTTCTTTATGTATCTTAATCTGACTTTTAAAAGTTGGTGCTGTTGGATTACTTTCTAATAAATACTTTTTCTTATTTTCTTCTATAAATGTTACCTGTTTCATCATTTGTTTTATCCTTGAGTGGTACTTACTTGTATAATCATACTTTATTTCCTCATATGGTCCTTCACTTATAAATTCTTCCGTTTTCTTTATGTATTCGTCTTTTCTCAGTAGTACCATTGTATTTCCTTTGTCCGCCTTCGTAACTATAATATCACTCTTTTTATTTTATTCTTTAGTTTAGTTACAGTTGATTTGATTTTTTGTTCATTTTTTGAATTATACAAATTTTGCTTAAATATTTTATTTACTACATTCCCTACTCCCACCTCATTCTTTTTTTATCATTTTCATTTCCTAGTTTTTGTATTATGCTTTCGCATTCAGTAATTGTTTTTCTTGATTTAATTCTGGTGGCGGTGCGTATTTTAAGCCTGTTGCTAACATTTCTTTTTCTTCTGTATTGAAAATTACCTCTGTAAGGTTTCAACCACTAACACAACTTTCTTCATTAAACTTCTTGTAATTGTTATGTTACTAAAAGATGACTGTTACAATGAGTTTTACATTTGCTCTTAACTCTGAAGCTATGAAGATCGTTCGTATTCCCAGTTTCTGTCCAATATGAATATACTTTCTTAACTACTATGTTATCCATGTGTGTATGTGTACGCGCACACGTGTGTATGTATGTGTGTGTGTGTGTGTGTGTGTGCATGTGCGTGCGCACGTGTGTGTTGTGTGCTTTATAATTTATTCCAATCAGCTTTAAATTATATTTTGTTTTATATTTTTTTTCAGCCTTTTTTTTATTTGTGTGATATTTCATCTGCAAAAGTATATTATTACGAAACGTGTATTCGGGTATTATTAATAATGTTGATATGTAATATAAAACTGTGTTGTTAATAAATCCTTCTGCTGTTTTTTTTTTTTTTTTTTTTGTCAGTTGATACTAATAGTTGCGTGTTTATTCCTCGTATTTATGTTAATTCTTTTTAATTTTATATTTATTTTTATGTATGAATCTTCTTTATTGGTTAATTTTCAAATTAACTGAAGAGAATTCTTCAGTTCGTCTGCTTCAAATATTTGAGTATAGCGGTTGTATTGTCCCAAAACAATTTCTCAACGACTACATTCGATTTCCATCTTAAACGTATTCGTTGAGGTTAATTTCGGTTTCGTCGTTCCTGTTATTCTTCCTACTCGCAGACATCGTCTTGATCTTCGTGAGTATAGAGCGAATCCTGATTGTACCTTACGTTCGAGAAATAAAACACATGGAAATGATATTGGTACCTAATATTAATGTTTAATCTTTGAAAATTTTATTCAGTTTAGTAAAAATGGTTATTTCGATATACACGTTAGCAATGATCGATTCTTATCTCAGGGTCAATCGTCAAATGAATTAATTATATAAAAGTGAATTCTTTTGGCTGCTACGAAAGGTTCCATTAATTAATAAAAAACAATAAAGAGTACATTACAATAGAAATAGCTTAATACTTATTATCTAATATAATATTATAAATAATTATTAATGTTTAAACAATATGGCCAGTAAAATATTCATTTCGCTATGTGCGCAATGCATGCTGGTTGTTGAGTGACGTCATAATCATGGCTGTTGTGTTGCCCATTGTGGTTAGAGTATATTGGTTTCCAATGTATTTTAATAAAATATTGTCACTTAGTATTCACTATTTGTTATATTATGTTCTTGTTTTCTTTTATAAAATGTTTATCAGTTATTAATGTTGTGTGAGTTGTTGATGTCGCTGGTGATGACTCGTATTTGGATTACAAGAATTGGTTTGGTTATAATTTTGTAGAATACGTACAGTTCCTCAGTTAAATTTAATTTAGGCTTCTTTCTTATTAATCACTTTAGAATTTCTTAATTTCACTGGTAGTCGTTGCTGTTGAGTTGTATGATTTGTTGTAATGACTTCATGATTGTTCCGTTTGCAATTTATTCTTCTGAGTTTGGTTTCTTGCTTTTTAAAAATGTTTTACATAATAATATATTTGATCTGCACTCCTCAACCGTATTCAATCGTGGTTAACAATCAAGTGTTTTTTCTTCTTCTTTTTTTCATAGAAGCTGACCAAAATTTCTTGAATTCTTATTGGCCCATTATGCAAAGTTCAAATGTTACATTACCAAGACCCTTAAAATACATTACATTTATATTTTGCCTTCAAATTACTTTTTTATCATAACACAATAATATTTATTACAATGTCTATGTGATTAATAAGAATAAAATTACAAATCATTTGATACCCAACATGGCCTGGTTTGGTCATGTAAAAAATTAGTATTTTGTGGATTTTACATTTATCTCACTAATCAATTTAGAATGATGGATGACCCTTTGATGTAATATTATTTTAACTTGATCTGCTAGTAACATGAAACGTTTATAATGTAAAACAAAACTCTTAACTATACTCCTTATCTTAACAGTTACAACTTACTACATTTAAATGGTCACACACTGCTAAACAGTTGTTTGTGTGTTAATTTCTAAATCACTATTGTCAATCATGATTGATTGAACATCACTTCTTAATTTAAATAACATCACACTTTTTAACTGTAGTCTATGTGATTATTATTAGGCCACCTTTTATGTGTTTGTTTTCACTTATAGCATTATAAGGTTTTGTGCCCCTTTTTTCACCTTATTTTTATAAAAAGACAGATTTTTATTGGCCTATTTAGCCATATAGGTCATACACATTTTATACTGTGAAGTGGTTGTACTCTTTATTATTTGTATTGTGTTTATTTATTTGGTGTTTGATTACTGCTTTTTATTTTTTTATTGATTTACTGCCCTATCTTACTGGGCAATGTCTGGTTATTATTTTTTAGTCATAGTCAGGTCAATGGTTGGTGTTTTAATTTTGGTCCATTCATTATCTTCAATTTTGGGGGTTTCTGTTTATTAGTTGGTGATCATAATGCTTGGTTCTATCCCTGAATGAGGTTTCACTGTTTATTATTTATAATTATTCCTACAGCGTTCTGTTTCGTTATAATATATAGAGTTATGATTCATATTTTTAAATAAATTTTGAGTAAATGTAAGCATATTCTCCATACCTTATTATTTTTTGTATAAAAATAAATGTCTTTATTCAAATTTTTTACTCACACGTGAATCACTTAAGTTACTTTAGATGAGGTGCAACTTGTACAGAACTTTTCACTACTTAATCTTTTTATTGTTTTAAATACTGTATCTTTGGTATTTCTGGATTTGGCAATCTGATTTTTGTATGATTTAATAATAGATAATCAGAGCTCATAAAATTGTTTGGAAATAAATAGTTATGCAAATACTGAATATCAAATGTATAAATGTTTTCTTTAAAGTTTCTTGTCAGTAACAACAAATGAATGTTTGAAAGACACCAAGAAAAAAATTAATAAATTTGTTTTCCAAATTCAAATATATACTGTTTCACACATTTTGACGAAAACTATAAACTATCATCTATCAGGCTTAATCATATCAGTATGTGGTAAATAGTATAAAATGACAATATTCTTAGCAAAAAAGTTTATAAGTCAACAAAATCGTCCAAACACAATATTATTCACTTTTTGTATTTTAATGAGAAACTGTTTTCAAATGTCACAGATCTATGGAATATTTGAATTTATGGTACAAATAATGAACAATGATATGGTATTTTTAACAATGCTTATCTGGAGCATAAATCTGAATGTCTAGTTACTATTTAATTTAAATATTGTAAAGAAGGACCTGTAAGAGAAAATTGAAATAATTTTTTAATTAAATACTGATATATGTATTTAAAACTGTATCCTCTTTCTGTTATCCTTGATGACTGCTGTCAATGACCTTCCACTGAGTGATTTGTCTTCTTTGAACATTTGTAGCACTCTTTTTATACTTGTTACTTGGCTACATATGGGTCTCTTTCCCCAGCCATGTTTTCCTTTGCAGGAGGCATTGGACATGTACATTACCTAAAAATCACAAGACATATAAACAGATATATACATCACCATCCATATAAACACAGTTGTGTGCACATTCTTTCAGTTAATTTGATCAGAGCAACAGAATGAGAGTTTAGTATTGATAGTTTCATACGAAATATTACTGTCAAAACTAAGATGAACAAAACAAATTTTTGAAACAGAACTATAGATTTTTCAATTTACAGTAAAAATCTGATGTCTGTTTTACTAAGGCGTCTTCCTAGTTATGAGAAATTTGCTGCCCTAGGCAAGTGCCCACATTACCCTTCCATAAATATGACTAAATAATTTACACATTTTTGTGAACAAATGTTCTATTGAAATGGTGACATACAGACAACTTATATTTTCAAATTTTTTAATAGTAAGTACAAAATTATAAGTAGAAGTAGTAGACACTATATTTAATGAAACTGACAGATTGTTAATTTCAGGCCATTTTTTTCAACAAACATGACAATCACACTATATAAGAAGTATAAGCATTATAATATCGGTATGGAGAACCATACATGACTTCCATTTTCTAAGATTTATATTTAAAATCATTTTCGAAATGAAATATTTCCATAGAAACTACTTCTTTCTACTTACTGCTTCAGCCTTAACCACAGTATTGTGGTCACTAACGTATACCACCTTACGTTATCGCACTCGATTTTCACTGATGATGGAAGTCAATGGCACTGCCGAAACGTCTGGTTTTGTAGAAAACATTGGTCTACGGCCAAACAGGACAGGAAGGAATTTTAACAACAAACTACTTCTTTGTTGCCGATAATGTAGTACATATATAAAAAAAATATCCCCTCCCCCTTCAACTATAATTTTCATTTATAGAAATTTACCTCCACCCCGTTCAACTAGCCTCTTCATTTATAGATATTTCATCTACGTTTCTACAGTGGATTATTAAGATCTTCTTATCAGGATACTTTATTTATCAAAATTAAGTACTTTACTCTTGTTACAAAAAAAATGTTTCAGGTAAACTACCCTTTCCCCGTAACCGATCTTCACCAAAATCAATAGGCCTTGAGTCCTCTACAACTCAGGCACATATGTAAAAAATTATTTAATTCTGTTTGAAGTTATGGTAGTTATCGTTCGTCATAGAAACAATTACCCTTGTTAAAACATAAAACGTTGCAGGTAAACTACCCCTTTCCCTTAACTGATCTTCACCAAAAACAATAGGTCTTGAGAACTCTACAATTCAGGGCTGTATGCGAAAAATTATTTGATTCTGTTTGAGTGTGCGGCTCTTATCGTTTGCCATAGAAAAAAAATCTGCACACAGACAGACACACACAGACACTTTTCGAAAAATGAATTTTTTTAATGTTTTGAGGGTAGTACAATCAGAATCTTCAATTATCTCGAACACGACTTTTTTTGCTGCGGGTAGTCACAAACTTAGGCTTCTTGTAATCGGTAAATCTAAGAAACCGAGGTCTTTTAAGGGGACAAGAGCAGAAAATTTACCAGTTGATTATTTCAACCAAAAAAAAGGTTGGATGAGCCAGCAGATTTTTCAAGAATGGTTTGAAAACATTTTTGTGCCTCAAGTACGTAAACATCTTGACTCAAAAAATTTGCCTAAGAAGGCTGTTTTGTTAATTGACAACGCCCCTTCACACCCAGCAACATGTGTGCTTAAATCTTCTGACGGGCAAATCTTCGCAAAGTTTTTGCCCCAGATGTTACTGCGCTGATACAACCTATGGACCAGGGAGTCATTGCAACCATGAAGAGAACATACAGAACAAAGTTGTTGCTGTCAAAAATCGAAGAAGGCTGTGATCTCAAAGAATTTTGGAAGAATTATACAATTTTGGATAGCATTTACGATATTGCGTCTGCATGGGATTACATCAAACCCTCAACCCTTGTTAAATCATGGAGAAAACTCTTTCCGAGTATCGAAACAAATGTCAACCAAAACATTTGTGAAGAAGAGAATGAAGTCATGCTGACCGCTACACTTGTTGACCTAGTGACATCCGTTCCGGTAGGTGAGAATGTCGACGAAGAGAACATAGAAGAGTGGCTGGAATGCGACGCAAGTGAGCCGGGGTTTGAACGACTGACTGACGTAGAGATAACGAACAAAGCAATGGGAGTGAACGAGAACGAAGAAGAACAAAGTGAAAGTGAAGAAGACGAGGCGTCTGTGCGGATGACACACGAAACTGCTTTGCAGCACGTAGACGGATTGCTTCAATATTTAGAGGAACAAGACGACGACGCACATCTGGCAGAAAAACTCATGTTAAGGAAAGTACAATCTAGAATAAAGAAATGGTGTTTCCAAAGCAAGAAGCAAAAAGGGGTGACTGATTTTTTTAAAAAGGCGTAACTGAACACTTTTTGTTAACAGTACAGTATTGTTTTTTGTTTACTGTTCTTTATTTTAGTGATTTAGACGTAGAGCAAAGGTTTCTGCTGTACTGTACATATTTTAAAAGTTTTACATATTATGTTTTTTGTACAATAAAACAGTTTTTATGCCGAAATATTTTTTTTTTCGTGTTTACACCTCATGTTTAGTCTTTTTGCGGGTTATCCGCGATTTTCACTATCCACGGTGCCCTTGCCACCCAATTCCGCGGATAATCGGGGCTTTACTGTATTAAAAAAAACCTGTTCAGTGAGAGTTAGTTATAAACCGTGTATGCTTACTTAAAAGTAATACCGGTATTTTAATTTGACACAGTTACTTTGTGTAACATGAAAATGTATTATAAAATGGTTTATTTTAACACCTAGCAGCCCCTTCTGTAGCATGAATGTCATTTTAAATCTTAAATTTTTTTTAAACATTAAAATAAAGATATTGAGTGTCACTGTAATTTAAATCTTTAAATAATTATTCTATTCTCCTGGTGTTTTTGTTTCATAGGGCCATCTGTGAATTTTTAAGCCATTAAGTTACTGGCATCATACTAATATGATAGGGAAATCACATTAAATTATTTTCAGGAAGACAGACTATTAAACTGATGACGTTTCATCAAGCTATAATAGTTGTAAATTATTTAAACATTATCTCCTTCCTATATTTTCTGGCTGATAAACATTGATGTTAATCCACACTACTGGAAAACAATCAAGCAGAAACTCACAATTATTTATATTTAGCTGTTAGATAAAAATTAACTAAGACTATTTTGAGCTTGCCTGAGAATGCCTTAACAAAAGCTCAACAATCAAGACATGATTCTGGCTAAAAAAAGACATCTTTTTTCTAACATAATAGACCTTTTCCATAGTTTCATGAGCCTTGACTTCACGAAATATACTTTCCATAAAGATAACATTGTTTAATGAAGCAATATAAGAAGAAAGATTTAATTGTGAAATTATGAATCAAAATACAAATCATTAATGAAGATTGAAATAAAAAGAATTCTTATGATACGGTAAACTAGTTTGTTATATATGTGAGGATACGAGCAGTTAGAACTCTATATAAAAATTAATGGCTCAGCCCAAAAAATATTTACAATTTTCCATTTATTAGTTTAGAATTGAACATAAAGTACTGGTTAGTATAACAGTAAAACAAAGTAAAATATCGGTATGGAGAACCATACACGACTTCCATGTTCTAAGATTCATATTTAAAATACTTTTCGATATGAACTATTTCCATAGAAACTAAGTCTTTCTTCAGCCTTAACCACAGTACTGTGATCACTAACATATACCACCTCACGGTAGTGCACTTAATTTTTACTGATGATGGCAGTCGATAGCACTGCCGAAACATCTGGTTTAGTAGAAAACATTGGATCAAGCCCAAACAGCCCAGGAAGGAATTTTAACAACAAACTACTTATTTGTTGCCGATAATGTAGTACACATGACATAAATAAAAATTATCCCAACCCCCTTCAACTATCATTTTCATTTATAGAAAATTACCCCCACCCCGTCCAACTAGCCTCTTCATTTATAGATATTTCGTCTACGTTTCTACAGTGGATTATTGTGATCTTCTTATCAGGATACTTTATTTATCAAATTTAAGTACTTTACTCTTGTTAAAACATAAAAACGTTGCTGGTAAACTACCCTTTCCCCGTAACCGATCTTCACCAAAATCAATAGGCCTTGAGTCTTCTACAACTCAGGTACATATGTAAAAAATTATTTGATTCTGTTTCAATTTACGGCAGTTATCGTTCATCATGAAAAAATTTCTCATGTTACAACATAGAATGTTGCAGGTAAACTACCCCTTTCCCTTAACTGATCGTCACGAAAATCAATACACCTTGAGTACTTAAAACTTCAGGAATGTATGCAAAAAATTATTTGATTCTCTTTGAATATGTGGCAGTTATTATTCATCATAAAAATAAAATTACCCTTTTAAAACATTAAACGTTGCCAGTAAACTATCCTTTTCTCTTAACCGATCTTCACCAGAATCAACAGACCTTGAGTACTCTATAATTCAGGAGGGTGTGCAAAAAAGTATTTGATTCTATTTGAATTTACGGCAGTTATCGTTCGTCATAGTAAAAATTACCCTTGTTAAAACATAAAATGTTGCAGGTAAACTACCCCTTTCCCTTAACCGATCTTCACCAAAAACAATAGGTCTTGAGAACTCTACAATTCAGGGCTGGATGCGAAACATTATTTGATTCTGTTTGAATTTGCGGCTATCGTTTGCCATAGAAAAAAAATTACCCTTGATAAAAAAAATGTTGCTGGTAAACTACCCCTCTCCCTTAAACGATCTTCACCAAAAACAATAGGTCTTGAGTACTCTACAATTCAGGGCTGTATGCAAAAAATTATTTGATTCTGTTTGAATTTGCGGCTCTTATCGTTTGCCATAGAAAAAATCACACACACACACACACACACACACACACACACACACACACACACACACACACACACACACACACACACACACACACACACACACACACACACACACACACACACACACACACACACACACACACACACACACACACACACACACACACATACACACACACACACACACACACACACACACACACACATTTCGAAAAATGACTTTTTTTTTCATATTACTTCCATGTTCCTTAAGGAATGGAAGTATGGTGATGGCAAAAAAAATCGTGTTCGAGATTATTGCAGATTCTGATTGTACTACACTCAAAACATGAAAAAAGTCGTTTTTCGAAAAGTGTCTGTGTGTGTGTGTGTGTGTGTGTGTGTGTGTGTGTGTGTGTGTGTGTGTGTGTGTGTGTTCAAATTCAAACAGAATCAAATAATTTTTTGCATGCAGCTCTGAATTGTAGAGTTTTCAAGACCTATTGTTTTTGGTACAGATCGGTTAAGGGAAAGGGGTAGTTTACCTGCAATGTTTTATGTTTTAACAAGGGTAATTTTTTCTATGACGAACGATAACTGCCGCATATTCAAACCGAATCAAATAATTTTTTGCATACATCACTGAATTGTAGAGAACTCAAGGCCTTTTGATTTTGGTGAAGATCGGTTAAGGGGAAGGGGTAGTTTACCTGCAACCTTTTACGTTTTAACCAACAGTAAAGTACTTGAAAATTCATTTAAACTTTTTCGAACAATGGTAATTGTTAAAAATAAAATAATTTTGTTGCCAGGGAATAAAATTATATTTTTTTCATTTCAATGTAAATCATGTATGAGAGAAAATATATCGTTCGTGGCAGGCAAGCATATCTCAGTTATGTAATGTTTACGTTACCATTTTATTATTATGACTACCGCAATAAAAAGGCAGGGAAGACACACACACACACACACACACACACACACACACACACACACACACACACACACACACACACACACACACACACACACACACACACACACACACACACACACACACACACACACACACACACACACACAAAATTCGCGTTATTTCTGGCCTCATTCATGTTTATTTTCTTACATTTGCACGCTTTTTAAATGGAAAGTGCCGAAACCCATACCAACATAACGCGTGCAAGTCGAAAAAGTGTCCAGCGTGGATAGCGATTTGCTTCCTGTGGATCGCTGGGCTGTGTAACTGCACGTGTTTACAGAGGAACGATTCATAGACAGACTTTTCGTCTTTAGGGAAGAACCCTCTGCAAGATGCTGAGGGTCCATGAGTGACTTCGGAGCGCTCCTTCCTTTCCGCGTGTTGTTCTGTGAAACGTACACTGTAGATTCGTAGCTTTACTCTAAGCAACGCTCAATAGGAAATGTTGAAAATTTTTGTCCACGGTGTACCCTCATACACACTTAACCTGCTCAGATGTTTTAATTACGGGCATCATAATATTAAAACTTTGGAAACTTGAGCACTACTTAATGGAGATCAATCATTAACTTATACAAGCCATTAATTTTATGCATATTTTTTATATATATGTTTACAACGTTATCGGCAACAAAGAAGTATTTTTTGTTAAAATTCCTTCCCGGGATATTTGGCCGTAGTCCAATGTTTTCTACAAAACCAGACGTTTCGGCAATGCCATCGACTTCCATCATCAGTGAAAATCGAGTGCGATAACGTGAGGTGGTATACGTTAGTGACCACAGTACTGTGGTTAAGGCTGAAGCAATAAGTAGAAAGAAGTAGTTTCTATGGAAATATTTCATTTCGAATATGATTTTAAATATAAATCAGTGTGTGTGTGTGTAGATTTTTTTCTATGGCAAACGATAACAGCCGCAAATTCAAACAGAATCAAATAATTTTTTGCATACAGCCCTGACTTGTAGAGTACTCATGACCTATTGTTTTTGGTGAAGATCGGTTGAGGGAAAGGGGTAGTTTACCTGCAACGGTTTTTTTTATCAAGGGAAAATTTTTTTTGGCAAACGATAACAGCCGCAAATTCAAACAGAATCAAATAATGTTTCGCATACAGCCCTGAATTGTAGAGTTCTCAAGACCTATTGTTTTTGGTGAAGATCGGTTAAGGGAAAGGGGTAGTTTACCGGCAACGTTTTATGTTTTAACAAGGGTATATTTTCTATGGCAGACGATAACAGCCGCAGATTCACACAGAATCAAAAGATTATTTACATACAGCCCTAAATTTTAGAGTTCTCAAGACCTATTGTTTTTGGTGAAGATCGGTTAAGGGAAAGGGGTAGTTTACCTGCAACATTTTTTTAACAAGGGTATTTTCTATGGCAAACGATAACAGCCGCAAATTCAAACAGAATCAAATAATTTTTTGCATACAGCCCTGAATTGAAGAGATCTCAAGGACTTTCGATTTTGGTGAAGATCGGTTAAGGGGAAGGGGTAGTTTACCTGCAACCTTTTACGTTTTAACAACAGTAAAGTACTTGAAAATTCATTTAAACTTTTTCAAACAATGGTAATTGTTAAAAATAAAATAATTTTGTTGCCAGGGAATAAAATTATAATTTTTTCATTTTAATGTAAATTATGTATGAGTTATTTATGTATGTATTATTAAATTATTCTAATCTTTATATATATATATAATTCTTCTGTACGTGTGTATGTCACTGAACTCCTCCATGTATAAAATAATATATCGTTCGTGGCAGGTAAGCATATCTCAGTTATGTAATGTTTACATTTCCATTTTATTAGTATGCCTACAGCAATAAAAAGGCAGGTAACACACACACACACACACACACAATTCACGTTATTTCTGGCCTCACTCATGTTTATTTTCTTACATTTGCACGCTTTTTAAATGGAAAGTGCCGAAACCCACACCAACATAACGCATGCAAGTAGAAAAAGTGTCCAGCGTGGATAGCGATTTGCTTCCTGTGGATCGCTGGGCAGTGTAACTGCACGTGTTTACAGAGGAACGATTCATAGACAGACTTTTCGTCTTTAGGGAAGAACCCTCTGCAAGATGCTGAGGGTCCATGAGTGACTTCGGAGCGCTCCTTCCTTTCCGCGTGTTGTTCTGTGAAACGTACACTGTAGATTCGTAGCTTTACTCTAAGCAACGCTCAATAGGAAATGTTGAAAATTTTTGTCCACGGTGTACCCTCATACACACTTAACCTGCTCAGATGTTTTAATTACGGACATCATAATATTAAAACTTTGGAAACTTGAGCACTACTTAATGGAGATCAATCACTAACTTATACAAGCCATTAATTTTATGCATATTTTTTATATATATGTTTACAACGTTATCGGCAACAAAGAAGTAGTTTTTGTTAAAATTCCTTCCCGGGATATTTGGCCGTAGTCCAATGTTTTCTACAAAACCAGACGTTTCGGCAATATATTCAAGAATAAAGTAATATAAATTGAAATAGATTGAACAAAAGGGAAAACTACCTTAATGAATTGTAAAATATAAACCTAAAGTGAGAGAGAGATATTCTGCAAATAAGGACTACAGCAGGTGTTGCTGACTGATTCTAGAAAAGAGAAGACTAATGAAATGACGTGTGTACATATTTACATTTACTTAAAACTGTTCCAGATAGATATATGGATCTATATAAATTTTTCTAGTGAACCGCTGACGAAAAATGGCAAAATAGTTTGAAAATGAACATCTGAAGGAAAAACAAGAAAAGACTTCCAAGAATGTTCTGGAATACTGATGTCTTTGGGTATCATGTAACGCTCAAGAAGAATTCTGAAGCAATTTGAAAGCAATCATCATAAAATTTATTTTATTTTGTTAGAAATTTGTGAAGTTATATAACTCAATGGATTTCCTTCATTGCCAAACAAATGAAAGACATATACATGACATAATTATATTCACGAGTAGTAGTATATTCAGGCTTTTACTTGGGGGGCAACGTTATAACAGAACCAGTACTTAAGAATTATCCTAGCATGGACATCAAAAATAATTGTCATAATTTCTATTTATAATTCTATGTTCCAAATCAAAGACTGTCTTTAAAATTGCACTGTGTAACAGTAGATAAGGACACTAGAGTAAACAGGCAGATCTGTTGCCTGCTGCACTTCCTTTGTGTAATATTCAATATATTATTAAAACAGTCTCAGATTTTGGAAACCAGAACATCAAGAGAAATTATGACAATGGTGTATATCTGTGTTAGGATAATTCTTGGGTAATTTGCTCTATTGGGCAGAAGTTTTCAGGAAACAGACAGTATAATATACGTGACATACCATGATAGTATGTAGTTACCTATCTGCCATAAATTGTGTAAGAATTAAAAAAAAATTACTGCAAATGTTTAAAGGCAGTGATTGTACATATAAAATGAATAAATCGATGTATGTATATACTATCCATAGAACATTAAATATGAACATTAGCTATCACAAATATAATACATTAAATAAATATTCATTATTACAATTTAATATAAAAATATAGAAGCGCCCGAGGGAAAAGTGGCAGAAGATGAGGTTACGCAAGAGGTTGTTGACGAGCACCAAACAGACTGGGACCAACGTATACTATTTCTCATGGCGTATAGATCATCAGTACATGACACAACCGGCATGACTCCAGCAAATTGGTCTTTGGGCGGGAGATTCGTCTTCCTGGGGACTTAATGTTCGGATCACCTGAGACTCAGTCCCAAGAGCCGCAGAACTATTCCTCACAATTAGAAAACCAACTCCGCGAAATGAATCGCTTGGTAAGAGGACGGCTGAAAATTGCCAGTGATAAAATGAAAACTCGGTATGACATTCGCTGCAATAGTGGGGTTTCCAAGAAGGAGATCAAGTCTGGTTGTTCAATCCAAAGCGCCGTCGTGGTCGCTCACCTAAGCTTCAGTCTAACTGGGAAGGGCCCTACACTGTGAAAAAAAGAATTAACGATGTTGTTTATCGGATTCAACAGGAAGGACAGCGAAAGTTCAAGGTCGTCCACCTAGATCGCCTGGCTAAGTACAACTTTAGAGACGCTTTGCCAGTTTGGGATGAACAGGCTTAAGGAGGAGGCAGTGTTATGACGTCACAGAACAATCTACGTGTTTATCGAACGTTCCAGAGAGATCCAGAAAGTAAGCATGTGGTGTATGTGCTACTAGACGCATTTTGCGAGAATCTTCTCGACTGTGCCGGGCTTCGCTCGGGCGCTCGGCCTGTGTCAAGGCTGTAGTTAATTACGTAGTTCACACGAGAGATAAGACGCAGTTTGGAAGCTTCTGGTGTGTGAGCGTGACTATAAATACATGGGGTAGCGGCCTTAGTTTTGAGTTCAATGCGAGATATTGGATAGTGCGGTTCAAGAGTATCAGTTGCGATATTACTGTGTACGTTCAAGTGGCTATTAGTGAAGTATTGTGTTTTATAATCGGGTGGTATAATTACAATTTATTGTAACACAATTGAGTTTTAATATTAGTGGACATTTTATTGCGTGTGAACAATTTTCATTTGATTTGTTGTAGACACTGTGTTGTTAATTACGAACTGTTTAACTGTAAAAAGTAAAGGTGTGATTAGTGACTTAATTGGTGTCTTGTACTTATCTGAAATAGAAAAATCTGTGTCAACTATGAAAACAAGTATGTCAAGCTTAGAATTTTTGTAAAGTATAACTAAAAATATATTTTCACTACAAGACAACATACGTTTTGTGACGTCTCCCTTGTTAAGATATCACAAATGTCGGGAACCAGTTCAATTTGTTACCTGTTAATTGAACTAGCTGCCGTTGTTAGTAAACCTTAGTCACTAACAAATTATAACACTTTATTATTCAGGAATTAAGCAAGGATTGTATAAATTTATTCACTCGTTGGGTGTTAGCAAAAACATCTCTTTATTAACATATTTACCTCTCATACTTTACTTTACTTTTAAAACTCAGATTCTAAAAATTTCTGCATTAAATATTTTGTATATTTTACTCTTTATTCTTTCTATATCAAAATCATTCAGCTAGATATTGTTTTAATTACCCCGGATCCGGGTAGCGAGTTTGTTATGTTTTTATTACAACTTCAACCAAATTATTAGAAGAATAATTGTGGTTGTAAATTTTAAAATTAATTTAAATCTAAACATCGTAATGCCATTACTACTTCATTACAGTGATTACAAAAATCTATATATTAAACTTTAAATTATCCAAAGTTCTTTACTGTTCTTTTTTTTTTTGTTGTCTTGTTTTTTTACAGTGAATTTGTGTTACAAATATTATGTTTTGATATCACCTGAATATAACACTGTGTATGCTGTGGGGTCCATGATGGTCATCTTCAGTCCTCTTCTAGGGTGTGATCCACGGTTCCTCTTGATGTTAAATGAGGTTGATTGTTTCTGGTAGTCTCTTCCTAGACGATTAGATTTTGGTTCTAGAAGTTCATCCGGTTGCTGTTTGTGTTATCTTTTTTCGGAGTCGGTAGTTTACATTTTACTTTTGGTTACAGTTCATATTTTATCAGCACTAAAATCTGGTAATTAACATATCTCACCATTTACAGCTTGCTAAGAGATGTGTCGGCTAAGTTTCTTTTTTTATTCTTTGCATGTTTCTTCACACACTACATTATAATTTTGTTTTTATTATTATTATTATACTACGTAGGTCAAATCGAACTCATTATAAACTTGATTAAATATTGTTTAACGGTATACACCTATGTGTATGTTCACAACACAGCAGCTACATCCTTACATCTCGGTGTCTATCGGGCGAGTGAGTGCAATGTTTAGCGGCAAGGGGTCAGTAGTTGGCGCGGTTTTACGCACTGAGAAAATAGTTCATTCTTTTAAGTTATATTAATTATTTACTAATTAAGTTGTAATACATTATTTTACCTTTTGGTTACGAATTATGAATTTCTTTATTTATTTTGTACATATTTTATTTAATTAAAGTAATTATTATTATTAGCTAAATAACACCGTTCTTAACGTGTTGGTACGGGACAATTTGCACATTGTTGCATGAATCTAGGCATAGGTAAGGGGTGGATAATACTCTTACTTATATTGAAAGCAATTTTTTATTTGTGCGATTTAAATATTTTGTAAAATCGTCACATCCTCCTGCACTTAACGATGAAGTTGGGGTGGTGGGGGTAATAATTAACATCTAATAAACACAATTATATTTGGGCACAGAACTTCATACTGAAATTTCTCTCTCTCAGATTATTTCTGTCTATCAATTGATTATCTTACAACTTATACAAACTATTTAACTTCTAATACATCTATTACATATAAAATACACAAAAACATAAATTTGCCTTATATTTAATTCTTACATCTACTACCGGTTTTTTCTTTGTTTGATTTCTTCACTCGTTTTACGGAGTTATACTCATGAGTATGCTACTAATAATAATACCGTATTGTAATCACAGTCGAATTACTTTTAGTTTACTGCACTAGGAATTATTTCTTTACTTTCTCGTCATCGTCATCTTCATCGTCAGCTGACTTCTCATTTATATCATTCTCGCAGGACATTAGCTAAGGTTGATTAGGCCTCGCTATTATTCGTACGAGGGTTTTGAGTTTATACTCATTTACAATATATGATGTTGCAAAATCTTATCGTATTCCTATATAAGTCTATACAACTTTTTTTTTATTCTCAATACTTAAGTAGTATTCTCGGTTTACTATCTTTCTCGTAGTCGTGCTTCTGTATTTTGAAACGAAAAACATTTTTTTATTTGAGACAGACGGCTTCTGCGAACGTAATTTTCTGTATTGGGTTCATATAGAGCTACAGTAACGGGGGTGATGAACTTATGAATTTTGTAGGGGCCACACCATCGGTATGATAGTTTCGCAGTGGTCCTATCAACGGCTTTACTCATTGGATGCATTTTATACATTACTAAATCACCTACCTTATATTCTATTTGCCTATTATTCCGCTCATAGTATTTTCGTGATTTTTGTAAATTCGCTCTCAAATTTGCACGAGCTTCGTTCCATATTTTTCTTATGTTATTCGTATTCATGTCACGGGGTAATAACTCATGGATTTTCCATTTCGTGGTTAAAGGGTGGTTGGGTTTATATTTGTACAGTAAATCAAATGGTGTTGATTTATGGCCTTCATGATACGCTGAGTTGAACGCAAATTGTATCCACAATACATTTTGATCCCAGGTTGTCTGGTCTTTAGCGTGATAAGATATTAGAGCTGATTTTAAGTTACGCAAGTATCTTTTTGCTAGATTTCCTTGTGGTCTGTATTGATTTATCCCTAATTTAAAACACATGTCGTTAAATTCTTTCAATTTAAATTGAGGTCCATTGTCAGATATTAGGTTTAAAGGTGTACCATAATCTTTAAATAGTTTTTCTTGTAGAATTTTTATTGTCGTAGGTGCTAATGCACATCTCATAGGATACATCCACACGAATTTAGTGAAGGAGTCTACACAAATTAATAGCATGGTATTTCCGGATTTAGAACGGGGATAAGGTCCAGAATATTCTATGTATATCTTCGAGAAGGGAGTTGTGGGTATTTCGGAGATTAATTTTCCTACTTGACTGATTCTTGCTGGCTTGCTCGGGGCACAGATTTCGCATTCTTTCACGAACTTTTTTATTTCACTGTTCATATTTTCCCAATGATATTCCTTGCGAATACGATGTATAGTTTTCCTAATTCCCATATGAGCTCCAATGGTCGATGAATGGTAGTATTCCATTAGCATAGGTTTGATGATTTCCGGGGCGATTATTCTCAGTAATCTTCCGTTTGCCTTTTTAAAACAAAGTACTCGTTTACTCAAGGTATATTTGTCAGAATAATTTCCTTTTTCTATTTGTTCTATTATTTTGCACAATTTCGGATCTTGTTGTTGGTGGTATGCGATATCCTTAAATGCAAGGGGAAAGTTAGTAATTAGCGTATTAACGGTAGTGGTTTCAACATTTTCTTCGCCAGATCTAGTATTGGGTAGGTGGAACATGCGGGATAGAGTATCGGCTACTACATTTTGAGTACCACGAATATGTTGTACTTTGAACTTGTAACAATTCAATCTTAACACCCATCTTCTGATACGACCTAACTGTTTTGGGTGGTTCAATAACCATGACAAAGCTTGATTGTCGGTTTCTAGTAGAAATTCTTTATGTTCCAAAAATGGTTTGAATTTGTCGAAGGCGAATACTACGGCTAAACATTCAAGTTCATAGGCTGAGAACTTCCTTTCTTGCTCGGTCAATGTACGGGATGCATAGCTGATCGGGAGTCTAGTATTATTGATTTCCTGGTATATTATGGCTCCTAATGCTACACTCGAACTATCAGTCTGTACAACAAATGGTTTACTGAAATCTGCTAACTGTAATACAGGTGGGGATATAATGCTTTCTTTAAGTGTTTCAAACGCTTCTTGGTGTTGAGTAGTCCACTCGAATTTCGCTCCTTTCTTTCTTAAAGCATTCAATGGGGCTGCTATATCCGCTAAGTGGGGTATGTACTTATGAAAATAATTAATCATACCTAAAAATCGAGCTATACCTTTGGCGTCTCTCGGCGGTAAGAATTCTCGGATTGCGCGTGTACGTTCGGGATCGATGCTAACCTTACCTTCGGCTGATACTATGTGACCTAAGAAGGAGAATTGTTTTACTGCGAAATTCACTTTACTCGGGTTTACCGTTAGTCCAGCTTTCTTTAACCTGGATAATACTTCACGCAGGTGATCAATATGTTGATCCATTGACTCACTGTATACTACTATATCATCAAGATAGTGATATACAAATTTAAATTTAACTAAATATCACTATAATATTGACGACTCGGAACACTAAGTTTTTTATAAGTAAAAACGTAAAGTTTTACCTTACAGCCTAAACCGGCTTTCACCTATAGAAGGCTTCATCAGAGGCTGTCGTAGCTCTGTTCGTCTTGTTGTTGGTGACGAGATAGTGTTTTGAAAGATCGAAGCTGTGTGTGTGTGGTGAGATGTGTTCGAATAATGCGTGCGATTTGAATTGTGTCTGTTCGTTTAGGATGTCGTTTTTATTTGTTTTTGTGTGTTTGTATATTTCTAACTGTTCTAGAGTGTCTAGTTTTCGGCCTTTTGTGTGTATGTGTAGTATGTTCGTGTTATTGTCGATGTTTTTATATGTGTGGTTTGGTTCAATGAGGTGGTTTGCGAAGGTAGATTCTGTAGTGGTGTGGTAACTAAACACGATAAAATATCTAGCAGAATCTAATGGTTATGACAGAACAATAGTCAGTAAACTCTTACACAAAACACAAAACAAACAACAGACAAAGATAGAAAACAACAAATTCATAACACTAACATACATCAACAAACAAACAGAAAAAATTGCCCACAAATTCAAAAAAGCAGGATACAGAATCGCTTACAAAACTACTAACAAAACAGAACACACACTATCAAAACGCATGCCCAAAGCACAAAACAAATTCGATCTACCCGGTGTATATAAACTAAATTGTTCAAATTGCAATAAATTCTACATAGGCCAGACAGGATGTAGCTTCAAACAGAGATACATTGAACACACAAAAGCACTCCACACCACTACAGAATCTACCTTCGCAAACCACCTCATTGAAGCAAACCACACATATAAAAACATCGACAATAACAGATTCTAAAAATTTCTGCATTAAATATTTTGTATATTTTACTCTTTATTCTTTCTATATCAAAATCATTCAGCTAGATATTGTTTTAATTACCCCGGATCCGGGTAGCGAGTTTGTTATGTTTTTATTACAACTTCAACCAAATTATTAGAAGAATAATTGTGGTTGTAAATTTTAAAATTAATTTAAATCTAAACATCGTAATGCCATTACTACTTCATTACAGTGATTACAAAAATCTATATATTAAACTTTAAATTATCCAAAGTTCTTTACTGTTCTTTTTTTTTTGTTGTCTTGTTTTTTTACAGTGAATTTGTGTTACAAATATTATGTTTTGATATCACCTGAATATAACAATGTGTATGCTGTGGGGTCCATGATGGTCATCTTCAGTCCTCTTCTAGGGTGTGATCCACGGTTCCTCTTGATGTTAAATGAGGTTGATTGTTTCTGGTAGTCTCTTCCAAGACGATTAGATTTTGGTTCTAGAAGTTCATCCGGTTGCTGTTTGTGTTATCTTTTTTCGGAGTCGGTAGTTTACATTTTACTTTTGGTTACAGTTCATATTTTATCAGCACTAAAATCTGGTAATTAACATATCTCACCATTTACAGCTTGCTAAGAGATGTGTCGGCTAAGTTTCTTTTTTTATTCTTTGCATGTTTCTTCACACACTACATTATAATTTTGTTTTTATTATTATTATTATACTACGTAGGTCAAATCGAACTCATTATAAACTTGATTAAATATTGTTTAACGGTATACACCTATGTGTATGTTCACAACACAGCAGCTACATCCTTACATCTCGGTGTCTATCGGGCGAGTGAGTGCAGTGTTTAGCGGCAAGGGGTCAGTAGTTGGCGCGGTTTTACGCACTGAGAAAATAGTTCGTTCTTTTAAGTTATATTAATTATTTACTAATTAAGTCGTAATACATTATTTTACCTTTTGGTTACGAATTATGAATTTCTTTATTTATTTTGTACATATTTTATTTAATTAAAGTAATTATTATTATTAGCTAAATAACACCGTTCTTAACGTGTTGGTACGGGACAATTTGCACATTGTTGCATGAATCTAGGCATAGGTAAGGGGTGGATAATACTCTTACTTATATTGAAAGCAATTTTTTATTTGTGCGATTTAAATATTTTTTAAAATCGTCACAGTTTGAAATTCACGACACTTTCAAAGACACCTCACTTGGTTTCAACCACAATATTTTCGAACATTATTAATAATTGATTAATTATTATATTTCACTTAAGAATTTTAACAACACAACACTTTATTTAAATACAATTATTATTATTTAGTAACAAAAAATTATAACCTATTTGTAAGACCTTGAATCTAACCAATTTTAAAAGATTCACAACTGAATTTTGTAAAACTAAAAACTTCAGCAATTAGATATAAGTATATTGTAAATGTTTGTACATTCAAAACATCTTGTTATCTTTCTCTGTAATCACAAGAACCTGTAATCCAACATTTTTATAAAAATCAACTAGCAGCAGCCTAAAGAAAATTGGGTTACAACGATCCTGCCAACCGCTGAGTCAGTAAAACTTTATCGCCAAGGCAAATTATTATATTACCATTGATGTTTATATAATCTGAATCCGAATCATTAACAAAACTGCTATTAAAATTACCTGCAGTAAAATAAAACCTTGTGTATTCATTTCAGAGAATTTTATGCATGTTAATCTTTTTATATAGTTAAGTATATAGCGCTGCCACAAGAACACTGAAGTTGGCAATCCTGACACTGAGGAGTGGGATTCAAATTCGAACGTCAGGCGGTGGCAAATACGATTGTAGCGAAAATATTGAAAAATTAAAGAATCAATTTTAATAGTTTAAATTAAATTCTTTTAATTGTTTTGTATGGAAAACAATTTGGCGCCTAAAGATCGGGATTTTTCTGAATACACACAGCAGATAAGATAGCGGAAAACCCTTAAACAGATGATAAACTGATCATACATCCAGGATAGGGGTTATTGTTCATAAAATTCATAAACTTATTAATCAACATACTTGGAGTTTTAAAGGACACATACTTGTCATATAATAGATGGGCGCCGGAACGCGTGGATAGAAGGAGACACCTATTAATTTTGTAACAATATTTATCTCTTTGTAGCAGCAGCCTCTCCTTAAATGAATCAAAATATTCAGAGACAAACATTTATAATTCCACATATATTCAGAGTTATATGGTGGTTCAGCATATGTTGTTTAAGAATATAAAGTACAAGGTGGCGCAGGGAAACGGGAAAATTTGAAGTTGATTTTGGCAGCCCTGTAGATGTAGCAGAAGTGAAACTGTCTTTCTAGCAGTAATGGGCATTTAGTTACTATGATGGAGCAGTGGAGCGGTGCAGAGCGTGCGGTCGCCGTAAGGGCATTTTACCGACATGGTGACAGTTTGACAGCTGCACAACGAGAGTTTCGGCGCCACTATCAGATCCCGCCCTGCGGTCAAGTTCCTTCGTTACACCCAATCGAAACGTGGGTTCGTAATTTTGAAGAGACTGGTTCAGCTTTGAAGAAAAAGCCTAGTGGGGGTGTACTGTCTGTACGTACCCCAGAAAACATTGATGCTGTGCGAACTGCCATCTTAAGGAGTCCTCGTCGTTTGGTGCAAAAAATTGCCTCGTCATTGCAGCTCGGACGTTGGAGCATTCAAAGAATACTCTATGAACTTCAATTCATCCATAAAAAACTTCAGATTGTGCAACAACTGAATCCTAATGATTGTGTATTGCGCCTGCAAATTTGTGAACAATTGTTGGCGAAAATCAATGAAGATGCTAACTTCATTCAAAATCTTTGGATGTCCGATGAAGCCCATTTTCACTTAAGTGGATACGTGAATAAGCAGAACTTCCGTTACTGGGCTCAAGGAAACCCTGTTTAGCTTCACCAGCGTCCATTACACAGTACCAAAGTTACCATATGGTGTGCAGTGTCGTGTCATGGGGTGATAGGCCCTTACTTTTTTGAAGATGAACGAGGCACTGCTGTCACTGTGACGTCTGAACGTTATCTCAACATGCTAGAGACATTTTTGGCTCCAAGCTCCATACTTTTCCAAATCTTGACAACAGGATGGAGCCACCTCACACACTGCCAGACAGTCTATGGCAGCAGTGAAACGTTTGTTTGGGGATCGCATAATTCAAGGAATGCTAACATTGTTTGGTCGCCCCGATCTCCAGACCTTTCAGTCTGTGACTTCTTTTTATGGGGACATCTGAAGAGCATCGTGTACCAGACTAGACCAAGAACCCTTGCTCAGCTTGTAACGTTTATTTTTGAAAATATTTATAAAATTGTACAAGTAGTAAATAATAGCTAAAAATAATGTGTACTAGCAGTTATATTTGACAAAGAAGTATGTGAGGGTGTGTGAAGGGAAAGTTTGTAAGACTGTCCTTTTTGATGTGTTACGGCTGTAAAGTTAATTGTTTGACAAAAAGAGTGACACTTACTAGATGTATGTGAGACGTTGTATTTCGCATCAGGCAGCTGCTCTGAGTGAAGAAAGGCATAACCCCCAATAAACCAATCTACCCTTTTTAAAACTTTGACACAGACTGAAAGCAAAGAGTTTGTCAATTCGATACAGTACAACATTAGATGCCAGAACAATTGCAACGTAGAAATTTGACGAAAGTCGTGATTACAAAGGAAGATTCGTTCCAGACTCAAAACAAAGCCAGAGTGCAACTTGAAGATAAACAATGGTGCAGCAGATTGAACAATACCAGTATTGTATCTATGTCAAAGCGTAACAGAAATTGGACACTAGGAGACGGCCATGAGAGACAAAGAAATGTCGCCTGATTTACAAGGGGAAAGTGAAACTCACGAATTCTGGAGTGCTTGAATGAGATTCCTAGTAAATAGAGAAAACGGCTGTAGGAACAATAAGGACGAATGGTAGTTCGACAAGAGAATCACGTGTAAAGCAGAGATACTCGAAAACCAATGACGAATATACAATTTGTCACACTGGCTAAAGAACCAATAAGAGTATCCAAGCAGATGGAAGATTCAGCAGAGGTAGGAGGGAGGAGAGTTTACTTGGTAGATCTCAGAACAGAAAAACGGCAGTCTAGTACTCATCTACAAAGTGATCACCACGAGTCATCTTAACTCGGTAACAATGTTTAGTCATCGATTCATTACATAAGCGTGAACAACTACAAGCGTTCGACACAATTTCAGAAGTGCGCATATCTAGAGTCTTGAGAACGGTTACTTCAGTGCGGACATTCAATTTCTCAAAGTGAACAATGAAGTGAATACGACAAATCGTACGAAACTCGTTGTTATAATTCTCACTAAATTCTAAACTCATAGCAAGAGAGTTGAACAGTTAATCGCGTTCGACAGACTATTAGTATAAAGTAATATCACGCGAAGTCAACATGTAAAACAGACTTTACAATTAATTAACTTCACCGTAATTTAAACAAAGTGTCGGAGAATACGGATACACAGTACAATACTAAGTGAAGACAAATTCAATTAACAGACATTCTACAATTACAAATAATTCACAAGAAACTATAAACATTACAGCAGCTTTTATATAATACAGAACACATCAACAGAGAGACTCAGTGCATATTCTACAACAGAGACATTAGACATCAAATCAGCAATCTAAACAACTACTTTAAAAAACATTATACATGAACTTTACCAACATCAATTAAGGACACTCATATTCAACACAATACGAGTGCCGTGAAAAGTGAACAGTTCGAGAATTCTTCAATAATTAAACAGTGATCGTGAGGTGCAGTGACCGCGAAGGGATACGTAATCTACAACGACTACGGAGACCAGCAACTACTAAACACAGAGGACCACATGATGTCACCGAGAGTATGAACTACGAATAATCAACGCTCTCAAACTAATGGTACTTTAGAGTTAAGTCAATAAACTCAATTCATTCAAGTCAAAGAACTCACACTAATAATTAATTAACCTTGAGAACTGCCTCTCAGTGCTCTGCATTCGACTGAAGCGAAATAAAACGTCAATTAGTAAATTCTTAAAAAATCATATCTAAACAGTAATCTAAATTTGCCAAATACAATTGTAGATTATAATTTACAATTATAAGTGTTAGAAAATTATTAAATGTTAATTAATCGTGATTTCAGAGATACTCATTGTTAAGATAAGAGAAGTGATTCTACTTAAGGAAATATCCATACAGAGTGTTATATTTGTAATTTGCTACAACTTAATTAATTAAATAAGTATTAGACAAAATATTGTTGTTGTGTGTTTGGCAAATGAATCCTTTATATCCACATCCTAGTAGATATGAGGTGGCGCCCGGGAAATTGAAACATTTTGGCAGTAAGTGATTTTTTAATTATTAATTTATTACTTGTTTAACCACCCGAAGTAAGAATTCTTTATATTTGTCGCCCAACTCGCGTGGCATAATCTAAATTTAGATTTGTCAAAAAGGCAGATGAATGAATTGAGTTAAATAAGTTAACTAAACTGAGAATTAGAAATAAAATAAAAGTATTAATAAATAGAGTAGACATTAAGAACATAGGGCTAGTAATTGTAACTACAGTTGCTTAGTCACGGTTCGAATATATACGGTATATGTTGACGCGAAGTAAGACACGCAAAATGGAAAAAGAAACACCTTATACGACAATGGCCAGTGAAGAAGAAACACAAGCACCAAGGAGAGCTGAAGAGAGCGAAGAGATGGAGATATATAACCAAATGGGAGATCCTCAAGTCATAGCAATGATGGAGGAAGAAATCAGAATGGATATTGAAAATATAAGGGCAGAAGGACCACGCGCAGAAGTTGAACAAGTAAGTGCGACAGTACCACAGATGGAGAAGGAACAAATAAGGGCAGAAGGACCACAGCCAAAAAATGAGCTGCAAATGCTATACGAATTGATGAAAGAAGATAACAAGAAATTACAGAATAAATTAGAAATAAGTCTGAATAAATTACAAGAAGACAATAAGAAGATACGAGAAGACATTCAAGATGTTAAAGTAAATCAGAAGAAATTAGAAGAAAAAGTTGAAGTAAATCAGAATAAATTAGAAGTAGCTATTAAGGATATTACAGTAAAGCACACTAAGTTAAGAGAGGAGATAAAAAACGATATGAACACGTTGCATGACAAATTAGTTGGTGATATTCAAATAGTGAATAAAACATGGCGTGAAGAATTGAATAAGACTGAGCATAATTTTGGCGAGGTGGTACAGCAACAAAGTGAAAAATTTAAGTGTGAAATACAAAAAACTACTAAAAACTTAAGTGAAAATTTAAATCGAATCAATCAGGAAGTGAGAAGAGAAATAAAAACAACGAAAGAAGTCGTCCGAGAAGAAGTCAGAAATATTTCTACCGTAAACAAAGAAGAAATGGAAGAACAATTAAGAAAATTAGCTGAAGAAAAGGGTCGACGCACCGACGAGATGAAAGAAGATCAAGAGCAATTAAAACGAAAATTAACAGAGTTGGAGTCAAGACCAATGGTAAACAACCAGAATACTATTGTGGCTAACCAAGAACAGTTAAAGGAGGTACGGTACAACGGACGAGACGCCTACCCCATGGAATTTCTAAAAGAATTAAAAGAGGTTAAAGAAATATATTACCCCAGCGGAGGTATTAAGTGGATTAGCAGGCATCTAGAGGGTGAAGCAACAGTATGGTGGAGAATCGTACAATCCCAAATACATACGTTTGAACAATTTGAGGAGGCGTTTACCAAGAAATTCTGGAGTCAACAAATTCAAGAAAACATCCGGGACAGCTTGGAGTACGGATGTTATTATCCGAATGGTAAACTCACTATGGTGCAATACCTCGAGAATAAATTCTACAGTGCAGACAACTGATCCCACCAATCTCGGACCAGCATCTAATTCGCAAACTTGCACGCCACTATGGTAAGGAAATAGAAGTTGCCATCATAACTAGAGGCGTCCAACAAGTAGATCAATTTGAAAGCTTATTAAATGAGTTTGCTACCATACAACAACGAGAAATGAGAGGATCGTATCGGCAGCCACAACAGACAACGGTTGACAACGGTGGAAGACATATTAACAATGGCTATCATAAAACGAAGGGTATGAAAGTGGAGACTGAACACGAGGGTCACAGACCTGGGTGGCGCAATAAACAAACGTTTGGTACAGAGGATAGGGGAACAAAACAGCCCATTGTCAACACAGTAACAATTGAGCGTCAACAACCTGGCCCTTCACAAGAATCACGTACAAAAAACGACCAGCCAACCCACTGTCGCGGCAACAATACTTAGCTAGTAGAAAAATAAATAACCAGTTAGACGTAGCATTAGATTATATTGATGTTCGTGAAGAATTGGATAAAATGGATGAAGAAGAAGAAACCACTAATTTCCCATACAATAAATGTCCGGAAATAAAAATAAAATTAAATAATGTAGAAGTAACTGCACTAATTGATTCGGGGAGTCAATTAAACAGCATTGCCGAAACGTGGTTCAACCATAATAAAGATAAGTTAGGTAGAATCGAGCTATTAAACTTATCGAATACCAATATAAAAGGTGCATTCGGACATAAATCAAAATTAATACGAACACAAGTACTTTTAGAAGCTGAGATTGATAATTATAAATTTGACTTAGTATTTTTTATCATCCCTGGACTGAATAAAGACTGTATACTAGGAATAAATATGTTGAAGGAAGGTGAGTGTAGTATAGATTTCCAGCAAAATGTAATGCATATTAAAAATAGAAATTATAAGAAAAATGTAGAGGATCCTAATGAAATTGTACATATACATCAGGTCGCTTTGGATAAAGAAATGGCCGATGAGGAATCTATTAACTTTCAAGAAGCTGTCGAAGAGTTAACTAATATAAATACAGAAATGAAGAAAAAATTAACTAAAATATTAATGAAAAATAGAAATCTATTCCGAGAAGAACCAGGCCGAATTCATGGATATGAACATGAACTACGTATCACAGACAACACCCCCTTCTTCCAAAAGGGATGGCCTATACCAATTGCCTATCAAGACAAAGTCGAAGAGGAGATCCAGAAAATGTTAAGATACGGAGTGATCGAGCGAGCGAGCAGCCAATATATCAATCCCATGGTGACAGTTATAAAAAAGGACCAGAGCGTAAGATTGTGTTTGGACGCCAGGAAGTTAAACAAGGTGATGATACCTGACTTCGAAGGGGCACAACCAATCAACGAGCTCATTGCTAATTGCGGAGGAGTAAAATATATGTCATTGATCGATCTACGCTCCAGCTTCTGGCAGGTACCACTTAAGCGAGAATGCAGGGACTTCACCGGGTTTCTATATAAAGGAAAGACCTACCGCTTCACAGTCACACCGTTTGGATTAAAGACAAGTCTGGCCAGCCTGACGAGAGGATTGGATACTGTGTTGTCAGATGCAGTCAAGAAATTTACGATAATATATGTAGACGACTGCCTATGTCTATCTAACAGTCTGGAGGAACACCTCACACATTTAGATCTATTATTGACCAATTTATACGAAGCAAACATCACAGTGAACTTCAAAAAATCACAGTTTTTCCGTAGAGAAATTAATTATCTTGGTTACTGTTTATCAGTAGAAGGCCTTAGTCCTATGCCAGACAAGGTAAAGGCAATCCAAAATTTTCCACGTCAAAGAAATCAAAAGCAACTAAAAGGGTTTTTAGGACTTACAAATTTTTATAACAGATTTACCAGTCGATATGCTGAAACAACATCTTTATTAATACAATTGTTAAAGAAGGAGCGCAACTTCAAGTGGACGGAGCAGCACAACCGACAATTTAAATTAGTCAAAGAATTATTTATAGATACTGTAATTTTAAAACACCCAGATCTCAAGAAGCAATATTATTTACAAACGGATGCCAGCAACTACGCACTAGGAGGGCAATTGTTTCAATATGATGACGAAGGATGCATCGCCGTCGTAGCTTTTACTAGCAGAACTTTCAAAGGTGCTGAATTAAACTATCACACAACCGAGAAGGAACTGCTGAGTATCATACATTGTTTGAAGAAATTTCGGATATACTTATTAGGACATAGATTCACAATCATAACAGATAATAAAGCTCTCACATTCCTACACAAATGTCACCTATCAAATGCTAGAATTACCCGCTGGATACTGTGCATCCAAGAATACGATTTCGACATTGTGCATTGTAAAGGCAAAGAAAATATTGTAGCCGACATACTAAGCCGAAACCCAGAGGACGCTATGGACAGCAGTGATGTCAGTTTTAGTGAAGAGATGGAAATTAATCGTATTACCTTGAAATTGGATAAGAAAATAATGAAGGATATAAAAAATATTGAGAAATTGCAGCGCCAAGATCCTAAATTGAACAAAATTATTTGTGAATTAGAAAGTAAGGAAGACCAATGAAAATTAAGTAAAAAATGTGAAAATTAAGTAATAAATATCAATATGTTAAAAAAATCCTATACCGACAAGACAAGAAGTCATGGAAAATATATGTACCGAATAACATGAAAGAAAATTTAATTCAAGAATTACACGTTGTATACGGACACTGCGGCATACAAAAAACCAAAAGACTTTTTCGAGAGTACTTTACTGGAGACAGAATAAACAAAACGATACATCAAATCATTACTAAGTGCGATACATGTCAGCGATGTAAGGATCATCATAAGAATAATGTAGGAGAAACCATACCGATGCTGCCAAAGAAGAAAGGGGAGTTAATCAGTATGGACTACTATGGACCCCTAATTACATCGACTGGAGGTGTTATATACATTCTTGTTATCATCGATAATTTCACAAAGTACGTCAAACTTTATGGGTTGAAAAGAGCTACAACTCGTGCTACCATAAATAGACTCAAACAATATATAACGTCATGGGGAAAACCGTTATCAATTGTCACTGATAATGGGACCCAATTCACTACTAATATATGGACAAGGAGTTTACGAGAACTAGGAATTAAACCGAAGTTTACCGCTATTCGGAACCCTTGTACAAATATAGCCGAGAGAACTAACAGACAGCTAGGCAACTTATTTCGAGTATTTGTCAAAGAGAAACACTCAAATTGGGCCAAGTATATCCAAGCCATTGAAATTTGTTTAAATGAGACATACCATAGTACCATTGAGATGAGTCCAATCGAGGCACACTTTGGAAAGAAACCAACCAGAGAGTGGACCAAATTTATTGACAGAAGTGTGATTTCCGAACCAGCTACTTATAAGCCGGAAAACATTTATTTAAGGATTAAAGAAAAGAGAGAGCGACATGCAAATAAGATGAACCAAAGAGAACTAACAACATTCGCCATCGGTGACCTGGTATTAGTTAAAACATGTCCAATATCCGATACAATGAATAAGATAATAGCGAAATTTTGCGACCTGTACGAAGGACCATATAGGGTTGCGAAGCAAATAAGTAAAGCTACTTATACGTTAGAATATTTGGACGAGAAGAAAGGAACAAGAGGAAATTTCAATGTCCGACAGCTAAAGCAATATATTACCTGACAAGAAGAGCAGTAAAAGGAAATAATGCGTTAGTAACGATCGGTTACGTGAGTAAGCAAATTGTAGCACTCATATAATAAATATGATATAATAAAGTGATGTATAATAATTGTAAAATTTTAAAGTAATAATCGAAGTAAGGTTATCAACTGACGATGTATATCAGAGTAAAGATTTATATTTTGTATATTATGTATAAGAATGAAAGTATATCTAAGAAAAACAAGACAAAGACATTGAACAATGACTAACAATGAAAGTAATGATAAGAACTAAGTGATAATTAATATGATATTATGAATTTTGTTGTTGTTGTATGCATTTGCAAGTAGAAAATTATTGACAAATGAAAAATATATATAAATGGATATTTAACTAATAGAAAGTAAGAAAGAACAGTAATAGTATCTAGGTGGATAATTATATGTAAACAGATGTACATAATGAATTAGATAGTTGTTAATTTTATATTATGATATGTTAGGAAGATAAGTGGTCTGAATGGATGGTAGTGCGTAGGATTGTAAACAATTGTATAGGTTAGAATAGCAAACAGAAAAGTGAAACCGCTAGTAGGACCCTTTGCCAAGTAACAAGGTGTGAATGAGAGAGTGACAGGGGATGAATGGGAGAGGTCATAAATCTCAGCCCAGACACAAGGGTACACTGTAGACAGTTTCGAACGTAAACAAACCAAGTTGAACGTACTCGAACCCGTTAAAGGGATTACATCACTAGCAGTAAATGTAACTCATTAGATATTTATACTTAATTAATTAAAATTTACATAATTAATTAAAATTTACATAATTAAAAAAAAAAAGGCACAAATTTTATTATTTGATTTTGTTACACGCCATCAATTAATAAAAATTTAAGGACAATGTAACGTTTATTTTTGAAAATATTTATAAAATTGTACAAGTAGTAAATCATAGCTAAAAATAATGTGTACTAGCAGTTATATTTGACAAAGAAGTATGTGAGGGTGTGTGAAGGGAAAGTTTGTAAGACTGTCCTTTTTGATGTGTTACGGCTGTAAAGTTAATTGTTTGACAAAAAGAGTGACACTTACTAGATGTATGTGAGACGTTGTATTTCGCATCAGGCAGCTGCTCTGAGTGAAGAAAGGCATAACCCCTAATAAACCAATCTACCCTTTTTAAAACTTTGACACAGACTGAAAGCAAAGAGTTTGTCAATTCGATATGGTACAACATTAGATGCCAGAACAATTGCAACGTAGAAATTTGATGAAAGTCGTGATTACAAAGGAAGATTCGTTCCAGACTCAAAACAAAGCCAGAGTGCAACTTGAAGATAAACAATGGTGCAGCAGATCGAACAATACCAGTATTGTATCTATGTCAAAGCGTAACAGAAATTGGACACTAGGAGACGGCCACGAGAGACAAAGAAATGTCGCCTGATTTACAAAGGGAAAGTGAAACTCACGAATTCTGGAGTGCTTGAATGAGATTCCTAGTAAATAGAGAAAACGGCTGTAGGAACAATAAGGACGAATGGTAGTTCGACAAGAGAATCACGTGTAAAGCAGAGATACTCGAAAACCAATGACGAATATACAATTTGTCACACTGGCTAAAGAACCAATAAGAGTATCCAAGCAGATGGAAGATTCAGCAGAGGTAGGAGGGAGGAGAGTTTACTTGGTAGATCTCAGAACAGAAAAACGGCAGTCTAGTACTCATCTACAAAGTGATCACCACGAGTCATCTTAACTCGGTAACAATGTTTAGTCATCGATTCATTACATAAGCGTGAACAACTACAAGCGTTCGACACAATTTCAGAAGTGTGCATATCTAGAGTCTTGAGAACGGTTACTTCAGTGCGGACATTCAATTTCTCAAAGTGAACAATGAAGTGAATACGACAAATCGTACGAAACTCGTTGTTATAATTCTCACTAAATTCTAAACTCATAGCAAGAGAGTTGAACAGTTAATCGCGTTCGACAGACTATTAGTATAAAGTAATATCACGCGAAGTCAACATGTAAAACAGACTTTACAATTAATTAACTTCACCGTAATTTAAACAAAGTGTCGGAGAATACGGATACACAGTACAATACTAAGTGAAGACAAATTCAATTAACAGACATTCTACAATTACAAATAATTCACAAGAAACTATAAACATTACAGCAGCTTTTATATAATACAGAACACATCAACAGAGAGACTCAGTGCATATTCTACAACAGAGACATTAGACATCAAATCAGCAATCTAAACAACTACTTTAAAAAACATTATACATGAACTTTACCAACATCAATTAAGGACACTCATATTCAACACAATACGAGTGCCGTGAAAAGTGAACAGTTCGAGAATTCTTCAATAATTAAACAGTGATCGTGAGGTGCAGTGACCGCGAAGGGATACGTAATCTACAACGACTACGGAGACCAGCAACTACTAAACACAGAGGACCACATGATGTCACCGAGAGTATGAACTACGAATAATCAACGCTCTCAAACTAATGGTACTTTAGAGTTAAGTCAATAAACTCAATTCATTCAAGTCAAAGAACTCACACTAATAATTAATTAACCTTGAGAACTGCCTCTCAGTGCTCTGCATTCGACTGAAGCAAAATAAAACGTCAATTAGTAAATTCTTAAAAAATCATATCTAAACAGTAATCTAAATTTGCCAAATACAATTGTAGATTATAATTTACAATTATAAGTGTTAGAAAATTATTAAATGTTAATTAATCGCGATTTCAGAGATACTCATTGTTAAGATAAGAGAAGTGATTCTACTTAAGGAAATATCCATACAGAGTGTTATATTTGTAATTTGTTACAACTTAATTAATTAAATAAGCATTAGACATAATATTGTTGTTGTGTGTTTGGCAAATGAATCCTTTATATCCACATCCTTGTAGATATGAGGTGGCGCCCGGGAAATTGAAACATTTTGGCAGTAAGTGATTTTTTAATTATTAATTTATTACTTGTTTAACCACCCCAAGTAAGAATTCTTTATAAGCTCAAGACACAGATTGAAGAGGAAATCGCCAATATCCCAGGTGACACATTGCGCCGCGCTATGCAAAACCTACAGAAACGACTTACTGAATGTGTATGGCAAAATGGGCAGCATTTGACTGATGTAATTTTTAAAAAGTGATGCCTAATGTAATTTCCAGTCTTGTAGAACATATTGTGAGCCTCAAATAAAGTTTTGTAACGTTCCTTCATTTTTTCTAATTATTTCAAATTTTCCCGTTTCCCTGCACCACCCTGCACTTACAGTGCTGTATAAACAAATTAATGACTTACAATTTTACTAATGTGACAGTGAGTTTCATGTGTCAACGTTTTTGAATATATAGTTACATATAATGTAGATTAATTCCATTTTATGTTTCTTGTTATTAGGTCAAAGTTTGGGATATGGATTTGTAAACTACCACAGACCTGAAGATGCTGAAAAAGCAATTAACACATTGAATGGCCTTAGGTTGCAAAATAAGACGATAAAGGTAAATTTTTTAGGTTTTAGTATAAAGCATATATTATATGCATTGTCTGGTTTCTGTATGTGATTTAGTGATTGTACATTGTATAAGCTATGAACCCTTTTTTTAACATGATAATGTTTTTAGGCTGGGGGTCATTCCACAAAAACGTTATCGAAAAATGTAATGATTCCACACTTTCGATTCCCCACAGTCTAGAAATCTTTTGTTTACAAAACATTATCATGCTTCAATGTTTCGGTTTCGTCGAAATTCTTTATGTGCACACGCGTATGTGTGTGTGTGTGTGTGTGTGTGTGGGGGGGGGGAGTTTTTTAATAAATAATGTGTAAAATTTACTCAGTAGTATGTACAACATAACTGACTCTTAACAAAATAAAGACTATAATTGTGTCAGCATTCTTATTTTAAACATGCATGTTTTACAAAAATATCAAACTTAACGTCACACACACACACACACACACACACACACACACACACACACACACACACACACACACACACACACACACACACACAAAGTTCTTATAATATTGAATATTTGTAATATTAAGAACTAATATATACAAGTCTGACATGGAACACAAATATTTTAGATTAAAATTTTGAAATTTTTACTTTAATTGCCTGAACCAGTTTTCACTCATTGCAAGCTTCATCAGAGGCTGCTGCTGAGAGAACTGTCCAATCTGTTTGTGGTGACAGCACTGTCAAAAGATCATTTTGTGTGTATGTGTGTGTGTGTGCACGCGGTGTTCAATTGGTATGTGTAATTTCAATTGTTTCTGTTAATTTAGGATGGTGTTTCCATGCATATTCCTGTGTTTGTATATTTCCAGTTGTTCAAGTGTGTACATGTAGAATTTCTATGTTGTCATTATAAATGCATAAACAAACATACACAAATGCATGGAAACATTTAAATGAACAGACACAATCTAAGTCACATACTATTTTATCACATTACACAACGCAGAACAGACACACACACAACAGTCTTTTGAATGACAGGTCGTCACCAAAAACAATGAACACCACTCCTAGCGGCAACCTCTGACAAAGCTCGCAAAGAGCTAAAACTGTAAAGGTAAAAATTTCAAAATTTTTATCTAAAATATTTGTGTTCCATGTCAGAATTGTGTATATTAGTTCTTAACAATACTAATGTAACAATAATGTAACTAATACACGTATAACAATAGTTCAGGACACATCACGGACAACAAAGTCTAGAATTTTATTGTATATGTTGCGTGTTATAAGATAATATTGTGTGTGTGTGTGTGTGTGTGTGTGTGTGTGTGTGTGTGTGTGTGTGTGTGTGTGTGTGTGTGTGTGTGTGTGTGTGTGTGTGTGTGTGTGTGTGTGTGTGTGTGTGTGTGTGTGTGTGTGTGGAGATAAGAAGGATCTTCAGCAACTGTATTGAAGCTGTATGTTGTATGTGCTGCGTATATATAAAGAAACAAGACTCAAAATGTTTTATATTAAACTAAAGTTTCATCTGATCAAAGGAATTAAGCCTGAAATGTTAATGCATTGAATTAAATTTCAGTATCATAGAACCTAACAATTATAAATATTGTAACGAGTGAATTGGGTGTGTACTTCCTTATTCTTAAAGCCCCTCGTTGGGTTCGTCAATATGTAACAATAAACTAGGGTCGTACCTGTTAAAATGTATCACAATTGTTTATTTTGTGTATTAGTGTGAATGTAGTGTGTTTGCCTCACACTGGTCGTTACATAAATCGACGTCACTACTGGAGTCCATAGCGTTGTCAATGTTACCAGTACAACCTACCTGTTAATTCATAGGGATTACGATTCCCGGGTGGCGCCAAATTGTTTCTGTTAAAACAATTAAAATATTTAATTTCTAAGATAATACGTGGTATTAGCATGGACAGCTGTGGCGTTCGAATTGTTCCCGCTGCTATACAGGGTTGTCGACTCGTCCACTCGTGATGAGCGCTAGTTGGCTGTTGCTTAAAACTCGCTAACACACATATATTCTACAAAAATCCTATGAAATAACAAGATAGTAATGTTCTGTACTGTATTTTTAATACAAATTTGGTCATCAATAAATATGACAAATGAATTATAAATAATTTTATAACATTCGGCTCCGGCTTAGAGCTTGAAACACAAAATATCTCAGAGTTGGCAAAATTGATTTCAAAACATTATCGTTGCCGAGATGGCATCAAGTTACTTTTAATAAATTACTATGTTTAAAATCTGGAGTTCTTTTGATCATGAAATAAGACATAAACGTTGGTTACATTAAAAAAGTACACTACCATACCTTATACGTACTTAGAAATTATAATGTGTTTTTACAATTTGTTCGGTAGTGTCGTATTTCTGTTACAAAAATTGTGCTCTCAAATAAGGTTATATTTTGATTAATGAAATGTTTTTTAAGTAAGTAAATTATGCCTTTACCTTTGAAAGAAAATACTACTTTTTAAATAGTGAGAAATTTTATCATTTGAAAAATATTTTAAGTAATTTGGGGTTTTGGGATTAAGGAATTTATTCGGTACTTATCAGTTCATATCATGTTGAAATGTCGTCATCAGGATAGTCATATATTCTTCAAATTTGGGCTGGTTTTGAACTTCTAACATCTTCTTCAATCTGGTCTTGGGTTTTTCTCTAATTAATTTATTTAATTTGGTTCCTGGACATCGTGAATTCTTTATAGATCGACGTCTATTTGTCTTTGGTCATCTTGGTTCACTGATTCGATTTTTTGTAACTGTTTAAATTAAAATTTCAATCGTTCCAATTTTGCGTGCCGCTTACCCATGCGTCGTTTTTTAGAGTCTATATAATTTAACGGAAAATAAGCCCTCAACGTCTCGTTGTCATAGTAACCATAATTCTGTGATTGGTTAATTGCTCCTTTAAAGACATTGTTAAAATATTTGAATTTTTATTCAAATTTATTAAGTATTTTCCTAATGGTTTTATTCCTTTATAATTCCTTTGGGATAATAAATGGCATCACTATTATCTTTCTTTCCTTTCAAAGTTTACAACGATACCTCATAAGGTCATATTTTGTTATACATTAACTATAGTCTAATTATTTGACATTTAATAAATAACATATCTTTCTTAAATTAAACTATTACACTAATATTTCTGTTTTAAAATAATTGATATATAATTACTGTCCATTCACTGGTCTTAGATTAGTAAGATTTCTTGTGAAATTGATACAATTTACCTTTGAATGTCTTTGGCAGTTAGATGTTTTCATAGTCAAGATTAGCCATGATTGTTTTTTGGTGTATTTCTTTTTAAATTACATTCTGAATTCAGCCTGATGGGCTTCACTTATTTGTTTGTGTTTTAACTACTATTCAACATACATTTTCATTACTCTTCTTTTAAAATATAATAATTAGGTTTATGGACTGTAGGTTCCTTTCAGCCATATTCCTCTTTTAACATTGAACCAACTATTCTTTACAAGTCATGAGTTATTATCAGTTCTAATATTGATTTCTTTCTTTTGTTACAAACTAAAGTGATAAACATTGTCACTTTTCATAAAATTATGAAGGTTAATTCCCCTTTCAACATGGGGTGTTGTATTCTTTGCAATGTTAATTCTAATAACAAAACTTTAATTCTATTCTACCATACCATGTTAACACAAGTTACTTGTCTGGGCTTTCTCCCTGAATAACATCCCAAGCTTCCTTTATATTAATTTGGAATATTATTGCTAATTATTTCTAGATATATTAATTTTTACAATGTCACTCCAATCATTGGTTGTTCATCAATGTTTTATAAAGTGTCTCCTTACTTATCATTATATTTTTAATGTTCCACATACACTTCCACTATTTTTTAGGGTATTTACACTTCACTAAAGCACTTCACTTTGGTTCACTGTTTTGTATTTAATGTTATTTAATGGGTAATCCCTATACTTTCTCCTACCATTTCTCACTATTTCGTTTTAGTATGATATTTACTATTAACAATATTAGGTTAGTTGTGTTTTGTTAAATCTAACCTTTCTGACTGTGTTAGTGTACTTTTTCTGTATTACATTGCTTTACAATTGTATTGTCTTTAAAATGGGTTCATAGGTTAAATTAATGATAATAATAATATTGGTTTCATTAATACATAATTATTCGAGGTTTATTGACAGTATACTATCTTTCCCTTTTATATGTGTGTTAGTTTCCCCTTGGGTTTAACCTGTCTCCCCTTCATTCTTCCTCTTCTCCGTCGTCTTCATCTTCATTCTTCCTCTTCTTCATCTTCAATAGTCTTCATCTTCATTCGGTTCTCCTCTTCTTCTCTTCTTGTTTAAATTCCATTTAATTGTAGGGATCTGTTCTCTTCCTCTGGTTCTTCTTTAGTTTTGTGTTCATCATTGATTTGTCTATCATATTTTTCTTAAGTATGTTACGTGGTTCCCTTCTTTATGTTTAGGTTGTTGGCTCAATCACTTGGGTTGGGTAATATCGTTGTACGTCGTGTCAAAGTATTTACATTTTAATCATTTTTTAAACATTTTATTTTATATGAAGTATTTTTATATCAAGAATTATCTTTTTTATCACTGGTACGGGATTTGGCTTAATTGTATCATTACAATATGTGTTTTAAGATTCAGAAACTTTAGTGCTTAGTAATACTTAATGTAATGGGTTTTAACTTACTCATGGAAGAAAAACTTTAAAACTGGAAATTAGCAATACAATATTAATTCTACAGAATACTACCTGATGTGTTTCTTCATTACCTTAACTTGATAATGGTTCAATTTGAAAATTACATTCTTCCCAATCATTACTAATCTAGTTGGATGCTCAAATAACCTAAAATAAGTTTTGGTATTAACAGTTGTATCCTTTCAAATATACAAGCTGTATAGAAAATATAAATAACCACAGACTTTTAATCTGTGTGCTTATATGGATTTTTAATATCTAAATTTATTAAGGTAGTTTAAGTGTTACTTCTGTTTTTTTATTTGAGCCCATGATAATTTCTACAAATGCTATTTTTCATTTATGTTATTAATAAAACAACTGTAATAAGAAGTTCTGTATAATGTATATAAATTAAATTTTGTTAACTTTACATGGTAATTAATTTTATAAACATACGGAATTTTTCTATTAAATTATTGCTCTTGTCAAAATATTACAACTTTCACAGAGAGTGTTATCCAATAGAATAAATCTTCTAGGCTATGATCTCTCACACTAACTAATTAGAATTAATATTAGGCATTACCTGTATTAACTTCCCGTCTTGTGACTTATCTGTTTTAATTTCTAAAACGATACGTTTCGAGGATAAATCCTCATCTTCAGGTTTTAATATTACAAAAACATCAAATTCACCTGAACGGGGTTGTCAATTACTTAAAACACATAAAAACACCACACATAATTTTACATTGATATAGTCTCGGCACAGTCCGATGCGCATCGTCTCGTTGCCAACGATTAACTGTTGTACTTTATCCTGTATGACCGTTATCATTTCCCGTGGACACATCGATATCGATGGCTGTGTTGTACAGTAGATTACATCGAAACGAAACTTTATCATTAAGTAGTTGGTCCGCTTGTAACTTAGAAGCCTTGTATATCTCATATTCCTCCACAGCGTTCATGTATGCACCTTTTTTGAAATTATGAAGCAGTTTAAAGTTTATGTGGAAGTCTGAGTATTTATGATTATACAGCATTAAATGTTGAGCGTAACTAGATCATGTTTTCGAGATATCACTTTTGGGTAGGTGTTCCTTAAAACATTCGGCTGATTGTCTGCCCGTTTATCCTATATAAAATTTGTCGCAGTCATCGCATTCAAGCTTGTATACTCCAGTTTTCTCTTCATCCGGGATGTGAGTTCTTTGTCCCAAACGTTTTTTGATGTTATTTGTCGTTTTGAAAGCCACTGTTATTTTACGTTTCTTTAACTCATTCTTTACAATGACTGGTAGTACATTCGTGTACTCAGTTACTATAAACTTCGTATCTTTTTTAGTTGGGCCGGTTATTCAGCTTTTACTATTCATTTTTACTGAGTGTTTTCTTACTAGCTTGTCTACGATTTCACCGTTATACTCATTAGCGATAGCTATACTTTTGATGATATTAGTCTCTTCTACTCTGTCTTTTTGCTCAAGGGGAATAACAAGCATTCTATGAACAAACGCGTTGAAGGCTGCCATTTTTTGGGAATATGGATGGTACGATTCAGCATGAATAGTGTAACGTACCAAATTGGCAGTTACGTAAAATAACTATCGAATACGTCAAATAAAAGGATATCATGAAAATATTTCATCGTGCATAAAAGAAGGAACAGGAGAATATAAATAAAGTGTGTATCTATGAACGAATATTATTGAAACTTCCCAACGAAGGAGAAGGAAGAATAATAAGGATATCATCGAGTATAACAAAGAGAGAAAAAAATACCAACGAGCCAATATAATACGTTAGAATCCAGGCCCAATAGATCCAAAATAGTGAGGGGACATGACGAAAATAATTATTAAAATAAAAAGGAGACGAATCAAGTACAATCACTATGGTGATAAAACAAACGAATTTGTTTATTAGTGTGAAATAATATGGGACAATGATTACCATAACCACGAATAAAAATATGGAAGAGTATGACAATATAAAGGACATGGATTATTACAAATAATGTATAACCAAGGAGTACACCGACAGTGAGAAACAACTAACCAGAAGAAGAAAGGAAGAAGAAGTGAACAGAAGAAATGTACCATGAAGAATGAAGATTATGTATGAACAGTACAAGACATAAACATTCACAAGATATACAAGGAATTAAAATCAATATTGTGAACAGAAGAAGTATGATGATTATTCAAATACCAATAATAGAGAAACCAGTGTTGAGCATAATTAAGTGATCACAAACAATGACAGTGAGTGCTTAATGTAAGTGTAACAATATGTGATATGATAACCATTTTACCCCAAGTAAACAACACAAACAATACCAGTGAAAATGTTTATAACGGAGCAAAGTGATTAACCATTATAAGTGAAAGAATCCACGATTAACTAGTAAAATGCACAGACAATTAGTGTAACAAGTTTAATCAAGATTGTAAAATCACATAGATAATCAATAAGACCACCAAAAAATATGAGACAGAACAGTAAATTAATTGTTCATAGGAATTAATAATAAATGCTTTGTAAGCCCGAATATGAAATGTGCCTGAATGCCATAGCAAGACAGGACAAAATGTAAATGAATACCAGCACAAGTAGTAGCAAATATGCTAGTTTGTTATGTATAAACCAATCAATGTACCAAAACCTGGGTGCAACCCATCAAAATATGTAACATTATTAGACTAAGAATACCTGTGTTATTGTTTCAACAAATAGTGTAAAAATGTGTATAACTTAATAATAAACCATTGTAGTAGAATGCCATAATGAGATGGAAATAGTTGAGTTAAATACTGCATAAAAGTATGTAGAGCATTGTTGTCAGACAACTGACACATAACCTCACAAGAATTGAACCTATAACATAAAATCATGTACATTAGTTAAACCAAGCAATTATCTACAATTGTTTCAAACAGAAACTAGCTAAGAATATTAATGCAAACCAATGAATACCATATGTACTGAAGAACACAGCAATTGAATCAGATTGAATATAATATCATAAAGTTAAATGGACAGAACCCCAATGTGACAAGAGAGTTAGTCAAAAAACATTATCAAAACTTATCAAAAGAATGTGACAATTGTTACCAGTAGTTAGAGAAATGTCTAATACTGCTATGAGAACACTTCACAAATGTAATACTAGTAGTTTAATAATTAAAATATTATAAACTAACTAACTGCAATTGTAAAACCAGATGTAAATAAACACCATGCTATAACTTAGAGAGCTTTCAGATAACGAAAAGTTGATGAATACATTGAACCAACAATGTACAACAATTGTACACTATTTTAATTACTAACATTATATCCCATGTGTACTAAAATAACTAAATAAGTGACAAAATGGAAGGATGAGAACAGAAGGTATTTTGATCATACTATAAGTATATACAAAATAATATTTTTTAGCAGAATAAAGTATGAACAAATGTAAATAAATGTACATATTAGTGTTAGGATGTCAAACATATGTAGTAGAATAAGGAATGATGGCGTTATAAGTGAATATAAACAATCGAACATGGTTGGTATAGACGCCATTAACAGATTTTGTTTAAACTATAAATATAACCATTTTATGTACTAACATGAAGGAGAAATGGACTCAAAATGTTTAGTAATAAGTATTACAGTGTAATTATAACGAAATATGGTGAAAAAGACTTATTTATGTTAAGAGTCACCATATTAGTTTTCAAGATGACCAAGTGAATTAATAATAGACGGATTTAGTGCTTGTTTAGACTTAAAATAAAGCCACAAGTGTCCGCGATTTAATGCCACTATCCAAATGACGATATGACCAAAGATAAGAAACTTATGACCATTATAAGTTTTTCAATCATTTTGAGTATCCGTGCATACGTCACAAATAATCTCGAACCCACACTTAGAGTTGTCAAAAATTAAAAGTTTTATTTGGCCAAAGTGTTTTGGGGTTGAGAGTTTGACCTTTTGAACCAATTAAATAGCTTAAAATGACCAGACGAGAAAGAGACGCTTTAGCGAAATGTATCATTCGTTCTGCATCACTCACGGCGAGAGGTCTATGCCGAAAGTCATCAAAATATTTTTGAAATGTGCGCGTCACCTACAGTAGTATACAAACAAACATTAACCTGTACACAAGACCACATTACCGAGTGTCCAGTGAATTAAGTGAACAGTGAATTAACACGACCAGTGTATAATAAGGGTCATGTTTTGTGAATATAATCAGGGAGTACAGTATTTTAATTATTTTAAAGAAAATAATAATAAAAAAATAATTCTCATTGATGAACGAAAATTATTGTTTGGACTAGTCATAACGCTTGAGTGCGTTTAATAATCAATGATGGACAATTATCAGAATTTAATGAACTAGTTGTAGCACAATCCAAGGACAATAATTAATTCAAAAAATAATTATTTTATATTTTTAAAATAATTGAGAAAGGCGGAATTAAATTTAGATACCGCTCATCATTAAGCAATATAGTCGCTTACTTGACTATAACTTTTGAGTTAATAAATAATTATTTTCTTGTGCAAATATTTTCACGTCTGATAATTACACATCAAACGATTTATAAATAAAATGTTTGTAAGTATATAATTAAGGATTTTACGAACAACATTACTTATTCTAAATAATCACTTACGTGTTACTAGGAAACTAACCTAGAACCGAAGAATATAATTTTTGTCACAAAGAAACAATTCTGTTCTTGAATGATGTTAATGAGATGAAAGCAATAATAAGAGTTTTTTTCTTTAGATTTTTTCTCTTCCCAGTACATGGTTCTGCTAATTAATGAATAAATAATAATAATATTTTTAACCGAGCAATGCTCAAAGCATGTGCCGACCTTAACTGCTATATACTCTTGCATAACGTACGATAGTACGATATTATCGGTTATTGTACCGAGTTTAATAATTTTAAATTTTGTAGTTTTGTTATAATAATGTATAAGTAAATAGTATTATTGAAACTCACATCTTTGTATCTGGTATCATGTATCTTCAAAGAACTCACTAAATTGGTAATATAATTGAATAAAGTGAACCTAACCTCGTTCACAATAATATTGTACCTTACAACAGTGTTACCAGCCTTGAGATACAGAGATCTCAGTATTTGTTTAAATTTGTTATTGTTATAAAATATCTTATTAATTGTTTTAAAAGAGTTTACTGAATTTAATCATTGTCAATAAATCCTCAGTTTATTATCAGTGGAATCAGAGTTTTACTTTCTATAAAATAGAAGCAGTAATTTAATTGTGTTTTATAAACAGTTCTCTCATAAGGTGGCGGTAGTATTTGAATTACTGATATCATTCAACTTACAACAGAAAATTTGATTTATTTTATTGTTTATGTGCATTCTTTTTGGTATTCAAAAGGAATACCTATGTATGTATGTCAAGTGTGTTTACAGTAAAAGAAGTCGCCACCGAGAATAGTGAAGATATCCACGGATGGTAAGTGGGGAGGTTAACACAGTGAAGTGATAGCAAGCCTAATACTCTTTTAAATCATAAACTTTTAAACGTGAACACTAATTCCAATTTTAATAAATATATCTAATAATAATCGTCAACAATAACATCATATCTACATATACACGACTTGAGTATCTAAACAGCAATCATCAACACTAACAATACAATAATATCATCGTTGTAGTGTTTTGTTACAATAGTGATATTCGTAGTGGTGGGCTTTCTATAAATTTTGAATCTAAATCGATCATTATATTTGCTAATAGTGAGATCAAGGAAGTTCAGGCAGTTATTGTTCTCCATTTCCAGGTAAATTGGATTTTCATGTTTATACTGTTCATATATCCTTTCAAATTTTCTATTTGTCTATTCGTTCCATTGAATATCATAAAAGTGTCATCAACGTAACATACGAAAATTTTTTTTTTTATTTTTATCTCGCTGTTTATTAAAACTAGACATTAAAAACGTATTCTCAAAGTGGTTCAAGTATAGGTCCGCTAAAACTCCCAATAAAGGTGACCCCATTGCTAGACCATCCTCCTAAAAATATAATTGTTATTATATGTAAAATAACAGTGGCTTTCAAAACCACAAATAACATCAAAAAATATTTAGGACAAAGAACTCACATCCCGGATGAAGAGAAAACTGGAGTATACAAGCTTGAATGCGATGACTGCAACAAATTTTATATAGGACAAACGGGCAGACAATCAGCCGATCGTTGTAAGGAACACCTACCCAAAAGTGATATCTCGAAAACAAGATCTAGCTACGCTCAACATTTAATGCTGTATAATCATAAATACTCAGACTTCCACGCAAACTTTAAACTGCTTCATAATTGCAAAAAAGGTGCATACATGAACGCTGTGGAGGAATATGAGATATACAAGGCTTCTAAGTTACAAGCGGACCAACTACTTAATGATAAAGTTTCGTTTCGATGTAATCTACTGTGCAACACAGCCATCGATATCGATGTGTCCACGGGAAATGATAACGGTCATACAGGATAAAGTACAACAGTTAATCGTTGGCAACGAGACGTTGCGCATTGGACTGTGCTGAGACTATATCAATGTAAAATTATGTGTAGTGTTTTTATGTGTTTTAAGTAATTGACGGGTGAATTTGATGTTTTTGTAATATTAAAACCTGAAGATGAGGATTTATCCTCGAAACGCATCGTTTTAGAAATTAAAACAGTTAAGTCACAAGACGGGAAGTTAATACAGGTAATGCCTAATATTAATTCTAATTAGTTAATAAACGTGACTTGGAGACAAATAAAACAAAATGAATCCCACACTAAATACAGGGTCCTGATATACAAGCAGAAGTGTTTGTTAACTTACGAATTAACTAAATAATAAAATACCAAACAAAATTTATAAACTTCCACTTACCTTCAATCTGTGTTCTCGGGTCCAAAGTTACGTCATACGAACGTTAGGATACAAGCGTAATTTTTAAGGTTGTGTGAATGATTTCACAATACATTTTTTGGAAGAGAAATTATTTTGCTTTATTTTTTAGTCATTACTTTGTATCAAATTAGTTGTTATTCATTTTTTGTATGCTGGCAAAACATCGATTATTCTTAACTTGACCTAAAATTTTCTTGAAACATGTTCTTATCCTTTCTACTTATACACTAATGCTTACCTTATTCTAAGTCACACATAAACACGAACATAAACAGCCCAGCTTTGCTCACTCTCACATCCACACCTGCATTATTTAAAACCCCTTAACACATTTAAAAGATACCCTTCCCGACCGGCACGTGTTGATCACTCGAGCGCTAACTTCTCATTTTTTGTATTTGATAATGTGTCCAAAATAAAGTTTGATATCTTCTACTTGAGTACTCGATCCACTGTCACATTACTATTGGTGATTAAAACACTTTTTACTTGAAATTGATAATTTTAAGAGAGCCCCATGGGGCAGATGTCTGGCCAGACAACGTCTCCAAGTGAAACTGCTAGAGCGGCAAGGCGTTCGCCGCTAACTTGATGGCGTGGAAATCAAAGCCTTTGGTTTCGTCGCCACAGATATGCCTCATTTAACTCATGCAGTTGGTGTGGTATTAGTTGTATTCGGATATCGTTTAGGCACTGGCTAACATCACGAGATGGGCATGACTTAATTTCCATATCTGTCGCCTAGAGAGACTAAGGCGACCAAAAATTGCTTTTTAGCCATCTTGAGCTTCACAAGTAGCGTCACTGCGCGCCCCTGGATGTATAATGCGTATGGGCGCACTGTCACACACAAACAAAGTTCTTGGAAACTAAGGTGGTGCGAATTCTTCTACCGATTGCACAACGTGATATTGCATTGCCGCTTCGTTACAACACTGTTCTTTCCACGTGGTCTGGTCACCGTTGAAATAAAATTTCACAAATATTTTTATAAATCACCGAAAATGTAAATAAATAAAAATACCCATAAATTTGGCCGTTACAATACCCCCTCAATGAGAGGTCTTCTGTCAAAACAGAAGAAATCTCATTGATAAAACCCCTAAGAGGACCGGTGAGGAACTGGTGCCAACAACCCCCTTTTGTTCTTACACTTCATGGGTAAACGACCCCCCTGGCTCGGCTACTATGGACGCGTCTGAACGAGATCACTGGACTTCTCTGGACAAGATCCCAACACCGAGAAATCGAACAGACACGCACCATAGCGCACCTTACCTTCTATCATGCTACCCCAAAAATCCTCAATCCCTGGCTTAGATCATGCCAGATCCTCAACCGATATGTTTCCCCTTTTTCTGCAAGCTGGGCTGCCTTTAGCAGATACTGGGCTCACACACACAACTATTCTACATATTGTAAAGTTAACATATTCTTCCAAATTTATTATTTCATCTAAGTGAAAAATCCAAAATTCAAACTAAAATCTTTTATTAAAAAATTCTCTTCCTTAGTTTTTTGTTATCAAAAAAATTAAATCAATTGAACATTTCTTAAAATAAGTAACATCCTTAACCTAACATGTGATTACACCTAGAGTCTAACCATACAATTCAATAAAATAATTCAATAGTAATAAACACGATTAGAACACAAACAATAAAATAATCAAAGTTTACAAATATCCATTATCTGGCAGGCGCAAAATTAAGAAATAAATTTTTTTTTTTTTTTTTTTTTTTCAAAAAACATTTTCAAACAAAATTTTAAATTCAAAAAAATTTAAATTTCTTAAAATATTTTCTTTTTTCCATATAGAACTCATTTAAAGTTTGTTCAAATTAATTAAAAACCAAAGCTGAATTAACTTCCATACTAAACATGCCTAGTACATGACCTCACTTATCAGCTGATCAAAACTGGGTCAAGTCAAGAACCTTGACCTACATACGTTATATACAAGTTCTATCTGAAAATACATTTAACATATGTAAAATTCTATCTTGAAACACAAAACATAATAAAACAAAACATTTAAAATAACAAAATATTATTACAATTAACAATCAAATTGATATTTAAATTATTAAAATAATACTTTATAGCTTTACACTTCAGATTCTATTAAAATTGTCACTGGTTTTAATTAAAAGTTTATATTTTTTAACTATAAATCTCTTTCTTTATTATTCTCACTTTCTCTTACTTTGGGTGATTTAATTGTTTATTTTAGCTTGATATGCCACTTGGCATGTATACATATATAATCTTTACTTCTCTCTGACTCTAACCACTAACAACTTTAACTAACTGGACACCCATCTCTATCAAAATATCTATCAAACAATCTCTAAACCCAACTTATCATTAAACTCAATTCGCCACCTTCTCTCAATATATAAAAAAATACTCTCTAACCCTTTGTACTCAGGATAAGTGTTTCCCCCCCCCAAAAGCTCATCCCATTATGTTGGTTCCTGGATTCTACCTAAGGTAACCCTTTCCGGCGCCAAACGGTCCCATCCCGTCCCAACCCTTTTGTTGCGGACTCCCACATTACACTATCCCCTCTTACAAAATTGCCATCCCCAAATCTCAATCTAATTACCTCACTTCAACTACACAAATAACATCATCTATATCTATAAAAATGAATGTTTGTTTCTTTCTTTCTTTCTTTGTCCCGTATGCGTTCCTATACCATTCATCCGATTGCGATGAAACTTCGGTGAGTTGTTGTGCGCACGCCCGCGAAGGTTTATGAATTTTTTTCGATGGGGTCCTATGGGGGGTTCTTGGGGTCTTCCACATCTCCTCCTAAACCACTGGACCGATTTCAACCAAACTTGGCACAAATATTTTATGCAATGGGAGAACCAACATAGGGTAGGTGTTTTTTCGATGGGGTCCTTTGGGGTCTTCCACATCTCCTCCTAAACCACTGGACCGATTTCAACCAAACTTGGCAAAAATATTTTACGCAACGGGAGAACCAACATAGGATAGGTGTTTTTTTCGACGGGGTCCATTGGGGGGTCCTTTGGGGTCTTCCACATCTCCTCCTAAACCACTGGACCGATTTCAACCAAACTTGGCACAAATATTTTACGCAACGGGAGAACCAACATAGGATATGTGTTTTTTCGATATGATCCTTCAGGGGGTCCTTTGGGGTCTTTCACATCTCCTCCTAAACCACTGGACCGATTTCAACCAAACGTGGCACAAATATTTTACGCAAAGGGAGAACCAACATAGGATAGGTGTTTTTTCAATGGGGTTCTTTTGGGTCTTCCACATCTTCTCCTAAACCACTGGACCGATTTCAACCAAACTTAGCACAAATATTTTACGCAACGGGAGAACCAACATAGGATATGTGTTTTTTCGATATGATACTTCGGGGGGTCCTTTGGGGTCTTCCACATCTCCTCCTAAACCACTGGACCGATTTCAACCAAACTTGGCACAAATATTTTACGCAAAGGAAGAACCAACATAGGATAGGTGTTTTTTCGATGGGGTCCTTTGGGGTCTTCCACATCTTCTCCTAAACCACTGGACCGATTTCAACCAAACTTGGCACAAATATTTTACGCAACGGGAGAACCAACATAGGATAGGTGTTTTTTCCGACGGGGTCCTTTGGGGGGGTCCTTTGGGGTCTTCCACATCTTCTCCTAAACCACTGGACCGATTTCAACCAAACTTGGCACAAATATTTGACGCAAAGGGAGAACCAACATAGGATAGGTGTTTTTTCGATGGGGTCCTTTGGGGGTCCTTTGGGGTCTTCCACATCTTCTCCTAAACCACTGGACCGATTTCAACCAAACTTGGCACAAATATTTTACGCAACGGGAGAACCAACATAGGACAGGTGTTTTTTTCGATACGATCCTCTGGGGGGTCCTTTGGAGTCTTAAAAAACTAACTTATTAGATCTGGTTACTATGGCAACCCAATGGAATAGATTCAGTTCTAAATATATTATTGCATTAAATTGAAGACCACGCGAACGAAGTCTTTATATATTATATATATACAAACACTTTCTTTCTTTGAGTGGCATTGCAACGCATGCCGGGTACTCGCTAGTCATTTATAAACATCAATATATCACTCATTACTCTACATATATTCCCCATAACTACTGTGTCAACATCAATACTTCTCTAATTCTTTTACATTAATTCAAAACAATATGATTCTCTCTACTACCTCAACTTTAACTTTAACTTGGACTGATCTATATGTCCCAATAAAAGCTTAATCACCCAAGATCTCTTTTATTAACTTTCACAAATCATTACTTTATTTCTCACTTTATCAAATTACTCTTCTCATTATTTTAAATAGCATCTGTAATACATTGAAACATTACATTTAACATTGATTACCTTGAACATTCACAACCAATATAACAGTGACATTTTACTCCTGATCAGCTGACCTTCCTAACAAATTGAAAACACATTTCAAAATTGTGCAAATTACATGAAATATATATTTTTATCAATCCTTACATCTACCCTCATTGTTTCCCCTTTTTCTGACTCTGGTGCTATGTAAACCGCCTGCCAGTCGGTTTAGTTATTCACTTAGTTTCAAAATACACAAATTATATAAAACATATAACTTTTATCAATTCTTATATCTACCCTACTACGATAAAATACTACATTTAAAATTATAGAATGAACACCTTATACTGAATGTGTGAGCACATATTTATTTGAGCGGAATACAAGCGTTTTTATTAGAGCAAAATGGATTTATCAGTTTTTTAATTTACAAAATTTTAGTACGTTGCTCACCTGAGCAACCCCCTGTTCCACACACACTATTGTAATTTATGTAAGACTGTATCGCCCTTTTGCTTCCACAAAGACTGCATATTTGGAGGAATTTGACATCTCCGTGTCTTTGCTTCGGCATTTACATTTTAACGTTTGTGGATATCAACATATCCTTGGTATATATTGAAACACCCTTAAAACAGGTCTACCACCTGGCTATGCTGTCCCCACGCAGACAGAGTGGCAGCCGCTGTTCCATAGTTCCTGGATTTCCCCTAATTTCACCCCCCATTTAATTTCTATTATCAACCAATTTCAAGTCAGCTATGGTCAAGGGACTTGATATGGCCATAGCTGACTGCTAGCCAAAGCCATGATTAGTGCTGGTAAGGCAGTAATCGCCCGAAAAGTCAGGGAAATTAACTTTCATTTCAATGCCTGTTCTACATCATCTTTATTATGTGCGGCACCAGTGTCTATCAGGGTACAAATTAAATTTGTACAGAAAAGGTGTGCCGCACATTTTCGCCATGTTGGCCTCCGATGGAGATAACACTCTCTGTTACCCCCAACCCATTTCACTATCTACTTGGGCACAGGCCACCCCAGTAATAGCGCCTTAATAACTAAATAATAAAATCTTTTCATATAAAACATTCTAATGTAACATTTTCATCAATCATTAATCATTTAACTCATTCATCACCTTAAAATTTTCAAATTCATTATTAATAATTATTATACGAGGGCTATCCAGAAAGTAACAGACGTTTTGACCGACCGCGGCGGTGGGCGGGGATAGAGCCGCCATCTTGGTGTCAGAACGTTCCTACACTCAGTACGCATCCAGCTGTGGTAGCGTGCGGTCTGTGCCCCTCTTACTTTGCTCTCTGTGACGTGTTAAAATGTACGCTGCAATAGAAAATCCCGCCACTTGTGAGGTGCGTTCTGTGATTAGGTTTTTGTTGGCAAAAAATCACAGTTTGTGGTGGTGCAAACGAAAGGTACCCTCTTAAGCTATTTTTCTACATAATCGCCATTCAAATTAAGGCACTTATCATACCGTGGCACAAGTTTTTCAATACCGTCTCTGTAGAAATCTGCCGCCTGTGATTTCAACCACTGGCATGCAGTTCGGCATCAGTATCAAAGCGTTGTGTAGCGAGCCATGCCTTCATCGCTGGGAAGAGGTGATAGTCGCTCGGTGCCAAATCCGGGCTGTATGGTGGATGATCGAACACCTCCCATCCAAAACAATCGAAGAGCTCTCGGGTATGATTGGCCGTGTGTGGACGTGCGTTGTCGTGTAAAAACAAAACCTTCACATTAAGTTTTCCCCGACGCTTGTTTTGTATCGCGCGCCTTAACTTTCTCAGTGTTTCACAATACGTCTCTGAGTTAATTGTTGTGCCACGTTCAATAAAATCAACGAGAATCACTCCTTCAGAGTTCCAAAACACAGTAGCCATGATCTTTCTTGCTGACAGCGTTTGCAAACACTTCCTTGGTTTCTTGGGAGAATTTGTGTGTCCCCATTCCATCGAGTTTTTTGTTTCACTACTGACATGCTTCACCCAAGTCTCGTCCCCAGTTACGATACGATCGATAACTTTGTTACCATTTTTGTCGTAATCTTTGAGGAAAGTTAGTGCTGCAGCCAGTCTCTGTTTTTTGTGGTCTTCCGTTAGGATTTTCGGAATCCACCTAGCACAAAATTTGTGGTAACCAAGCTTTTCCGCCACAATTTCATGCACCAAACTCCGTGAAATTTGGGGAAATTGTTTCGAAAGTTCCGTAATCGTGAAACGACGATCTTCACGAATTTTGTCGTTGATTTTCATCACCAGTTCATCAGTCACAAGGCTAGGTCTACCACTGCGGTCCTCATCGTGAACATTGGTACGGCCATTTTTAAAATCACTGCGCGCCCCTGGATGTATAATGCGTATGGGCGCGCTGTCACACACAAACAAAGTTCTTGGAAACTAAGGTGGTGCGAATTCTTCTACCGATTGCACAACGTGATATTGCATTGCCGCTTCGTTACAACACTGTTCTTTCCACGTGGTCTGGTCACCGTTGAAATAAAATTTCACAAATATTTTTGTAAATCACCGAAAATGTAAATAAATAAAAATACCCATAAATTTGGCCCGTTATATGTTACAAGTATCCTACTTAAGATGACTACTACCACATCTATGATAGCTTTTTAGATCATAAGATTTTAATGTCACATTTGTTCGTGTATTCCTAAGAATATTTTTCAGGCTGACCATATACATGTGTGTGTGTGTGTGTGTGTGTGTGCGCGCGCGCACGCGTGCCCATGCGTATGGGTGTGTATGAGCATATATGTTTGTAAGGCATATTGTAATGTTGCAGAATAATATCATTATTATGTAAATGCCAACAGTACTCAAAATTTTTCATCCATTTTTGTTTAATGATATGTTGTGAAATCTTTGTTTAATAAGTCACAGGAAAATATTCATAATTAATAATTATCTTTAATTATATACCATGTAGCATAAGAAAAATATAAAATCTATGCAGTATAAAATCTCTAGCTATATTTAATACTGTACCTACAGATAAAAGTATAAAATGAATTCATGGAACTTACAATACAAGCTATAACACGATTGTTCATATAGATTAGTCTGCTAAATTATTTGAAAAAATAAATAATTAAAAAGAAACAAACTCATAAGAATTCTGTGAAATTTGTATTTTATAACTTCCTTTATAAGTAATTATAAGACCAGTGTAATCTAAATGAATAAATTTTAATCGAATTTACTAATTTAGAACAGGACCTGGCAAAGTTTAAATAAAATTCTTATTAAAATTTCTGTTGAATATATACACACTCTTTTACTCTACAATTTCTTAGCCAAGTATTTGATTCACTGATTGCTTTGTGGAAAGTTGACATAACCAATGTTGAATATTTTCCAGACACGTACCATTAATTTATCATTGCTTATATATGAATACACTTATCTCTTTAAAGTATAGGCATTTTGGATGAATGCACTGTCCACTGTAGCCTGTAATATGTGACTTTACAGTTACCTCCATGGGCATATATTTCAGGAGGGGCCCCAATGATTTAGTTACGAGGACAGGGCTCTCACAATGTTGAAAGCCTTTTATCATTATGTGTACTGCACTACTTAATGTTCATAAAATACTGTGTGTCAGCACATTAGTTTACTTCAGAAAATATGTAAGTAAAAGTTTAATAAATGTAGAAAATTTAGTAGGGAAGTACAAGCAGGCACTTTTTGGCAACATATTTATTTCCTGTAATGAAATTCGTAGGTCAGCTTTTGCTTTATACAAGTAAAGATTTTTAAAATCTGGGTTTTCATAATTTTACCATAATACATTTTTTTACAAAGTCATAAATCAATTTATGGACCTGTATAAAAATTAATCACTTGATAACAATTAATTTTAATAAACATGGTTTTGTGAAATATGCACTGTGTCAAATTGTAGATTACCAATTTTTCAAAAACAAAATTCTGATTGGCTATATTAATATTTTTATATGAGCATTCTTGAAAACTTCTGACCCAGTTTCACTATCTAAGCATAATGATATACATGTGTGTGTGTGTGTGTGTGCGCGCGCGTGCGTGCGTGCGTGCGTGCAGTATTGTTGTCTGTAAGTCAAAATTTTCTCTTGTGCCCCTCTCCAAGTTTTTCACAACTCTACGCCCATGGTTATTTCTCTGGAAAACTAAAGGGTATCATTTCCAATACCACAGGCTCTAGCTAAAAGCATTGAACTCGCTCCCTCACATATTTTCTTTCTGTTAGTCTTAATTTTCTCTGAATTTTTATACAAGAGAGCACTTATTGAACCCCATTGGTTTCATGACTCCCAATAAATGCTTTCGATTGTTTTAGTCCATCATCAGATCCGAATAAATGCCACTTATAGTTGATTATTGTTATTATTATAGTAGCTAGTAGATTATAATAGATAGGCCTACATAGTAACTTTAAGTGTGGTATTTTTTAGCCTGATGATGAGCTAAATTGCTTGAAAGTGCTTACCTGGAGTCACTAAACAAATAGAGTGCACTGTGTTGTGTTCTATCTAAAGAATCAACAGTCCGCTAATAAGTTCAATTTTCTAGTAAACTTACAGTGCACTAAATTTTCTGAATCCACTGATCAGACACTGTACATAATTTTTTATAATGGGTTTTCTTATTTCCACTTTCTCCATCAGTTCCTCCTAAAAATAAATACATATGACTTTCAAAACAAAATTCCGTTATAAAGTTAAAATTATAAATTCATTTACTCGGAAAAGGTCAAGTGAACTTTATATAGTGTAGTTCTTCACTAATTATTTCCCACTTTAACCCATGTGGTTGTATATTATTTATATTCTATGCTTTGTAATTTATATTAGAAACTCAACCTTCTATAAAGTGTCAGAAATGAGGCCTTGACAGATACAGCATTTGAAGGATCAACCAGAACAGTATTAGAACTAAAGCGAATAATTTCTATTTCAAATTAAGGAAATAAGGAAATAATTCATGTTATACTTCACTGCATTTGATTTCTGTTACCAATTAACAAACCAAAATAAATACATCCAACCAATGGCACTACATGAAATACCATGACATTAAAAAAAAAAAATAAAGCATACACAAATAAATGACAATTTTTAGGTTCAGGCTAATTCGTTTTTTTTTATCTTTCCTTTTAATACTTTTACTTCCATATTCCTTAAGGAAATGGAAGTATGGTGATGGAAAAAAAAATCGTGTTCGAGATTATTGCAGATTCTGATTGTACTACACTCAAAACATGAAAAAAAGTCGTTTTTCAAAAAGTGTCTGTGTGTGTGTGTGTCTGTCTGTCTGTCTGTAGATTTTTTTCTATGGCAAACGATAACAGCCGCAAATTCAAACAGAATCAAATAATTGTTTGCATACAGCCCTGATTTGTAGAGTACTCACGACCTATTGTTTTTGGTGAAGATCGGTTGAGGGAAAGGGGTAGTTTACCTGCAACGGTTTTTTTATATCAAGGGTAATTTTTTTTTTCGGCAAACGATAACAGCCGCAAATTCAAACAGAATCAAATAATGTTTTGCATACAGCCCTGAATTATGGATTTCTCAAGACCTATTGTTTTTGGTGAAGATCGGTTTAGGGAAAGTGGTAGTTTACCTGCAACGTTTTATGTTTTAACAAGGGTATTTTCTATGGCAAACGAGAACAGCCGCAAATTCAAACAGAATCAAATAATTTTTTGCATGCAACTCTGAATTGTAGAGTTTTCAAGACCTATTGTTTTTGGTGAAGATCGGTTAAGGGAAAGGGGTAGTTTACCTCCAACGTTTTATGTTTTAACAAGGGTAATTTTTTCTATGACGAACGATAACTACAGCATATTCAAACAGAATCAAATAATTTTTTGCATACGTCACTGAATTGTAGAGAACTCAAGGCGTTTTGATTTTGGTGAAGATCGGTTAAGTGGAAGGGGTAGTTTACCTGCAACCTTTTACGGTTTAACAGCAGTAAAGTACTTGAAAATTCATTTAAACTTTTTCAAACAATGGTAATTGTTAAAAATAAAATAATTTTGTTGCCAGGCAATAAAATTATAATTTTTTCATTTTAATGTAAATCATGTATGAGAGAAAATATATCGTTCGTGGCAGGCAAGCATATCTCAGTTATGTAATGTTTACGTTTCCATTTTATTAGTATGACTACCGCAATAAAAAGGCAGGGAAGACACACACACACACACACACACAATTCGCGTTATTTTTGGCCTCATTCGTGTTTATTTTCTTACATTTGCACGCTTTTTAAATGGAAAGTGCCGAAACCCATACCAACATAACGCGTGCAAGCCGAAAAAGTGTCCAGCGTGGATAGCGATTTGCTTCCTGTGGATCGCTGGGCAGTGTAACTGCACGTGTTTACAGAGGAACGATTCATAGACAGACTTTTCGTCTTTAGGGAATGAACCCTCTGCAAGATGCTGAGGGTCCATGAGTGACTTCGGAGCGCTCCTTTTTTTCCGCGTGTTTGTTCTGTGAAACATACACTGTAGATTCGCAGCTTTACTCTAAGCAACGCTCAGTAGGAAATGTTGAAAATTTTTGTCCACGGTGTACCCTCATACACACTAAACCTGCTCTGATGTTTTAATTACGGACATCATAATATTAAAACTTTGGAAACTTGATCAATACTTAATGGAGATCAATCATTAACTTATACAAGCCATTAATTTTATGCATATTATATATATATATGTGTGTGTGTGTGTGTGTGCGTGTGTGTGTACAACGTTATCGGCAACAAAGAAGTAGTTTTTGTTAAAATTCCTTCCCGGGATATTTGGCCGTAGTCCAATGTTTTCTACAAAACCAGACGTTTCGGCAATGCCATCAACTTCCATCATCAGTGAAAATCGAGTGCGATAACGTGAGGTGGTATACGTTAGTGACCACAGTACTGTGGTTAAGGCTGAAGCAGTAAGTAGAAAGAAGTAGTTTCTATGGTAATATTTCATTTCGAAAATGATTTTAAATATAAATCTTAGAATATGGAAGTCATGTATGGTTCTCCATACCGATATTTTAGTAATAGTACAGAGCTTACAGTAACTGCAACAATTCTTTTGACTTCACCTCCTCTGGAATCTCAAACCAGTTTGCTAGCATACTGCCAGCTTAACTGTCGCTACACACTTCTGATTCTCCACAGCATCATTGATGCCTAATTCTCTGAAGCTACCAGTACTGTTTTGTTTTTCACTTTCTAACCACCGTGTGATAATAAATAATATACATCTTGAAAATTCAATATCGTAGACATTTCCATATCCAATATATTTGCTAATACTAAAGATTTTTATAATTTTTCTGGAAATGGAATAACTTAATTCATGTGAAGACAACATAAAGAAGCAAATATTTCAATTTAGTTTTGTTTTGCTACTATATATACTGAAAGCAAGATTAAAAAAAAAGTTTTCATTATTCTTCAACATTGACACCAGCATTGCTGTTCTATTATCTACACTATGTCAATACCAGCTATAGTACAGTAACAACAGAAGCAGAAGCAGCAGCAGCAGCAGCAGTAGTAGTAGTAGTAGTAGTAGTAGTAGTAGTAGTAATAGAAGTAGTAGTGGTAGTAGTAGTAGTAGTAGCAGTAGTAGTATTAGTAGTACTAATTCAAATAGTTTTTTTGAAAATGTCGTGCTTCCCAGTGTGTGGGGTATGCACCCACTAAAACCCTACCTCCTGCATCCTAGCAAGAATCATCATGGCTGAATTTCCACAAGACTTCATGGTGTTGCTATTTCCTTGCCTATTTAAGCTTTACATTTCTTGAGTAATATTACTATTAAACCATTGCAGCGGCCTCAGTTTGTTTCTTCTTTTGTAGGACTTTCACAACAGTAAAGTGCCACTTCAGTACAGTTTCTTTGTTACTTAGCAAAGCTAAATTACTTAGCAATATCTAATGATATTGTTGGATGTAATTGCTCCCACTATGCTATGCTATGCTATGTTATGCTTTGGTGATGTCTTTCATCCACCCATTTGTTGCATACAAAAAATATGTGTCGTACATCTTCTTTCTTATGTCCACCATGCAGAAAATTTCATCTAGCAGCCCTACGCACATTATGAAAGTAAGAATGAAATTGACCATGCCCTGTATGAAATTATGTAAGTAGTATTCAGTCTCCCCATTTGTTTCCTATTTATCCAAGCATACAAATTCTTAATGATTTTCATTTTCCATCTGCCTTTGGTTCCCTGTGACTATCACTCGTGCCATTTCTGCATTGTGATAATTCTTGCTGTTCTTTTATCCTAGCCTGGTCAGTGCTATTCTTTCTGTCCCCTATATATTTCCTTTCTTGTGTCAGCAGGTCAAGGGGGATCAAACCTGCAAGTACCAATATTGGAGCATATGAAATGGCGTGATAAGCAGATGCAACATGCAACGTACCTCTTCTTTGCATTGAAATCATGTGGTCCTTGTATTATAATTATTTTAATATCTGTATTCCCATTACTAAAGATTACATTCATTACATTCACAGCACTAGGAATCACCTGCTCACCACATACTGTGAGCAGTGACAAGTTGACGTTTATTAATGTAGTTTTATTTATTTCAACAAAAAACAATCTTTTATGGGTCCAATTAGCTCTTACCCAATAATTTTGTCACATATTTACTGTGCAGTCACTGAAACCTTATACAGACTACACTAAATTGTAGCATACGGTATACTAAAAAAGTAGATCCTTAACATTTCAAAAATAACCCCAACTGAAATAATCCTTTTTAACCTTAATTCACATCAATGATTACAACTAAGATATAGTATTAACAATTATTATTAATAATATAAAATATTATTTGATTCTGTTTGAATTTGCGGTTGTTATCGTTTGCCATAGAAAAAAAAATTACCCTTGATAAAAAAAAAGTTGCAGGTAAACTACCCCTTTCCCTTAACCGATCTTCACCAAAAACAATAGGTCGTGAGTACTCTACAATTTGCTGTATGCAAAAAATTCGAAGTGTATGTTTTTAGGGCAGTACAATCAGAATCTGCAATTATCTCGAACACGATTTTTTTTGCCATCACCATACTTCCATTTCCTTATGGAACATGGAAGTAAAACATACTTACCTTATCTTGAAGAGATTAAAATTGACATAAAAACAATAAATTATTAATTGAATTTTTACTGAATTTTCACTTCTGTTTTGAACTCTTATAATCAAGAATAAAATTATATGAGGCTCTTTCTTACTTTTGCATTGGCAAATCTTGAATGTTCTTCTTCAATGGCCAGAATAACAAGTGCAGTTAGGCGATCTAGGGTGGCACACAAATTGTTGTCTTCTAGGGATTTATTTGCAATACAACACTTGTATCACTGTCGATGCCTTGTTTATTACCAATATCATAAATAATGTTTCTCAAATACAAAATACCACAGAAAACACAATTTTGTTTCACACCTATGATATCAGTAAATTATTAACACAACCATAATTTATACAAATAAAAAGATAACACACAAATATAATACTGATCCACAAATGTGGTATCAAACACATACACTAACTCTAACTCACTTAACTGAACTCTCAATAAAGACTGACTTTTACTGTCTCTTATGTCTTATACATAGTTGATAATGACATCATTCACCAGTACGGTATACGTTATAGTAGTATGTTCCAGGCATATATTCTAGAACATGATAGATCAAACTACATTTAATTATAAATGTATGGTATAGTGTATTCTATAAATAGTGCACATAATATACATATTATAACAACATAAACATTGATATATAATTTAATTTGTGTGGCCCCAAGTTCAGGGCCAGTTTATATAACATAACAAATTATATAATGTATTGAATTCATGGGTGTAATCGTAATAAGAAGATGATACGTTATGTAAGTTTGAAATTGTTCCATTATTTATTTTTTTTATTAAACAAAATTTTTCATTTCGCATATAGAAATACTACTCATTATTATATCGTTTGTACGACTCCTTCGTACACAACTTATAGCTAACAATTTACATACACAGGTTATACATAAATCTTATTATCTAAGTTTAATTAATTGAATATTCATTTTGCTCTCGGCTTACTCATTGTGTGATCACCTTTTTGCAATTTCTGATTAATTTACTTTAATAATGAAGTTACTTGTATTCCAATTTCTTTAATATTAATTAGTTTTAAAACTTTCTACTGCATATCCATTCTCCTGTATCAACCAAGACTTTATTAATTAGGTTAACTCAAAAAATCAAATATTTCTCTTATCATTTATGTTACTCTCAATTACTAAATTTTATACAAGAGACATTATTCTAAATTTTACTCTGATTTTACATTTATATACAATTAGTTATTTTAATACAGGTTAAGTCTTGCATTCTAACTTTAGTAAGTGTCTTTCAAATGTCTGTAATTACATTGGTTTTTCATCACCTCGTTTGACGTTGTTAATCATCCGTATGTCCTACTTTGGTCCTCAGTCTGTGACCTCTGTGTCCTCTTGGTCCTCTGGTCGGATTCTATTGCATGTACGGTTTACGAGTCATCACGCCTCACATCATATGCTGCGGGTGTGTCCATAGACCTCATCGTATGTGCTCTGCTGCTCTGGTTGAACTTCAGTTTGTCCTGTGCCTCTTACTATAAATTTAAATTAGCGTCGTCGACTGACATAGCCTCCTGTGGCAACGGTTGAATCGAGAAGAAGCTTTATTAGCGTGACCAGGAATTTATAGTCAGGTCGTGCAAAAACTCATGTCTGAACAATTTTTAACTTGCCAGATTTTGTCGAAGCGTCACTTCCCCCACTCTGGTTCAATTCACTATTTTCATGAATTAAAAAGTTTGTTTCACATCACTCGATGCTCAATCGATAACTAATTTTTATGTTTACTATACGTAAATTACACTTCTTTATTGTAATTACAAAAAGAGCTATTCACTTTTTACGTATAGTAATTGCACTTTTCATCACATCGGCACGGTCTTTTAACCCTTTGTTCACCTTTAATTTCTATACACTTTGGTGTCTTTGGTTTTACCATATCGTACATATTTTTCTTATAATTAAAATAAAATATAATAACTATTCTACTTGAAAAGGGTTGGTTACATTTCAGGAACGGACAGGCTTCACACACACAAACAAAATACGCGTGTACACAACGCTAGCGACAGGTGTGCTAGGAATGCGTGTCCATGCATGAATTCTGCGCTCCCTATTTTTAACTATGATACAGCTTATGCAATCTGAATCATGTTTATTAATTCATATTTATTTATTTATATTATTTATTTCATTTATTTTGGCAATGCACAGTACCGTTAATGGTTGTACCGTTGCATTATTTCCTGCATGGTAAAAAAAATTTTAATATCAAATTAAAAATTTTTTTTTCCTTATTAGACAAATAATATGGTATTGCTTTTTTTATTTACCAACACATTTATTTATTTTATGTGCGACTAATAATGAGTGTACGAGTTTTTCACTTGTACCCTTATTTGGAGGTTTTGAGCAAATATTTCCCCTCCCTTGTAGGTAGAATTGCTGTGGTGTTTCGGTACATCCGCTTCAGTCGTTGTTCCACTTTAATCATTCTAGTGACCCAGTTATTTATGAATGGAACTTTCTCAAAGAGCTAACATGGTATTTACCCATTTCTTTTTCTCTCACGCCGTCATACACTATGAATGTCTGTTTACCAACTTGTCGTACCAGTGTATATGGTCCATCATACAACCTGGAAAATTTTTTAGCTGTATTGTCAACTCTTTTTCCTACTGGATTAGTCTTTAATAATACCTCTTCTCCCACGTTGAATTGTTGTAGTTTGTGCGTTCTGTTGAACTGCTCTACTCTCTTGTTACCTTCTTCTCTTCGCATTCTCTATTTCAACGCTGATTGGAATTTGTATGTTTTGATTGGCAGGTTTTTGTATATATTTTCTCCAAAATCTCTTGGGTTTACGATCTTCTTCTATTTCAATTGGCGTGTAACTTGTTGCTTCACTGTAGTTCTCGTTCATAGCCTTTTCGAAGAATGGTAAATATTCTGCCCATCTGTTATGTTGGTTATGGCAGTAAATCCGTAGATATTTACCTAACTCCTTGTTTACCCTTTCTGCTAGATTTCCTTGTGGATGTCTAATAGCTGTTAGGATGGTTTTAATTCCATTTTCTCTTAATGTCTGGTGCCAAACTTTGCTCTGGAATTTTACGCCTTGGTCACTCAAGACCTTTTTCATCTTGCCAAATGCTGGAATATATTTATTGAGTAGTATATTCAGTACAGCTTTTGTTGTAGGTCGCATAACTGGATACAGATGAACTGCTTTGGAAAACACATCTATACAGACAAGTATGTGCTTAACTCCCCGACTTGATCTCGGTAGAGGTCCCAGAAAGTCCACTGCAACAAACTTCAGAATACTCTGCATCTCAACATATGTGTGAAGATTTTGCTGTTTTGCGGTCTGACACTCATAACACTTTTTCAACTCCTTTTTAATTTTCCTAAACTTATTATTAATGGTAAAATCCTTCGTAGACATAAATAACATTTCAAAGCTGAAGCATGTGCTAGGCTTTCGTGTACAGGTTTTATTAATTTATGCAACATTTCATTTGATAATACTACCTTCCAATCCTGGTTTACTAATTTGAAGAGAGTATTGTTGTGTATTTCATACTGAACGGGTAGTTGCTCTTGGCTCTTTTTATTTCTTATGGTAATATCATGCTCCTGTTCCTCCGCTAAATTCTGCAACATTCTTCTTACTTCTTTACTAGCTTCCCATCTGATGGATAAATGTCGTACTTCTCTGTTTTCGTCTTCGTAGATCTCCTCACATTCTCCCGTGATGTATCTGTTTAACGTATCTGCCACACTGTTATCTCTCCCTTTGCAATATTTGATTGTAAATGAGTAGTCCCCGATGGCTAGAATCCATCGTAATAAACGTGCATTCGTTACTTTGCATTTCAGCAAAAATGATAATGCTTGATGATCCGTATGTATTTCAAAGTGAGTACCATAAATATAATACCTAAATTGTTTGAGAGCGTAGACTATGGCAGGAATCTCTTTCTCCGATGTTGAGTAATGCTTTTCTGCTCCTTTGAAAACTCTGCTTGCGTAGGCGATAACTTTGTGTTCTCCTTGAGAATCCTGTTGATATAGAACACTTCCCATGGCGTAATCACTGGCATCAGAATAAGTCACAAACTTTCCTCTCTTTTGAGGGTGATGTAGCATGATGTTCTCAACAAATAATGTTTTCACTTGGTCGAAGGCTTCTTGATGTTTCTACTATGTATCTGTCGTCTTTAGTAATTATCGTTGCTAGATAATTTTACTTTCCAATTTAACTTCCCATATGGCTATGTATATGGGATTTATCTTAAGGCTGCCATGTGATACACAACTATAAAAGGGTCTCAAAATTAGTTGCTCTACTCTTGGCATAGTGCTGTAGTGTGTACAGTATAACACACAGTAAGTATAAAGAGTTCCAGAAAACGCTTCCAGCATACTATTTATTGCTTTCACAGAATTTGCAACTGCAAAAATATCACTTGCAAACCTAATACATTGTATTCTCCTGCCATTGACCTTGCCATTATTCAGCAGATAGCTGCTTATTGTTATCATAGGTATTACCACAAACACTCATTCCTCAGCCTGAGTCAACCTAGGGAATATCAAACCCACCTTGATTTCATGGTGTTGCTGGAAATTATGTAGGGAACTCTATAACCAAATGTCTCTCTAACGGATGTACTAAGTCCATAATATTAATTATAAATATATCACTACTGACTCAGATCATTAGACTCAGTTTTTTGTAGCAACTTCCTTTTTTTAGTGATCTGAGTCAGTAGTGATATAGTTATAATTAGTTAAGCAACTATAAAATAAAATCCAGGAATCCATAATATTATAAAATTGTTATTAGCGTTTCTATTCTTTACTTATTTACTACTCAACATTTTTTGGCAGGATGAAATTTTTACCATTGTTAATACAAATTTTATCATACGTACTATATATTAATAACTGGAAATCTGTGATCATCTTCAAACTGATTAAAAAGTTAACCTGGCTTGTCTTGTACACCACTACTCATAAAATCCACAAAACTGTGTTATAAGATCAAATTATTCATAAATCCAACATTAACCAGGAAATTACAATTAAAAATAAAAACTAAACTAACTGATTAGTAGTATAAGCTTACTCTGTATGTTCACTGAGCAGCACAAGTGAACAGACAAAACACCTGACTGTCCCAGCTGCTGCAAGCGTGTAAAACAGTTAATGGGAATTATAATTTAAATGCTGTATATATAAAACAAAATAGCACAATGGCAATACATTTTGAGTAGGGCAAACTAAAAAGAATGTGAACATTTATCAACAACATTGACTTTAAACATGCAGATTTGTTCAACAAAGCTTTTATTTAAAACCAAGAATCTGCGTTTACTACCCAATGCTCGATACAATAATTCATTTCAAAATATAGAAACAATAACTTTATTAGAACAAATATTTAAAAGCCCCCCCCAAAAAAATCAGAAAATTTTGATCTAACACAAAGAAATATTACATTACTTATTTAAAGAACAGATCCAACTTCCCATGATTATATTTTCAGAATTATAAATTTGATTGATAAACAATAAATAAACTAGTAAATTTTATATATATAAGACATAATGTATCTATTCCTTTACTAACTGTTTTGTAACAGTTCAATTATAAATATTTTATTTTATTTCAATATCTAACTATCAGACTTATTATTATTGAAATACTGTACAATAATTTAAATAAAAAATATATATTCTTTCTGAAAAGTTGTGTTGTGTGCGTGTGCGTGTGCGTACTAAATGCTGGCATGTGCATTGACCATGCATGTATAATTTCCTTTTTCATGTAAGTGATAAAAATGTTAACAAAAACAAAAATATCGGTATGGAGAACCATACATGACTTCCATGTTCTAAGATTTATATTTAAAATCATATTCGAAATGAAATATTTCCATAGAAACTACGTCTTTCTACTTATTGCTTCAGCATTAACCACAGTACTGTGGTCACTAACGTATTACCACCTCACGTTTTCGCACTCGATTTTCACCGATGATGGCAGTCGATGGCACTGCCGAAAAGTCTGGTTTTGCAGAAAACATTGGACTACGGCTAAAGAGCCCGGGAAGCAATTTTAACAAAAAAATACTTCTTTGTTGCCGATAACGTAGTACACATATAAAAAATTCTCCACTACACCTTCAACTATAATTTTTAATAATAGAAAATTACCCCCACCCCGTTCACCTAAATTCTTCATTTATAGATATTTCATCTACGTTTCTACAGTGGATTACTATGAGCTTCTTATCAGGATAATTTATTTATAAAAATTAAGTACTTTACTCTTGTTAAATCATAAAATGTTTCAGGTAAACTACCCCTTTCTCTTAACCGATCTTCTCCAAAATCAACAGACCTTCCGTCCTCTACAATTCAGGGAAGCATGCAAAAATATATTTGATTCTGTTTGAATGTGCGGCAGTTATCGTTCGTCATGGAAACATTTCTCTTGTTACAACATAAAATGTTGCTGGTAAACTACCCCTTTCCCTTAACCGATCTTCACCAAAATCAATAGACCTTGAGCTCTCTGCAACTGAGGAAAGGGTGCAAAAAATTATTTGATTCTCATTGAATTTTCGGCAGTTATCGTTCGTCATAATAAAAATTACCCTTTTTAAAACATAAAACGTTGCTGATAAACTACCCCTTCCCTTAACTGATCTTCAACAAAATCAACAGACCTTGAGTTCTCTTTAGTTCAAAAAGGTATGCAAAAACCTAGTTGATTCTGTTTGAATTTACGGCAGTTATCGTTCGTCATATAAAAAATTACCCTTGTTAAAACATAAAATGTTGCTGGTGAACTACCCCTTTCCCTTAACCGATCTTCACCAGCACCAATAGGTATTGAGAACTCTATAATACAGTGCTGTATGCAAAACATCATTTGATTCTGTTTGAATTTGCGGCTGTTATCGTTTACTATAGAAAATATCGGTATGGAGAACCATACATGACTTCCATATTCTAAGATTTATATTTAAAATCATTTTCAGCCAAACAGCCAGGGAAGGAATTTTAACAAAAAAATACTTCTTTCTTGCCAATAACGTAGTACACATATAAAAAATATTATCCCCTCCCCCTTCAACTATAATTTTGATTTATAGAAAATTACCCCCAGCCCGTTCAACTAGCCTCTTCATTTATAGATATTTCATCTACGTTTCTACAGTGGATTATTAAGATCTTATCAGGATACTTTATCAAAATTAAGTACTTTACTCATGTTACAACAAAAAATGTTTCAGGTAAACTGCCCTTTCCCCGTAACCGATCTTCACCAAAATCAACAGACATTGAGTGCTCTATAGCTCAGGCACATATGTAAAAAATTATTTGATTCTGTTTGAATTTACGGCAGTTATGGTTCGTCATATAAAAAATTACCCATGTTAAAACATAAAACATGAGATTTATAAAACATATCTAAGATTTATATTTAAAATCATTTTTGAAATAAAATATTTTCATAGAACCTACTAACGCTGGGGAAATCTGAGGAGCCAATCAGAGTTGGGCCTACCTGTCACTCTGCTGAATTTGGTGGAAAGCCCTGTCACTGTCGTCAAAGTATCAGCCTTGACAGGGTCCTCTTTTTCTGCAAAATGGGAGAGGAGGCTTGAGATGGAGTGAGTGACATGGTCCCCACCTCAATGAAGAACCCATTGTTTTATAAAAATATATTTAAATTTTGAAAACTGAAAATTCTTTTCTTGTTGTAAATATTTATATTTTATAATCAAAATGACTTTATCAAAAAACAAACATTATTTTTTTATAATAAGTACTTACATATGTTTCTTAATATGCTTACTTTTTCTTCAATGTTGATGATCATTTCCAAACATTCTGACAAAATTGTATCTACAGAACAGTTAACATTCCCCAGGTTTCCATTTCTGCTAATTTCTCATTACACCTTCCACTGACGTATTATTAACCATTTCATAAACTATCGTATAATCTTTTCAGATTTTGTCCACAAAATCTGAAATTTTCAGAATGCCTGGCAACAAAATTATTTTATTTTCAACAATTACCATTGTTTGAAAAAGTTTAAATGAATTTTCAAGTACTTTACTCTTGTTAAAACGTAAAAGGTTGCAGGTAAACTACCCCTTCCCCTTAACCGATCTTTACCAAAATCTAAAGGCCTTGAGTCCTCTACAATTCACTGACGTATGCAAAAAATTATTTGATTCTGTTAGAATTTGCGGCTGTTATCGTTTGCCATAGAAAATACCCTTGTTAAAAAAACGTTGTAGGTAAACTACCCCTTTCCCTTAACCGATCGTCACCAAAAACAATAGGTCTTGAGAACTCTACAATTCAGGGCTGTATGCGAAACATCATTTGATTCTGTTTGAATTTACGGCTGTTATCGTTTGCCTAAAAAAAAAAATTTCCCTCGATAAAAAAAAACCGTTGCAGGTAAACTACCCCTTCCCCTCAACCGATCTTCACCAAAAACAATAGGTCGCGAGTACTCTACAAATCAGAGCTGTATGCAAAAAATTATTTGATTCTGTTTGAATTTGCGGCAGTTATCGTTTGCCATAAAAAATACGCTTGATAAAAAACGTTGCAGGTAAACTACCCCTTTCCCTCAACCGATCTTTACCAAAAACAATAGGTCTTGAGTACTCTACAAATCAGGGCTGTATGCAGAAAATTATTTGATTCTGTTTGAATTTGCGGCTGTTATCGTTTGCCATAGAAAATACCCTTGTTAAAAAAACGTTGTAGGTAAACTACCCCTTTCCCTTAACCGATCTTCACCAAAAACAATAGGTCTTGAGAACTCTACAATTCAGGGCTGTATGCAAAACATTATTTGATTCTGTTTGAATTTGCGGCTGTTATCGTTTGCCATAGGAAATACCCTTGTTAAAACATAAAACGTTACAGGTAAACTACCCCTTTCCCTTAACCGATCTTCACCAAAAACAATAGGTCTTGAGAACTCTACAATTCAGGGCTGTATGCAAAACATTATTTGATTCTGTTTGAATTTGCGGCTGTTATCGTTTGCCAAAAAAAAAAAATTCCCTTGATAAAAAAAAACCGTTGCAGGTAAACTACCCCTTTCCCTCAACCGATCTTCACCAAAAACAATAGGTCGCGAGTCCTCTACAAATCAGGGCTGTATGCAAAAAATTATTTGATTCTGTTTGAATTTGCGGCAGTTATCGTTTGCCATAGAAAAAAAATCTACAGACAGACACACAGACACACACACAGACACTTTTCGGAAAACGACTTTTTTTCATGTTTTGAGTGTAGTACAATCAGAATCTGCAATAATCTCGAACACGATTTTTTTGCCATCACCATACTTCCATTCCTTAAGGAATATGGAAGTAAAAAATTACCCTTGATAAAAAATCGTTGCTAGTAAACTACCCCTTCCCCTTAACTGATCTTCACCAAAAACTTCAGGTCTTGGGTACTCTACAATTTAGGCCTGTATGCAAACAATTATTTGATTCTGTTTGAAATTGCGGCTGTTATAGTTTGCCATAGAAAACACGCTTGATAAAACATAAAACGTTGCTGGTAAACTACCCTATTCCATTAACCGATCTTCACCAATAACAATAGGTCTTGAGAACTCTACAATTCAGGGCTGTATGCAAAACATTAGTTGATTTTCTTTGAATTTAGGGCAGTTATCGTTCGTCATAGAAAAAATACCCTAGTTAAAACATAGAACGTTACAGGTAAAATACCCCTTTCCCTTAACCGATCTTCAACAAAATCAACAGACCTTGAGTTCCGTATAATTCAAAAAGGTATGCAGAAGAGTAGTTGATTCTGTTTTATTGTACGGCAGTTATCGTTCGTCAAAAAAAAATTACCCTTGATAAAACATAAAATGTTGCTGGTAAACAACCCTATTCCCTTAACCGATCTTCACCAAAACCAACAGGTCTTGAGAACTCTACATTTCAGAGTTGTATGCAAAATATTATATGATTCTGTTTGAATTTGCGGCTGTTATCGTTTGCCATATAAAATACCTTTGATAAAACAAAAAACTTGTCAGGTAAACTACCCCTCTCCCTTAACTGATCTTCACCAAAAACAATAGGTCTTTAGTACTCAACAAAACAGGGCTGTATGAAAAATGTATTTGATTCTGTTTGAATTTGCGGCTCTTATCGTTTGCCATAAAAAATACCCTTTTAAAACATAAAACGTTGCTGGTAAACTACCCCTTTCACTTAACCGATCTTCACCAACACCAATAGGTATTGAGAACTCTAAAATACAGGGCTGTATGCAAAACATCATTTGATTCTGTTTGAATTTGCGGCTGTTATCGTTTACCATAGACAAAAATTACCCTTGATAAAAAACCGTTGCAGGTAAACTACCCCTTTCCCTCAACCGATCTTCACCAAAAACAATAGATCGCGAGTACTCTGCAAATCAGGGCTGCATGCAAAAAATTATTTGATTCTGTTTGAATTTGCGGCAGTTATCGTTTGCCATAGAAAAAAAATCTACAGACACACACAGACAGACACATAGACAGACAGACACACAGACAGACAGACAGACACACACACACAGACACTTTTTGGAAAACGACTTTTTTTCATGTTTTGAGTGTAGTAGAATCAGAATCTGCAATAATCTCGAACACGATTTTTTTTGCCATCACCATACTTCCATTCCTTAAGGAATATGGAAGTAAAAAGTTAAAATTTATATAAAATGTAAAAAGTATGTTGTGCAATAATGAAACAAAAATGTTTTATACATTGTAGTTACAACATATATACTAACAAATTATAAAATTTGTAGGGTAAATAATGGAATTTAAACTAGTAGAAACCATTAAATCATTTCTCTGAAGGAAACATAATAAGAGCGTCAGAATTGTTAAACCATAGTAAAACATTCCAGTAGCAAAAACAGAGCACAGTGTCATTTCACAGAGCATGGTATTAAAATAAATAAAATATAAAATACTGATTAGAATCTCCAATATAAAGTCACATTTGAGATGTTTGTTACTTTTAATACAAAATCAACTTCTGTGACGTACACAATGTTTATCATTCACTTTGACTAACAGTGAATGATAAACTGGTACTCTCTAATTACTGGTACTGTATGATTTGAAGTTGTAATGATCTTCTAGAACTTATAATGTATTTTTTTACACTTTGTTTTAATCATAAGAATTGACATTTACATCTTTATTGTTATCTTATAAACTAAATGTTTGTCTATTTTACCAGTGGCATGACATTACTTATTACATTTCTGCGTCATATAACTACATCTTTACATGAAATCTTCACTGAGAAACCATTTACCTGTGACATCATTTTCATATGGTGTAGCTTACCAGTACCCAGAGGCGGCTCACTCATAAGGGCACATGGTCACGTGCCCCACCAAAAAAACACGAAATAAATAAATAAATATTGTAGAAACGTCCTCGTTTCAAATGAATGATAGTTTGTAACAGTGCGAAGTCTGGAGAAATGTGGCAACGCGAAAACAAATGTGGCAACATAGCGACGGTCACAGCGACCGTTGTGACCCAGGTCGCACTACTCCCTTCCACTTCTCAACTCTCTTGTGGTGGGAGAGCGTAATGCTAAAATCCCATAGCATTCGGTCACCCAGACTATGTGACCATTGACCAAACATTTACAGTCTTCAGGTAGTAAACTCTGAATCCTGTAGGTGCGCCACATTACTGCAACTAACGGATATGAATCGGAGCTATTTAGTAGACTATTACATTTTACCGCCATCTGAGCTGTTCTATAATACTAATAATTACTGTTACTTTCTTAGTGTATGTTGTTCGAAATAATGTTATTATAGTTTTTCTATCGTGAATATGATTATAATAATTTTTGCGATTTTATATAATTTTAAATTATATTCTCATTGAAGGAAATATTAAAATAGAACGTGTACCTAGAGCGGTTATGTTATGTGCTACACGATAGTTGTGGTGGCAGTGCTTATAGTAATTGTATAAATTGTAGTGTTACAAGTTTACAAGTGGTTTTCAGTAATCAGTGTTACGCACGCGTGTAAATAACGGTGTTGAAAATATTCAAGTGTCGGTATTTTGTGTGCTTGTGTAAATCTCTGAGACAAAATGAATGATGTCAAGTATTTACAGAGTAAAACTTTGTGCTATGAAGATAGGTTAATAGCAAAACAATTGGGTCCACCAAGACCGCAGTTGTCTATCAACCAAGTGTTTAAGGACAAAAACAGAACCTATAATAGAACTTTCAATACCACAGTGTACGAAAAATGGGAATGGATGTGCGGATGCCCCACAATCAATGCTTTATTTTGCTTTGCTTGTCTTCTGTTTGGCGGTGAAGACACGTGGACTAAGTCGGGCGTTAAAGATCTGAAACATTTACCAGAAAAGAGTAAGAAGCATTCGCTGTCTAAATGTCATTTAGACAATGAAATGAGTTTAGCCGTGCTAGGTATTGTAAATATTAGATTGCAACTCGATGATGGTTACAGAATTTCTGTTCGTAAACATAACGAACTTGTAGACAAGAACAGATACATCTTGTCTCGAATAATTGATGCGATTAAATTTTGTGGGGAATTTGAATTAGCTTTACGTGGCCACGATGAAACGGAAGAAGCAGACAACAACCCAGGGATTTTTAAAGGACTAATCAATTATACTGCAGCACTTGACAGTGTTTTGAAAGATCATTTAGAAAATTCAACAGTGTTTAAAGGAACCTCGAAAACAATTCAGAACGAACTTTTAGATGCCATTTTGTCAGTGTGTCGAAAAAATATTGTGACTGAAATTTCTACGATAGACTTCATATCACTTCAGGCTGATGAAACAACTGACAGTTCGTGCAAAACACAGATGGCACTGATTTTGAGATATCTCATTGAAGGGAGAATAATTGAAAGGTTTTGGGGTTTTTTTGAAGTCCCTTTTGATAAAAGTGCTCGAAGTTTAGCCTCGACAATTTTAGGACAGTTGGAAGAAATAGGAATATACAAGTCCCCGGAAAAACTAATTTGTCAGACTTACGATGGTGCATCTGTCATGAGTGGTCAGAAAGGAGGGGTCCAGTGTTTGGTTAAAGAGAAGTATCCAAATGCAAATTTTATTCATTGTTATGCCCATCAAGGGAATCTGATTCTTCAAAACTCAACATCGTCTGCCTCCCAGAGTAGAATATTTTTTCAAGACCTGCAAGGAATAGGACCATATTTTTCAAGATCTCCAAAGAGGATGGATTATTTAGTAGAAATTGTAAAAAAAAAAATTGGGTCTGTGCCTCCTACAAGATGGTACTTTCAACACAGGGCTGTTAATACTGTGTTTGAACATAAAGATAATCTAATAAAATGTTTTGAACACATTAGGGACATAGAGATTTCTGACAAAAGTGCTTCTAGCCAGGCTGCAGGATTTGTACGAACTTTGAGGGATCCTCAGTTCATTTTCTGGTTGACTTTTTTCCACAAAATTATGCCTCATGTGGCGATTTTCTTTGATTGCATTCAACAAAGAAACATTGATGCAATAAAAATGAGAACATTTGTTAAACATTTTGTGTGTGCAGTGGTTAATATTCGTAAGACCTATGAAGACAGTGAAGTGTCTGTAAGTGAGCCTGTGACTAAGAGACAGTGTGTTGAACAATTAAGTAATAGGAGCAACCGTGTGGCCGCTTTGGAAGTATGTGATATGATTGTGAACAATATTAATGAAAGATTTCAATTTTCAGATCATTTATGTGTTTCCAAATTGTTTTTAGTTGAAAAGTTCCCACAGTACTGTGTTGAGTTTCCAGAAAATGATTTTCAGACTACAATTAAATTTTATCCAACAATAAATGGTCTGAAACTGAGAACCGAACTAGAAGTGTTATACAGTCGTGAAGATTTACGTATTGCTTCTGGTGCAACACCCTTATTACAGTTTTTCCTTGATAATAACATGTTTCGTACCTTCTCAGAGTGTGTGACTATTTTAAAGATAATTGTTACCATACCGATGACAACTGTTGAAAGTGAAAGGTGCTTTTCTACATTGAAAAGAATAAAAACATTTTTAAGAAATTCCATGGGCACTGATAGACTGAATGCATTGGCTATGCTCCACAGAAAAAAAAAATGATTCATGGAATTCAAGATTTCAACAAACAAGTGATAGAGGAATTCGCTACATCTAAAAACAGGAGAATGGAATTGTTATACAAAAAGTGAAATACCAGGTAAGACATTCTATATTTTTTTACCTAAGTACTAATTACCACGAATGGTGGCCCACCTTACATCCTCCCCACTGTGTGCCCCTCCCATTTCATTACTCACGAGCCGCCACTGCCAGTACCCTATATATTTCAGTCTCCTCAATGTAAGCTGAAATACTATGGAAATACCACAGCTTGTAGGCATTTTGTCTATACAGCCAGATAGAAAATCAGCTGTAGAAACGTAAGAACTAAGCAAAGGATGTCAGCATAAAGAGAAAAGTAATGAATGATATAAGTAAGTAGGAATCAAGTCATTTAAGAGTAAAAGAATGTAGAGGGTATGGAGGTGTCATTTAGAGCAGTAAATGACCTATCCCATCGCAAAAAAACCTGGGACCAGTGTAAAAGATGAATAAAGATATATGTAATTGTATCTTCTCAGGTATAAACACATTAGTGATGTATGCATACAATGTATATATAAATTGTTTTGTTAAATGAAAGGAAGTAGTAAATAATATTTGAAAGCAGATTTTTTTATTCTTGAAAATTTTTACTGTAAAATACTCATAATACAAACTTTAGAATTTTAACAGTAAAAGTTTAATATGTCTAGATCATATTAAAACTGTTAGATATATTATTTAGGTAGAAAATAAGAAGGTGTAGTAGTTTTAAAATAGAAATTTGCTAACATTGAAAGGAAATAAAAAATGCCCACTTTTTCTAGTACGTTTTAAAAATTTAAGAATAATAAATTTATTTTATACTTACAGGTGTCTTTTGCTAGACCAAGCAGCGAAGCTATCAAGGGAGCAAATCTTTATGTAAGTGGACTTCCTAAAAACATGGCACAGCAAGATTTAGAAAATCTGTTCAGTCCAAATGGCCGTATCATCACTTCTAGAATTCTCTGTGATAACATAACAGGTTTGTAAATGGAGTTATTTGTCCCAACATGCCATAGTTATACAAATATATTCATTTGTATTGTTTTTCCAAATACATTTATAATTTATATTTTCAATTGAATATTTTGTTTTGTTCTTTTTTAATTCTTAACTGAAGACAACATCTAATATTGATATTGTGGGAAGTATTGGGTTAATATGAGTGTTAATTCTAAATTTCTGCTAATAATTTCTTCAATGAAAGTATTGAAATTTCTCACCCAGTGTTTGGTTTTGTTTGTGCTTTTTCTTTTGTTCGCAGTTCACCAATTCGTCAGCGGGGCAGGAGACAATGTGCCGTGTATGTGAGATCTTTACTGCCTATGTTGAAAAACAGTAAAACCTAGCTTATTTGTAGTGGTAAGCGGTCAGACACAGGGAATTTTAAATTCTGTCTCTTCTAATTTCTTACGTGGCACTTTTTAATAATTAGATTATATAAATAATCATTATCATATCTTACTTATCGTACTGCTAGTACCCATAATACTGTTGCATATCTGACAAATAAAATGTAGAACTTTTATTAAGCTACACAGCTGTTTTTATGTGCACTTTCCTTATAAAGAGTAGAACACATTTTCATTATATCAGTACTTAAAACATATGGTTATTATAACAGCAAATCTTAATGGAAATATACTTAAATCTGAAACAACAGCAACACATTGTAACGGGGCAAAAGGGGGGAAATAAATTTTAATCATTTTAAAACCAGTCATGATACTGTTCGGTAACCATCAGAAAATACGCATCGGGAATTATGAAGAAGAAATTACAGTGAGTGGACTGTATAGTCAAACCGTTGCTTTGTAGTACAGGAATGCAGTTATCAACGAGGGGTGCGCTTTCTCAGCCACATTCGCACACAGGTGGCGGACTTTCCCATGGCTGAGTCACGTGTTAAGAAATTCTTTCGCGGTGTGCGCGCAAAAACTGCGTCAGTCGAAAAATAACATCTGAAGGCAGCGGACGCGAGCAGTGGGGTGCGTCGCCGGACGGGCAAAGTTTTATCTCGTCCGCATATAAAAAATTGTAAAATAGTTAAAAGTCAGTCGACTAAGAAACCTTTCCCCGGCCGGGTGAACACATAGGCTCATGAGCATAAAACCTATTAAAAAATTTTTAAAATATGATCTAGAGTGTGACAGAGTACAAAGTACTTTGTCACAGGGACAAGTTTAATTACTCAATTACTGAGTAAGACTTCATATGGCTTGAATAGCGTTCTAATAAAGTGTATTCATGATTTTTTTTATGTTCTCAAACAAAAATAAATAATATTATATTTTACTTGATTTGCGTATTGTTATTAGTGTTTGCACACCATCTCTGCCAAAGTACACTAAACGTTTCCTTGGACCAAACTTAACACATAAAAACAATATTCAATTTAATTATTTAATTACTGAGTAACACTTCAGTCGACGCCCGAAATAGGGATGAATTTAAATATTTTAATTATTAACTAATTACGAAATACTTCAGTTGACGCCCGTTTAACAGTGACATTCTAAATTAACAGTGCAATTTACATTATTTACGTTACAGTTAATTTACAATTTAGTCAAAAAAATGGCAGAGAAGGACGTAAATACGAATTTAGATGAAAGTGTAGAGATAAGATCAGTGTTGAATGTTACACAAGATAGTAGTAGAAATATTTTTTAAAATAAAGTATCTAACCAATTAGCGTTGATGATAGAAATGATGTCAGCAATGACAACTGAAATCAAATCAGAGATAAATGTAGTGAATAATAAACTTGACAAACAAGACAAGAAAATGAAGTCAGAAAATGATAATTTAAACACGAGTTTAAATCAATTTAAAATTGAAGTCAAATCAGAGATAAATGTAGTAAATAATAAACTTATAGACATAAATAGCGAAGTTGTAAACATAAAAAACGAGATAAAAATGTGTAATCTAAGTATAAACAACCAATTTAAAAGTATAAGTGAGAGTGAATTAAACCAAATAAGGGGGTGTAGTGGTGTCAAAACTAATGACACGGGTGAGTGTAACGAAAAAGAAAATGACGAAATAACAGACGACCAGGGTGTCAATAGTAAAATAACGAATAATTACGAAGGGATCATTAACGAGGTAGGTGTTAGTTGTAAAAATAAATTAACCAGTAGTGGTAAGATGGTTGAGAATGAGATATATAAAAGTAATACCGTGAAAATAAATAGTGATCATGGTAATATAGGAACAGTGAGAGAGTAGAAATCAGTATTTGTAAATTAGAGAGAGAATATGAAGAGAATTATTTTGTGAATATAGGGCAGAGGGTAGATTTCCCCCATGTGTATTGCAAACCAAGATGGTTACAAATGTGTTTGAAGGGCAAGAGTCCCTTACAGGAAAAAAAAGCGTTTTCAAGTAGTCTCTTAATTTTTAGTAGGCATTCTTATGATTTAATACCCTCTGTATAGAATGATAGAAAAAGTATGAAATGGTGTTATGACAAAAGGTATTTTGATAGGAGGATAGAGACGTTTAAGGTTAGTAGAAAGTATAACGAATTAATAGAGAGGTTAGGTATTGAGAGAGTTAATAATATTGAGTACTTACCTTGTGAAATAGTTAGTGCAGCAAATGATGATAATATAACTTACCTGACTTTAACGGAAAATATAAAAGGAGAAATTACTATACCCAATGTTGACAGGAATTTTGAATTGATAGTATGCAATAATATCCTCATCGCTGGTGTCATCAGGGAGAGGCACCTTATCTCAGTATGCGACATACGTTTTTTGCTGTGTTTTGTCGTTCAGTAATGAAAAACAGTCAGAATTCTGTCACTTCACTTTTGCGTTTATAAAATATTTGTATAGTCTACTCACTGTAGCTTCACAGGGATTATTAAAGGTTTAATTAATTATGACCAAATTGTTAAAAAATGAAGGAATACAATACTTATGGTCTTTTATACCATGTTTTTGTTAATTTATGATTGTACCAGAATTGTACCATCACAAAACCCCCTCAATGAAAGATTTTGTGCCGGAGCATAAAAACTTTCATTGACCCATTCATTCTTCCTAAAGGGATCAGCCAGGATATGTCGCCACAATCCCCTTACAATTTATACAAAAAGAAAATCAATAACTCGCCCGTGGTCTGATGACGATGACAGTACCTGCATGACCTTACTGGACTTCTCCTTCGAGATCCCAACACCATAAGGCCACTTAGGCGCGTAACGCCCCTGCTCTGACGCGCTGGCCAGCTCAGGACAGCCGTCATAACATCACCAAACACTGAAACAATAAATTAAAATATCAAAATAGTGGCTTGGTAAATTACTCTATCCTTAACTGATCTGGTTCCCCTTAGCTAGGTGCTGGTTTGTGCTAATAAGCACTGGGTTTGCTTGGATTACTAGAAATATATAAAAAAATGTAACAAGAATTACATAGAATTGCCATTCTCTTTATGGACTACCCTGAATTATAAAATCGTTTCGATTCCCATCGATAATAATTAACTCTTTCTGTTTTATAATTATTATAATTATAAAAGAAACACGTATTGATATAAAAAAGAATTTAATTTAATTATAAATGAAAACATGGAAATCCCCATATAAATCTCCCAAATATTCAAACATGGAGAAAAACAAATTATAGAAAAAACAACATCATTAAGAAAATCTTATTGAAATTAAAATCATTATTAAAATCATTACTATCATTATTAACAGGTAATAATTGGCACTGTTAACAACATTTACCCCTCTTTCTCCTCCACACACACTATTTCTATACATGTTAAAATTTCATAACATAATACATGATAATACATTGATAATTAACACTGATACATTAATATTAATACAGTAACACATCGAAATGGTTAATTCATATTTAATCTTGACATTTTATCTATTTAACTTGCATTTTAAAAAAAATTTACAATTTCAGTTAATTAATTAATTAAATCTAAACTTACATTAATTAGTCATCAATTATTTATTATTAATTTATTTCAAATTTATTATTATATTCATATTACATTATTATTATTATTTCATTTCCTTTCTACTCTGAACTTTCTAACTACCTAACCTTTCACATTCTATCATTGTTTAGTCTGGGTGACTCCTATATTCACTATGCCTTTTACTTATTATAATCTTACTCACCTTCTTCTAACTGACCACCAAATTTACCTATCATGACACCAATATCTCAATTATAAACACCATTACTAATTCATTCCGACGATAAATCCTATAGCACCGCGCGTCTTTGTACAGAGATGGGTGTTCCCTAAATGGCTACATACATTCATAATTTTTTGCCCTTCCAAAAATTCGGCAAACACTCCCTTAAACTACGCTATTACCTGCCACAACGCTATACGTTGGCTACTCCTTATCACCTCACCCCCACTACAACATATCATCAACAACAAATATATGTTTATACCTTTACTTTACTCACCTCTACAAATAACCACTAACTACTGTGTCCCTAAATATCTAATACTTTCTTGGTATTATTTTCTTTAAAAATACTTAACTATCTAACTCCCATTAACTTCAATTAAATAACTCACATGCTTCTATCGATATCCAGGCTCTATCCCTGTTTTAACATTCTACCTTATTGTAATCATTGACAATTATCTTATAAAATTCATCTCTCACCTACTCATAACAATACATTTTAAAATCCACATATTTGTATTCTTACTTAATCATTTATTAATATTCATAAGGAATTACCTTCATTACAAATTAAATAATAATTTAACTTCATTAGAAACTTTCTATTACAATTAATAATTTACAACTGTTACCAATTAGTACAACTTTCTTTTGTACTATTTTAATTCAGTATTTGACCTTTAAATATTATTCATTTGTTTAAAAAAATTTTACTTGTTTAGGTAAACAAAACATGTTAATTATTAAAATACATAATAACTGGTGTACACAAAATATACCTGCAATACACAACATCAAAATACATAAATACATTGATATATAAATACCTTTAATACAATGAAAAATATACACTCCAAACACATTATTTTGTTATTTATCAAACTCAGTCCATAGCAGTCCAATTCAATACCACTTTTCACATATATTTAATGTTCATTACACAATGGAAACACTCTATCCTCCATCGTTGAACAACAACCTAATCTTATGTCTATTTATCTTATTTTTTAATGAAAAAATTTTATGATTAGAAACATTATATTCATATTCATATATCAAACAATTATCAAGTCACGATCGAGTAAGGTTCTGTCTATATCAGTAAGATCATAAGTTATAATCTTGTTATTCATCTTGTAATTATCATCATAATTTTCTACCACAGGTAAGTATTTAATACCATTATTCTCTTTTATTGTTATTTCAATTTCATTGTTACTACAAGGTAAGTATTCATTATTTTCATCCACCGTATCTACCCCTAACCTTTCTACCAATTCTCTGTACTTTCTATTTACTGTAAAAATTTCTATTACTTTCTTTCTCTCACCATATCTCTCACAATACTTCTCTACACTTTCTCTCTTAATATATTTCTCACCATAACACCAAGTTACACTCTCTCTCTCCAAATATGCAGGGGTCCCTAACTCAAAATTACTGCACCACTTATGAGGTACACAAAAACACCAAGAAACTTTATTTGTAGACCTATCGTCTCCCAAATATAAATTGAAGGAACTCTTATCCTTGTAAAAAATACGTGAAGACTTTTCTTCACCCCCTAACACAACATCAAAAGAAAATTCTAACCCCTGCACCCCTTGTACAAAAATAGTTTCTCCAAACTCTCTTTCTGACTCAATACACTCAAACACCACCTTTTCACTCATAATACTTTCATTATCATTTTCTAATATCATATTCTTACTACCTGTAAATTCATTATTCACATTATCACTGTTACTTACATTATTAGTCAGTACCGGTACTTCATTTTTCGTACTGTTTTCACTATTACTCACCTTCTGTTTTTCTAGTTGAATTAAATTCTCATCCAATTTTTTAATCACTTTATCACACTGCTTAATGAGATTATGGTTACTGTTTTTAATTTCTCTCTTTATTTCGTCAAACTTTACATTGAACTCACTTTTAATTTGAATATTTTGTGTTTTGATTTCATTGAATTTAACATCAGAATCATTCTTTTGAACATCAAATTTAAAATTCATGTCCCCTCTCAGTTCATTAAAATTGCTACACATCATGTTATATAAACGTGTTAACATCTCGTCTGTATTGTTTTCATGAAGTGAGATGGAGGTTACTGTTTCTGTCCCTACATTTTCAGTCGTACTCGCCTCGCCAACCTGACTAATTGGGGTTAATTGAACATCCATCTCACTCGTTATATCTACATCAGCTGTACTGATTTCTAATGTAATATTGTCATTTGTACTCATGTTTGCTATTTTATAATACACGCATGCATACAATCTTATAACATAACCTCGTAAAAGTTGGGTTATGTTTACGTATTAAAATTTGAGTTTATTACCTCAGATAACTTTTCCGCTCTCTTTATAGGCTTACTCACATAAACTTTTATGTCAGGTCCCTGTTATTACGGGTGACATTTGTAACTATAATAAAATATAGTTACATATAGTTATGTCCCTGTTCGGGCGCCATTTGTAACTATATGTTTATTGCTGATAATAAAACATACAATATACGATATAAACATTGATTTCAAAATTCGGGCGCCATCTTGATATAAGTATATAGACGTAAAGAACTTTGTAATTTTACTTACCTTTCAAAGTCACTATAGGGCAGGAATTCGTTAAGCGAACTCTAGACGAGCGGAAATTGTTATGTGAAATAATAACAATATCTGTTTAAAATTGTTACCAATGATATACCCAATTTATTTTACTGTAAGTACATCTTACACAATGGTGCGCTTAGCGAACATTACACCCTCCAAAATATCTACGAGTAAACATGAAACATTGGATATGTAATTATGAAATATTATATAATAGATTATTAAACATAGATATATACCTCGCACAACCCAGCACTTAGAAAATTTTAAGGCACTCTCTCTCTTTCACTCTCTCTCTCTCTCACGCTCTGGTACAATTTTATTTTATTGAGCTCATTTTAAATAAAATATTTAAATATAAAATTGGTCGTTAGTTTTGAATGAATTTACTGAATGAATGTGGAACGTTCTCACCAATTTTGACCGCTACTGAGCTGCGGTTGTTCGTACGGTAAAACTTCGCACACCGCGAGTTTACCGATTACGCTACCGGTCACATTTTATAGTATTACACCTTACCAAATGGTAAGGTGTCACTGTTGTTAATACTTTTGTAATTAACCACTTTTAGTGGTGTAAAAGTTAAAATTCACACTCGGTGAACTGTTTGCCGGCCGGCTGCGTTCACGCTCTAGAAGAAATGACTCAGATTCATTGTTTCATTTTGCGTAGGTGGGGCGAAAACTACGTCATCAAGTTATTGCTCATCTGTTTACAGCTTCAACTTGTTTACGGAAATACATTCCTCATCGCTGGCGTCATCAGGGATAGGCACCTTATCTCAGTATGCGACATACGTTTTTTGCTGTGTTTCGTGTTTTTTGTGATGAAAACAGTTAGAATTCTGTCAATCCACTTTTGCGTTCACAAAATATTTGTATAGTCCACTCACTGTAGCTTCACAGGGATTATTAAAGGTTTAATTAATTATGACCAAATTGTTAAAAAATGAAGGAATACAATACTTATGGTCTTTTATACCATGTTTTTGTTAATTTATGATTGTACCAGAATTGTACCATCACAATTTAAAACAAATAAGTATAATATTAGGTATTGAGTATTGTAATAGAAGGTGAACAAGTATGTTAAGAACAATTTAGAATCATTGTTTGATAGTACAGGTACTTATTTTAATCCAAAGAAGGAAAATAAAGTGTTTAAAACCATGGACCAGTAGACATGGATAACTAATTATTCTATATGTAAACAATTAAAGATAATAATTGTAATTGTCAAAGATGAAAGACAATGATTAAGAACAATTGAGAATGATTGTCTTGCATTAAAAATCAGAATTAATTAAAATCTGAAAGAAAGAATGTTCAAACTAGGGTAGGCCATTATGAGTAGACCAGTTATTTATAATGTTTATTAGAAATAAGTATTTATTTATTCATGTGTAGTGTTATAAAAAAGATAGGAAATTGTAAATAACAATTGTGAATAATAATATCACAGTGAAATGAAGTAATATTAATAGAAGAAGAATAATTAAGATGTTGTAACCAATGTTGAGTTAGGCCTAATCAGCCAAAGATGATTTTTATCAAACTACAAATATAAATTGTTGTAAAGAATTCATACCCAATTATTAGTGAGTAAGCATCAAAGTTTATTAAAAATTAAGTAGATCAATAAGTAAAATAAACAATTTTATATGTAAATAGAAAATAAGGTAAATGTTAGGAATTTTATTTTGTTATTAATAATCAAAACCCTGTGGTGTGGGGAACCAAATTGTTCGTCTCAGAAAATGCTGAGCAATGACGTTAATGAATTGTTTATTAGAGCACATATAAGGGAATAGTATTAATTATAAAGAATTAATCAATTCCGAACCCTTGGACATCGTGTAAAACAATTTATTATAATCTCAAACCCCAGAAAACGACGCTGGAAAGTGTCTATTTTAATGAAATGTACCGAATAATTACGAAAATTAACAAAAATCAACCAATCAGCGATCATCACCTAGCAGTCGAAGCCAGTTTCTGACAAAGGTGAGAACACAGTCTACAAAAGTATTCCAACGGTGAGGCCACGCTTCTCATGCGACCAATTTTAAGAATTAACCACGTACAGCTGACCGGAGTGGATAACCTCAAAAGTGAAAATTATGTTAGGCCGTGTGTAAACAAAAGTCGTCTTAACCTTACATCAGTGAACCTTTCCGGAGTACAGTGCGTATAGGGTAGTGAGTTAAATATTAATTAAAAGTGAAAGTGAAATATATAAAGAAGGATACCAAGCAAGTATAGTGATATTTAAACAATAATGTACTATAACGGACTTAAGAAGTGTATTCCCTTTGAACTTATTTAGACACTTAAGAATTATTTAACCACTATTACACTCTTTAATCACTGTCACTAATTAATTTTAATGATTAACTAATTTGAATTAACGATTTTTATCAATATATGAAGCTTTCAATGAACAAGCTAACCAAACTTAGTTATGTTAACACTAGGACATAATCCAAAATTTATTTTTTTATTTCTCAACCATAGATTTAAGTGAATAACTACAGCTATTAATATTTTGTGATGTTTTGTTCTTCTAAGAAGACATTTTCAATACTATATCATGGTCAAAAGAACCTTATAATTTAATAATTGTCAAACTACGGAATGCCACTTTTACGTTCTGTAGCAAAACTAATGTTACCAACGTTGAACCCAGAGATTGTCTCTAAGCCGGGTCAATCAGTTTAAATTATGATTTTATTTGTTATTGAAGTTCAAAGAAAGTTACTATGAAAATAAAAAAATGTTAAGGGATAATAATTGTGTTTGAACTATCATTAGTAGTATTAGCGACCGTCTTGCCTTATTTGAAACTCGTAATAGTACACCTTCACAGGTTATGTTGGCAGCAATTATTATGGTAATTTATTGGCATGAAAATTCAAATATCTCAATGAGTTAAATAGAGTTAAATTTGTGAACCCAGCTGATCATTCCAGGGTGGTAATTAAATTTTGTGTGAACTAGAATTTGTTAAATTTATTTTATCTATTATTACAAATATAATTACATTATTTAATTATTTCCACCTACCTTATTTAATTGTTTTTTCTCGGGCCAAGATCCGGTCGCACAAACGTAGGATGCAAGCATGGTTTACAGGTTATACAAATCATTTACGCAACTCATTTTTGAAGAGAATTACAATTTTTTAATATGTAATTATTTCAGTTTTGTGTTATTATTCTTTTCCAATAAAAAAATATGATCAAAATAAATTAAAATTTTCTTACAATTTTTGGTAAAAAATCTTATATTGACAGAGTTAAAATCTACATCTTATATCTATGAAGGCCGCCCAGCCTGCTCTCTCTCTCTCTCATTCATACTCATTGGAAAACCCCCTTTAAATAGAAATACGCCCCATTATTAGTGAAACTAATACATATACCCCTTGCCGGCACGAGGAGTCCTCTCAACCTCGATTTACTTCATTTATAAGTTCGTAGAGGTCCAAAAAACAGATGACGATGTCCTTTCGCCGAAAACTAACAACACTGTCACATTGCTGCTAATTGAAACTCACTTTTTTACTTGAAACTCATAAATTTTGAAAGAGCCCCTTGGGGCAGATACCTGGCCCGGCACTGTCTGTAAGAGAACTGGGGAGAGCGTCTCTAAGCTCACTCTCAACTTGATTGCGGTCTCACAAGGCGGCAAGCAATGCCTTCTATTTCATCGTCACTGCTGTGTCACATTCAACACACGTGGTTTTTTGTGTGTTTGGCGTGGATGACATTTGGTAAGCACTGGTTGACGTCACAGTTATGGGCTGTACTTAGTTTCATTTCCACCAGCATGGACCACGAGGCGAACAGAAATATAGTACTCAAGCCATTTTGCGTCCAACAATTCCGCGTCGGTCTGCGCACATGCTGGGGTGGTGCGTTTGGGCGCAGGTGTCACACAAACGTTAAGTTCTTAGAATCGACGTCTTGCACATTCTTTTGCCAATGTTTCACAACAGTTACGGCGTACTGTTCCTTGGTCCGCACAGTGCTTTTATTCAAACACGTGGACTGGCCACACAGATGGAAATTAATTTAGAATATTTTAATAAAAAATCCCCAAATTTAATAAAATAAAAATCCCTCAAAATTCGTCCCGTTATTAGTGATAATTAGAAAATAAATAAATGGAACATTTAATTAGAATATGAACTTCCTTATCCTAACATGTGATTAGACATATATCCTAAACAATACAATTCAATAAAAACACTATTAATACACACAAATAATAATATAATCAAAATCCAAAAACATCAATTGGATGGCAGGCATAAAATCATTTTTTTTCCAAAAAAAATTTAAATTTATTAAAATATATTTTTTCTCAATATTAAAATTATTTAAATTTATTTAAATTAATCAAGAAACAAAATTGGCATCACTTCATTGCCAAAACTGGTCTAGTACAGAACATCACCCATCATCTGATCAAACTGGGTCAAGTCAAGAACCTTGGCCTACATAAGTTATACATAAGTTACATCAGAAAATACATTGAACATCTTTAAAATTCTATCTTTAAACACAAAACATAAAAAAAATAAAACATTTAAAACAACAAAGTATTATCATAATTAACAATAAAATTGATATTTAAATTACTCAAAATTATACCTTTTACAACTTTACATCTTCAAATTCTATTAAAATTGTCACTGGCTTCAATTAAAATTCTATATTTTTACTATAACTCTCTTTTCTTTACTATTCTTAATCTCCATTAGTTTGGGTGATCTAATTATTCATAATGACTTGATTTGCCACTTGGCATTTATACATATATAATCTTTACCTCTTTGACTGTAATATCACTAACAACTTTAACTAACATGACACCCACCTCTATCAAAACATCTATCAAACAATCTCTAAACCCAACTTACTACTAAACTCAATTCGCATCCTTCTACTCTCATATAAAAAAAATACTCTCTAACCCTTTGTACTCAGGATGTGTGTCCCCCCCCCCAAAAGCTCATTCCCTTATTTTGGTCCCTGGATTCTACCTAAGGCAACCCCTTCCTGCGCTAAACGGTCCCTTCCCGTCCCAACCACTTTTGTTGCGGACTCCTACCACACTATCCCCTCTTACAAAATTACCATCCCCTAATTACCATTCTCATTACATCACTTCAACTACAACAAAATATCATCATTTACTTATTACATCAATATATCAATCAAAACTCTACATATATTCCCCATATCTACTGTGTCACTATCAATACTTCTCAAATTCTACATTACATTTATTCATAACAATATTCTCTCTATTACCACTTTAAACTTAACTTGGACTGATCTACATGTCCCAACAAAATATTAATCACCTGAAATTTACCTTTTACTGTCTTTCACAAATCATTTAAAATTCTCAACTATATCAAATTATTTTCATCATTTAAAATAAAATCTTTAACACATTAGAATTATTATATCCAAACGTCAGTTACCTTGAAAATTGGCAAACATTAATAAGTGACATTTTACAGCAAATCAGCTGACTTTGTTAGCAAGGTGAATGACCTTACTGCAAACACATTTCAAAATTATACAAATTATATGAAATACCTATTTTTATCAATCCTTATATCTAACACAATGAAATAAAAACATTTATGAGACAGAATAAACATAGTATAATAAACATATGAACACCTAGTTATCAAATCGTAATACGAGCGTTTAGTTAGTGCAAAAATGAGTTATCATCTTTAAGTTATAAAATTTAAATTCGTTGCTCAACTGAGCAACCACACACACTATTGCTTTTTAATCATTTCTATTTAAAACAATTATCTCCAATTATTTTATCATTACTGAGTTAAACACCTGTAAACATTTTACTCTCTCTGACTTGTATTACAAAATTTATACTTACAGTACTTTATTCACCTACTGACATAAACACAAAATATACACAATATACACACCAATATCTCCACGTAACCTCTGAAACAATTAACAACAGTGTTATTTCATATCAAACAATTTAACATTTATTTATTTATTACTATCAAATCTCATAAAACAGTTTAAATCCATTAGAAAATTCAATTATACAACATTTAAATCAATCAGAATATTTAAACAATTCAAATTATTTTAATTAAATTAATTATTGAAAACAACATTTTAATTAATTTCCCCAATTATAATAATTACACTTCATTTGTTCTCCTCTTCAAAATTATTTTTGTTATTTATTTAGGCCGCAAGATATTAATATTATTATTCTCACAACAATTTCCATTACATACACACATTGTTTACCTAACATTTTACAATATACACACTTAATTTCACTATCCGTTTATTTACAATTCTTCATCATTACTATTCAATTATATCACACTTCATTGTCCAAGGTTGCGAGGTCTGAACCATAAAGCAAAATACTTAAAATTGTCCATTTATTGCTTTACTGGTTAGCCTCCATCATCAAAAATTAGTCTTGGTTTCAAATAACAATTTTCAATTTTATTTACACACATATGGCTATCTTGTGTGTAATAACCATAAAATTCCAGTTTATTCCTTTTACCACAATAATCATAAACCAAGTCAACATTATGTATTTCTGTCCAGTCTCCATTAGTAATTATATTCAATATCGGGTCAGTTATTTTTTCATCATAAATTAAATTATTATTGTTCAAACACACTTTTAACATTTCTTTCAACTCATCATAATCTCTCTTTAATTTATACAATTCTATCTCTCTATCCATACACAACTCTCTATCTAACTCTCTCTCATCATAACACCATCTCACACTTTCAACACCATCCACACAGAGGGTACAAACTTATACAAAAAAGGGAAACAACTCAAATCTTCCATTAAATAGGGTCTCTTGCCCTCCAATAATAACACTTGTGAACACTCTGGTTCATCACAAATAAGGGGAAAATTTACCCTCTACCACCATTCTACCTCTATACTATCTTTCCACTTTCTCTCTGACTCATAAACACACATTAACATTCCATTATTACATTCTACAACATCATCAGTACTCTCACTATTTATTTTCAGCGTATCACTCTCTGATACTACCTTTTCAATTTCATTACCATTCTCAGTATTATTTTTATCATTTTCGACATCATCATTATCATTTGTTAACTTTTTCTCTAGTACCACCTTTTTATACATATCATTATAATTTTCATTTGTTTTCCTGTCTACCACACACACACACACTCTCTTAACTCATCTGTTTCTCTTTTTGTTTCACTACATATTTCATTTATTTTACTTTCAATACTACACAACGAATTAGTTAATACTTCAAACTTAGCATCATTAGTGTCAAAACGTTTGTTTATCTCGATACTCATTACATCGAATTTAGTCTCAAATTTTTTCTCATTATTGTCTAAACGATTATTTAATTCGTAAAATTTATTATTTAATTCGTTAAATTTGTTATTCTGTTCCTTAAATTGTTGTTGTAAAAAACTCATTATATCGTTATCGGACTTACTACATTTTGTTGAGGTCGGAGTTATCTGCACCCCTGAATCCTCTGTAATATTTGTTTCATCTGAATTATTTTTTATTTTATTCTCCTGACTCACGTTTGGAGTCGAGTGGATTTCAAAATCGCTCATACTATTTGATTCATTACAATTTTCTATATTAGTCATTTCATTTATTTCACTTTCATTATTTCCTGCCATCTCTTATTCTTTATAATTTATATTTGTTAATTTGCTTTAATTAATTTAATTTATCATAATACAATTTCGATCTTATGCCAATTGTGCGTAAATGACGCACTTCTACCTCATTACTCCAACCTTAAAACCACGCTTGCATCTTTTGTAGGTGTGGAATTTTAATTGACTTAATCAAATTCGTCCCTGTATCGGATGCGCCATTGTTAAATTATTATCTATTACAAATACACTGTTTAATTATTTCCACCTACCTTATTTAATTGTTTTTTCTCGGGCCAAGATCTGGTCGCATGAACGTAGGATGCAAGCATGGTTTACAGGTTATACAAATCATTTATGCAACTCATTTTTGAAGAGAATTAAAATTTTTTAATATGTAATTATTTCAGTTTTGTATTATTATTCTTTTCCAATAAAAAAATATTATCAAAATAAATTAAAATTTTCTTACAATTTTTGGTAAAAAATCTTATATTGACAGAGTTAAAATCTACATCTTATATCTATGAAGGCCGCCCAGCCTGCTCTCTCTCTCTCTCTCTCTCTCTCATTCATACTCATTGGAAAACCCCCTTTAAGTAGAAATACGCCCCATTATTAATGAAACTAATACATATACCCCTTGCCGGCACGAGGAGTCCTCTCAACCTCGATTTACTTCATTTATAAGTTCGTAGAGGTCCAAAAAACAGATGACGATGTCCTTTCGCCGAAAACTAACAACACTGTCACATTGCTGCTAATTGAAACTCACTTTTTTACTTGAAACTCATAAATTTTGAAAGAGCCCCTTGGGGCAGATACCTGGCCCGGCACTGTCTGTAAGAGAACTGGGGAGAGCATCTCTAAGCTCACTCTCAACTTGATTGCGGTCTCACAAGGCGGCAAGCAATGCCTTCTATTTCATCGTCACTGCTGTGTCACATTCAACACACGTGGTTTTTTGTGTGTTTGACGTGGATGACATTTGGTAAGCACTGGTTGACGTCACAGTTATGGGCTGTACTTAGTTTCATTTCCGCCAGCATGGACCACGAGGCGAACAGAAATATAGTACTCAAGCCATTTTGCGTCCAACAATTCCGCATCGGTCCGCGCACATGCTGGGGTGGTGCGTTTGGGTGCAGGTGTCACACAAACGTTAAGTTCTTAGAATCGACGTCTTGCACATTCTTTTGCCAATGTTTCACAACAGTTACGGCGTACTGTTCCTTGGTCCGCACAGTGCTTTTATTCAAACACGTGGACTGGGCACACAGATGGAAATTAATTTAGAATATTTTAATAAAAAATCCCCAAATTTAATAAAATAAAAATCCCTCAAAATTCGTTCCGTTACAAATTATTTTAACCAAGAGGTTGAAATCATATTTTTATGTAACCTGCAATGTACTTTCAGGACAACACTACCTTACATCAATAAGGAAACTATCACCTGAACAGCTCTTCACATTTTAAGAACCTGAATTTAATTAATATTCTGAAACAAGTGCTTAACAATATTGAATTTTTATTTTTTTTCACAAACTTAAGGATCAACATAAATACCTCAGGGAAGGGAAATTTTACAGTATTGTACATAAAATTTGAGTAATTATAATTACAATTCAATTCAGCTATTCCCTGTATTTATTTAACAGAAAATACGAAAACTGGTAGGTCAACGGCGTCTGATTACTACAGTACGACTACAAGACAGAGTTTCATCACCATTATTAAATATTTTGTGAATCAGTGTTACACAGCACCATTGTTTACTTTACAGATTTTCTGCAACCAACAGGTGGTGTGTACCCATCAAGTGACTTTAACCTTAACTAAACTAATTTTAAATTATTCTGTAACCATTCAGAATTCGCGCTCAACAAGTAAACTCAACATAAATAAACAATTGTGTGGAAGAACGGCATCTATCAATATATATATATATTACATATGACAGTAAGTACATATTATTCACCTTAAGCAAAGTGAGAACAGGAAAAAATTGTATCTTTATTTGTGTCAATTTAACATAATTAAGTAAAAACTAACGTGTTATACTTTGTGTATGTTTTTAATTCCTATGGAACCAATTGCCATAATGCAGTTAGGTTGATGGTACTTTTATCAGTGCACAGCTTACATCAGTATTTCCTTGTGTGTTCAGTTTCAACCATTAAATTTATTAATATTGTTAAAATTTATTTATTGTTTCATTTTACGTGTTGTATCATCTCTGACCTCAGTATAATTCATAACTTATTTTTAGTTAACTGATAAAATAGCATTAGAAATAAAAGAAAACATTTGTGTAAATGACAGTATTCTTGTAAGTAATGGATATAAACTATTTATAATAGCTTTCCAAAATTGAATGAATGCAAAAATGATATAATCAAAATGAAAGAAAAATACTATATATTTCACAAACATTTATACAAAAGACACATGTTTTTTTCTTATAAGTTTTCCGTCAGTTACACATGTGTGAGAAAATTGCCTGTTCTTCTTGGTGCTATCCTTTTAATATAGGCTATTATGTAGAACATGTTTTCAGTATACGTATGTTTAAGAAATAATATTAATTAATATTTCAAAGAACAATTAGTTTATAAAATTAACTACAGACTATTGTTATGTAGATATGCTTGCTTAATAATATTATATGGAAATTAATTTTAACAGACATACCTATCCAAGAAATCCAGGCCCAAAAGAGAAGCTATGATAATGATTAAATGAATAGGAAAAACTCAAAAACAAAAGATAACAGTTTTCAAGTAAAGAATAGTTTGAATTCATTGTGTCAGACTAATGTTTCAGTCTGAGCTCATATTAACCCATTATTTATTTATTTATAAATTAGAAGTAACTTATATTTTTGTATTTTGTTTTTATTTATAATTTTTTTAGTAACTTACATTTTGAAATAAGAGATGTTCAGTTTTAGAACATGCAGTTTTAATTTTCAAGAGTGCTCTATTAAGTTCTTTCTTTTCACAAAGTTTCCTATTCATTAACATATCATTAAGTTTTTGAATATTGTACTGTTGACTTTATGTTATTATTCAGTAAACTTATCACTTTCCAGGTTTGTCAAAAGGGGTTGGGTTTATAAGATTTGATCAGCAAATTGAGGCTGAGAGAGCCATACAAGAACTGAATGGGACCATACCAAAAGGATCTACAGAACCTATCACAGTGAAATTTGTAAACAACCCTAACAACAATAACAAAGCAATACCACCATTGGCTGCTTATTTGGCACCACAAGCTGCCCGTAGATTCAGGTACATTCCACTGTCACCACTATCCAGGTAGGGCCTACTCAGAAACTCAGCCATAGTTAAGGCTCTATGATGAAATCCAGTTTCAAATTTATGTTTAATAGCACTAATAATGTCACTGGTTACTGAAATCAGTATTATACTAACGTGTAAAATTAAGTCACAATACTATATCCATAAATTATTTGTATGAGATGTTATCACAACATTTTTTGTTATATGTATTCTCTACAATTGTAATGTATCATATACAAAATTCAGTCTATTCTGTAATCAATAATTTACCTCAAATTTGAATGTTAAGTCATTAATTAATATTTAACCTTGTTTAGAGGCAAGTCAATTCACAAAGTACAATTAAAAAATAGCTATAATCTAATATTACTATAATTTATATTAGTGCTATTAACCTTTAACCACGTAACTTATTTTCAGAAATAGAATTTGCATAACACCATGAACTAGATAAATATCAAAAACTCGATTATTACGTCTTATCATCATTTATAAATTCTTGGATTTGTTGGCCATGACATGTCTGAGTATTACTAAGAACTAACAAACACTATCCCCATGGGGAACATAAGTATTTTACATTAAAACTTTTACCTTATTGCTTGTCCTAGCTTTCACTCACTGAAAGCTAATCAGAGGCCTTATTGCAAAAGCTAGCTCAGGCAATAAGGTAAAAATTTTTTTTAAATTTTTGTCTAAAATATTTGTGTTCTGTGTTGGAAAAGTCAAAAATTTTATTATATATCAAAAATCAATTAATAAAAATTATATTTATATTATATTGATTCTAGTTATATTTACTATATTTACACACACACACACACACACACACACACACACACACACACACACACACACACACACACACACACACACACACACACACACACACACACACACACACACACACACATCATTATCTTTATATGAATAAAGTCTCATATATCTGGAAAAAAATTTCAAAGAGCTGGAAAATTTCTGTGAGTATACATCATACATAAAACCATATGAGTTTAATTTAAATATTCATATGTTAACTGTATTACTGATGTTTTTGTTTTTTATTGACCTAAGAAAAAGATGTTAATTTGCATTGCATACATAATTACAAACAGTTAACAGAATGTAAAATGCATGAACTGGGTTTCATCATCCTGTCAGCATCCTTTCTGTACTGGCTTACCAAAGTTTCAGCGGTGTCTTGAAATGTTAATTGTAGCTATTAAAATTTATTTTAAAACTATTAATTAATAATTTATTACATCACAAGTACTCTGGCAAAACAGGATGTCCTTCATGTCAATAACATTTTTATATATTAGAATAGATGTAGTTTAGATATATCAAAATTAATTTTATTAAGAAAAGGCTGTTGATATACTGTAAATTAATGTACAGAAGAGTAATCTGTGTTTATTAATTTTTATAGAGCATCAGCAGTAAAAAACTAAAATTTTCTTTTATAAATAATATTTAATTTATAACATATATTTTTATAATATTAATATGTACTACATTCTTTAATTCCTTTCTTAATACAGTTTTCTTTCTTATATTTTCTGTGTAAGAATGAATAGTTAAAATGATCTAAAGATTTTGTTTTGTGTTTCTCTTTTGTTTCCAACATTAAAGAGATAGTAAATTTGATTTACTTTTCCTATCTAAAGAGAAAAATTAAAAGATATATCCTTTAAATGAATATGTATTAATATTATAAGAAATGTATGGTATACAGCATTATAAGGAAAATCGAGCCTTACTAGTAATACACAGTTTATCTGTATGTAATTATTTTGTGCAAATTAAATATTAAAGATGAAAACAAAGTCTTCAGTAAATGGCCAAAACATATTATTATTGTTGTTCTTGTTTTTTAATAATAATAATAGCAGTAGTAGTAGTAGTAGTGGTAGCAGTAGTAGTAGTAGTAACCAGTAATAGTAACAACAGAATATTCTTTGAGTAGGCTACTATGAACTGAAGTGAAAGAACTTACTTATGTTCTACTTACATCAGATTCACTCACAGGTATATGGGATCTTCAGTTTAACAATGGCTTCTAACAGGGATCATTAATTGGTTTACAATGGAGATTAGCCAGATAAAAGACAGATTATTTTTTCACCTATAGTTGGAATTGAACGAAAGTTTTAAGGAATAGGGGTCCAAGTCAACTAACTAGTACACCAGATTGACTCCTACTATAATTAATATTATATTTTTGAGTATATGTTATTTTCTATAATCAAGTAGGCCTATAATACTGATAGGAAATGCACGGTGCTTGTGTAAGTGCAACAAGACAGAAGAGTGAATTTTTAATATATCTTGATTATATACAGAGTGTTTTCCAAGGATTTGCATCCTAAGTAGTGTCTTACAAATGTAGGTGAAATATTGAAATATGACTCCATTTAACGTTTGCGGTGTAGGACAAATAAAACATCAAATTAACCTATCTAGTATTTCCTGTGTTTCTCTTCTTATATGTTTTTATGTTATTAATAGTGTCCTCATATCACATACACAGTTTCCTAATTGAGCTTAAATGTTTAAAATTGCTATTGGTATTAAAAATTATTAATGATTATGTTTGAGAACTGGAGTATGTTTTGCACATTTAATAAGATTAACTACGTTTTATAGGCAAGAAAGGTTGTTAATGTGAACTTCAACTGGTACATGGTTACTAGTGTAATCAGAATCTAGGTATTGCATGCACATACACACATATTACACACCATAAATGCAGTTATTTCAATAGAAATACTTGGTACTTGGTTTTACCAAGTATATGTCAAGTAAATGTAAAATAAATAATACAAGTTATCTGGAAATGAGGAAATAATGTATACCTTACACACATTATCACATGAGTTTCCAGATTATCATTATTGAAGTCACTGCAATTGGGAAACATACTTCTGTCCATATTAGTCCTGTAGACATCATTGGTAAGAGTTAATGTTGAGAAAAAACTGTATTTTTCGTACCATATAGGCCCAGATCTTAAGCTGTGTTATATCATGAGTATGCAGCAATGATAGCGTGATAAGCGGCAAGAAGGAACTATTCTTAATACTATTTAATGCAAGAAGTGCATTTTTAAAACCTCTGTTATAACACAAACATTTTATCACTATTCTGCAAACTTTAATATAAGAAATATTCAATTGTTTGTTATTAGCAATATTCTGTCCTGTTGGTTACAACTTATTATTTGGTCCAATAGCTGATTTTGATGCTAAGAAAGTATAAATATAGTTTCCACCCTTATTAAAAATTAGCAGGTGCTGCGTCAGACTTGTGTGGCATAAAAAATGTCCTAAGATCATTGAGGACATAAATTAATACAGCATATGTCATTATCTTTTAAATGGTGATTCTAAGTTTGGCTAAATAGCTGGCATTTAAATGTCATACTTGATCAGTTGTCAATTCGGACCATCAGCCTGTTAGATATACGCAACAAAATCTAGTTGCCCAGCCAGATTAGTTGCACCATTTTATTGCTCCATATGTGTATTTAGAATAATTGAAAATGTACTTTGGAAGTGGTAAACAACTTAAACAGTGGTATATGTTTCATTCAGCTTGTCAGTGATTCATGATTGGCTTAATGGTTATAGGTCCAGCTTGTAAACAAAAACATCCAGCAGTCTAATCTGGCAGGTAACAGAAAATCAACAGCTCCTGTGTCTGTATTAGTAAGATGCATGAGTATTCCATTACGTTCAGATTTATCTTTACATACTAAGAATGGCACTAAGGAAATGGCAGCTATATATGAAGTAATAACTATACTTAACAATCTGCTAAAAACAGTTTAGAGAAACTGACGAATACAGCTAAACACTGTACTTTATTCATAAGAAATTGTACTGGTTGGAATGATGAAGTAATAACAGTGCACCTTCTGTGCATTCATGAAGAAAGATATTAATTTAACAGTGAACATGTCTTGTTGCAACAGTAACAATATTAGAATTACTAATGTTCGCAGGTTAGCCAATAGCTAATAGGAGAGAGAAGTTGAGTTGCTGCTCTTGCTCTTTCCCACATAACCTCTCATTCTGTAGTTCAACATGTGATCAGAAAATATGAATATTTTATAACAATAGGAACCAACTGAATTATTTATTGTTAACATTAAATTTTTTTAAAATCTGGCTTAATTTTCAGAAAAGTCGGGATTAAAATCTATTATTAAAAAAGTAATATATTTATTGAAACTGATGCAGTATTATGTAAAAATCTTGAAATACATGTATGGAAAATAAGACTCATTTCTACTGCATAGTAGAAAAGTTTTATAACTCCATAAAATTTAGAACAAACACATGTGGGCCTTATAACTGATGTTACTGGTTAAAATTATTTTTTAAATTCAACTTGTCAGTTTTAAATTACAGCATGTGAATGTTGTTTATTAGCACCACTGTTCCTTCATTTGAATATTTTGTTCAGTCAGTTATATAATTATATAACTTTGTAATGAAAAACAGAAAAATGTGTCTGCAGGTATGTATTAACCAATTTGCATGTAGCGCATGAAGCCATTTGGATAACTGCTTACATATGAGTTAGTTGTACATGTGATTTATTGAGCATTATAATGCACTTATGACAGAACATTCAAATCATAATGAAAGTAAATAACTTTTTCAATAATTTAAAACTTATGCTTTGTGAAGACTTGTGTGTAAACTATTATTAGTAGATATGGTTTAAAAAATTAGGCAAACTTAAAATGCTCATCAGCCTGTGAAATGGACAACATGCAGAATTGGATGTTGCAGACACATTCTGCACTTACACATGATGATGTATTTTATGATATGGATGCCATTTATTATTAATGACAAATTTTTCTTTTGAAAACATGATTTGAATATTGAATATTGTTCCCCCATCAATTTTATTCTTTAAATATTTTAAAAAATATTTAAAGTGGTTCATCTGCTATTAAAAAAAAATACTAAGTTAGACATATATAAAATTATTATAGTGAGGTTCTCTTAAACCTCGTGGGTCATGGTTTAGGACTTGAAAATGGTGGAAACACTGAAACGCCTCGTCTAGAACATGACACTTAGCAGTTTAGCAAATAAGCACAATGAAGTTGGAGTTGCAGAGACTGCTAATTCAGATATCAAGATTATTATTGTATTACTTTTACATCTTCCTTACATTTTACTACCAAGCGGAGACAATTAGTAACGTTAGACATTTTTATTGTTGAAGAGTTAATAGAATTATGTAATACATTTTGTATTCATATGATTATATTAATGATTTCAAGTTTTTATGCCTTAAAATTTACTAGGAATAAATTTATTAACAGCTATGTTTCAAAATACTTTTTTGAATATTTTTACATCTTCATTGTAATACATCTAGGAATTAAAATTTATTTCATGTCATTTGTACATCACATTGCTTCTTGATCAACATTGTATTTTGTTTAAATTACAATAGCTGTATTTTTCTTAGAGATAAGGTCTGTTAATTTCAAGTAAAATTTTTATATATCCTCTTTCAGTTTAACACCCAACTAAATTGAAACTTTAAAACGGTGCTTCCCACAACCCTTCCTCACTATGAATAATGCTCCATATTTGCCATTCTCCTCCATTTTAAATAGTCCTATAAGAGAGTTATGTTGATTTTCATGGACAAAAACTTCCAATTATATCATTTCTCCATGAAGTTTTTTCTTATGCCTTAAGCCTTTGAAAAAGAATTATCTTTTATTTAATTATTAAGAAGGTTAAATTTAAAGGAGACTGGTACATCATTATGACTTAGTCATGTATAGACTTGAAGGCAAGATCTTAGGAAAGAAACGAAAAGGAAGAGAAACCTATTTGGAAGATCTCGAGATAAGAATTGGATGTGAGCAGAAATCAAAACCAAGTAGGTGTTGCCTTTAGAGCATGATGATGGTGGTGGTGGTGGTGGTGATGACGACGACGACGATGATGATGATGATGATGATGATGATGATGAATGCTGTCATTAGAAGACAAGTAAAGATTAAAAATAATACTATAAATTACAAAGCATATACAGAAAGTACCAATGGTTGGTTATTACAGAAAAGTAGACAATTGGAAAAGCAATAATTTTATTGCCCAAATTAAATCTACTTCTCAACATGGTCATCACCCAAACTGAGGCATTTATCATCTCTTGGCATTGGTTTGAAATGTCATGTTCATAGAATTTCAATCCCTATCACATGGACCATTTATCACATGCTGTTCTTTGTCTCATTATCACTGTTAAACTTCAGGACACTAAGAAATATCTTGAGGTGCATAAACAGATAGAAATTTGTCAGCACCAAGTGTAGATTGTAGGACTGAATTGTTAGGTTGTGTAGCTTCTGTGTCAAGCATGTGGCATGTGTTTGTGTTGTCATGCAGCAACACACTACTGGGACACATGTCCTTTTTTCTACATTGTGCATCAAACTTTCACAAGATTTAACAGTTTGTCCATTGCAACATGAATTCCACTAACAAAATTCCTGGACAGTCTCAGAAAACCATACTTGCTATAGTCTGTGCAAACCTTAGAAAGAAAATATTGTACTTATGGACTACTGTGTTCACAAATGTAACACCATTATTGTATTGTGGCTGAGAACTGTGCACGCCCCCCCCCCTCTCTCTCTCTCTCTCTCTCTCTCTCTCTCTCTCTCTCTCTCTCTCTCTCTCTCTCTCTCTCTCTCTCTCTCTCTCTCTCTCTCTCTCTCTCTCTCTCTCTCATTACGTGTACACACAAAAATGTTTGTTTGAACACCCTCACATGAAGCAATAAGTGGTAGTTGGCAGTAAGTTAGACACGAATGTATTGTTTTCCCATCTCTATCCATTTGACAGTTTTTGTATGAAGTGGAAACCAAAATTTAATTAAATTGAATCATTCAGTAATTGTAGGCCTATGTAATTATTATAAACCAATAATTACTTATTTACTGTACTTACAAGTTTAGTACAATCTGACTGAAAAATAAAATTATAAGAATTTATGATTACTCACAAAATTACTCCTGTTCCCATATCCAGAGGGTACATCTTCTAAACTGTGAGAATCATCTTTGTCAAATCAAGGAAGTTGGCGAATCATTGTCTAATGAAATGATGACCGGATGTATGTCTTCTGAATTTCATAGATTTTCCACATTTTCTTTTCTTCCTCTTCGTTATGGTGACAGTAGTTTTTGCATTGTTGTTCAGTAACTTTTCCTATAGCTTCTTTAATTTAGTTTGTTAAAAAATCTGCATTGTGATCTCCAACATACCATTTTATTTGAATCCATACCATTTCAATGGGATTAAGCTCACAACAGTAAGGAGGCAGGCGGCACACAGTTACATTTTGTTTTATGGCCATTTCATCTATGTTATATAATTTATATTTATCACTCACTGTCTACAAGAAATAACAGTTCCTTTTTTAGTAGGTCATTATCAAAGTCTATGTTCTTGTTCTTCAACCAGGATTGAATAACAGCTTTTCCCATGACAAAATGGGAAGTGGCTCGACCAAATGACTGCTATTTGGCATTGTCAAAAACAGTTACACTGTTTTCTAAAATATTGGGTAGTATTTGCTGCCTAAACCACTTTTCAGATTTATTCATGGTAATGAGTGCTTTTTTCTTAGCCAGGATACACATGAACGCACCTTCCTCACACCCCTCTGAGTAGACTGCTTAAGACGAAGTGAAAGTGCCTTCAGAAAAGCATTTTTTGCTGTTTTATCAGTCCACTCATAGATATGGTGTAACCTACATTTATCCATGTTTAGTCGACATAAATAATTTTTTAATTAATACTTCGGTACTTCGGAAATTTATTGTTTCTTATGTAATTATGCTGCCTCATAATTATGTCATCTCATTCGAAAAACACTACATTTCTGTTTCTTTACTCATAAACAAATCCATGGTCATGATGGATATTGTACAGTGTTCTTAATTACTATTTTGGGAGGTTTTTACCCAAATTAAGCAGCTCCAAAATTTTTTACTGATTGGAGGTAAGTTTTGTCAGTAAAATTCACCCACTTTATGGCATATTCCACTAAGCTGTAACTTATCATATTTTACTTCACGAGAATATATCTGCTTTCCTTTCCTTGTAGCCTTCTTTTTGGATGTTGTTGCTAATGGCCCTTCTAAACTTTCCTTCCTTATCTTATATATACTACTCTCCAAAACATCCAAACAATCTGCTGTTAATTTAACACGTTTCCTTCTATTAAATTCTGAATTTTGTTTTTAAAAAAAGTCAAGTGCTTTTATTATCATTTATATCAGCCAGCTATAGAGTTTTGTGCCATACTTTCTATCCACATTTTATTAAATTAAGTCACTTAACCACACACTTCCTCCAAATTTATACTCATAGAGTTACACTCATTTACACCACGTATCACTCACTATCAATAAAAATAGATTACAAAAATTGGAATGTAAACAAGAGCAATGAGAAGACTAAACAAATAACAATGAAACAGACATCTGTTTATTTTTTAATTGCAGAAACAATACCAGCTATCAAAGCAACTCTTATCAACTTTAATGACTCTTTTATCTCTGCCTATATAGCTGCATTCTTGACATATTCTTGTATCACTTAAACAAAGCCCTACACTAATAGCCTATACAAATACAAATTTGTATTTGTAACAATTGGAAATATACAAACACACGAAAATAAAAACGACATCCTAAACGAACAGACTCAATTCAAATCGCACGCATTATTCGAACACATCTCACCCCACACATACAACATCGATCTTTCGGAATTCGATTCCGTCGCCCACAACAGGACGGACAGCGCTACCAGTGGCAACCTCTGAAGAAGCCTTGTAAAGGTGAAAACCGGTTCAGGTTGTAAGGTAAAACTTTATGTTTTTACTTATAAAAAACTTTATGTTCCAAGTCGTTAATATAATAGTTGTATTTAGTTAAGTAACGGACACGTCATGGACAACAAAATCCAAGAATTTTTGGAAACCTCTAACATACTTTTCTGTAGTTTATATGTTCAGTCACAATTTAATATAACAAAGATCTTGAAATGCCAGGAAATTACAGATACAAATCAAACATTATGAATTATCTACCGGAACAAAATCATAAAATTTATTATATTAGTGGTTTAAAACAGCAAATGCATTGCATTTTCTGTGCTGAGCACAAAGGTGCATTCAGCTTCTATGAAGTTTTTTAATTTATTTATTCAGAATCAGAATTAACATTCACATGTTTGTATGTTAAATACACACATATGCAAACATACAAAGTAGCATAATGATGCAACCTCCCACAACAAAAAATTACATTGGCTCCCTCATACACCTACAGCCATGAAATGATTTAAAATTTATAGAAATAATTTAAAATAAATTATGAATTGACCTGTTTTCATTTTTACATGATAATAATTGGAACTAAGTGATCTTGTATATTAATGGTTCTGTTGGGAAAGGCTTAGCTAGGTGGGAACAACATAAATTCAAATTACAGCTTCCCCTTTATTTTGAATGAAGTGATAACAGTTCTCAATTATATCATATCATCGCTTTCAAATTGACTAACACAAGTAGAACTATCAACCAACTTTTTATTGTCATTGACAATGACACTGTCGTCATATGATGAGAGCCTACTAAAATGTGCTTCAAGTTTGTCACTTTTAAAGAACACTGAAATTTTTGGCAACTTCTTAACCGTTTCTTCCCATTTCCTACTGAATCTGCATTTATGAGTACCATTTAAATACTTATACTGTAGATTTATTATTGAAAGCACATTAATATTACAATAAGGCATCATAAAAGAAATAGAAATGGACATTGACAGCTTGACACTTTAACTTTCAAACACAAACAATTTCATACTAACGAGCAAATAGCAAATTGTTATCCGTTTGAATGAGATTGAGAATCCTACATATCTGATGTTTCAGATCATCAACTGATCTGACTGTATGTCTTTAGTCACTGTAGACACTACTTTAGTTCCAGCAAATACTTAGTGCCAGTAGCATAAATCCAGAGATTTTTGTCTCGAATTTCAGTCTCCTCCCCCCACCAGATTTATTAAACATATCAGGGAAATTACATAATCAATTAATGTAGGCCTATTTCTAAGCCATTTACATGGCTTATAAATTATATATATTCAAAGGCTTATAAATAATTATATGGGAAGAATCTTGAATATCTTATTTGTCCTTATGGAAATGGGGAATCCAATCTTCAAGCCAATCTCATTCCCCCCCCCCATGCACCAGGAGCAGCTCCTAGTTATGCTACTGCTTGAGGCATACATCGCTCATCACCAGACTGTAAATATCACCATACAAAAGTGATGACCCGTAAAAAGAAAAGAAAATAATGTTATTGGTAAATATTTTTTACAGTTTATTTCAGTCTGTATGTAGACTGTGTACTATGAAAATTTAGGAAGCCTAAAATATGAAAAATCTTTAACATAATACAAAAACTTAAAAAGCAAGTTATTAAATTAATTACTATCTTGAATGAGCCTATTAGTTTTACACACGCACACAAGTACCGGTACATGACTAACACAGAAGTAAACCTGTGGGAGAGATACGGCCCATCCAACAAATTTTAACTACTTATTTAACATGAAAAAAGAAAAATCATGAATGCTAGGTAATAAACAAAGTGTTTGAGGTAAGGATAAGAAACTGACTGAACAGGGAAAAGAACAGTGCACTAAAACTGGGAATTTATGATTTTACTACAAACACCTTCTCAAAATTCTTCCAGTCTTTAATCAAATTCTGGATCTGTCGGGATTACACTGTAAAGAAGAAAATATGGGCCAAGCATAAAAAATAAAGACCAAAATAAAATGAAGATAACTTATTGACTTATAATTTATTTTATTTGATATTGAAAATATAATAACAAGCTGTACTTACTTAGATAACAGACAATAATTATTTTATACCTTTTTGTACTGTAAGGTATATAATAAGCATATAGTTAGCCCTATAATTACTTCCAACAATTATTTTCTAGTAAAATTTGTCAAATATGAAATAAGATTTTATGGATAATAGCATATATTTTAGTGTGATAGTTCACATACCAGTCACTCTCAGTAAAAAACTGCAGTACTTGCAATTCCTCTTGAATAGTGATGATAGAAAACTTTTATACTGAATGTACGTATTGTGAACAATTTTTTTAAGTAATTTGTATACAGTTATTGACAAGTTACTAAAAATCTACATGGATAAACAATGCACTCTTGGTAGTGTGCAACTGAAATTTTTAAATACATCAGAGAAAATACAATTTCCAAAAATATGTAAGACGAATTTAAAATTTTTTATGTAGATTAAAAATACTGAGATTGTCACTAACATGAAGTAATGTATGTGTATGTCATTAACACCATAATTTTTATATAATAAAGTTTAACAGTTTTTTCTTTAAATAATGAAATTATATTTACTAATACAATTATTTTATAACTTATTATAAATTAATTGTCTTAAACTATTTTATAAATAAATTACTTTTAATTAATTACATGTTATATATGTGTACCGTTGTGTTTGGGCAGAGCTGTGTGGGAAAAAAGACTTCCTCAATGTGCAAGCAACAGTAGGCAGTGCAAACATAATACTTCACATTGATATAATATATGTTGTAATACAGCCAACTGTTGATTACCACAAATGAATTTATACTTTCTGGTTATTTATTTATACATGCATTCCTAATATGGAACATATAAATCATTCTTCATACACCACATATTAGCTAACATATTTATTGTTATTAAACTTGTAATGATATGAACGTGAAATAAAAATGCATTTCTACTATATAGCACTAGTGTCATTTCTAGTATCTGGCAGTAGACTTATGATGGATACTTACGAAAATAAACAACAAGAATACACGGTGGCAATTAGCTCACCACTTTTGATTAATGAAGAAACGAGAAAAGAGAATTTACAGAATGGTTAGAATATGACAAAAATGATTGCACTTCTGATTCAGTGACCTATAAGAAAATTATGAAAAGGAAATGACACCAGCGATGACAAGCACAGAGTAGGATGTACTCAAGCAAGTAGGATTGCTCATCTATGTGGAAAGTCAGTATGACAGTGTATTATGATGCCACACATCCTCTATGATCTTTCATTAAGAAAAAAATATTTTGCTCTTAAGAAACACAAATTGTACAGTTGTCTGTACTTGAGGAAACAAAATTCATATTGTTTATTTTTTAATTATTTTCTTAGTGTATAATTGTAAGTTTATTGAAACAGTTTTATATTAACAAGTATCAATATAAAGTGTGTGTTAAAATAACAATATATTATCTACTGGATACCCTTCCCAACATTAGCACACATAATCAGTAGTTGGCTGTACATTATTACAATTCACAGAACATTATTACAATATTGTGAAATTATTATTAAGAATAATAAAAATAATAAGCACTTGATATTTTTATTCTATTATAAGCACTTCATAATTATTTTATTTTATAAAACTAACATTGTTAAATCAAATTTTTTTTAAAATCATCTTCATAGTGTAACAATCTTATAAGCATCAAGTTGCCTAAGTAAAAGATTATGCACTCTCTGAAAATGATTTGAAAAATGGAAATAGTTGTCACAGTTTTATAAAATAAAAGTATTGCCACTTAATTAAAAAGTGTTAATTATTCTTAATAATGTTTCCAACATGCAGTGAAAGACAATTTTAAGTGAAATTATATATGCATAGTCTAGTTATGATAGTTTATTTTTATAGGGGCAAATATTTTTGTATGTATTATACTTAAAGTAGTAACAAGTTTTCTTAGAAGGAAAGATAGCATTGCATTTGAAGCTAAAATAAATGCTCCGTCATTCATGTGTGTGTGTTAATTAAATATACGTTTTAAATTAAGTGTAATCCTCCAAGTATAATGTGGATTGTTATTAATATCCAAGTGAATTACAAGAGTTTGAAAGAACCACTAGCCAGGAATGTCAGGTAGAATATCTTCACTCTTACACCTATCTTTTGCAATATTGTTTAGGGTGAATAAACTAAATGTAAAAAACCAAGAAGAAAAAATAAATAAAAATAATCAGTTACTTTCATTGTCAGTGAAAAAGTATGTGCAAATGAAACATTTTGGATAACTTCTTGTTTTGTAATGACTAAGATTACAGTACAATACTGTACTACTAAATTTACTGATTTGCCTGTAAACAATTTATACCAGAATTAGGCATAGCACACATACTGCTTTCAAAGTAAAGTATTTCAGTAGGTATACAGCTCTACCTTACAAACAAAATTGTCAATGTGCTCTTTTGGACCAAGAATTATTTAAACATGCATGTATAAAGGAACAAATACTTGATTATTTGAATTACTCTGTAAAGATAATTTCAGATTAAACTTCATTAAGTTAACAAATATTTAATAGTATAATTGAATCCATAAAGTGTGGACATTATTCATTTGTTAGTGTTTTTAATTTGCAACTTTTATCTCTACAATGGTATTGTTACATACATACATCCTCGGCGCTACAGCCCAGTCCGGGCCCTGGCCTCCAAAAGAAATCTTCCCCACTGGTCTCTACTCCCGGCCAATGTCCACCAGTTTGCTGCACCCAGCCTCACTGCCTCCCTACCAACCTGGTCCAGCCATCTTGTACGCGGTGGTTACTTTACTTCATAACAATGCCACCAGTTGACTAACTGGACTTCCATAAATGAAAACCAAGATAAAATGCAAATTTAAAGACAGTATAAATACAAGGGAATTCTCTGCTCTTCTGAGAATATAACTGTAAAATGATTTTTTAACTAATTATAACTAATGATCTGTAACTAACTAATAATTTTTTAAGAACTATTGTAAAACTTATCTAACCACACAGGTTTCATGCAGGCTTGAAAACTGTTTATATAGGGATTAAACAAAAAAATATTTTAAAATGTTACACACACACACACACACACACACACACACAGTATGAAAACAAAAAACTGTGTGTTAAATGTATATTTGTATTTAATTTATAAGTTGTATCATAATTTAAATATACAATATAATAGTTAGTTACTTAGTGCCTGTTTAAAAAATGAAATTCAGAAGCATGTTTTATTTTAGTTGTAAAAATAATAATTATTTTTTATAGTAACCATGAAGTTATATAACGTAGCAGATCCAATACAGAGTGTAAGACAGTGCATTGTCAACTAGTTCTGTTGTGATTTTTGTTCAGCATATACTAGTTATTTATTAAATCCTCTTCTAAAGCTTATAATTTTTAATACCAGCTGTTTGCTCCTGTCTTTCTGAATTAGCCATTGCCACTGTTTTTATTTTAATTTAATTTCTTCTGACTGACACTTTTTGTGCAATGTTTTAACATTCTGCAGTAAACATAATAGCTTGGACAACATTAAAGCTTAAGCTGCTTCATAATTATTCTTGTCGTTGTTTAATTTTTCTTATGTTTCTTTTTTGTATTTTGTTTTAGCACTGGCAAGACCATGCTAGCCATAAACAAAGGCTTACAAAGGTCAGTACTTGTTATTTTTACTTCTAATTCCTTTCCGGTCTATGTGTTAAACCCAGCATGAAAATTATAATGTTTCTAAAAGCATACAACCAAATTAGTTTATTTTTTACTTATTTTATATTTTTTCCTACAGTAGACATGTTTTTTAATTTGAAAATTTACTTACTTTCTTTAATTTTATAATTTTATTCTCTGTCTGTAACCATAACTGGATCTGTAGAGAATTTTATGAATTTTTAAAAATCTTTTTAAAAGAATTATTATATTTAATAAACTTTGTACAAAAAAAATTCTACAAAATTTTCAATTTTGCACCTATGAAACTATTTCAGTAATCGCAAAAGTATTTACTATGAGTAAAATATAAAACATGAAATATGTTTCAGGTCTGCAGAGGTAAATACAATATTATAATTGCTAAAATCATTAACATGATAAGTAGTATTAATGTCAGAAAGTAATTGTTAGCATTTACATCATAGAATTATGAATAACTGTGTGCATACAGTGATATACAATTGATTTTGTATTTTCTGTTATTTACAAAAAAAATAAAATAAACAGGTCTTCTTAACACTGTGAGTTGAAGTTAATACTTAAACAGCCTCTTTTGGTATAAATAAGTTTTTATTTTTTCATGAATGTTTTTGAAAAAAAACATTTGAAATTACAAAACAGAATTTAAAATCATCCTCATTAAAACATAAAATTAATAATGTGGGACAACATTCGTAAAAAGAATAGACTGATGAATAACTTGAATATACAGAAATAATTTTTATTATAGAATAACTATTTCAAATTCATTATGGATAAAAAAATACACATTTATTTATGAGTTCTGTAAACGGGAAGCACTATGAACAGCTGTAGTAGGTTCTAAATATTTAAAGTAGGATTAGTGTAATTGAAATATAATCATTTTAATGTGTCACTTTCCTATTTATTAGAGGATATCTGTTGTGTGTGTGTTCCCGAATACATTGTTAACATTCAAAAGAAAGCTTGAATAGCTATTACTTCAAAACATAATGGTAAGCTGAAAAGTATGAACATTTTACAACTTGCAAATGAAACAAATTTTTGTGAACGTTTTAGTGCGTTTAAAAGACTTAATAGACAGACCGTTAAATCTTCAAATAAGAAAACATTATCACTTAGATCAAGTGAATATGCAAGTACAATATGTAACTTACCACACACTACAAATAGATTACCATACAATATGTAACAACGCATGCACTAATCTAAGCCTTAACTTGTTTCTTTATACTCAGTTAACAACTGTTTTATAGTACAGCCTTTAGGGGAACTCATCAACATAGGTAGAATACAAGTGCCAATGTAAGTGCCATCTGTGTGTGTGTGTGTGTGTGTGTGTGTGTGTTTTCTATTTATTTTTAAAAGTACCTGTTCAGATTAATTACTGTATACAAAAATACAATTAACACACATAATATGGGTGCACATAAAACACACAAACACACATTTAAATAGGTAGTAAACCTTGCTCTTCAGAGTATGACTATAAAAATTAATATTTTTAAACACTTTAAGAGCTTTAAGAATAAAAAGCTCTAAGTATGTCACTTATGTTCCAAATGAACTTATATCCAAGTATGCCTACAATCAAGTTAGTTTCAATTAATTTTATTATTAATGGTAAATTGTTCATTTCAAACACATGTTTAGATATACTACTTTTCTAGAATTTTTCTTATTACTTCCATGTTCCTTAAGGAAATGGAAGTATGGTGATGGCAAAAAAAATCGTGTTCGATATTATTGCAGATTCTGATTGTACTACACTCAAAACATGAAAAAAGTCGTTTTCCAAAAAGTGTCTGTGTGTGTGTCTGTCTGTGTGTCTGTCTGTAGATTTTTTTCTATGGCAAACGATAACAGCCGCAAATTCAAACAGAATCAAATAATTTTTTGCATACAGCCCTGATTTGTAGAGTACTCGCGACCTATTGTTTTTGGTGAAGATCGGTTGAGGGAAAGGGGTAGTTTACCTGCAACGGTTTTTTTTATCAAGGGTAATTTTGTTTGTTTGGCAAACGATAACAGCCGCAAATACAAACAGAATCAAATAATGTTCCGTATACAGCCCTGAATTGTAGAGTTCTCAAGATCTGTTGATTTTGGTAAAGATCGGTTAAGGGAAAGGGGTAGCTTACCTGCAACGTTTTATGTTTTAACAAGGGTATTTTCTATGGCAAACGATAACAGCCGCAAATTCTAACATAATCAAATAAGTTTTTGCATACAGCCCTGATTTCTTGAGTACTAAAGACCTATTGTTTTTGGTGAAGATCGTTTAAGGGAAAGGGGTAGTTTACTGGCCACGTTTTTTGTTTTATCAAGGGTATTTTGTATGGCAAACGATAACAGCCGCAAATTCAAACAAAATCATATAATATTTTGCATACAGCTCTGATTTGTAGAGTACTCGCGACCTATTGTTTTTGGTGAAGATCGGTTGAGGGAAAGGGGTAGTTTACCTGCAACGGTTTTTTTTTTATCAAGGGTAATTTTGTTTGGCAAACGATAACAGCCGCAAATTCAAACAGAATCAAATACGTTTTTGCAAGCAGGCCTGCTTTGTAGAGTACTAAAGACCTATTGTTTTTGGTGAAGATCGGTTAAGGGAAAGGGGTAGTTTACCTGACACGTTTTTACTTCCATGTTCCTTAAGGAAATGGAAGTATGGTGATGGCAAAAAAAAATCGTGTTCGAGATTATTGCAGATTCTGATTGTACTACACTCAAAACATGAAAAAAAGTCATTTTTCGAAAAGTGTCTGTGTGTGTGTGTCTGTAGATTTTTTCTATGGCAAACGATAACAGCCGCAAATTCAAACTGAATCAAATAATTTTTTGCATACAGCCCTGATTTGTAGAGTACTCGCGACCTATTGTTTTTGGTGAAGATCGGTTGAGGGAAAGGGGTAGTTTACCTGCAACGGTTTTTTTTTATCAAGGGTAATTTTGTTTGTTTGGCAAACGATAACAGCCGCAAATTCAAACAGAATCAAATAATGTTTCGCATACAGCCCTGAATTGTAGGGTTCTCAAGATCTGTTGATTTTGGTAAAGATCGGTTAAGGGAAAAGGGTAGTTTACCTGCAACATTTTATGTTTGAACAAGGGTATTTTCTATGGCAAACGATAACAGCCGCAAATTCAAACATAATCAAATAATGTTTTGCATACTGCCCTGAATTGTAGAGTTCTCAAGACCTTTTGTTTTTGGTGAAGATCGGTTAAGGGAAAGGGGTAGTTTACCTGCAACGTTTTATGTTTCAAAGGGTATTTTCTATGGCAAACGATAAAAGCCGCAAATTCAAACAGAATCAAATAAGTTTTTGCATACTGCCCTGATTTCTTGAGTACTAAAGACCTATTATTTTTTGGTGAAGATCGTTTAAGGGAAAGGGGTAGTTTACCTGCTACGTTTTTTGTTTTATCAAGGGTATTTTGTATGGCAAACGATAACAGCCGCAAATTTAAACAAAATCATATAATATTTTGCATACAGCCCTGAATTGTAGAGTTTTCAAGACCTGTCGTTTTTGGTGAAGATCGGTTAAGGGAAATGGGTAGTTTACCTGCAACGGTTTTTTTTTATCAAGGGTAATTTTATATCACTATAATATTGACGACTCGGAACACTAAGTTTTTTATAAGTAAAAACGTAAAGTTTTACCTTACAGCCTAAACCGGCTTTCACCTATAGAAGGCTTCATCAGAGGCTGTCGTTAGTAGCGCTGTTCATCTTGTTGTTGGTGACGAGATAGTGTTTCGAAAGATCGAAGCTGTGTGTGTGTGGTGAGATGTGTTCGAATAATGCGTGCGATTTGAATTGTTGTGTCGCACATTCAAACAGAATCAAATAATGTTTCGCATACAGCCCTGAATTGTAGAGTTCTCAAGATCTGTTGATTTTGGTAAAGATCGGTTAAGGGAAAGGGGTAGTTTACCTGCAACGTTTTACGTTTTAACAAGGGTATTTTCTATGGCAAACGATAACAGCCGCAAATGGAAACAGAATCAAATGATGTTTTGCATACAGCCCTGTATTGTAGAGTTCTCAATACCTATTGGTGTTGGTGAAGATCGGTTAAGGGAAAGGGGTAGTTTACCTGCAACGTTTTATGTTTTAAAAGGGTATTTTCTATGGCAAACGATAAGAGCCGCAAATTCAAACAGAATCAAATACGTTTTTGCATACAGCCCTGTTTTGTTGAGTACTAAAGACCTATTGTTTTTGGTGAAGATCGGTTAAGGGAAAGGGGTAGAGTACCGGCCACAATTTTTGTTTTATCAAGGGTATTTTATATGGCAAACGATAACAGCCGCAAATTCAAACAGAATCATATAATATTTTGCATACAGCCCTGAAATGTAGAATTCTGAAGACCTGTTAGTTTTGGTGAAGATCGGTTAAGGGAATAGGGTTGTTTACCAGCAACATTTTATGTTTTATCAAGGGTAATTTTTTTTTGACGAACGATAACTGCCGTACATTAAAACAGAATCAACTACTCTTCTGCATACCTTTTTGAATTATACAGAACTAAAGGTCTGTTGATTTTGTTGAAGATCAGTTAAGGGAAAGGGGTAGTTTACCTGCAACGTTGTATGTTTTAACAAGGGTATTTTTTCTATGACGAACGATAACTGCCGTACATTAAAACAGAATATACTAATGTTTTGCATACAGCCCTGAATTGTAGAGTTCTCAAGACCTATTGTTTTTTGTGAAGATCGGTTAATGGAATAGGGTAGTTTACCAGCAACGTTTTATGTTTTATCAAGGGTGCTTTCTATGGCAAACGATAACAGCCGTAAATTCAAACAGAATCAAATAATTGTTTGCATACAGGCCTGCATTGTAGCGTACCAAGACCTGTCGTTTTTGGTGAAGATCGGTTAAGGGAAAGGGGTAGTTTACCTGCAACGGTTTTTTATCAAGGGTAATTTTTTTCTATAGTAAACGATAACAGCCGCAAATTCAAACAGAATCAAATGATGTTTTGCATACAGCCCTATATTGTAGAGTTCTCAATACCTATTGGTGTTGGTGAAGATCGGTTAAGGGAAAGGGGTAGTTTACCAGCAACATTTTATGTTTTAACAAGGGTAATTTTTTATATGACGAACGATAACTGCCGTAAATTCAAACAGAATCAACTAGGTTTTTGCATATCTTTTTGAACTAAAGAGAACTCAAGGTCTGTTGATTTTGTTGAATATCGGTTAAGGGAAGGGGTAGTTTATCAGCAACGTTTTATGTTTTAAAAAGGGTAATTTTTTATGACGAACGATAACTGCCGAAAATTCAATGAGAATCAAATAATTTTTTGCACCCCCTGAGTTGCAGAGCTCAAGGTTTATTGATTTTGGTGAAGATCGGTTAAGGGAAAGGGGTAGTTTACCTGCAACATTTTATGTTGTAACAAGAGAAATGTTTCCATGACGAACGATAACTGCCGCACATTCAAACAGAATGAAATATTTTTTTGCATGCTTCCCTGAATTGTAGAGGACGGAAGGTCTGTTGATTTTGGAGAAGATCGGTTAAGAGAAAGGGGTAGTTTACCTGAAACATTTTATGATTTAACACGAGTAAAGTACTTAATTTTTATAAATAAAGTATCCTGATAAGAAGCTCATAGTAATCCACTGTAGAAACGTAGATGAAATATCTATAAATGAAGAAGTTAGGTGAACAGAGTGGGGGTAATTTTCTATTATTAAAAATTATAGTTGAAGGTGGAGGGGAGAATTTTTTATATGTGTACTACGTTATCGGCAACAAAGAAGTAGTTTTTTTGTTAAAATTGCTTCCCGGGCTCTCTAGCCGTAGTCCAATGTTTTCTGCAAAACCAGACTTTTCGGCAGTGCCATCGACTGCCATCATCGGTGAAAATCGAGTGCGAAAACGTGAGGTGGTATACGTTAGTAACCACAGTACTGTGGTTAATGCTGAAGCAATAAGTAGAAAGACGTAGTTTCTATGGAAATATTTCATTTCGAATATGATTTTAAATATAAATCTTAGAACATGGAAGTCATGTATGGTTCTCCATACCGTTATTTTTTGGTTTTATTATCTAGCTAATGAAGTTGAGTGTTACATGGCATAATGGAACTGAAAAGCCTGTGTGTGTGTGCGCGCATGCGCGCGCGCGATGCAAGCTGCTCAGAAATTTTTTAGTAGCTGTTCACCATTTGCAGTTGGTTGTTTTCTACTTTCTGTCATCCACAGTTGTTTGCCTGCTTTTGATTTCTCATTCATTATGCTTCTGGTATCTGACCATTCACCATTCTTCATTTGTGACTTCATTTTAGTTTTTTTTTCAGTTTCTGTAAATAATACTGACTAATCATTATCATCGTCATCAGCTTTGTAATTGTGGTTATCATTATCTTTTCAGTCCAAACTGTGGGCTGAAGATCTATTCAGGTAAACTATAAGTATTATTTGTATTTATGCAATACAAATTAATTGTTTGTTAATTTTTCCTTTTGTGTGTTTTTGATTATATACTGAAAACTTCCTATTAAATTCCATTCACTGATTAAATTGCCTATCAATATGTGGGAAATTTAAATTTAAATACATGACAATTTAAATGTATCAATGTATGTAATGTACAAACAAAAGAGTTAATACACTAAAGTGGACAAATTTTAGGGTAAATCTATTTGCAGTTCTAGAAGACAGAAAATATGTATTGTCAGACTTTACTTAAAAAGCATTAGCATACAAAATACCTTAGTTCATTGCTGATAAGAAAGGTGATAAACATAACACCTGTTACAAATGAAGGGACTGGAAATTAAATGTGCTTACTATATCAAGTGTACACAAAACTTTCGTTAGACAATTGTAACTGAATGAATTACTTTATTTTTAAAGTAAGTCTGCAGAACAGTGAAAAATTATTTTAAAAAATTAAATCAGTTTATATAATTCAATTTAATGTTTTCAAATCTAGACACTCTTTCTGAGCCCCTCCTCTTTTCCATTACATTTGTAAGTATGTGACCCATATAACCTGTATTTTTTTTTGTTTTTATTACAATGCTCAGCAATTTACACTTTGTTTTCATTATTAGATACTAAACTTCTTAACTCTACTTCTAACTTGTCCCAAGAATCTGTATCATTCTGAATAATTTGATATTATTGTGTTTATTTTTCTAACCAAGCTCAACTCCATAGGTAGTATATGAAAGATTTGATTCTATTTTTAATGTTTAATCATTGTGCCCATGTGATTCCATTCCTTTGAGATTTTAGTTTATTAAACAGTGCTAATAAGTTACACATTGTGTTAATTAATGTTAATTATTTTTAAACTACTCCTTATCTTAGAGTAATTCATGATGAAGTTTAAGGAGCTTGCTTAATTATAAACAAAAGTAAATTATGCCATATCAGTTCTAACATTTCAATAGATTTCCAGTTAATAGAATTTTGTTATCAAGGAGTGTACATTTAAAGTTCAGTTTCCTTGTACGTTCTATAGATATTTAATATGAACAGAAGTTAACTTATACACTAAAAAAATAACCGCTTTTACTTTGAAAAAATAATTAATTGTTTTCATATTATTGCTGATGATTTTAGCTTACTTATAGCATTGTTGTTTATTGAAATTTGTGCCAAAGAGTTAGGTTTTGGGTACAAAATAAACGTTAGTAACATTGTGTTTGGTTGTGAAGTGACATGAGAATTAATTGTTTATAATAAAAAGTTGAGGAAAATTTTTTTATGCAATTAGACAATTTTGTAAAGCTTTGGGAAGCCAATGACAATTGTTGTGGTTTTACATTGTTGTCATGAACATCCCTTCAAACTTGTTCATTTTAAAGTTTATAACAATACTGGTAGTGTTATTTCCCAATATTTTAATACTTACTAAAGTTTTATATAAATGATATTGTTCCTTGCCATAAAAAATTCACGTGATTTTCTGTTTTTACAGTATTTCATATTTTATTCAGTTGGATGTAGTAGATTAAGATGGAATCATTTTCATTGTCAGTTTTATACATAGATTTTTTTTTAATGGCATTAATTATGTTGACTAGGTATCATAATTGTGGCAATGGTGCATCACGAAGTTAAAACTAGAGAATTATATATCAGTAGATTACTTCAAGATTTTAATCTCTGTTGAATCAAATTACAATTTCTGACTGGACATATGTTCACTTTAAGTTATTGCAGACATAGTAATCTAGTACTGACAATTAGACTACTATATTTCAGATATAAAGTTTTAATTTTTATATTGTCATAGAATTATTTCTGTTCTGCAGAGATAATTAAAAATGGGGCCATTTAGTTGACAGAATTGAAGAATTTTTCTATTGGAGCAATTTCACTACCTTCAGTATTATAATTTCCAAAACTATGATATTATACAACACACTATTTATAGAATTCATAGTATGACTTAAAAGATATTCTGTTATTGTTTTTTTGCAGTTATCACTGAACAATGATTCACTGGCATACACTTTATAGGATTATTTCAGTACGACTCGGAACACAAAACTTTTTATGGGTAAAAACGTAAAAGTTTTACCTTATAACCTGAACCGGTTTTCACTTTTAAAAAGCTTCTCTTTTAAAAGTGTTCCGAGTCATAGTGAAATAATTATATTTAGTTAATTAACAGATACGTCATGGACAACAAATTCCAAGACTTTATATGAATTCATCTTTTATTATTATTAATTGAAAGTTATTATATACCCTGAGTAAATCTGTAAGACTTTATATGCTATACAAAGTAATAGTTGAATTATTCCAACAGTTTGATCATAATCGGTGCTTTCACTATTACTACTAACATAATTGAAATATTTTCTTAAAAACATTATTAAATCAAACATTAAAACCCATTGTACATGATGAATAGGCAAAGAACAGAAAAAAATAAACCAATGAAATTGTACTACTTATCTTTAATATTGTGTTAAGAAGTATACAGTTTAAAAATATGATACACATAATCTGCAGAAAATATTTAATAAGAGCAGTATAGAAACAAATAAAGCAAGCTAACATGAAGCAGTGTTTCAGCACCTCAGTAGAAACAATTTGCAACTTATAAGCAATGTTATGGATATTATTCATGAGCTTAGGTCTATTTATTTTTTAATTATTAATTATTCAATGTCAAAATTTATAATGTAACTATTATGTTAAATTTCTAATTGTAATAATCATTTTGAGAAGTAGTATCTAATCACAGTGTACTATTATGTTTTAACACATTTCATAAAATAAGATTTAAATATCTCACTTACCTTAATTTGAGTCCAGGTTTCTCACACGAACTGTGAATATAAACGTGATTTCAAGGTTGTATCAGTAACGTACACTACTCTCATTTATGCAATAGAACTCACATTTATTTCATTTTGTATATTTCTTTAAAATTCTGTTTGTAATTCTTTCAACATTCATCAAAAGTTTGATGATATTAGACTTTAAACATTTTAGCAAATAAAATTGATTACTTCAACTATAGGTATACATTTTATATTGGTTGACAACTATCACCTTGCTTAGATGTTCTTTCGTTTAAAGTTTTTTGGTAGTCATTTTTACGACTCCTTTTACTTTAAATTTAAATATACAAGTATTGTTTATTGTCTCCTGGTTATAAAAAAAAATACATATTAAAAGAACAACTGAAACGCTATTAAATTTTTTAAAAGCAACCCAGCTAGTGCACTCACACACGCATATAAATTGCCCTTTTATAGAAAATAAGAATAAGTTTGGTTTGATACTATTACATGGTGCAGCGGCGTCCCCGTCGACCACGTGGCGCGTCCTGTAATGTTCTCTCACTATGTCCCAAAGGTTGTTCGTTTACTTTTGGTACATTTTTTCACTTGTTTAACTGGGTTCCATATGTAAATTAAAATTTTACACTGTTTTACACATCTTTGATACACTGGATTGGTCGGCCGACCTTGATTAGCTCGAGCAGAAGATTTAGATGACCGCACGCGGTCTGTATTGGTAGTCGACTGGCTGACGCTACCTAAGCGTCGGTAAAACCACATCCCTTGGCTCACTCTCTGATTCGTCGATTTCATCACGTGGCAGGTTAATTAGCCACGTGGTGGTCACTTCCGTCAACGAGTTTGGGGTCAAGATTATCGACAACGGCACACAAGCGCACACTCACAGCCACATTCCAATGTTATCGTTTTTGCGTACCAGCCTCTGCCTGGTACGAAGTGAATATAAGGTGTTACACAACTCAGGTTTTAATGACCATAAAGGGTGCCCAAATAGATTGGCCTCAAATAATTATTCGCTTAAATAAAATATATATACCTTCAGAATTGTCCCATTACAATACAACCCCAATGAGAGGTTTTGTGCCCAAAAGCATAAAAACTCTCATTGCTAAACCCCTAAGAGGATCGGTGAGGATATGGCGCCAACAACCCCCCGTTAATTCTTAACACATCATGGGTAAACTACCCCCCCTAGCTCGGCGACTATGGCTGCACCTGAACGAGATTACTGGACTTCTCTGTTCGAGATCCCAACACCATAAAATCGGACAGATACTCACCATAGTACACCCAACCTTCTATCATTCCACCCAAAAAATCAAAACCCTGGCCTTATACCATACCAGATCCTCAACCGATATGTTGCCCCTTACATGCACACTGGGTTGCCATTAGCAAGTACTGGGTGCGTACACATACTCATTATTACTGATCATAACATCTCTACACTACTTTGTTGCTTTAAAATTTATAAAATATGTCATACTTGAACTTCAATTATTTCTCCTAATATTTTATCAATTGGACTTTACAGTTTCAACTCAAACTAAATTAGACAAATCCACTTAAATCATTTAAATTCTGTTAACTCAAAGAAATTAATCTAATTCCAATATCAAAATATTATATTACCATTAATTTCAACAAAACCCCAAAATCGTTTACATGAATCTACCCTTCTTCACTAACTACTAACAATCATAAAAACAAATAAACTGAACATCTTCTTAAATCATAAATTCACTTATTATTACATTTGTTTATAACACACATTATATGAATAACATCAATCAGTTAACACATTAACAATACATATAACCCACAAAATACCCTGGACATAAAAACAATCTATACTCCAAGCAAAAATAAATTTTTTTTTTTTTTTTTCAAAAAAATTTTAATTTTCCAAACTATATGTCTTTTATCAATATCAAGAAAAAATAAAATTATTTAATTTAATTAAGTAACAAAATTTCATGAATCAATTACTAGAAACCTGTCCTGTCTCTAACATCAGCCATCAGCTCATCTCTCTGGGTCAGGTGAATGACCTTGCCCTAGATACATCTCAAAAATTATACAAAGTAAAATTCATCACATATTTATAATTTTGTACACTCAAACATAATACAACGTAATAAAATAGAGAATACTCATAAATAACATTGTTGTCATTACCTTACAATAAATAATTGACAATAAAATTCGCATTTAAGTGGACCAAAATTTACACACTTTATAGCTTTAATTTATTTCCAAATTCTACTCAATCGTTTACTGGGTTCATTTATTATTACATTTTAACTCTGATTTTCTCTTTAACACTTTCATTATCAATTATTTTGGGTGACTCTTAGTTATTCATAATAATTCGACTTACAAATGGGTGTTTAAATATAACCGTAACTCCCTTCTAATTCTAACACTCACTAACAGATTTACCTAGTCTGACACCACTCCCTCACAAATATTTATCTCCACTAACTTACTACTTTAACTCATTTCGAATCATTCTACCCTTATAACAAATACTCTCTACCCCCTCTGTACTTAGGACGTGTGTTCCCTTCCCAATGCTCATTCCCTTATGGGTTCCTGGACTCTCCCTAGGTAACCCCACCAAACCCCATTTAAAACTATTCACCTCCCACCACAACGCTTTTCGTTGAGGACTCCTTATCACACCAACCCCTTTTACAAAATTTCCCCATCTAATTACTCTCACTACATCACTTTCATTTTTCTATATTTACTCACTATCGCCACTGTGTCACTATTAATACTCAGTTTTCTATCTTACCTTTATTCACAAAATCTTATTCTGGTTTAACACCCCTTTAACGTTACCTTGGACTGACTTAAATGTCCTATTGAAATAATAATCACCCAAATTCTAACCTTTACCACATTTTACATTACATTAACCATTGAAAATTCAAAACTATCAAATCAGTTTCATCATTTGACTTAAAATCTCTTAGACCCATTGAACTTTTTAAACACATTGAAGATATTATATCGAAACATTTAATTATATTCATAAAATTCTGCAATCACTTATAAGTGACATAATACATATATAACCCCAACAGTCAGCTGATGTCCCACTGTCATGTCAATGACCTTTCTCTCAACACACTTCATATAACTCACACATACACAAAATTATACAGTTATCATTATAGAATCTTCTGGTGGATTTGGAATCCTTAACATTAAACCTAGTGCTTAAAATCATTTTGCTCACATAAGGGAAATACATCACTAATCATCGAGTCATAGTTATAGCAACTGTTACTGAACAGGAACTAGGTCGTCAACCACCAACTTTCTCTATAGAGGAAGTGAAATTGATCGCCCGCTGTTTACAGATGTCATCACCCTCTCACTGATTTTTTCAGTTACCCTCCTACTACATCAATTTTCTTAAATTCCCCCCTTATACCCAGTTACAATTAGGTAACCACCCGCCGGATAAACCGGATCGAGCGTTTACCTTGTGCACAGATGCGTTATCTGTGCCCCTGGCTTGTAACGGCCAGCTCCTTTTCCACACACGCTATTGTTTCCTGGTGTTGGACTGTAGCGCCCATTTGCATCCCCAAGAACTGAAGTTTACATATATATGGTATAGACGCTGCCTATACCGTTCTTGGTTCAGCGTTATATAAAATTCGGCATTACTGATGTCCAAGGACACCAGTAATCCTACTAAAATGATTCACACACCCTTATTACGGCACTATCACCACCTTCGATGATAGCCGCTGTTCCATAGTTATGTAGTTTCCCCGGAGTTACCCCCCAGTCAATTTCTATGTTCACCAATTTGGAATATACTTACATTATAAATCCACGGTCAGGGTTCGGTGAAGCCGTGACCGCCCGAAAATTGGGGAAACTACCAAAAGACATATAAGGTTCACACTGACACCGTTACTACAATTTATGGTGGGTAAATTCTTATATGTTTGGTTATTTTATTAATTCAATTTTTTCATGTTTAACATCTCTTAGACTCATCTACACTTTTAACTTTTTAAACGTCAAACATTTCACTTTCTTGTAAATTTCATACTTACAGTACATCACTCATATACTGTCATGGACACAAAAATATAAACACCAAATAATGTACATAACTCCATGTATCTTCTGAAACATTTTAACAACCATGTTATTCCACAAACTAAACACATTTTACATTTATTCATTTACTATTTATTATTAAGTTCCAATCTCCTAAACTCATTTAAATTCATCATCAAAATCTCTTTATATAACATTTTAAATCAATCAAGAATATAAAACATCTCAAATTATTTGATTCAATCAATTACGTAAACCACAAATTGTTTTAATTATTTTACTCTAAAACAATTACAATTCATTTATTACCTTCATAATTATTCTTGTTATTTATTTAGTCTGCCGAAATATTGTTATTTTTATTAAATTGATTTCTACTACATACACACATTGTTTACATAAAATACCTTTTACAGTACAAACACAATTAATTTCACTAAAATTTATTTACAAATTCTTGTCATTATTTTTCTGTTTACCACACTTCATTTCATAATCTAGTCAGGTCATAACCATAAACTAAAATATTTAAAATGTCCATTCACTTATTTTTTATTTTAACCACCATCATCATATATTAGTCTTATATATTTATAACACAAGTCATTCTTGTCAACATACATTATATTGTAATGATCATTATAATGACTACTGTCGTTATTTACATTAACACAATAATTAACTACATTTCTGTCTACCATTAATTCATAAAGCCCGTCTACATTGGTAATTTTATTCCAGTCTCCATCAGTATTTTTGGTTAACATAAGGTAAGTTATTTTATCATTATACTCCTCCACTATATCAATTACATCGTTAGGTAAGTATTTATCATTTACAAAAGTATTATCAAAATAATCATCAATATCTATTTCACAAGGTAAGTATTTCATATTGTTTATCTTCTCCACTTCTAACCTCTCTATCAGCTCTTCATAATTTCTCTTTAACTGAAATAATTCTATCTCCCTATCTGCACACAACTCTCTCTCAAAACATCTCTCATCATCATAACACCTGTCACTACCCCCCTGTAAAGGTATTGATTTTCTACCATTATATTATATCAGAAGATTTCATTAATATTATATGAATACTTACTGCTCACTGCTGCCAGAATTTTACCTACCGTCATATTCCCCTTTAAACTTACCTTATTATTGCCCAGGTCGGCAACATATGTTTTAGATGAATATGTAAACTTAAACACTCTTGCCTTTATAAAAATTTTAATAACCCCGCTAACTGACTACCCTTAAAACTCAGAAAATCCCATAGAACGTTAGACGAGGTTTTCAGCACAGAATAGGAAATGGTGATGACGAAATAACTACTCTAATACATATTTATATCCCTAAACAAACTTGATTTTATTTTATTAAGTACAGCTAAAAAACATGAATTTGTTTAAACACAGGTTTTATCAACTAATTATTTTTTAGTAACCAGTACTTTTATTCATGATTTCTCCCCTTAAATGTATAACTTTTACCCCCTTTATTGTATTCTCATTAATTCTTTTATAAATCTAAATTTGTATAGCTTTTTACTGATATCAGATTGTTAAGGAGTCACTTTTGTATATATTTGTTACTTAACTGACATGTGGTCCAGTTGTTACCCTATCACTCATAGTTCACTTTCACATTCGCCACATCACAAAGAACTGTTCTAACTGCACAAATTAACGTATTCATTTTTGTCTCTATCTCTTTCTTCATTTTACTCTTTTTGCACACTTTTTAATAAGGTTCGGTAGGCCTAGGCTACTGTAATCGCTTTGGCCTACCGTAACTGCCCGAGGCCACTGTTTTTATTAATGAACTGTATGCTGCTTCTATCTGATGCAAACACTATGGTGACAATCTGCTTACTGTGATTCACACACACACAGAGACTGCTGGAGAGCTGTTGCGTAATATGTCTGGGCTGGGCAGTCCAGACATCAACAGTTTATGATAACACTATGTTGCTGGTTACAAGGGGCACCTCACAGGTGAATACTGACAATTAATAATTTACTGATTTAAATTGAAACTATGGTAGCACACAATTCTGTACCGTTACAATACCCCCCTCCCAGTGAGAGGTTGTATGCCGAAACATACAAACTCTCATTGCCTAAAACCTAAGAGGGTCAGTGAGGATATGGCACCGCGACCCCCCTTAACTCTTTACTAAAATCATTGGTACTTACCCCCCCCTTAGTCCGGTGTCTGTGGTCGCACCCATCCGACCTTACTGGACTTCTCTGCTCGAGATCCCAACACCATAAAATCAGATAGGCGCCCGCCACAGTAACGCCTGACTTTGTAACATTCAATTAAAAAATTAACAAACAGGCCTTCCATTATACCGTATCCACAACTGATTGGTTTCCTCTTAGCCGTACTGGTTCATTAATTGCAAAGTACTGGTTCATGTTTATATAAAGTACTGGTTCTTCCTTGAATTTGTAATGTAGATATAGCAATACAAACTTACTGTCTGCTTACATTTCTTGAGTACATAAAACCCGTATACCAGTTATATATTGGTAATTTTACATATTGGTAATTTTACTCCCCTAGCAAAACATTATTCCCCACCAAAAGTAATTTACATCGAATATAAATGGATCATCATCAACATTGGTTTCCATCAACTCTATAACTTAACCCTAGAAGATACAGTGTTAACAGAGCAATATAGGTTTACAGTATCCTAGCCTTAGTACATATGCATTCCAGACAAATTAAATAATGTTCCCAGTACAATATTACCCATCCAAAATAACACATTGATTATACAAAATCGCATTAAATCACAACAATTGTGACTACGAAATAAAAATTATCCTCAAGAATCTTTATTCTTAACTACTATATGTTTTTTTCTCTACCCCCCCTACATATCCCTTAACCCCTGATACCCGTTACATTCTACTGTGTTCAGCACTAGGCTTCTTGACCATCGCCGGCCTCATCCTAGCCGTAAACCATATCTCCCTCGTGACCTGTAACAGGGTCACCCCCCATCCACACTCACTATTACCCCCCCTGGACTGTAGCGCCCAGTTGCTTCCACAAGGACTGATGCGGAAGGGGTGGACATTTTTTTCTTTTATTCCACCCCCATCCTTGCTTCGGCGTTACAATAAATATTCAGCATAATATACTTACTAATATTGATTGATACGCCCCTAATGGACTACCACCCCTATCTGGGTGAAAATAGCCCTGTTCCAAAAATTGGTAGATTCCCCTAAAAATAACCCCCCTACTAAATCTAACAAACCACCGGGATAACAAAACAAAAACAAACCACAAGCCGGTTATAACAAGTAAAATTTATGATTTGTCACAATTAACTACTTTCACGGTCATGATCTGGTGTGGTCATGGCCGCACTTATACCCTGATTAACGAAAGAAAGTGACTGGCGGAGTGGCCGCGCGGCGACCGAGTTTGTAGTAAAAACATTCCACTTAATAACCTCGTGGAAACGTAAAATACAGGGCTAGAAATGTCTAATGAACTGTGTTTTAATCATCAATTAAAGACGTTTTTAACAAACTTTTCTAATTTTTTAAATCTTTTTTCAATTAATTTATATTGAGAGTTAAATAAAAAAATACACGAATTTGAATTAAAAATTTAGGGTTTATCATTTTTATTACGTAAGAACTCAGAGGTTAAGCATCGGAAAAACATTTCTTGTAGACAAATTGTAGTCCACCTTCTTTAGTACAATATGTCAAAAATTGAGATTCCTACGATTAAAATTAACGACGTTATTAATTTTTGTCTAATGTCGTGTTAACTCAGTTGTTAAAAGTTGTACATGAATGAGATTTGGGTGACGCTCTCTTTAGATAACTAAGTGTAGAAGACATATACAACTTACACCTTGTACGTGATAGGAATACTACAATGGATTAATATATAAAGTGAATTTCACAGAGAGCAGTGCGTGGCGCTCTGCGGCGGAAGTACAGTCAGAACCTAGTGGACCCATTTTATTCGCGCGCGCTACCGTCTTCGTTTGAAGACTACTAACTCACAGCTATAAGTGTTTCTTATAGAGTGTTTTACTAGTGTATTTTTATGATTTATACACATATTTTATGAGCGGATTCCATAAAAGCTGAAGAACACTACAATACTTGTAAGTACCTTACTGTCTTTATTATTTATTTGTCAATGCTAATAACAAGTAATTTACTTATTGTTTTTTACATTTCAATACATTATAACAGTAAAATACTGTTATAATTATGCAATATCTGGTAGACTGAGCTTTGCTCGGTAGTTTTAAACTGTAAACTGTATTTCATAGTTAAATAATTAGTTGTTGAGAAATTTGAATGGCATTAACAATTTTCCAGTAATTACATTGCACTTCAATTAGTAGTATTAAAGCTGATCACAAAACAAAAATAGTTTATTAACAAGAAAACAATAAATACCGTACCGCAAAAGAGTGATAAACAATCATTCAAGACCATCTGTTATAAAAAGCATGTAGTTCAACTAAACCACAAAAGTCTGGTCAGATGTAAGTTTTTGTCAGATCTCCAGGTAGACAGATTAGATTAAATAAGTAGACAGATAACTAAAATCTCTGTATATTTATATGAGAGGTTGGTGGCTCGTAGCAAGTTGGCTGTGTCAATGCGTGAGCCGTGAGCGTATGCACCACTTTCTTTGGGCTGTTACTGTACCTTGACTCGATGGCGCGCCGTTGAGCGATGTTAGTTCTAATTTTTCTATATTAACTGATTGCTGTTATATTTCGTAATATTTGAAGGTTACATACCACTTTTTATTGATGAATACAATTTTGTTATGCTTACTGTGAAAAAACTCAATGAAAAAAATTATTAATAACGGAGTTAACAGTACATTTGGAAAAAATTAATAACGTCGTTAATATTATTCGTAGGAATCTCAATTTTTGATATATTGTACTAAAGAAGGTGGACTACCATTTATCTACAAGAAATGTTTTTCCGATGCTTAACCTCTGAGTTCTTACGTAATAAAAACAATAAACACTAAATTTTTATTTCAAATTCGTGTATTTTTTTATTTAACTCTCAATGTAAATTAATTGAAAAAAGATTTTAGAAATTAGAAAAGTTTGTTAAAAACGTCTTTAATTCATGATTAAAATACAGTTCATTAGACATTTCTAGCCCTGTATTTTACGTTACCACGAGGTTATTAAGTGGAATGTTTTTACTACAAACTCGGTCGCCGCGCGGCCGCTCCGCCAGTCACTTTCTTTTGTTAATCAGGGTATAGGTGGGGAATCTACGGTTAAACATAAAACATAGATTGACATTTATAAAGGTTTACATGAACAGTTGTATGCACATCTTATTTTACAAACTCTATCTCAGCCTGAACATTTTTGATTATATCCATACAAAATTTCCTTCAGTTTTCAATTTAAGTAAAGTAATTATTTTACTCATTATTTTTTCATCAATTATTATTTAGTTTACTATTACAGTTAAAATTGAAATCAGAATAAGTTTAAATTCATATTTAAAATTCACCTTTTCAATTAATTTAATTACCAATTTCATTTACTTTTATTACATTTTTTCAAAATAATTCTCCATTAACAAAACCCTTTCGCATAAATATTGACAGTATTACAATCAAAACACTACGTTATTTCCTTGTCATTCATAAAAAGCTACCTCCATTTCATCACGTCTTTTATTTCTTTTGTTTCATAATAGGATTTACTCATAGCACTGATTCATCAAACTACAACATTCTTGTTGTTGTCAACTCGAGCATGACTGTAAACATTAGTCACACAACAGACAACACACCTGTTTATATTAACAGTTGTCTACAAGGCTTGTTTTATAAACAAACTCAGTCTCAACATTCCTGATTACAACACCACCAACACATGTACTTCCTTCAATTTTCAATTTAGACAACTTTTAGTGTTGACATATTACTCAATTACTAACTGTTAATAAAATTCACCTTTATAAATTACTTTAATTCCTCCTCCACTCAAAACCATTTGGCTTTAGTTACATTATTTAAAACACTTGAAATATAGACACACAATGCAAAATAAAATTGATTATTACCTCTTGTTAATTATTATTGTTAATTAACAAAATAAAATATTATTATTATAACATACTACAAACATTGTTACATAAACTATAATCTACATTCCAACAATATAGTCTTGACACAATACATTTAACACTAACACATTTATTTACAAATTTTCGTCATAATTTTCTTGTTTACCACACGTCATTACATTAATAAGCCAAGTAATTATCATTTACTCACATAATTAAATGTTCATTCTTAAACTGTCTAACCTCCGTCATCGAAAATTAATCTTTTCTGCACATAACATTGTTCAATTTCATGTATACACATCATATGGCTATTTTTTGTGTTATAACCATAAAAATTTATTTTTTCCAATATACCATAATAATAATGCATAGGGTTACCCCCCATTATTACCTTATCATAAGTCATGTCTACATTAGTATTTTTTGTCCATTCTCCGTCAGTATTTATTGTTACAATTACATCATTACCACAATTGTCTGTTATTACCAATACACTAACTCTCCCCACAGGTAAATATTTATCATCCATATACTCATTGTTTACTACTGCACAAGGTAAGTTTACATTGTTCATAATATAATTATTTCTTTCAATATTTATTCCCCCTACTAACCCTTTATAATCTCTACTTAATCGGAACAACTCTATCACTCTATCTCTTTCATAATCACTCTCCTAATCCTATCTCACAATCTCACTCCACACAGAGGGCAACACAAACTTACTATTCGTCTTGGCACTTCCAAGACCATCACAAAAAATAAAGGGACCATTTGAAGACACCTTGTCTTCCACACAACTACTGGAGGAAACGCTGTCCTCATAAAACATCTGTGAAACCTTGTTTCACCTATACCACAAGAAAGATTTTCCCTCTCTTCATACTCTACATTTAAACTGTCTCTATACTCCCTTTCTAAATCATTACAATCACTAACTACCAATCCTCTAACCTCAACTAATTTTCTACTCTCAATATTACTGCTATTATTTACTGTATCACTTTTTGATACCCCATTTTCAATTACATCACCCGCTTTACTTGCAAAACTTTTTAAATTGTCATTTACTATAATTACTTGTTGTCCAAGTTCTTTTTGGTTAGATTCTAACATGTTTGTTTTACCACACACACACAACACACACACACACACACACACTCTCTTAACTCATCTGTTTTTCTTTTCGTTTCACTACATATTTCATTAATTCGCCCTTCAATACTACACAATGAATTAGTTAATTCGTCAAGCTTTACGTTTATGCTATTCTCAAATTTCATATTCTGTTCTTTGTATTGTTCAAATTTAGCATCATTTGTGTCAAAGCGTTTATTTAATTTGGTCTCGTTTATGTCAAAACGACTATTTATATCGCTACTCATTTCCTCGAATTTAGTCTCAAACTTTTCATCACTATTGTCTAAACGATTATTTAAGGCATTTAATTTACTGTTCATCTCGCCCTTAAATTCATTAAAATTATTACTCAACATCATACTTTGTTTTTCTAACATTACTTGTATCATATTCACTATATCGTTATTGTCACATTGTTTGTTTTGGATAGGCGTTGAATGAATCTTAGCACCTTCCATTGTCACTGACTCGCTCACTTCGATCTTACCCTCTTGTTTATCCATTTATATAATATATTATACCCTTTATACAATACAATAATTATATAATACATACCCCATCACAATACTCCACACATAAAATCGTCACTAATATATATTATGTAAACATACAATAAAGCTGCCAAAACATAAATCTATACAATAATTCAAAATTTTACAAATACGTCGTTACCACAACCTATTTTCTGTGCCTCAAAACAGGCCTAGTTCAAATAATATTTATACAAACATCCTGGCAGTGTGTCGCCAATGTAAAGATATTGATTTTCTACCATTATATTATATCAGAAGATTTCATTAATATTATATGAATACTTACTGCACACTGCTGCCAGAATTTTACCTACCATCATATTCCCCTTTAAACTTACCTTATTATTGCCCAGGTCGCAAACATATTTTTTAGATGAATATGTAAACTTAAACACTCTTGCCCTTATAAAAACTTTAATAATCCCGCTAACTGACTACCCTTAAAACTCAGAAAATCCCATAGAACGTTAGACGAGGTTTTCAGCACAGAATAGGAAATGGTGATGACGAAATAACTACTCTAACACATATTTATATCCCTAAACAAACTTGATTTTATTTTATTAAGTACAGCTAAAAAACATGAATTTGTTTAAACACAGGTTTTATCAACTAATTATTTTCTAGTAACCAGTACTTTTATTCATGATTTCTCCCCTTAAATGTATAACTTTTACCCCCTTTATTGTATTCTCATTAATTCTTTTATAAATCTAAATTTGTATAGCTTTTTACTGATATCAGATTGTTAAGGAGTCACTTTTGTATATATTTGTTACTTAACTGACATGTGGTCCAGTTGTTACCCTATCACTCGTAGTTCACTTTCACATTCGCCACATCACAAAGAACTGTTCTAACTGCACAAATTAACGTATTCGTTTTTGTCTCTATCTCTTTCTTCATTTTACTCTTTTTGCACACTTTTTAATAAGGTTCGGTAGGCCTAGGCTACTGTAATCACTTTGGCCTACCGTAACTGCCCGAGGCCACTGTTTTTATTAATGAACTGTATGCTGCTTCTATCTGATGCAAACACTATGGTGACAATCTGCTTACTGTGATTCACACACACAGAGACTGCTGGAGAGCTGTTGCGTAATATGTCTGGGCTGGGCAGTCCAGACATCAACAGTTTATGATAACACTATGTTGCTGGTTACAAGGGGCACCTCACAGGTGAATACTGACAATTAATAATTTACTGATTTAAATTGAAACTATGGTAGCACACAATTCTGTACCGTTACACCCCTGAACCAACTCATTCCATGCAAAGGGCAACATAAAATCACTAAAATACTTTCTGGCTTTACCAGATACATCACTACAACAACTTAAGGGACCCTTTGGAGACACCATGTCTCCCACATAACTTCTGGAGGAACCTTTGTCCTCATAAAACACATGTAAAGTCTTTACTCCACTTATACTACAGGGAAAATTTGCCCTTTGCCCTCCATATTCACTTAATCTCTCTTCACGCTCTCTCTCACTCTCATTAACAACTACTACCTCATCACTAATTTCTGTTACGAAATTACTAAAACTCTCATCGCCACTATCATTATTCAGTGTATCACTCTCTGATACCACATTTTCAATTACATCACCATTTTTAATATCATTGGTATCACTTGTTACCTTACTACTATAATTATCGTTATTACTCACCTTGTTAATTATTTCTTCACTAATTTTCGTCATATTGCTACCACTGTTACTTACCGTTGTATTAACTATCTGATTTACCTTACTTTTAATCTGTTCCTCCACTTTCTCAATACTCTGTTCTAATTTGTTAAAGTTAGTTTCAAATATTTCATTGGTTTTCTCAACATTTTTATTAACTTGTTTTATTTCATTTCTGATCTCATTCAATTTTTCAGTAAAATTATTTTTAATTTTATCACTCTGTTCATCAAATCTAGCGTCAAAACTACTCTTTTGTTCATCAAATTTGGCATTGAAATTACTATTTTGCATGTCAAATTTTATATTAATATTACTACTCAGATTATCAGACATTGTTCTCATGAAATTATATATATCGTCCAGTGACAATTCTTTTACTTTACTTATTACAGGAGTAGATTCTGCTTTTGCTTTACTCATTATTACCGATTCGTCTACATTACTGTCACTTATTAACAGTGACTCTGTTTGAATACCTGAATCACTTTTGTCAGCCGATTCAGTTGCCATATTTTCAAACATCGCTTTATTTTCGGCTTCATCGCCTACAATTACGTCAGTTTCATTTATATCATTCTCGTTATTACTACCTGCCATTTTTAAATTATAACTTTACTGATTTTGGTTAAATGATTCTTAACTTAAACATACAACATCTTATACTTAACCTGACATTGACTTACTAATTTATGTATGCTATGTACGTACGTATGCTACGTAATTTGTACGTATTTTTTCTTAACCTTCAAATCACGTTATTCACATGTAGGTGCGGTTTTATATATAAATTTTAATTTATAAAAACTCGTCACAAGTTTGAGGCGCCATCTGTACTATTATGGCTTAATGAAAATTAATTAAAATATTTAAATTGAGTCCTTGTTCGGGCGCCATCTGTTATATTATGTTTTAACACATTTCATAAAATAAGATTTAAATATCTCACCTACCTTAATTTGAGTCCAGGTTTCTCACACGAACTGTGAATATAAACGTGATTTCAAGGTTGTATCAGTAACGTACACTACTCTCATTTATGCAGTAGAACTCACATTTATTTCATTTTGTATATTTCTTTAAAATTCTGTTTGTAATTCTTTCAACATTCATCAAAAGTTTGATAATATTAGACGTTAAACATTTTAGCAAATAAAATTGATTACTTCAACTATAGGTATACATTTTATATTGGTTGACAACTATCACCTTGCTTAGATGTTCTTTCATTCAAAGTTTTTTGGTAGTCATTTTTACGACTCCTTTTACTTTAAATTTAAATATACAAGTATTGTTTATTGTCTTCTGGTTATAAAAAAAAAAATACATATTAAAAGAACAACTTAAACGCTATTAAATTTTTTAAAAGCAACCCAGCTTGCGCACTCACACATGCATACAAATTGCCCTTTTATAGAAAATAAGAATAAGTTTGGTTTGATACTATTACATGGTGCAGCGGCGTCCCCGTCGACCACGTGGCGCGTTTTGTAATGTTCTGTCACTATGTCCCAAAGGTTGTTCGTTTACTTTTGATAAATTTTTTCACTTGTTTAACTGGGTTCCATATGTAAATTAAAATTTTACACTGTTTTACACATCTTTGATACACTGGATTGGTCGGCCGACCTTGATTAGCTCGAGCAGAAGATTTAGATGACCGCACGCGGTCTGTATTGGTAGTCGACTGGCTGACGCTACCTAAGCGTCGGTAAAACCACATCCGTCGGCTCACTCTCTGATTCGTCGATTTCGTCACGTGGCAGGTTAATTAGCCACGTGGTGGTCTCTTCCATCAATGACTTTGGGGTAAAGATTATCGACAACGGCACACAAGCGCACACTCACAGCCACATTCCAATGTTATCGTTTTTGCGTACCAGCCTCTGCCTGGTACGAAGTGAATATAAGGTGTTACACAACTCAGGTTTTAATGACCATAAAGGGTGCCCAAATAGATTGGCCTCAAATAATTATTCGCTTAAATAAAATATATATACCTTCAGAATTGTCCCATTACAACAGTACTCATGATAGTCCTTCAAAAATTTGCTGACCTGTATGGTTTGAGTATTTTATATGTTACAGTCTTCTAACAAGGAAGAAAGGAGGATGAGGTTTTATGTAACAGGTGTACTACTGATTTTTAATTAGAAAATAAAATATAGTTAATATATGTAACATATATAAAAATATTGTATAAATGTTTATGTACTATTGTCATAATTATTATTTGAAATAAAATATTTTTTGAATCATTGGCAAGCAAGGGGTCAGTCGTTACAATTAAATTATACACGTGAATAATCATATTTTCAGTTGTATAACTAATCATCACTTAAAACTAATGCTGAAATTCTGAGTATTTAGTGCATTTTCCTTTGTATGTAGTTTGAAAGTTATATAATACTAACATTTATTAGATCTTACTTTAATTATGGTCTTTCCCAGACAAATTTGTTACAAGATTTTGAATATTATTACAATATTTTCTTATTTATATATCTAACAGTTCATCATGCCTGTAATGACAATAATCTCATGGCACTAAAGTTAACTTTAAGCCTAAAGAATCAAGCTTTCCATGTGTGTGTTTATAAATATGTGCATTTAATGACTTCATAATGTACATTTTCATAATACATAAAGTTGTATCCATATTTAAGTAAATCCGAATACAAAACCATCCTAATCCATTGCATACAATATGTAGGGAAAGCGCTTACATAAGTACTTTAATTATTATGATCATAAACTTGAAAAGACGACCGTTTTTATCACCACAGAACATAAGAATCCAATATAGTTATTAGATTATTAATTGTAGTACATCTACATTTATTATATTGTAAATTATTTGTATTTTATACAATAAATAATTAAGGCTGAATCAGGCTCAAACAGTGTATATTGTATGTTGCAGGTACTCACCACTGACTGGAGACCTGCTAGCCAACTCCTTGTTGCCAGGGAGTGCTATGAACGGATCAGGGTGGTGTATTTTTGTTTATAACTTAGCTCCAGAAACTGAAGAAAATGTCTTGTGGCAACTGTTTGGGCCATTTGGTGCTGTACAGAGTGTAAAAGTCATTAGAGACCTTCAAACCAATAAGTGTAAAGGATTTGGCTTTGTTACAATGACAAATTACGATGAAGCAGTAGTTGCAATCCAATCACTCAATGGTTACACTCTTGGCAACCGAGTACTTCAGGTTGCATTCAAAACAAATAAGAACAAAGCTATATAAATAAAAGATACTAGTTAATTTCTTGCTAATTGTCTGTCCAATATCTCCTAGTCATACTATATAAGCTGTATTAAGACTGGATACATCCCAGGTTTTGATCTCATATTTAACATTTATATGTCAACAGTGAGTGGTGACACTCAGCAAATGTATATTTGTCCGTTATTTGGACATTATGAAGTAAATTATTTTCCCAACTGGTATATGGGACTTTAAAATGTAGACTTTTTTAATTTACAGTCAAGATTAGAATGGAACAATAATGTGATATCTGTAGCAAAGTAGAATACCTCTAGTCCCATTCTACTGGCTGAAAATGAGGGACTCATGCAGCCTTAGATTGATCACATATATAATTTATTATTACATTTCATAAAACAACCAAAAGAACAATCTAGTCAACACTAGTGCAAGTCATGTGTTTCCTATCGAAACTAGCAAATTAATAAAAATGTCACTATTATTCACTAGGGAAAGCATTATTGTTCATTGACAAATTTATTGAAAAAATTATTATTATAATTATTATTATTATTGTTGTTGTTGGTAGACTTGTAGCTGCAGCCATAACTGTAATAGTATTTAGAGATATTCAGTGTTGTAATTTGTGCATTTTTCTATTATTTGTAGGGATTAGGAAAGCTAATTAAATAAAATATTGTTGCAACATGAGTCTGCTAAGCAACCCATGTTAAACAATTGTTTACATAGTTTCATTTTAGTAGTTTTAGTTGTTTCATTTTACTTCCATGTTCCATAAGGAAATGGAAGTATGGTCATGCCAAAAAAAATCGTGTTCGAGATAACAGCAGATTCTGATTGTACTACCATCAAAACATGAAAAAAAGTCATTTTTCAAAAAGTGTCTGTGAGTAGAATTTTTTCTATGGCAAACGATAACAGCTGCAAATTCAAACAGAATCAAATAATTTTTTTGCATACAGCCATGAATTGTAGAGGACTCAAGGCCTATTGTTTTTGGTGAAGATTGGTTAAGGGAAAGGGGTAGTTTACCTGCAACGTTTTATGTTTTAACAGGAGTAAAGTGCTTAATTTTGATAAATAAAGTATCCTGAAAAGAAGGTCATAATAATCCACTGTAGAAAGGTAAATGAAATATCTATAAATGAAAAGGGTAGTTGAAGGGGGAGGGGTAATTTTTGTTATAAATTAAAATGGAATTTGATGATGGAGGAGGTAAATTTTTATAAGTTTTATATGGGTACTACGTTATTGACAACAAAGAAGTAGTTTCTATGGAAACATTTCATTTAACTTTAACAAAATTCTAATTTTTTAATTTTAATTTAAATGTGTGAGAGAAAATATATCGTTCGTGGCAGGCAAGCATATCTCAATTATATAATGTTTATGTTTCCATTTTATTATTATGATTACTACAATAAAAAGGCAGGCAAGACACACACACACACACACACACACAATTCGTGTTATTTCTGGCCTCACTCATGTTTATTTTCTTACATTTGCACGCTTTTTAAATGGAAAGTGCTGAAACCCATACCAACACAACGCGTGCAAGCCGAAAAAGTGTCCAGTGTGGATAACGATTTGCTTCCTGTGGATCGCTGGGCAATGTAACTGCACATGTTTACAGAGGAATGGTTAATAGACAGACTTTTCGTCTTTAGGGAATGAACCCTCTGCAAGATGCTCAGGGTCCATGAGTGACTTCGGAGCGCTTCATGAGTGACTAAGATGATTATCTGCGTAGTTCGGTTTCTTTATAAGAATAAAGAGTAAGTCTACCTAATTTTTATGGATAAAGTGACTGAAAATAACATTATATTAAACGACTACCCCAACATAACAAAAATATCTATAAATAGTGAAATTAGTTTGAGGGTGGGTGATATTTTTTTAGAAATTACCTAACCGAATTCAAGTAAATTATTTTAAACATAAATCTTACAACATGGAAGTCATGTATGGTTCTCCATACCGATTTTTATTTTTAGTTATTTTGTTTTTGACCAGTGGGAATTTTTTTTTATGAAATAACTACTGAAATATTTAAAGCAAAGCTACTCTTTAGTCCTTCAGAAGTTAAAAAAAAGAGTAACTTAATAAGTGTTTCTAAAAGTAGCAGACTTCTCTTTGCTATTAAAATTTACATGAACATTTACTCTCTACATTAATCAAACATTTATAACATTTATTTAAGTCAGTGTATGTGAAGTGTAAAACGGAACATTTTATGTAAGCTTAATTATGAGCTTTTTCTTTTTACTGTAATTCATTAATTCCTTAATGTTGTTAAGCGTATTTTGATGTTTGTTTTTTATTTTTTTATTTGCATTCTGATTTTTCATAACATATAGTTTGTGTAGCAGCATAGTTCAAATTACTAAGTATTTTGTTTTGATTGTGTGTTTTTGAGGAATTGTATTCCTCAACAAATATTTTGTGTTTGCTTATTGAGGAATTATTTATTGTACACTTTATTAATGTGCAAATTTATTTACTGATATATGTATTTGATTAATTTAATTGTTTGATGTTATTCTTGATTTTGTGTGTGCTTTATAATTATAATGAAAAAAATAGGTAATAATAAAATGTATTATGTGATGACTCATGAGGAACATGGTGTGACAGGTGCGTGTGGCAGGAGCATGGTGAGATCATGGATCCTCAGATTCCCATATCAAAATTTTGGGAACCACACAGACTTGCACAGGAGAAATGTAGATGAGGCGCTTAATGAAGTAATTTTATCCACTAAAAATAAAATATAATCTGCCCCAAAAATCAAATTTTATGTTGATGACAAAGTTATTTTTGTATTTTATAGACAAACACAGCATTCCTTAATGAGTAAATGTATTAAAGTGAAATAATTGTATCAAATTGTAATAAAAATAAAATGCTTTTACCTCTTATATACAATGTCTTTATAACATATAAATTCATGTCTATTTTGGACTCAACAAAATATTGTTCAGTAAATTTTAAAACAATAATGGTCTATATCTGTCAAGCTGAGAAACAGCTACTTAGTTTGTAGACAGTGTCTCATGGTGGTGACTTGAACATAATAAAATGCCAAGAAACTGTTCAGATCACTACAGCTAACAGAGGCACAATGTGCAATATGTCAGGAGTGTATTAAGACTTTCATAATCACTAGTGTAATATTTGGAAATTGATATTTTATGTACATAATATAAATAATTATATATATATATATATATATATATATATATTTATTGTCACCGGACAAAAGGCTTGCCGCATGACAAATGGCGCCAATCGTACACTCTAAGTGTTTTTGGTGGCCATAAAAAGGACCTGTGGCGAGAAGGCTGATGTTGGTCGTGCCGTGCTGAGATGTTCAGCGGCTGCGCCCGCTGATCGTGGCGTACTGCAGTCCTTCTCTTCTTTCGGCACCGGTTGTAGAGTCAGCTGCCGGCCCAGCGAAATCCATCGCTGGCGCGGAACTGGAGGGCGAAGACGCAAGAACGGCGGTTCTATTCTTCGGCCGTTCCTTCCGGCTGACTCCGCGTCGATGTCGTCCGAGAGAGGAGAGGAGATGAAGTGCGTCCGATGGCGTGGCGATGAAGTGTGTCCAAAATTTTCTGCCGGCCCGGGTTTTATGCACTAACCGGGATCACTGATTGGCTCGCCTCGTATTCTTCAGGTGTCATGTGCCGTGTCGCTGGTACCGGAGAGCAGACATAATGAATCGCTGTTGCCACAACTCCCCCGGGTCTTGAATGCTCTCCAGTAGCCAGCCTACTGCTCTTCTCCGGATCTTGTAGAGGTGTCTGTTGGGCGCCATATTGATTGGTGTGCCGGCTGGTAGCTCGCTGGCGTGGCTGGATCTTGCATCCGCAAGATGATCGTCGCCCCACGTTGGGCGCCACTTGTCACCGGACAAAAGGCTTGCCGCATCATAAACATTAATAATTATAAAAAACAATTAATTTTTTAATTCATGTTTATTAACTGTACAACAGAATGAACATTATGTTATAATAAAACAAACAGTTTCCTGTTGTTGATTAACTACAACCCACTTGTACAAATTATATGTAATAACAGTTTCTTGGAAGTTAATGTTATATTTTTTCTTTTGACTACTAAATGTGAATCATACCCTTGTTGGGACATGTAAAAGATGTTAATTCCTGTATAGTGGCATAAATAATGCAGTTTCCTGACCACCTTGTGGAAATCAAAATAAAACTCGAACTAGTGAATTATTAATTCAAAATTTATAACGAAAATAATTGTTAGTGGTAAAACTGAAAGTCATAAATTAGAAATACTGTTTTCATAAATGTTCAACTTTTTATTACACTCCCGATAAAAACTGAGATATTGAGAGGTCATAAAAAAATTAAAATGTTATATTAATGACATGCTCTCCTATTATGCCGTATTAGTACACTACTTTGGGGCTTTCAATAGCTAGGAAACCCTAAAACTAGTATTTTAATAATGAAGCACACAAGCCAATTTTTACTTCTTTTCTGTAGAATGGAGTAGTTTTTGAACACCTTCACTTTCTATTAAGAACTCATTAAATCTATACTGCAAAATATTTTTAATTAATTTATTATTTTTTTCACTATCACTTCTGTACTATGTTGTTTTATTACTAGTAATTAAATATACATCTTACCATATGTAAAAGTAAAACTTTGAATCAATTTTTGAGAACAACTTTCTTCAAATCTATCTATACAAGTGAAATGTCATCAAAAAGAACAGAATTTTGAAACCACGTGAGTTTTGTATATATAATTACTGTTACATTTATTGGCACCAAAAATAAAATTGAAATAGGAATAAAAAGTAAGTAAATAATGGATTATAAATGTTTTATTAACAAATAAAACCAAGAGAAAATTACTGCAGCAATTAAAAATAACTTTATTTTCACTCAATCCACAGGAAAGATAATATTTTTATTATTATAAACTAAATTTATTAAACATTTTTACATATCTTTTATTTATTATATACTTTAAATGTCGTTTTTACTCATAGACTTACATGGTCAGAATGTTTAGTTAGAACAGTTGACAACCACTTTTTGTTAATATTATTGTTAGTACCAAATGTTTCACCAATTCTATGGTGTGGTGCCACTGAGGATGCCACATTGTTGAATGGGCAACATTTACCAAAGTATCAATAAAGAATGGTTTTCAACCTATATAGTAGGTTATTACTTTTAATATTTCTTAAAAATATATGCAATGTGTTGTATTAAAAGTGCGTAGTATTTTATATGAGATAAACTTCAAAGAGTAACAGATTATTTAACACCATATTGACAAAATAGACTAAGATTCCCTTTATAAACCAGCCAACATAGTTTCAGCTGTAGTAAATAATATAATGGTTAAATATACAGTAACTACATTACAAGAAACAATGTGCAGCCAACTTAATTACATATGAATTCTGTTATATGTACTTAATTTTTTTTCTTTATCACCTTGTTCACTTGCAATTAAAATACAAAACAATTATAGAAATTTCATTGTTTTTTTTTATGTACTGTGTAAATAGTTTAGAGTTCTGTGTACTTAGAAACATAATGTAAGACACATTTTGAAAGAGATGAACATATTAACTCAGAGCTGAAACAAACTTTATGTAACTAAGAGGAGTACAGTTTAGTTTTATTAAATTTCTTTTGTCATTTATGTGTATTTTGCGTAGGTATTCATGTATGTATTAGAGTTTTCATCAACAGTTTTTCCAGAACTTTTTAAAATTTTACACCATTAATATCTTAAAGTTGCTACCTTTTGTAGGACATCAATATTCTTGAAATACTATAACAAACTGAAAAATTGTTGATTAATGAAATCCCCAAAGGATCTTTTCATTTGCAACATTCGTTGTGTATGTAATATTAAATTTAGTGTGTACAAACTCTGATGACATTCGCCAGGTAGTTCAAATAGTAAATATTAACATACACATACACAGATATTTCAGTGTATAGAAAGTCACATTTCTGCAAAGTACTGTAATCGAACTTAACAGAGCACAAACTGTAAATTTCTGATACGCAGCACATTATACCAACACTTTTACAATGAAAACCCTTCCCTTTAGCCCCGTTACAATACTCTAGAATTGTTGGACTGCTGTTTGTTCAAAACGCATGTTATCTTCTCAGAAACAATACCAAGTATTCTTTCTTAAATTTTAATTACTAATTAACTTCCTAACTTAATACTAATTACTAATTAACTTAATTAATATCCAGACTTTGTTTTGAAGACACCATTCATTACATACAATTTCAGATAAGAATGCATATATACTGTAAATTATAACTGAATTGGTTTTGTGTTATGTCAATGTGGAATATACACTGTTACTTTTTTCATTATAAATCTGAGTACTTTCTAAGACATGAAATATGAATAAACAGCTACTCACAAACTATAAGTATTCTATAAATCATATAAACGGCACAGTATATATAAAAATATTTTTGATGTATGTGTCTGTGCATTGGAGACTCCAACAAAATAACTTTATATAATTATGTCACTACGACTCGGAACACAAAACTTTTTATGGGTAAAAACGTAAAAGCTTTACCTTACCTTAAAAAGCTTCTCTTTTAAGAGAAAACCGGTTCAGGTTGTAAGGTAAAGCTTTTACGTTTTTACCCATAAAAAGTTTTGTGTTCTGAGTCATAGTGAAATAATTATATTTAGTTAAGAAACGGACATGTCATGGGCAACGAAATCCAAGAAAATAACTTTGGCTGACAAGTTTCCTGTATCAGACTTGGAGTAACACCGAAGTGGTTTTGATATTGTGAATCATAAAACTGTAATTATCTAAAGTTAATAAAATGATTTTATATACGTAATTACATTAATATGTTAATAAGGGTAGTCCTGTATGTGGCTCTAATAATATAGTCATAAATCAAATGTAACTGAACAGTGTACAGATTATAAATTGTATTTACTACCGTATATAACTGGTGAAGGCTGTTGATGCATGTTATTGGATACTGTTTAAGGTATGAGGTGGCCTAGTGACTAACATTTTACTGTGTTCTATATTAGTCTGCATATGGAAAATATATCTGGAGGTTGTGAATAGTTCATTTACAAAGGTTTTACGAAGCATTTCATATTGTGAGTATATAACTAGTTATATACAATAACATAGGTTATATAACTTTTTGAAGCTTTATATACAAAATTGTTTAATATTAATAAAAAAACATAAAAATCCAGTTTTTCATAGACATCTGAAAAACTTAAATAAAAGAGTCCTTGAACTTTGTCTCTACTTTTGTGGTTTGCTTTTTTGTGTCATATGTAGTTGAACTAGTCAACAACTTTTATCTAACTTGTTTAATTATCTCAATTATTATACAAAAATTTTAATACATATTAATATTCTCTAATGTGTTAAGTGGGTACCTTTCCGCTTCCTAGTAGGAAACCAATCAGTGTGCAATCCTCCTGACCATTGTTTTAATTAGTGCTGTAGTGAAATTGTATTAATGAAAATATTTTTAATGAAAGATATTTTCAAGAATCATATTATCAACTTTGTATAAAACTAGTTAGCTTTTTTTGTTAGCACCTGTTCTTGTAGGGCAAGAGAACTACCCTCCTATATGTTGTCAAGTAAATAGATTACTTGTTAACTCTTTTTACTTATGTGCAACTTGTTCATCTTTGCTTTATAGTATATACTATTTAATATAAATTATATCACTTACAAAAGTAAAGAGGTTTTGTTTTAAAATGGATTTTGAATTGTAATTGATAAGTTTACTGGTTATATGTCATTCCAGCCCCTACAAAAACAAATGTGTTACATATGAATATTTATATATATATATATATATAATGTGTATTATTATGAACATTAAATTATCAACTTTAACCATATTTATATAATTCTTTGATGTGCTTTTTTGTAATGTGTGTTTGATTGTGTGTAATTTGATTAGTATTATGTTGGTACCGATATATGTTGAAAAATCAAAAACAGTACCTCTATGGTCCAGCAAAGGCGTTGTCCACATTCCTAAAACAGAGCGTGTGTGCGTCCGTGTATGTGTATATGTGTGCATATGTGCATATATATTATATATATAAACATATGCATACACATATGTTTTCACATACATACACATATCATGTACCTTAAATCTGTAAAAAATTGCAATAAAAAAGCATATGGTAGTTTAAGATTGCCATTAATGTTGAATCTCTCAGCTCCGTCAGATGTTCTAGTGGGATGATGTTTTTTTTGTATACACATGTTTGTAATTGTTGGTACGTGTTAAAAATAACTAAACTTTGTGGTTATAAGTGAATCTTGTACAAAATGTTGTAGTAAATTCTGGTTAGATTTGTTAACCTAGAGAAATTAAAATGTAATTTATATATATGGAAGAAAACATTTAATTGTTCAGAACACCAATATATAAATAAAAATGAAAGTATATATTGGTATATTATCTGTATTTTAAATTTATTTGCAAGTTTAATTAAGGTTGTATGTCTAAATTAAGAAGGGTACTGTTTCAATTATGCTGACAAAATCAGTCCAGTGATAAGATATATATTGTAATTAATTAAAAATTTACTTCTGGTAAGTGGAGGCATGGCTTAGTGAATTTAGCACAAGATTTTACCATGTGTATAAATTAATATATATTAGCGTAGTTGACTGTATGTAATGCTGCATTAGTATTATGTACAGCCAAATGCCGTAGGTACAGTCACAGGTTTATATGGGGTTGTATCAAGAATCTGAGAGCCTGACATGTGTTCCTATTTTGGCTTCTTTCCTTCTGACTGTGGAGATGAATCATATTGAAGACTTACATATAATAAATATACTGGTAGTTATCTAATCAGTACAACAGTATGTTTGATGGGTATATCCTAGTAAAGTACAACATTGATTGTTTTAAAATAATAAAAAATTTTCTTTTTTTACTTTAGTTATGCACAGTACAGGGGTACATTGTGACCTGGATAATTTTTAAAATTCATGAACAGTGACATACAATTACTTTGGAGAGCGAACCTACTGTGATGGGAATGGATAGTAGTGTGTAATTAATTATGTATGACTGTGCGTGTGTATATTTCTATTGGGCAATGATATGCATTTATAACTTGATAAACTTAAAGCCTTCTATTAAAAAAAAATAAAATAATAATACCTTGACATTTTGATGTACAACCTAGGTTTCAATTTTATAAATGTGTAAAGCCTATGTGGTTTCATTTATATATATACATTGTCCCTGAACCTGTATTTATTACAAAAAATAAGTATATATATTACATTCACAAGTAGTTGATTTTTGTCATAGTCATAAAAACATGCATTTAATTTTGGAAGAGTGTGCTATAAATTATATAATTTAACCTTCATAAGTTACCTTAAAATCTAGTCTAGGATTGCTCCAGAAATGCATTGAAGCACTTGTGCTTCCAAGTACAAAACGTGGCTTCAGCACAAAGTAACTGTGTAGTCTTGACAGTGTAATTTTATTCATTATATCTTATTATTTTTATGCTATAGTATTGCTGTATCTCATATATTTTTGTGTCTAGTGTCACATGATATTTATTGCGTGTATGAATTTTTGATCAGTAATTTTCTTAAATATTTATTAAATAATGTAATATTAATCTTAATTATTAAAAATTGCTTAGTATATATATGGATGCTCCCTTTTCTCTTTCTGTGGGAGTTATACCATTGTAGTTACAGTTTGTTTATGAGATTATATTTAAAAAAAAAACTTGTACACATGTAACAGCTTGTGAAATCAATTGATTTTAATCTATTATTGCTAGACAAATAATAAATGTTTTGCTTTCTTTGTAAAACTTATTTAGTTTACAATATAATATATATGAAATTTATTTATATGAAATATAATAATATGAAATTTATTATATGCAACCCTCATAGCTGAAATGGCATATTATACTATTATTAAAACTTCTTTGGTACTGACGTTTGTACTGAAAGGGAAACACCGTTGCCAAACTCTGACCACGTGACTTCTACAAGTTGATAAACACAAAACAATGATTCACATACAAACAACTTACAACACATTCACGCTCAAGGTCATTTAATATAGCTTTTCAAGACAAAACAGTTTACTTTTAAAACATGATATGATATCTCTTAACGTACTTTTAATTACAGTAAGACACCCAGAGATGCTTTTGTAGTGAAGTCGCGTAGCTTATATCGTAGTGAATACGATTATTTAATGTATGGTTGCAATAACATGTACGTATTATACTGTACATTACCTTAATCATAGTGCACACTAATCTGTTCACAATCGCATAAAAAATCTTTTATTTTGTGAAATGACATGAACCGTGTGTTATGCAAATTCTAGTTAAGTCCAACTCTGGTAATATGAGATCTTACTTAATATTTTGGTATGGATTTAATATCATAATAATTTACTCGAAAAACGTGATAAATAATTACTCTATTATTATATCATGAACTTAATAAATACAGATAATTTGGTATTAAGCAAGCATAAATATTTGCGAATTCTTCATAAATGAAACTGCCTATAAATAGTGAAATATTAATTTATAATTGATAGAAACTGTAATGTTGGACTTTAATATTTCGTTTGTTAATTTTTGTTTAGTTAAAGATTAAATTAAATACTTTTATATTGCAATTTTATATTTAACGTTACTTCTAACATTAAACAAAATAAAAACTTACGTTTATAATGGGTAAACTCCGCTTAATGTAGAATCACTATCTTCAGATTCAACTGATTCAATGTCACTCGAACAATTCACAGAAATGATCAAATTTTCTACCTGCTGTTCCACTATACCTTCATTTTTCCAAGCGTCTTCAATAACTGACTTGGTGTGTTTGACTACCTTCTTCCAGTCTTCTCCAGTAATCATTTGCTAATTTCATTTGTTAATTTTTCTACTTCAGTCATACCGGTAGTGAATTTTGTATTATATATGGCAACGTATATGTTAACCCTGGCCCATATTAGTTCTATGGCGTTAAAGTGACAATGATATGGAGGCAACCGGATGACTTTATGACCGTAACTTTCAGCCAACTCATCAACAATATACACAGGAAACTTTGGTTTATTAAATAGTACCAATTCCATCAACTCAGCCTTTTTCATATCCTCTGTCAATGGAATGTTTCGACGTTTTAACCATTCAACCATCTCTTCTTTTTTTTGAAGCCATTGTTGGAGCCTTGTCTTTAATCACTGAATGATATGGGGCGTTGTCCATCACGATCACTGAATTGGGAGGAATATTCTTTAACAGGAATTCTTCAAACCATGTTTTAAATTTGTTGTGATTCATTTCTTCGTGATAGTCAGAAGTCTTTTTCGATTTAAATACATAGAGGCAATTGGGAATAAACCCCTGAGAATTTCTGGCGTGGATAATTATAAGTCTTCCACCTTTTCCAATTCGCACTGGCATAGTTCCCGCCATAGAATCATCCACTTTTTTAAAGAATCATCCCGCGAACACTTTTTTAAAGAATGTCCTGCGTTCACCCATGTTTCGTCAACCCAGACGACGTTATTAAAATTTTCATTTATTAAACCCCTAAGAAATCTACAGCGAGAAGCAACTACGCGTTGTTGCTCCATTAATACTTTTCTACCCGAAACGGTAGTAAATTTAAATCCCAAATTTTTAATTACGGACCGTAAAGACGAGTGGCTACCAGTGAAAAGCTCTGCATCATGAAGAGTAACTAGTAGCTTTTTTATTGTAGGATACTCTTTACGACAGTAATACTCATATACGTGGCGACGGATCCCATCTTCTGCAAAAGCATCCAGATTAGTAACATGTTTTTCTATCCGTCTTTTTTTACATGGTGTTTCCAGTTTAGAAGGGCCAGCTTCCTCGCTTTGTTTAAACTTCTCCTTACCTATCGTTACAACCGTATTTTTACTTATAGAGAGTGCAGCTGCTGTTCTATCAACAACTTGACTTAACTGAAATCAGAGGCCCACCATGTTCCTTCTCTTTCTCAAAATAATCTCGTAGAGAACAAACGAATTCTCTGGACTGCCCTCTAATTGGTACTCCGCGACCGGAAATACGTGTTTTATCTTTTACCGGGTGTATTCGTGGTTGACCACGCTTTTTCCCAGTTTCCTCACTTTCAGACATACCTTCTGTTTGAAAGTAAACGCGTATTGGTTAAAGCTGTTACGTATTTTAAAGAATTCAAAATTTAAGAATGTAGATATTTATACAAATTGTTTTAAAATAAAAATCGCACGCACAAAGTTCCGTAAAATGACAAAATAAAGTAAATTTATACTTAGGTAAACATGCTTATGCTTATTTAGTTAATAATAGATTCACACGTTTTCACTACACTTAGTTAATTAGTCAGAAATTAGTTAAGTAATTAGAAATTAGTTAGCAATAAACTTGTATCTGCAACACAACTATTTAAGTATTAAACTAACGTACACCCACAATAATCAAACAAGTGTAACCGAGAACACAGCACTCTTAACAAACAGACTTCGTTACATAGAACCTACACTAACAGTTCACTCTGTGGCGCGACATTCCACACTGGTTTTAATAACAGCACGTGTGGGACATATTGGCAACAGTGTGCGTTGCTACGGTTACTGTTACAGTTTTGAGTACGGCGATTGGTTGAGAGGCATGTAGCAGTCAGTTGTTTAATCAACAGTTCCATCTGTCAATACCAAACAAGTTTTAATAATAGTATAGTTAAACCACTTTGTAGAAGATACTGTTCTATGTAAAAAATACATTTTTATTTATTTGTTCTACACTATGCTGTGTTGTGATAACACTCAGTAAGTCATTTATTTATATTGTATGAAGATTAAGGATAAGCTTTTCAAACATTGTTACCATTTTGATAGTGTAGGTCAGGTCAGACATGCTGCGCTGCTTAAAAAGTGGCTACTTAAATGAGAAGGCTGTAATCTTCTTGAACAGCATGTCTATTTATCAGAGAGAAGTTTTTGCAGAGTAACTTTCCAGAACAGACTTTGTTGTAATTGCAATATTTGTACTTTTCCATGTTGAAAACTCACAATAAATTATTTAAATGTTGTATAAAATACTGTTTTATTATTTCTCTTACCTTCTGCAAGTTATCTGGTTGAATTTAATTATAATGATTACCTAATAACATTCAGTAAATTCTCCCTCTCTCACACAGACACACACACATATACACACAGTGTTAATTTTCATGCAGAAATAAATTACAAACCAAAAATCACAGGACTGTTGTCTGAGATAATTAACATCTGTAGGCATAAAATAGTGTAATAAAATACTATAATAGTATCTGCAAAGACAGTTTTGGAGAAACAGTTGTGTATTTGAGACACCCACCATACAATGTAGACAGAAGATCAGTACCCTTTGATAGCAATTTATTTATTTTAAACTCATCCACTGTGTGCATCTATTCCATTCTGTTGTGCCCTGCCCTGTTCTCTTATTTCTATCCAAGTTGGACCAACATTTTCTATTTCCTTTGCTATATTTCTCTTTCACAATTATGTCAGCCTGCCTCATTTCCTCTTTTCTGGTGGATGATATTCCAGTGCTTCTTTAGTAATTTTGATGTCTGATTTATACATTGTGTGACCAATTAATTTCCATTTCTATTTATTAATTTCTCTGTACACGCGCTCTTTGAGTGTTCTCTCATATACAGTTCCGTCTTTTCCATAAGGGCACATGGGGCACGAGCCCAGGGCCCCTGGCTTGATGGGGGCCTCAAAATGCCGACATCGTCGTTTACACCAAAAAAAGAGGAGCTCAATTTTTAGTGTAATTTTACTAAGAATTGCCGTTAAAATTTCTAAATTTGAATGTAAACGGATACCAGATGAGATTTCTAAATATTTTCTAAAGAGTGAACAAAATTTTACTAAATCTAAAAAAATTTCAGAAAAATACATAGTGTAAAATTTCTTAATTAATTCTATAAAATGTATACAAATATTTAAGTAACTTTAAAATATTTAAAAGAAATTTTTTTAAACGTCAGGTTGCGGTTGCGGCAGTAGATTTTCGTTAACTTACTGTCAACTTGATTATCAAGGCAGATGCGAAACTAAAACTATGCCATCTAGCGGTCACCTACGTTTTAGCGCTACCTGTAGGCATACATAGATGTCGACGCTGTCGATTGGTTGGGGATTGATGTCTCAAACTTCAATGATTCGTTTTGTTTACTTGCTTATTTACCATAAATTATAAAGTATCTTTATTAAAGTGTTGTATGTAGTTTTGTAGTCTCGTTTAATTATGTCGAAAAGAACATATTTAAGTGGTTCAGAAAAAAGAAAGAAACTTGCAGCTCAAAAAGAAAATATCAACAAACTACCTAAACTAACCTCATTTTTTACAGTTGAAGAAACTAACAGGCAGACTGATTCTTTGAACTCATCATCTCAAGATGCCTCTAAATTTCAAAGCTCAGAAATGGGGCCTACGTTTGACATAGAAGATAATATTAGTGTTTTGAGTTCATCAGTTCCAGATATAAAGACAGTCACACACATCACAGCCTGGATCTTCCAGTTCAAGCTACTGCGACTTACCAACTACGAGTATTTTAGAAAATATATCTCACGACCCTGGTACGTACTGTATAAAATTTTAACGGAAGAAGGGCCAGAAAATTTTTGATTCGTAAAGGGCCAGAGTTTTTCCAAAATAAAAACTGACTTCTCCGAAACTTCCACAAGTTTTCCTGATCTAAGCGGTAAAACAAAAACTAGAAACTTGATTAGAAATGTTTTCACTCGCAAATTGACGAATGGTGAGTGTGTAGAAAGAAAATGGCTCCTATATTCGTCGTCAAAGAAATCTGTATATTGTTATTGTTATTGCTGCTGTCTATTTAATAATACTACGGGTAATAATTTGAGTTCTTCAAATGGATATAAAGATTGGAAGCATATAAGTAACTTATTAATGGAGCATGAGAACAGTTTACAGCACAGGCAATCAATGATGAATTATGCCGCAAGAAGCAAAACTACTGGACGAGTTGATAGTGGGTTGCTTTCCCAATATAATGCACAGGTCAATTATTGGAAGAATGTACTTAAAAGAATTGTTGCAGTTGTGAAATTTTTGGCTTCAAGGGGACTTGGGTTTCGTGGTGATAATGAAATTTTGAAGTCTCAAAATAACAGGAATTATTTGGGATGCTTAGAACTAATTAGTGAATTTGACCCTTTTCTTGCTGATCATATGCAAAACTGCGGAAATCGTGGAAAAGGAAGTACATCATATTTGTCTCCAAATATTTGCAATGAATTTATTAATATAATGGGACAGCAAGTGTTAACGACAATTGTTAACGAACTGAAAGCAGCGAAATACTACTCAATAAGCGTGGATTCCACACCAGATCTCTCCCATGTTGACCAACTGACTTTCATCGCTCGATACGTAAAAGACGGAGAGCCTATTGAGAGATTTTTGCAATTTTTACCTATGGAGGAGCATAAGGCTCAATATATAGCAGCTACCGTTTTAAACTTTTTGGAAAGCCTTGATATTCCAATAAAGGATTGCCACGGGCAGAGCTACGATAATGCACCAAATATGGCTGGAAAGTATTCTGGTCTTCAGACAAGAATAAAAGAAAAATGTGAATTTGCTATTTTTGTCCCATGTGCCACACATTCACTGAATTTAGTAGGTGTTCAGGTGGTTGGATGTGTTTTAGAAGCAGTAGCATACTTCCAATTCATCCAAAATTTGTTCAATTTTTTTTCGGGTTCGACCAATCGATGGACAGAATGTTTAGGTGCAAATAAAGTTCTGAACTCTCTCTGAAACCAGATGGTCTGCATGTACTGATGCTCTTGATGCTTTGCAAAATGGTTATAATCATATTTCTGAAGCTTTAACATCAATTGCCAGAAACACCGATCAACCAGGAGAAACAAGAAACGAGGCTCAAAGCCTTGCCAAAAAATGGAAATATTGGAGACCATTCTCCTAATGGAAATATGGAATGACCTTTTGGGAATCATCAATAAAACAAGCTTAAGTTTACAGAATTATACCATGACAATGGACGTTGCAACAAAACTTTTGCATCTCGTGCCGATTATATCAGTAGCGCACGCAGTAATTTCGATCAGTACGAATCGGCTGTCAAAGAAAAAAATACAAATGCTGACTATAAAGATAATTCTCAAAGAAAAGGAATTCGCAGCACATGCATCACGTTTTTGGAAGGACCATCAGAGACTGTACAGTTGAATGGCAAAGAAAAATGTCGTATAGAAACATTTCTTCCTATAATCGACACATTGGATGCTCATTTAAAGCAACGTTCGGAATCATACAAGGAGATTAACAAACGTTTTAGTTTTCTTTCTCAGTTAAAAACAATCGATTCTGACCAGTTGACAAAGAATTTGCAGAATTCTATCACGAAGACAATGCTAATGAGCTCAAATCAGAATGTTTTCATTTAAGGCAGTACATACTTGAAAAACCTTGCAAATGAATTGGCGGACTTGAGTATCTCAGCCTTACATACTCTAATAAAAGCAGATAAATTAGAAGAAATTTTCCCGAATGTGGAAGTTGCTACAAGGATATTCCTTTGCTTAATGGTCACCAATTGTAGTGGAGAGCGTTCATTTTCACAGCTAAAAAGAATAAAAAATGAATTACGAACGACTATGTTACAAGAACGACTTACTAATTTGTCAATGATGTGCATAGAAAGTGATATCCTTCAAAAATTAGACTTTGAGGACATAATAGAAGATTTTGCACAACAGAAATCCCGGAAGAAACCATTATCATTAATGTAAGTCCAATTCTCAAAACAGTAATCACTTCACTTATATTTGATTTGTATAAAGCTAATCATAATAACCAATAAAGTCACTAAATAAAAGTACATACTGATGTTTTCATTCACATTTTTTTTTTTACTTTCTAAAAGGGCCCCAAACTCTGTGTGCCCAAGGGCCCCTGCATGGCCTAAGACGGCCCTGCTTATATAGTTCGGTTGTTGAGATTTGGTGTGGTCACCAAAAGCAATTTTTCTCAAACAGTTGCTGCTAAACACTTGTACCTTGTTTAATCCAGTGTGTGTTACAATATAGTTTTAAGAGTCATACGGTAGTACTGGTATATAATAATGGCTCCCATGTATACCACCGAAGTAGCTTAAGAGTAGGCAGAGTAGGCTGCCTAATGTGAGTCATACGGCATATAAGGAAGGCAGTGTGGCCAGCAATATGCTTCAGCCGCCCATTATTATCCCCAGGATGTTATCCCAGGTACTCATTTTCAACAGGCTGAGTCGACCTGGGGGCTGAAAACGCATCTTGATTTTATGGTGCGGGCCCAGGAATTGAACCCGGGACCTCTAGATTGTCATAGTCATAACAACATGCATTTAATTTTGGAAGAGCGTGCTATAAATTATATAATTTAACCTTCATAAGTTACCTTAAAATTTAGTATAGGATTGCTCCAGAAATGCATTGAAATACTTGTGCTTCCAAGTACAAAACGTGGTTTCAGCACAAAGTAACTATGTAGTCTTGGCAGTGTAATTTTATTCATTATATCTTATTACAGTACTTTTATGCTATAGTACTGCTGTATCTCATATCTATTTTTGTGTCTAGTGTGTAACGATGAGCTCTGAATGTACTCTCTAAAAGTGTGTTTTATGTGTGTTAGCCCCACACGTTGTTGTCGTTACTTAATGTTTACTTACCTTTTTAACTTTCCACCGACGATGTCCGTCGCGATCTCACGAATTACCAGTACAATATCTTGCGAGTGTAAACCTTACCTGTCCTTTAATGAGTAATTTTAATTCCCGGGTGGCGCCAAATTGTTTATAAAAACAATTAAAAATATGAAATTGAGCGGTCGTTCTAGACGGTGTTGACTAATTCAAATTACCCTCGCAATTTATACACAGGTTATTTTCTTGTTACATACAAGTTTAGTTTTTATTTTCAATTAATCCTTGAAAGAAATTTAGTTATCAGTTCAGAGTGAGAGTTATTTGTGTTGTGAGAAAAGTTAATCCGAATTTATTCCATAAATTCGGGTATTTCAGATATACTTAACAAATCTGTTGAGTTCGGGTGAAGAGTCATTCAGTTTTTTAGTTAGGTTGGTCCATATGATCATCAATCTTCCATCATTTATAATTTGGAGTACGTCTGGCTTCTTTTTCGGATAATGTGGATTAAATAATTAATTTAGAATATGAAAATCTGGTCTGTGGTCTCTGTTGAATTGACTAGTTCTTCATCAGACTTCTTGCATCCTTGTTTTATAAAATTTTGACTTAATTTTGATTATTTTATGTTAAATTTGAGTTGAATATGGTTTGGCTTCTGTATGCCTTGAGCGTCAATAATGAACTAATTCTTTTTAACGGAATTATTATATTAAATAACGTTCCGTTGTTATGGCCACTGCCTGTACTCTCATTGGCTGATCCTATTTATTTCTATTGTTATAATATTTGAATTTTAATTCAAAATGAATAAATATCTTCTGATGGCTATTATTCTTCTGTCTTCTTATTTATGTATTAGATATTATCACAACTGTTTATATTTTCTTTCAAAGATCATTTTGACATCCCACAAAGCTGGGTTTGTTTATGTATTAAAGTTTTGACATTAATGTTAATATTATGTTATTACATTTCTTTCTTATTTTATGTTTTTAATCTAACTTTGACATCTTAACCTTCCGTCGGGCGCGGCTGATCTGATTGATACTCGTCTTACGTTTTTTTGTTCCATTTGTCTCTAACAGATGACAGCACCACCTGTCTCTCAGTAGCTTAACATATTCCTTCCCTTTATCTGTCAACAGCGTTTAGTATGCCAACAGCTATTGCAAAGTGAAGATAGTGTCTGTTTGTTCAATTTGATACACTGCGCCTGTACGTGTAATATTTTTAAAGGTTTATAAACATGTTTTTTGGTATCCAAGTCGCGTAAATGTTAATAATTAAAAATAACCTTAATAAACGTCTTGCGACTTCTCCTTATTTTGTCCTGACGCGTTTCAAAACCTAGGGTTTCATCTTCAGAGGATAATCACTTTCGTCGTCAAACGTTAAAAATTAATGACACACATACACATAATTTACACACATATCCAGTTCATACTGTCAAAATTATCAGAACTCAGGTCCAAGGTGCATATTTATTAATGTTATCTAGTATCGTCTTGTGTCTCAAACTTAAGAGCTGTATCAAATAAATAATGTGATTTGAAAGATAACTGATCATTTAAAACATTTCCAGGATTGGTTTTAAATGCCTTGTAAATCTTGTATTCCTCGAGTGTGTTCATACGACGTCCCTTGGCACAATAATGTAATGGCTTGAAATTAGTGTCAAAATCTGTATACCCATGGTTGGACTCTATGAGGTGACGAGCATAGTTGGATTTAATACGTTCTGACTTTGTAATTTTGCTCTTAGGCAAATGTTCCCTAAACCGCTCTCGAAATTGTCTGCCAGTTTGGCCTATATATATCTTGTTGCAGTCATTACATGATAACTTGTATACACCTGTTTGTTTCTGTTGGTATTTTGTCTGTTGATTTAAGCATTTTTTGTAAGTTATTATTGGTACGGAAAATCACTTGGAAGTCAAATTTGTTTAAATTGTTTTTTAAAATAAGCGGCACTATATTTGTATATTCTGCTGATATATAATTCACAATATTAGTGTTTCTATTAATATTAAGTTTATTTTTATTATTATGTTTGTTTTTTAAATGTTTCTTCAATAATGTGTCTATTAATGTGCTACTGAATCCGTTTCTTGTGGCTACGTATTTTATGGTATTTAATTCATCTTTAAAATCATATGTTTCCAGTGGTATATTGATTAACCTATTTATAAAGCTACGGAAAGCTGCTAAATTTTGTGAATATGGGTGGTATGACTCTGCGTTTATAGTCAAATACGTGGTTGTAGGTTTTCTGTAAATTTTCTACTGAAATTTATTTGCCTTCTTTATTATGGTTAGGTCCAAAAAATTAATTTTGTTGTCCTCTTCATGTTCTATTGTAAATTGAATATTATTGTGTATGCTGTTCATATAATTTTTTAATTTCTCTATCTGGCGTGTAGTGCCATTAAATATAATAAAGGTATCGTCGACATAGCGTTTGTATAAGATTATTCTATTTAAATATTTATTGTTTTGGGTAAAAAGAACTTTTTCAAGTAAGTAGTTATCAGATTGATTATAATGCACATCATTTACAATTGTTCCGATTCTGTTTCTGGAATGTGGTGGTTACCAATATACTATCACTGATATATTTGCTGCAAAGATACAGCTGCTTGCTGCTCTTGGACAGCAGGAGTTTTATAAATTGTTGTAAGTTTGTTGTCAGTGCCAGTTATGTCTTCAAGTGATGAAAATGAATTAAAAGATGGTATCAAGTATTTTTTTATGAAATGTTTAGTGGTAAGGATTTTAGTGATGAGTACTTAATGGGAAAAGAACACTGTTATGTGTTTTTTTCAAAAGAAAAAAGTATGCAATAATGTGAGTGTTTCAGATTTAAATAACTCATTTACAGTAGTCTTGGTTACCTGAGCTAAGAGTGACTATTAACTGGAAGGCTGGATGAGGCCTGACTTTTGAAACAATGCTAGATGATTCAGTACAAGCTCATTACAGCATTGCATTTAAAAACTACTTTTATTTTTTTTTTAGAAAATTTTATATAAAATGTTTTCCTTTTTACTTCCATATTCCTTAAGGAATGGAAGTATGGTGATGGAAAAAAAATCGTGTTCGAGATTATTGCAGATTCTGATTCTACTACGCTCAAAACATGAAAAAAAGTCGTTTTCCGAAAAGTGTCTGTGTGTCTGTAGATTTTTTTTCTATGGCAAACGATAACTGCTGCAAATTCAAACAGAATCAAATAATTTTTTGCATACCGCCCTAATTTGTAGAGTACTCGCGACCTATTGTTTTTGGTGAAGATCGGTTGAGGGAAAGGGGTAGTTTACCTGCAACGGTTTTTTTTTATCAAGGGAAATTTTTTTTTTTTGGCAAACGATAACAGCCGCAAATTCAAACAGAATTAAATAATGTTTCGTATACAGCCCTGAATTGTAGAGTTCTCAAGACCTATTGTTTTTGGTGAAGATCGGTTGAGGGAAAGGGGTAGTTTACCTGCAACGTTTTTTTAACAAGGGTATTTTCTATGGCAAACGATAACAGCCGCAAATTCAAACAGAATCAAATAATGTTTTGCATACAGCCCTGATTTGTAGAGTACTCAAGACCTATTGTTTTTGGTGAAGATCGGTTAAGGGGAAGGGGTAATTTACCTGCAACGTTTTTTTATCAAGCGTATTTTCTATGGCAAATGATAACTACCGCAAATTCAAACAGAATCAAATAATTTTTTGCATACGTCCCTGAATTGTAGAGGTCTCAAGGACTTTCGATTTTGGTGAAGATCGGTTAAGGGGAAGGGGTAGTTTACCTGCAACCTTTTACGTTTTAACAAGAGTAAAGTACTTGAAAATTTATTTAAACTTTTTCAAACAATGGTAATTGTTAAAAATAAAATAATTTTGTTGCCAGGCAATAAAATTAAAATTTTTTCATTTTAATGTAAATCATGTATAAGAGAAAATATATCGCGCTTGGCAAGCGATATTAAGATTTAAATATAAATCTTAGAATATGGAAGTCATGTATGGTTCTCCATACCGATATTTTAATTTATTTATTCGAAAATGTAAGTTACTTTCTGGACAGCCCTCGTATTATATTAATGGCATTATTGCAATAAAATTGTTAATACGAATGTTTGTGCAGGGGAGTTTAGCAGCGGTACAGCAGAGATCGCCAATTGTCGCTGGAGAGTTTGCAGTTTGGACTGGTGTGTTTTCAACTATTGAGTGTACGTTAGTGCATTTACGTAAAAAAGAAGATCCGTGGAATGATATAATAAGTGGTGCGGCAACTGGTGGTATCGTGGCAGCAAGAAATGGTCTGCCAGCAATGGCAGGTATGGCATTAATTGGTGGAGTGTTAATGGTGTTAGCAGAAGGTGTAGGTATTTTAGTAAAGCGAATACAAGCCGAACCGTTTCAGCCTGTACAACCGACACTAGAAGATCCGTCACGTCACAGTGAGGACCTCAACCGGGTTATCAGTAAACAATTGATAATACAGTCATTAGGAATGAAAACTTTCTCAAGTGAAACTTACTTGTCTGTTTTCTATGTAGAACGCGTTTTGGCGTCGTGTTCGCCTTCTTCTGATACAAAACAGACAAGTAAGTTTCACTTGAGAAAGTTTTCAATATATACAATACAAAACAGACAAGTAAGTTTCACTTGAGAAAGTTTTCAATATATATAAAGATACAAAACAGACAAGTAAGTTTCACTTGAGAAAGTTTTCAATATATATAAAGTGTAGTGCAGTGAAAGAAGATGATGAACAAACAAGACAACTATATTGAACTTTGAATATACTGTAGTACAGTAAGTTACATTAAAATATCAGATTCTCTATTATCCGGATTTTTGTTAATCCGGATGGCCTCCGGTCTCAGTTGATCCGGATAAAATAGGTACTATACATTAAAGTAACTTGGTTTGTGATAAAATTAGAGTAACTTCTGCATTCAATAAAAGTATGACTGTATGACTGGGGACCCCACCACATTACATGGTATATCGTCTTCAAGAAAACTTGGTTTCCTTCTTCTATCAGGGCTCAACTCTACGCCTAGTGCCTCATGTAGCACTAGACCATGACTTATGATAATTATCTAAAATTATGTACTGTAATGAAGTATGACACTTGATGTGTAAATACCTATAAATAATTTGCTTTTGTGAGTGTGCAGTGGACATATACACATGCATATATTTATCTTTTCTTTGTAACTCTTAATGTTACTTGCAGTATTTATATATTATAATTATTATCAGATAATAATTACTTCTACGAGTATATTTTGTTTATTTTTATCACTATACTTGTATCTGATGCACGTTTCACAGACTCAGTCTGTATCATCATCTGTACCTCTTATACAAATTGAATCTGTGAAACATGCATCAGGTACAACTATAGTAATAAAAATAAGCCAAATTTACTTGCACAAGTAAATATTTGATAATATAACACACACACACACACACACGTAAATATCTTTATTCTCATTATTAAAGTTTACAGTGTTCAAATCAAACAATGTTAAAATATTAGTATGATTTTTCATTGCATGAAGTGTTATAACTTGCCTAGGTCAAAAATTGCACACAACACAACAAAAGATTCCTTCAGCTCCACTTTATGTCTCAGGATAAAAAAAGAACAAATATACACTTCATATAACAAAATTCATTTATTTTTCCTTTGAGCCTCCAGGTGGTCTAGTGGCTAACGCGGGCGATTGATGCGCTCGTGGTCCCGGGTTCAATTCCCGGCGAAGGCTCCATACGGCGTGCACTCAGCGTCGTGAGGCAAACTGAGTAGGCGCTGAGATAACAGCGCCGCCTCCTGGCCATGAATACCGCAACTAGCGGCTGGTGGCACGTAGTACTAGCCATACACCGTCACACTAACACAAAAGCCGCGCGGACGCCTTGGTCCTTAACGGACTGTGGAGCAGAGGTTTTTTTAGTCTATTCATAATAACAATGGTTTATTTGTTCACATAAATATATGTGTATAAATATCTAACAAAACAATTGCCAACATGAAACCATATAACAAACCTGGTTTTAGAAATATCACATCAGCAATTACTATGTACAAAACATAATAATGTTCTTTATGTAATCAATTTAAAGAACATAATTACATACATCATACATTTCTCAATGTTAGATAATTACATTATAAACTCGTAAATTATACATACTTCTATATATACAGAGGAAATATTACCTGTGCAATTTAAAATGTAATATAAATAAATATATTCTTTGATGACATAGTTAACAAACTTTGTTAATTTTCTAAAAGAAGTAAACTTGAAACAACTGAACAGCAATAAAACTGACAATTTAATTATCAAAATGAAAATTATATATAGTTAGTTTACATCAACAGTTATCAATAATGTCTTTTCCTTTCCAGATTTTTAACTAAACACAAGAAAATATTGGCCACTACAAAAAAAAAAATTGTTTATGCTGGAAAGTAGATGATGTGCACAACTATCTTTCTCAATCCATTCAAAATATTAATATTATAAAATTAATGTATATTTGTCATAAATATAATAATGTTACTATATAATTATTAATCTTATATACATAAAATCCTGTTGGCATCCCAATTTCTACGAATGTGAGAAAAAAGTGCACACTTGCCTGGACCAACTCATATCTTTAAAAAATATATTTGAAGTGAATATCATCAGAATTTAGTATACTGATATACTATGAAAAAAAAACTAAATGCAGATGGATCATTATTGGAATTTAAACTGATATTTGTAATATGAAAATACATATAATTTTCTGCAACAAATGGGATCCAAAATGTAACACATATAATTAATCTGAAAACAAAGTACTGTTCTAAGTACAGTCGTTAACACAACCTGCTTCTTATGGCCACGAAAAGTTTACTCATCATAACAAACCTTACGAAACACAATATGTCTGAACGTTAAGTATACATCTGTAACAGGAACACTCTATTCTCCACCATATAACAATGGTGGTATCACCTTATACACATATTACAAAAACTGACACTCATTTCTCTTTCACATACATGCATAACTACTTGTGTATACAGACACATTTTCATTTAACATGGTAAAGATAATGGTCAATTTTCTTGACACAAAATAATGGTTATTTACCAAAAATACATGCAAACATACTCTTATTTAACAATTTTACCACACTTCGTTATGTGTTTGTGTATGTTATACATTTTGTATGAACCTACATTATACATGAAAACACTGATTTGTACTCTGATTCTGATCTGTTTATTTAAATATTCAATTTATTTTACAGTGCCGTATACAGCTTGCCACAATTACTTCACCTAAATTTCAAATATTTATTAACAATTCCAAAAATATTGATCAGTACTTTCTTCTTGTAAAATACAGTATTAATTAAAGAATGTTGATACTAGTTTTGACAGTACACACATTAGCTACACAAAATGTGAAAAATAAAATAAAATTTTGCTTGAACAGAAAGATTTGTATTCAGTTAAAAGAAATAAAGCTCTTTTTAATGTAAAAAGAAAACACGAACATAAAATTTTCATTCCTAATGACTGTATTATCAATTGTTTACTGATAACCCGGTTGAGGTCCTCACTGCGACGGATCTTCTGGTGTCGGTTGTACAGGCTGAAATGGTTCGGCTTGTATTCGCTTTACTACTAAAATATCTACACCTTCTGCTAACACCATTAACAGTCCACCAATTAATGCCATACGTGCTATTGCTGGCAGACAATTTCTTACTGCCACGATACCACCAGTTGCCGCACCACTTATTATACCATTCCACCGATCTTCTTTTTTACGTAAATGCACTAACGTACAGTGAATAGTTTGAAACACACCATCCCAAACTGCAAACTTTCTAGCGAAAATTAGCAATGTCTGCTGTGCCGCTGCTAAACTCCCCTGCACAAACATTCGTATTAACAATTTTATTGCAATAATGCCATTAATATAATACGAGGGCTGTCCAGAAAGTAACTTACATTTTTGAATAAATAAATTAAAAAAACGAGAGAAAATTTTGTATTTACACAATTGAAAACTACATTCTTATATTATTTTTCCACATAGTCTCCATTCAAGTTCAAACACTTATCGTAACGATTTACGAGTTTTGAAAGCCCTCATCGGAAAACTCTGCCCCCCCCCTACGATTTCAGCCATTCATTAACGCCTGCCTTCAGCTCTTCGTCGTCTTCAAAGCGCTGTGTTGCCAGCCACTTTTTCGTATGCATGAACAGGTGATAATCGCTCGGTGCCAGATCAGGGCTGTATGGGGGATGATTGAAAATCTCCCACCCAAACTTTCCCAAAAGTTCTTGCGTTCGTGCTGCTGTATGCAGTCGGGCATTGTCATGGAAGAACAATACCCCAGAGCTCAACTTACCCTGTCGCTTGTTTTGGATTGCTCTCCGCAGCTTTTTTAAGGTTTCACAGTAAACCTCGGAGTTGATTGTGGTACCCCGTTCCATAAACTCTAACCAGGAGAACCCCTTTTCTGTCCCCAAAAACTGTCACCATCATTTTCCTTGCTGACAAGATCTGCAAACACTTCCTCAGTTTTTTGGGTGAGCGAGTACGGCCCCATTCCATGGATTGATTTTTTTTACAATTAAGGTACCTAACCCAGGTTTCATCCCCCATTACAATAGTCCAGTAGAGAATCACCATCCTTGTCGTAGGCCTCAAGAAATGACAATGCTGATGCCATCCGCTGGTTTTTGTGCATTTCTGTAAGCTCTTTTGGGACCCACCGTGCACAAAACTTATGGTAACCAAGCTTTTCGTGACAACTTCATGAAGCAAACTATGTGAGATTTGAGGAAACTCATGTAATAGCTCGGTAATCATAAAGCAGCGATTTTCACGGATTTTTTAATTGATTTTCTCCACCAATTTGTCAGTAAGAACACTCGGCTGGCCACTCCGCTCAACATCGTGCACATTGGTGCGGCCATTTTTACAGCCTTACTCCTCCCTCACTCATAACATTGTTCCCATACACCTCACACAGTTGCCGATGAATGTTCACAGCTCGCGGGGTTTTCAATCGCAGCACTCATTTTAAAAATTATTAATGAAGCAAAGAAACACAACACAGACCTATACCGGCCCCAGCTGGATGCTTACTGAGTCACGCCACCCACTGTCACCAAGATGGAGGCGCTAGCCCTACCCCATCGCCGCCCACACTGAAACGTAAGTTACTTTCTGGACAGCCCTCATAAATTAGTGAAATTAATAAATATCTTAAACAACAAAAATTTGGTTTACAATTATAAGTTGTGTATGATGAGCCGTTACTAGCATATGAAATATAAAACAAAAGTATGTTGCGGACAAGTTGAAACTGTATAGTAAATCAGCACTGTTTCATCATGTCCTAACATTCAACAGGCCCGTAGGATTGTTAATACAATAATCAACAGCCGCAAAGAAAAACAACTCTGCATGACAGACTCTCTTGACAGGTATATGACAGTGTGTAGCACACAGGACGTCTACACACAACTGAAGCATCATCTCATTACCCCTTATTATGTTCTTATTAAATCCTACCTGAATGATGACAGTGTCTTCCAAGTTGAGTTTAACCTTGCCCTCTGTGTCTCTACCACCAAGTCCATTCAGGAACACCATAAGGCAGCACTCTTGCTCCCTGCTTAAACACAATCTTTACAGCTGATGTCCCTCAGACAATACAATTAGCACTTGGAGGACCAACAGTGTAATATTGCGCCGCCAGTGGACTTGGTATTTTGACAGATGGTGCACATTTATGCCGCTCACTTTTCAATTCTTTCAAACACCTCGTGTCTTACTATTATGCTACAGAATGAATGCAGAAGTTTTATTTGACATTGTAGTTCTTGTTTCTACCATCAGATTGCAGCACTGACTGAAGAAAATAGTTTTTAGGAAATAATTTGTACAGTTGGCAAGCATCGTGGCTTTGTTTACATTTTGCGTGTTCAAGGTGGAAATTGTGGTTTTAGTTTATGTGAGGTTTGCGGGTTTTCTGAGGTTGTTTCATATTTATTTTGCATGTTATTGATAGTAGTGAGTGTGTTTGTTTTAATTACTACAGTGGAACCCCGCTAGTCCGAAAACCCGCTTAATCCAAACCGGTAGTTTGAAAAAAGCGTCTAAAAATTGGACAAAGAAATAAAAAAATACGACAAAATAACTGGAACATCAATATAATTTGTACATAAAAAGCTTAGATAAATACACACTAATGCATTTTTAGTGAAATTTTTATTAATACTAAGTACTTTAGATTGTTTTAAATATATGGCAAAATAAAGTTTTGAATTACGTTATCAAGAAATTAGCATCTGTAAAATGAATGGAAAAAATATTGGTACTTACAGTTTAGTGCCAGTAAAAGTATATAAAACACAAAAAACTACAATAAATACACACTACATAACTAGACACTACTTAAGGTGTTACACAAAATCAGTCATTTTTCTCTGATGCAAAGCTGTAAATGCAGCAGACGCCGTGATGTTCCGCCAGCGCCTCAAAAACAAGACGTCTGCCGGTGTAGCATTGACGTGCTGCTCTACATAGGCTACTGATAGTTCAAAAGCTCTCGCTGCTTCGGCATGTGAGATCTGTGGCACAGGATCATCTGCTTCTTCATTTTCATCGTAATTGTAAGTAATCGTATTGTGTCATACTCGGCACCCGCCTTTCACTGTCCCTGCACTGTCTCTATAGTTGTTCAGTGTCGTTCATTGAAGCATGTCACGTATTGTATCAGAATTAACAGGAGCCAATGGAATTTTTAACTGGTATTCACTGTATTTTTATAGTATAAAAGAGAGATTGCAAGATCAAAAATTAGTACAGTACTTTGATTGTAGGCACGAATGTGGTACTGTTTATACACGTTATACAATTTATATTTATAATATACAGTACTGTATCTATAATGTAACGTGCTAGGTAGTGTGTCCATCATCGGTATGTTACCACGGTAACAAGTAAATAAACAAATGATATTTACTGGCATCGAATCCGTTCCTATAGTTTTTAAAGTTTTTACTATGCGATTGTGTTGATTTGTTTTGTAATTTTGTATACAGGTACGTCTATATATTTTGTAATTGTCCTATATTTCTGTATAATATAACGCGGTAGGTAGTGTGTCAGTCATCGGTATGTTACCATAGTAACAAGTAAATAAACAAATGATATTTACCGGCATCGAATGTATACATTTATCCGTTCCTATAGTTTTTAAAGTTTTTACTATGCGATTGTGTTGATATGTTTTGTAATTTTGTATACAGGTACGTCTATATATTTTGTAATTGTCCTATATTTCTGTATATGTTTTAATTGTGATATTTATGTTTATACGTATTTCTGATGATCCAATGAATAAGTAATGAAATACGATCAAATATGCCTCCTAACGCCAGCAACCACCAACTGCTGAAGAAATTGCAGCAAAAAAAGCACGTAATGCTGAAGCTCAAAGACGCCGTAGAGCGGCCATGTCAGAAGAGCAGCTTCAAGCAGAATGTGAAGCTAATGCTGTAAGTCACCGGCAACACAGAGAAAACATCCCACAAAATCAACTTCAACAAGAGCGCGAGGCAAACGCTGAAAGACAAAGGGTTGCACGCCAACATCAAAGAGGACGTCTGAGTAGATATGTCCGATCCCGCAACACCGCTTTGCTTCCCGAAAACTTCAATGAAGACGAAATTGAAGAAAGTTATCTTGGCCCAATGGACGCTAAATGTCCATTTTGCAATGCCACGCATTTCAAAAATGAATTAATGTCAAATTGCTGCCCTAAAGGGACCATTGCATTAGATGAAATACGAATGCATCCCTTCATTACAAATTACATGAATGGATCTGATCCAAATTCCAAAAATTTCATGGAAAACATGAGATCCTACAACAGTGCAATGGCCTTTGCCTCAATGGGAGCACACAAGTTGACCAATCAGTGACCAGACGTTCAGGTCCTTTTTGTTACAGAATCCATGGGCAAATTTATCACGCTACATCTGCATTACACCCAAATCAAGGTGAATTACCAAAGTATGCCCAACTGTACATTTTGGATTCGGCCCAAGCCTTGACAGAAAGAATGAACAATCAAGCAAACAACGGATGCATTCGTGTCGTAATGGAGAACCTCCAAAAACTTCTTGGAGATATCAATCCGTTCTCTAGAGAATACAAGAACATGCTCAAATTTGAACAAGACGAAATGCTAAAGGCAAATCGGGAAAACCGAATGCCAATTGAATATAGCATGACTTTCTTGAGAGAAAGAGTAAATAATGTGCTCCCCGGCAGAACCAACGCCAGAGGAGAAATTGCTGCCATTTTTCACAGTGCAGATGGTGCACCCCCAGAAAATCGGGATATTACAATTTATCCGAAAAACGGAATTTTACAAAATATATTATAATAAAAACTTGTGTGTGTGGTTTGAAAAAATTAATGATTATTAGTGTTATTTGTGTTTAATTGTATAAATTGTAACTTCTCTTATCATTTACGGGTAAACCGTATTTCTCTCTGTTGCATTCAAATGTTGCCGCCTCGCCACCTGATTGGCGCACGGCTTTCTGCAGTGTTGACTCGGCTAACGTTTTGCTTTGACGCTTTCACTTCAATAAATTCTTAGTTGTTATTGTAAATTAATTGAATCAAACATACAGAATTGCAGATTGAGAACATTTATTGACACTTTAGAAGATTTCAATTACTTTATGATACATCAAATTTATTTTCTGCACCGGCTATTACACTTGTTCGGTTGGTACTTGCTCAGTATCTGTGTTTGTATACAATTCGTCTTCAACGTTAGTTTACAGTTAATATGGCTTATCTCAGGGGTGTTAATAAGTCCTTTCGGCTACAGAAATATATACTTACGGCTAAGACACACAAATCTATAACAATCCTTAATACTAGTTACATAAACAAATTAATATCTTATCATATTCAAGTAAGTAATTGCCAATGAAAACTTAACGAAATTTTGGGTTAGTTTTCGTTTGTCAAATTTATTTATCAAAAGGTTTGTCAATTATTTATTATATTTTGCTTTTAATAATTATTAATTAATTAAAGTTTAAATAGTGATTTTAACCAAGCATTTAGTTCTATATCGAAATAGTGATCTGTGAAGTGAAATAGTTATTTATTAATTTTGACCAAGAAAGTTTGAATTCGATAATGAAATTATGCTTATACTCATCGATTTTCCGCTGAAGATCCTGATGTCGTCTTCTTCTTCCGGATAACTCCTGCGATGTCGTCTTCTTATATTCTCCAGAAGTTTATTTCTCTCGTCCCGACGGTTTTCCTCGCTGACTCAGGCCTCGCATGCCTTCTGTGATCGTCCGTCTTCTTGTATTAATCTATGTTCCGATGATCTTCATTCGGGGTCCGTCGTCATCTCTCTTCTTCACTGCGTCTTCCCGACTTCTTCAGATAATTATGGTTTGTTGATAATTTTTTATTAAACAAAATTTTGTTCAGGATTCCCTGGTCTATTGTTATTATCTCCTTTTTGTTTAAATTGAGTTAAAATTCATTTTAGTAATAATTTTTTAGTGTGAGAGCTACTCGATGCACTCTCGGCGTTGGTCAATAATACAGTAATGAAAATCTAACGGTTTTTTGGGCAATAAATTTCTGGTTGCTATGGTTACCTAATAAATTATGTTAATTTTCATTGGTCATGCACTTAAGTCATTGTTATGTTTTAACGTATTTTTTAGTCTAATTTTACCAAAATATCTTCAAATGAAGATTTCTATCTTATACTAATAGCTAGAGTTATTACATGAGTACCATTCTTCATAATTTTTCATGATGATCATTTTGATATCCCTCATGCCCACTTTTGAATAGCTAATTAAATTTTTATTATTTTCCATATTTATATTTTACATATATTTTATTCAAAATTGGTTGTTATTCTTATATTTTGGTACTAGAAATACTCACTTCATTTGTTTAACCATTTGGTATACTCTGCTTCAATTTTGGATTATTATTTGTTCTCAAAACTACTAAATTTATGTTCAACAGTTAGTCCTAGAGCCTAGATTTTATTCTACTCCCATCTAACATTTCTTAATAACATATCTGGTACTACTAATACAATTTTATAAACAAAACAAGCAATAAACATCAATATTCCTGACTCTATCTCTTATTATAAAAATATTCCTTGTCAGGTTCTAGCCTGAAATAACTTTTAACTACCTTTTCTGTTTTTTACTATTATCTTGCTTATCCTATAATTTATTACATTCTATGGTTTTTTGAACAATAACAAAACTCTTATAATACTACTGATAAACTGTGCCTTACTCGATATGTCTTACTTACTAATCCCTTCACTTAAATACAGTGTCTGTCCTTCTTATTTTATTATTCATTCTAATAACTTAATTTTTACCTTATTTTATAATTCTGACATCCTATTACCTAAATTCGTAATAGCACAATCAGTTTAATCTTACTTGCTAACATAAAGTTTATCAAAAATTGTTTAGCTATTTATTATAGTCTGCTTATAAAATACTTTGTTCTACACCCCCACTGCACTTTTCCTTTCATAGAAGGTTTCTTTATTTATTATCACTATCACTTTTTTTTTTCATTATATGCTATACCTAGCACTTCACCACTTATTTATTTTTACACACACTTTTAATTCACTCACTTATTTATTCACACGGTTTGTCTGATTATTCTGATCTCACTTTGTGATTATGGGTCAAGAATAACTAGTTTACTTTCAAATCACTGTGATCACTTTTGGTTATTACTTAATTATTGCTTTTGTTTGGCTCAAAGCATCGTTTATTGGCTTTGGCTATTATCATTACTATTAATTTGGGGTATGGTTAGTTTCTAACTCCCTATCTTATATTATAAGTACATTCTTTTATCAACAAAATATACGTGACATTATTACTTTCAAATAACCTTATTACTCTAGGTAAATCTCATCTACTACAATTATCAGTTCATTATTTAAATTACAATATAATGGTCATTATTTGGGATTATTTGATTACACTTAGGTCTCGGCTGCTTCTTCATTGTCTCTTGGTTCCTTTGGTATTTATCCGATCTATTGTGTCAGGTTAATAGTCATTTGTCATTTTTGGGTTACTGGGTTATTGATCTCTAAGTTTACAAGTTTTTGCCTCTCATTCTTATCTTCAGCTTTTTTATTTTATATATAAATATCACTGGATCTTCACTACCTTATGTCATGTTACATAATGCATCGCCACCAAAATTGATTATTTCGAAACAAAGATTTTTATATTTTTTCTGAAATCATCAATATAGTTTATTTTATCAAGTTGTTATTATTCAGGAATTCATCAATCGCTACTTCTTCTGTATTCATTCTTTATTAAGTCATGGTTCATAATATGATAATTGGTATTATTTTCTTTCTTTATTATTCCCTTTTATGTTCTATTTCCCTAAAATTTTTCTTCTCTCTCCTTCATATAAATTGGTACTAGCCAGAGGGCACGTGTGGCTCTATCACTCTGCTATCCATTTATACACATCTTGAGTTCAGAGGCCTTGCCTATCTCCTCAATAACATAAATAATTGTTGGACGTATCTCAACATAAAATCATCACATAGTAATATTCATTATAATTATAATAATAGTCGTTCATTTCCGACTCACATAATATTAATACAATAAAACACTTTTGGGATTAATTATTCTCTCTTTTATACATCTCATGACCTTTCATCTCAGTAACTTATTAGGATTCCTTCGTTTAAGCTTATGGCGATATTTAATAGGCATTTTGTATTGTTTCATTAGCTTATTTTATATGGTAGTGATTTTATTTGTCATCATTTTAATGCTCATTGATATTTTATTAACATTGTAGCTGGTTTCTGGCTCACTTATATTTTTTCGTTAATTGTTCAGTTAATATGTCAGACTTATTTTTTATTTGATTGTCTTGTTTTTTTTTTCTTTTGTGAAACATTAATTTTTATTATGCCCTTTTGTGATAGGGTTAGTTAATGATGTTGTGTAGCGTCATCATTGTTTGTGTAACATTTAATTATTTTATCTCAATTTTTATGATAATTCATTATACATATTTTTCAAAATTACATGGGTTTACACATTTTGTTTCACACTTGGTCGTAAGTTTAGCCTTACTTTGTTTTGAATTTAGCTTATCTTTCTTCTAAATTCCCTTTCATTCATAATAATAATAGTTCCAATCAAATACTTATTGTAAGTTGTGCTTACATTTATTTTTGAATTTTGATAATTGTTACTTTCAAAACTCTCTTTAATTTTCTGACACTGGTTCATAATACTTTTTTAAAGAAGACTGGTTATAAGTCCCTTTTATTTTCTTATTTGTGATCTCACTTATGACATAGGTATTGTTTTTGTTATCCTTTGCTATGAGATAGGGTCAATTGTATAATAACAGCAATTTCTTTGTGATTCCCTCTCTGGAACTTGGTAATTCTCGGTTTCGTATTAGTACCTTTTCTCCTTCGTGATACCGGATTGCTTTCGGCTGAATTTTATGATACTTGGCCCTTTTCTTTTCTGTTTGCTCCGCTATCTTACTATAGAATCTAGTGTTATCAAATTGGTATATTGGATTGGTGGGGAAATTGACAAGTTCTTCTATGGCTCGAGGTGGTGGTTTTCCGTACATGATGGTGTAAGGGGTATCCTTAATGGATTCATGATAGGCGAGATTTATGAAATTTTCAGTGGCTTCGAGGTATTCGCTCCACTTACGTTGCTGATCGTGGCAGTATGTACGAAGAATCCTCCCAACTTCACGGAGCACTCTTTCCGCTGGGTTGCTGTTCGGATGGTAAATTGAAGTCTTGTATGTTCGGATACCCAGATCCATTAATGTGTCTTTCCATCGTCTTCCTCGGAATTGAGTACCATGGTCAGTGATAATATTCGTGGGACTCCCCACCTCACTAATGTATCTCTGTGTGATAATGTTCAATACCTTGTTTGTAGTAGCACGGTTGATCGGGTATAATTTAATAAATTTTGAGTAATGGTCCATGATAATGATTATGAATTTGTGCTGCTTTCTACCTCCACTTCGTGGCATAGGTCCACATATGTCTAAGAAGACTCGTTCCATTTTATTTGTAGATGTTATTGGTTGCATTACCCCTTCCTTCCTGTCGTTGTTGCATTTAACAAGTTGACATATGTGACAGTTTCTTATGGTCTTCCTTACCCTCCGGTTAATGTCTTTCAGATATGTGTGCTCTTCTAACGCTTTTGTCACCTTTAGTGCTCCCATGTGTCCGTACCTGAGGTGGTATTCCATTATGATCTCGGCTGCGGTTTCTTTAGGTATCATTAGTTTCCACGTGTTCGGGTTGGGTTTAGTTTTAACAAACAAAATATCTTCATGTACACAATAGTACTGAGTTGCTTTTTCTTCTTGTCGATCTAGCCTCTCTCGGATTTGATTTAATTTTGTATCCTCTTTCTGGTGTTGTTTCACTTTATTCACTGTCACTTCTAGGTCAGCGCTATTTTTCATAATGTTAAATACCTTCACTATGGTCTCCTTCTCTCCATCGAAGGTTTGCTGTTCTGTGTTAATTCGTGATAGAACATCAGCTGCTGTGTTTTTGCTACCAGGGATATACTCCCAGTTGATGTGATATTCTTGGAGAGCAAGAATCCATCTGGCTAATCGACCATGGCTGAGTTTGCAGTTCTTCAAAAAGGAAATAGATTTATGGTCGGTGCGCACGGTGACAGGATATCCAAGAATGTAAGTCCGAAATTTTCCACAAGAAAAGACCACACTCAACAGTTCTTTTTCAGTTACATGATAATTGCGCTCACATTGGTTTAATGTTCGGCTGGCGAAGCTTATTACTTGGTGGTTTCCATCTTTGTCTTCTTGGTAAAGCACCGATCCCAAGCTAATGTCGCTTGCGTCGCAGTTCATGTAAAAGGGTCTATTGAAATCGGGGTGGTTTAACATGATTGTGTCTCTAGGAAGTGTTCTTTGATAGTGTTGAAGATCGTTTCCTGTTCTGGGCCCCACATCCACTTGTTTTTGGATGACAGCTGTGGTGATAGTTTAGTAGTCAGCTCTGAATAATTTTGGTGGAATTTTCTGTAGTAGTTACAGATGCCCAGGAACGACTGTAACTGTTTCTTATTTTTAGGGGTAGGGAAACGTTGAATGGCATCTACTTTGTCGATTGATGGTGTTATCCCTTGTCGTGACAGGTTGAATCCGAGGAATTGGACTTCTGCTGCTATCAGCTTAGACTTCTCTAGTTTTAATGTCACATTGTTAGTGGATAATTTTTCTAACACTTTCTCAACTCTCATACAATGCTCCTCCCAATTTGATGAAGTGATCAGCAGATCATCGACGTATACAGTGGTATAGCTCATAGTTTCAGGACCCAGTATCTGGTCTATGCAGCGAACAAATATTGCTACTGAGTTTACCAGTCGCTTGAACTGGTAGTTCCTGCCTTCAAATATGAACGCTACGTATTTTCGACTGGCTGGGTGCAGTTCTACTTGCCAGTACCCGCAGACTGTATCCCAGGTGCTGATAAATTGCGTTCCATGGAACTTCTTGAGGATCTCCTCAATCTCACCAGGAGATGTCCTGTCTTTGATTAGTATTTTATTTATTTCTCGGGCATCGAGACACAAGCGTACTCTTCCATCCTTTTTCGTAACAGCTACTATAGGACTGGTGTACTGCGAACAACTATACTCTATGATATCTTCCTCCATCATTTTACTAATTTCTGTGCGCACTGCTTCCTTGGCTGCATACGCTATGGGGTAGGATTTTTTATTGAAATTGGCCACTTCTTTGAATTTCAACTCGCATTGATACCCCCGTACCTTTCCTGGTTGGTCGGAAAATACATGTCGGTACTTGTTGTAAATTCTTATTAATTTCTCCACTTCTTGCTCTGTCAATGGATTCCCATCTTGGGTCCCTCGGAACTGTCGGATTTCCTCCAATTTCCGATGCCACAGAATGTCATTATTTACTTGACTGTCTGGCTTCACTTCCCACCTCCGGTCTGGTGAATCACAAATTGTTTTTATGCTATATATCGTACTTACTGGTATGACCCCTTTGCTGCCAGTTAATTCAGCTACCCATTCTCTGCCTTCATATTTCATGGTTACCTTTGATAGTTCCATATCGATAACTGCAGAGTACTTTCTCAGTATGTCACAACCAATTAGGATTTCAAATGGTAAGTTGTGAGCAATTAAAAATATCATAGGCAGTGTTTCACCATTACTTATGACTTCTAGAGACACTTGTCTCTTAATGGTCTTATTCTGCCTCCCAGTGGCTCCAATTAAAATAATGTTACTTATTGGTAACGTGGGTAAGTTGACCTTACTCTCTTTTTGAATTTTGTCGTACATGTTTATATCAATTAAAGACACGTTTGCACCTGTGTCGATCATAAATTTTACATTTACATTATATACCTTGGCGGTATATATACTTGGCGGTAACATAGGCAATTTCATTATCCGGGTGCTTGATTAATGAGGACTTTTCTTCCATTAGCTCCTCTCGGATATTTTTCAGATAATGGTTCTGAATTATTATGATAGTGTCGTCATTAGTCTCGTCTGTCTGTGTAGTTAGTAACCCAATAGATCGGATCAGTGACGGGTCCTGTGGTATTCTCACTGCCGCTGCTCGTTTAAATGCTGGCCGTTGCCTTCGGCGCGGTCCTCTGTTCTGACGGGGTGATTATTCTCAGTGTTTTGCCTTCTCTCGATCGAGTGGTCATTGCGAGTTATTTGTTCTCGACTCCTTCTATTCTCTTCGGCACTCTGGCTCCTCGGTCGTCTATAACTACATCTCCCGTCGTTTCTACCTTCTCCATTTACATAGTTTACCCGTCGTCTGTATGTTTGATTCTGTATCGACTGGTTATTATTATGGTATTGATTATTTGGTCTGTTATAACCACCTCCATTTTGGTTATTTCCCCTATTGTAAGGATGGTTTGCATTGTTATTGTTGTTGGGGTAATTTTGATTATGGTTTCTTGGGTAATTATTGTTGTTGTTATGGTTATTAAACCCTCGATAATTATTGGGGTTGGCTGGCGGATGATTGGCCGGGGTGTGGTTTCCCTGCGGTCCACTTGGTTGATTCCGGTTGTCATAATTCCTGTAGTTTGGTGTGTTCTTCTGTCTGTTCAAGACATAATGTTTCTCCCGCTCATACTCTCCCAATAATGCGGCCATCTCTTGTAAGTCTTGATTCGTCCACTTAAACGGCTTTTTGTGATCTCCCCGTCGTAGTGGTATGCCAGTTGTGTCACTAGGCACTCTTCAGGGATGTTAGGTTTGAGGTTCCTCGCTATGCTTACCTTACCTAAAAAGTAAGCGGTTGGGGACTGTCCTAGGTAAGGGTCGAATCGGCCGTTACTTATGTTGCTTCTCACCACGTGCTGAGTCGCCTCCGACCAGTATTTGTCTTTGAATAATTTTTTAAATTCGCTGAAATTATTTATATCCGGTCTCACCGCCGTCCACCAATTGTCATGGACTTCTTTGAACATGTCGTCTATCATGCTCTTGATGATTATCCATCGTGTCTCTCTGGTTCGGGCTAAGTTCTCCTCTACTCGTTCTATAAACTCAATTGGGTTGCGTTTATAATTTTTAAAATTTATCGTTTCTCTACTTTCGCTACATAATACATGTGAGCTCAAAATTGGTCGATCTTTCAGTGCGTTGATCTCTTCCTGTAGGCGTAGTTCTCTTGCCCTGAACTCAGCTATTTTCCCTTCTTGGGCGGTTGTGGTGTCCTTCACTTCACTCACTGATGCATCCAATCTGCTGTAGTTCTCTTCGGCTCTGGTCTGTATTTGTTCGAATTTGTTGTTGGTTTCTTTTTGGAGTCCTTCAACCCTCCTCTTACCTTCGCCTTCAACTTCATTTACCTTGATCAAAATCTCTTCTCGGACTTGCATCACTACTTCGCTGGTTTTCTCTATCTTCTCGTCCGTTTCTATTACAGTTTGTTTCAGTTCTTCTTTGTATTCCGTCAACTGTTGCTGTAATGTATCTTGGTTATATTCAATTTTATCATTCAGCGTCTCGATGTCTTCATGAGTCTCAGGGTTTCGCTGGTTTTTTCATTACTCTTCTCTATTTTTTCTCTGATCAATTTATTCTCCTCCTTCATTTTCTGTGTCAGAGTTTCATTCAGTGCTTCAATATTTCTTCTATTACTCTCCTCATTCCTGTCGAATTTTTTGTTCAAGGACTCAAACTTCTTATTCAATTCTTCGTTATTTTGTTGTAATAGTCTTTTATTGTCCTCCTTAATTTCTTCCTTCTGCTTCTTAAAATTGTCATTAATTAACTCAAATTTCTTGTCTAGTTCTTCTTTGTTTTCCTTTCTCCGTTCTTCGTTAATTTTCCTTTCTTCGTTACTTTGTTTTTTCAGCGCTTCTTGCAGCATTTCCATGATGTTATTCAAATTGATACCCTCCATGGTTCTGCTCGGTTCTACTGGGGTTAATATTTCCTCTATGTCTTCCACTGAAGTTATTTCCTTTTCTTCCATTCTGGCACCTTTCTCGATCTCCTTTTCTAATCTCCTTGCTTCCTCTTCCTCCTCCTTTTCGCGTAGCTTCGTCTGGAGTCTCGTCCCGTGTTTTGCCGGTTCCATTTCTGTAGTCGCCGCTAGAATCTGTAAAGTTTAAAGGTATGTTTCCTTAACTATTCTAGCCCTACTAGTTGGCACGCCACTTTGTAATAAAAACTTGTGTGTGTGGTTTGAAAAAATTAATGATTATTAGTGTTATTTGTGTTTAATTGTATAAATTGTAACTTCTCTTATCATTTACGGGTAAACCGTATTTCTCTCTGTTGCATTCAAATGTTGCCGCCTCGCCACCTGATTGGCGCACGGCTTTCTGCAGTGTTGACTCGGCTAACGTTTTGCTTTGACGCTTTCACTTCAATAAATTCTTAGTTGTTATTGTAAATTAATTGAATCAAACATACAGAATTGCAGATTGAGAACATTTATTGACACTTTAGAAGATTTCAATTACTTTATGATACATCAAATTTATTTTCTGCACCGGCTATTACACTTGTTCGGTTGGTACTTGCTCAGTATCTGTGTTTGTATACAATTCGTCTTCAACGTTAGTTTACAGTTAATATGGTTTATCTCAGGGGTGTTAATAAGTCCTTTCGGCTACAGAAATATATACTTACGGCTAAGACACACAAATCTATAACAATCCTTAATACTAGTTACATAAACAAATTAATATCTTATCATATTCAAGTAAGTAATTACCAATGAAAACTTAACGAAATTTTGGGTTAGTTTTCGTTTGTCAAATTTATTTATCAAAAGGTTTGTCAATTATTTATTATATTTTGCTTTTAACAATTATTAATTAATTAAAGTTTAAATAGTGATTTTAACCAAGCATTTAGTTCTATATCGAAATAGTGATCTGTGAAGTGAAATAGTTATTTATTAATTTTGACCAAGAAAGTTTGAATTCGATAATGAAATTATGCTTATACTCATCGATTTTCCGCTGAAGATCCTGATGTCGTCTTCTTCTTCTGGATAACTCCTGCGATTTCGTCTTCTTATATTCTCCAGAAGTTTATTTCTCGTCCCGACGGTTTTCCTCGCTGACTCAGGCCTCGCATTCCTTCTGTGATCGTCCGTCTTCTTGTATTAATCTATGTTCCGATGATCTTCATTCGGGGTCCGTCGTCATCTCTCTTCTTCACTGCGTCTTCCCGACTTCTTCAGATAATTATGGTTTGTTGATAATTTTTTATTAAACAAAATTTTGTTCAGGATTCCCTGGTCTATTGTTATTATCTCCTTTTTGTTTAAATTGAGTTAAAATTCATTTTAGTAATAATTTTTTAGTGTGAGAGCTACTCGATGCACTCTCGGCGTTGGTCAATAATACAGTAATGAAAATCTAACGGTTTTTTGGGCAATAAATTTCTGGTTGCTATGGTTACCTAATAAATTATGTTAATTTTCATTGGTCATGCACTTAAGTCATTGTTATGTTTTAACGTCTTTTTTAGTCTAATTTTACCAAAATATCTTCAAATGAAGATTTCTATCTTATACTAATAGCTAGAGTTATTACATGAGTACCATTCTTCATAATTTTTCATGATGATCATTTTGATATCCCTCATGCCCACTTTTGAATAGCTAATTAAATTTTTATTATTTTCCATATTTATATTTTACATATATTTTATTCAAAATTGGTTGTTATTCTTATATTTTGGTACTAGAAATACTCACTTCATTTGTTTAACCATTTGGTATACTCTGCTTCAATTTTGGATTATTATTTGTTCTCAAAACTACTAAATTTATGTTCAACAGTTAGTCCTAGAGCCTAGATTTTATTCTACTCCCATCTAACATTTCTTAATAACATATCTGGTACTACTAATACAATTTTATAAACAAAACAAGCAATAAACATCAATATTCCTGACTCTATCTCTTATTATAAAAATATTCCTTGTCAGGTTCTAGCCTGAAATAACTTTTAACTACCTTTTCTGTTTTTACTTCCATATTCCTTAAGGAATGGAAGTATGGTGATGGCAAAAAAAATCGTGTTCGAGATTATTGCAGATTCTGATTCTACTACACTCAAAACATGAAAAAAAGTCGTTTTCCGAAAAGTGTCTGTGTGTGTGTCTGTCTGTAGATTTTTTTTCTATGGCAAACGATAACTGCCGCAAATTCAAACAGAATCAAATAGTTTTTTGCATACAGCCCTGATTTGTAGAGTACTCGCGACCTATTGTTTTTGGTGAAGATCGGTTGAGGGAAAGGGGTAGTTTACCTGCAACGGTTTTTTTTTATCAAGGGAAATTTTTTTTTTTTGGCAAACGATAACAGCCGCAAATTCAAACAGAATCAAATAATGTTTCGCATACAGCCCTGAATTGTAGAGTTCTCAAGACCTATTGTTTTTGGTGAAGATCGTTTAAGGGAAAGGGGTAGTTTACCTGTAACATTTTATGTTTTAACAAGGGTATTTCCTATGGCAAACGATAACAGCCGCAAATTCAAACAGAATCAAAAGATTATTTGCATACAGCTCTAAATTGTAGACTTCTCAAGACCTATTGTTTTTGGTGAAGATCGGTTAAGGGAAAGGGGTAGTTTACCTACAACGTTTTTTTAACAAGGGTATTTTCTATGGCAAACGATAACAGCCGCAAGTTCAAACAGAATCAAATAATTTTCTGCATACAGCCCTGATTTGTAGAGTACTCAAGACCTATTGTTTTTGGTGAAGATCGGTTGAGGGGAAGGGGTAGTTTACCTGCAACGTTTTTTATCAAGCGTATTTTCTATGGCAAACGATAACAGCCGCAAATTCAAACAGAATCAAATAAGTTTTTGCATACGTCCCTGAATTGTAGAGGTCTCAAGGCCTTTAGATTTTGGTGAAGATCGGTTAAGGGGAAGGGGTAGTTTACCTGCAACCTTTTACGTTTTAACAAGAGTAAAGTACTTGAAAATTTATTTAAACTTTTTGAAACAATGGTAATTGTTGAAAATAAAATAATTTTGTTGCCAGGTAACAAAAATAAAGTCATTTTGATTATAAAATATAAATATTTACAACAAGAAAAGAATTTTCAGTTTTCAAAATTTAAACATATTTTTATAAAACAATGGGTTCTTCATTGAGGTGGGGACCATGTCACTCACTCCATCTCAAGCCTCTCCCATTTTGCAGAAAAAGAGGACCCTGTCAAGGCTGATACTTTGACGACAGTGACAGGGCTTTCCACCAAATTCAGCAGAGTGACAGGTAGGCCCAACTCTGATTGGCTCCTCAAATTTCCCCAGCGTTAGTAGGTTCTATGAAAATATTTTATTTCAAAAATGATTTTAAATATAAATCTTAGATATGTTTTATAAATCTCATGTTTTATGTTTTAACATGGGTAATTTTTTATATGACGAACCATAACTGCCGTAAATTCAAACAGAATCAAATAATTTTTTACATATGTGCCTGAGCTATAGAGAACTCAATGTCTGTTGATTTTGGTGAAGATCTGTTACGGGGAAAGGGCAGTTTACCTGAAACATTTTTTGTTGTAACATGAGTAAAGTACTTAATTTTGATAAAGTATCCTGATAAGATCTTAATAATCCACTGTAGAAACGTAGATGAAATATCTATAAATGAAGAGGCTAGTTGAACGGGCTGGGGGTAATTTTCTATAAATCAAAATTATATTTGAAGGGGGAGGGGATAATTTTTTTTTTTATATGTGTACTACGTTATTGGCAACAAAGAAGTATTTTTTTGTTAAAATTCCTTCCCTGGCTGTTTGGCTGAAAATGATTTTAAATATAAATCTTAGAATATGGAAGTCATGTATGGTTCTCCATACCGATATTTTAATTATGCATTCAGAAAAAACAAACTAAAGAATCGTGAATCACTGACCGACAAAGAGCCTTTGAATGAAGTTTACTTAGAGGCATTAGCTCTCTTTTGTGCAGAGAGGTCATTGTAGCAACACACTGACTGCAGTTGCCTCTGGTTGCTGTTCAGTGTAGGATAAGGCTGACTCAGCCATTTCAAATCCTTCTGAGTGATTTATTGTTTTTCATTTTGATTCAGTCTCTCTCTCTCTCTCTTGTCTTCAATATTGGCACCAACTTCTATTGCAAGTGTGTTACATCAGTCAGTTCATATTGATTGTCACTGTTCACCTATTCTTCAGTATCGCTATCTTCAACTTCCTCACAACCTAGGATTCTTTTGTAGTGGATGAAGCAGATTGTTATTTATGTGTATTAGGTCCCCTGTCTTCTGAGCTGCCTAATGTATGGGTTTCAATCTCATCCTAATACTCCAAAATCCAGAAGATTGTATCTTCCACGTTGACTAGTTTCTATATTTCTGTAATATTGCTCCTCTCATCTACTGTGTTGTTGCACCTGTTGTGCAGTATTTTTTTTCTTTAATATTCCCAACACACCATCAAGTGGCATATTGAAGTGACTTTTTGAGACACAAACACTGTTTTTATTTCACCACTTCTGTATTCTTTAGTGTTTAATTTGTGATGTTTTCAATTTGTTTCTTCTGCAAGTAGATAATATTGTATATTCTTTTTAACATCTGACGCACGTTTCACTTAAAAATATCAGTATCATCAGAGGTTTCTAAGTGAATTAATAACAATCGAAATAATTCTATTAATATAAAATTAATGAATAATCGAATTTGTATAGATTTTAATGTAAAATAAAATAACTGATAATCGATTTAGGTCGATTAGTTAACGATTGTTTTAATGTTTATTTTCTTCAGCAGCTGTTTTCTCGGTTATATTTGAAGTTTTGTTTATATTTTATTCATTTTTATTTTTATTTTTTAGTAAATTTATAATTTTAAATAGATTGTCGTGTTTTTTTTTTATTTGGGTTTGTTCTTTAATTAATAAATTATTGTTATTGTGTTTGTAAATGTTAAGATTTTCCCAAATATTCATTTTTTGACCTTTTTGTATGTTTTTAATTAATTTTATATTTTCAATGTTTGGAAACTGGTGGTTATTATTTAGACAATGTGTGGCTAAATTAGATTTATAAATATTTGGTTTTAAATATGCATTGCGGTGTTGAACGAATCTATCTCGTAGTTTTTTCTTTGTCTGGCCCACGTAAAATTTATTGCAATCTGGACATTCTATTTTATATATTCCATTTTTATTGTGAGTATTGGATTTAGTTTTAGGTTTTATTTTATTAAAAATTATATTATCTGTATTATAAGATATTTTTAAATTAGTATCTTTAAATATTTTATTTAGTTTTTGAGTTATATTTCCGTAATAAGTGAAGGTTGTATATTTTATATTATTATTAATAGATGAATTTTTAAATGTAGTGTTTTTAGAAATTTTATTAGTGATTTTATGTTAAATTTTATTTTCTAATTTATTAATAGTTTTTATTTTGTATCCATTTTTAACTGCTATTTGTTGGATAATTTTTGTTTGTTTGTTTCTTTCTGTGTTATTTAATGGGATCCTAAGCATTCGGTAAATCATGGAATTAAATACTGCCATTTTGTGTTGGGGAGGATGATTAGAAGTATTTGGTATTACTAAGTCAGTTTGAGAAGGTTTCCTGTATATTGCGTATTCAAAATTTGTTTCATTTTTCTTTATTGTTAAGTCTAAATAATTTAATTTATTATTAGATTCTTCTTCTAACGTGAATTTTATTGTAGAATGTAAATTATTTATGGAGTTGAATATTTTATTTATATTTATACCATTGTTTTGGGAAATGTACAGAGTGTCATCAACGTATCTAAAATAACATCCTAATGGGTCGTTTAATTTTATTATATTTATTATTTGTTCGTCGAGTTTTTGTAGGAAGATTTCTAATATGATAGCGGAGGTTGGGGCTCCCATAGCAAGGCCATCTGTTTGATAGTACAATTTGTTGTTGTATTGAAAATTACAACAACAAATTTGTTTTTGTAATTTTTCTTTAGTGTTTGGATGAGTTGGCACATTTCCTATGAAGAGGCCTGCTTTCCTGGAAAGACCCAATGACATCAGAAATATTTTCTTACATGATATGTATGAAGGCACAAACTCATTTAAAAGACCAATCATGAAAAATTTCACAGTTGAACCATACATTCGCTTGGCTTTTTAAGTCACTGATAAAGCAAGAGATGAGGTATATTTAAAAGCTCTGGGTTTTTTGGATTTTGCAATGACAAGTAACTTTCTTTTATGATAGACAGTGGCAATGCTGCAGTCAAGTATAGTGACTTGCTCTTTACATTTTTTGAAATCAGGTGCTGATTTCTCTACCATTGACGCTAATGTTTTGGTATATGACATGTTAAAATTTAAATTTAACACAGTTATACAGCTGGTCTCCTTGTTATTTTTTTATTTGTCACATGTAGTTTTCTCTTAAAATCAAAGATATTTGGGGGGTCTGTGAATGAATTTTCACTGCACAAATTAAGCTGCCTTTTTCTTCTACTGATCCAGCCAACTTATACATACTGTGAAATCTTGTTTTCCATCCACAAATTCTTTCTGGAAGATGATAGTTTTCTTCTGCAGAATAGGGCCTGAAATAGACAATCCTTTAACTCTCTTCTAAGAATATTACAAAAATAATTATTCATTTGTTTGTTTGTATTCACTACTTTTCATGCTTCTGTTCCTTTAAGCACATATTCATTATAACTATCACATCTTGTAATGGGGCAGAATGGGAGGTTTTATTTTTTATTAATTTTATTTAATTTTCAATTGTAACGCCCACGTGAAATACAGCAGCAGTCAAACAATGAACAGTGATATAGCTTTGCAAGCGGGTGTGGTAAGAACGCAATACGATTCCGGGAAGTCAAGTGTTGTGGTACGCGCTCATACGCGCAACCTGACCATGCGCGCAGAAACGACGCCAACAAGATGGCTAAATTATAAGATTTTGTTCGCCACGTGTTTTGGATGATGACGGAAGTCCGTGATGACTCCGCCCACCTGAGTCTACGGCCTCAAGGCAATGGAATATCGTCAACACCTTGGGAACATTAACAACCCATGTTCCCTGTACAATGATGAACATGGTACAATGATTGCTGTAGCAAGCAGGCTGTGTGTTCCGTCTTGAGCAATAGTTGAGCGGAGCGTTTTGTTAACGCTCTCCCCAGTCGACGAAATCACTCTTCCCCGGCCGGGGTGAATACAAAAGTTCGCGAACCTAAAATCTATTCTAACATAGTCATAAAGTGTTAAAGTTCAATTTAAACCAATTAATTTCGACAGCGCAACAACATCTCAAATCGAACTAAGCGGAGTGAAACAAGAAAATTAAAATGTGGTAAATTGACAAAACATTCGAACAGATACGCAGTGTGGCGCATGGTCAGCAGGGACGCCAAGGCTAAGTAGTCGACTGCCAATTATACTGTATAATTAATTTCATTTTTTAAGGGCCCTAACTAAATAATATGGGGAATTAAACGGTATGAGTGAGAGCGTGAGCAATCTGGGTCGCTTTTGTAGAGAATAAGTTAATCATTACATTATAGTCAGTAGTAGGTGAATTTTGATAGCATGCATATGTGAATTAAATATTGCTCGGAGTGTTGCTCCTAGAAAAAACCTAACTCCACAGTAAAAGTCACAATTTGAAGTAGTTGTCATTATGTATTATGTCGTATGATAAAAGGAACGGGGTATATCAGTAGATTCAAATTAGAAATAAAAAAGAAAAAATGTCATGCTAAAGAAAATAAAGTACATTTTATTTGAGTTTATAAAAATATGTGTTTGTTAATTTGCACTCACCTGTGGTTTTACTCTGCCAGAGTACATCAAACGAGACCTTGGTAAATTATCGGTAAAGGTAAGTGATTAGAATTTCAATATTTTAAACATTAATAAACATGTACAGCTTCAGTTGGTGCCCTAAAGGGACTCGATTTCAGTATTTTAATACCTAATTAGATTGTAAAGCTTCAGTTGACGCCCTAAACAGGGACGAATTTAAATATTTCAAACACTAATTCACTTGCCCAGCTTCAATCTCCATTTTTCTAATTCACTTCCACTTCACAACTGTTACTCTTCATATCCTAAGGTCACTGACAATTTGCTGTATTGTTTCACCTTGCCCTGTGTCTTTACTGCTTTAACCGAAACAAGTTTTTTGTCTTCTCATCCAGCATAATAAAAAAATTAATTGGTATTACCAAACTAATTAATGACACTAAAATGCAAAATAATGATGGTATGAATGGCAGTGTTGCAATTTGTGTCTAATAATGGTAGGACTGGCAGTGTTGCTATAACACAATACAATGTAATGTAATATACATGAAATTTAAAACAATCTATACATCATGCTTTAACTTCGAATTCTTGCAGCCATGTTAGACAATCCAGAGTGTTGCTTAAGCAAAGGTCAGGTACTAAAGGTTTTACTGTAATTTGCAGAAATTACATGAACTTTCACAAAGTCTCATTCCTAAAGTTTTTTGGCAAAGGAGGACAGAGTATTCACTAAGTGAACTATTCAGAATCAACAAACGAAAATACATAAATTAGTTCAAAAAATAGACACACTGTTGCATATTGATGTTACCTATGTGAAAATGAAGTTTGTCTTCAGGATCATGATGAATCAGCTGAGTTATCAAATTGTGGGACTTACACAGCCTCGGTAAATTTTATAAGGTTGTTTTTTGTTATCAGTATTATGTTACCAAGTAAACAGAAGGGAGAATTTAAGATAAATTGCTTACACATTAGCAAAAGTCATCCTATGCTACTGATAAAACACATTGTGAAAAGCAACATAAATTTCTAGATACAAAAATGTTTAAATTCTACATACCTTACATAATAATCTGCTATACACAATTATAAGTGGAAGGGATGCTAACACAATATTAATATGTTAAAATAATATTAATAATACAAATAATTATTCATTATTATTGCCTTGATTACATTTTATTGAACACAGAAACTATAAGCAAGCACAACACCAAGTTGATCAACTACATTAATGAATAAATTTTGAAGTTTCCTGTATCCATTATCCAGATTTGTACAACAAAAACAAAATGAATTATATTTTATTCTGACCATACTGAATGACTCCATATAATTTTTCAATTATAATAATAATATTTTCCTTATTAAAATAAATACCAAAAGCAACAAAGAATAAAATCAAATGTAATTTCTTTAAAATCTGGTAGTGTGGTTGTATGTTTAAAGTATCATTTGTAAAGTCAAGCATCCCATGACTGAATAACCACTATACCCAGGGACCTTTACTATACGTACTGTAAGAGTAACCAGAAGACAAGATTTCATTCACTTAGTGGAACATCCAATATTCACTACCTGAAAATGGATTATTAAAGTTAACATGTTTAAAACCAATATTTATCATTGTCTTTAATTCATTACAAAGTGAATACTAACATCTAAAATTTGCAGACATGTTAGTTTGGGTTAAGGCAGCTTTACTTTTCCAAATTCTATTAAACGTGTATTAACTGATAGTATACATTCACTACTTGGTTTGTTTAACTGCCCATTCCTTGGAGATCATTTGACGTATATAACTCCAAGTTCATACAATGTACCTTATCTTAGTTTCTGTTACTTCCAGTGGTGTAGTGCTAAAATTAGCTGTGCCGGAGCTCTTAGCAGCGCCGCTCCGCCTTCAAAAGCTGTGCCGGAGCGCCGCTCCACCCCGCTCCGGCTCCATTACACCACTGGTTATAACTTATAAGGATGTAATCGCGACGTTTCTGGAGCAAAGGAGGACGTTACAGTCGCTAAAACTATAAGAAACAGTTATTCACTTATTCTGGTGCTCAAATAGCACTTTCAACGTACCAAAACCATGATCAAAAGCGCAGGTTGAGGTTATACACGCACCAGACCGTCCCGATCAGAATTCACTACACACAGCAAAGGGAACATGTGACTGAGTGTAGACTGCAGACGACAGCCGATTGTCGGGTGGAGGGAGCGGGACTGGAGGGGAAAGACAAAGACATAATAGGTCTCTGAGAACATTGTGTCCTATTGTACAAGTACCATTACCATTGAGTTTAACTCAAATCATTATGAATTAAAAAAAAATAATCAAGCTAAAACCCAATAAAAACAAAACGTAAGTAGTCATGTTCCATTATCTATAGGTGGAGCGCCGCTCCGCCTTCAAAAGCTGTGCCGGAGCGCCGCTCCGGCTCCACTACACCACTGGTTACTTCTATATGTGTGAAATTTCTATATTTCAGCATACTTTTGGACCAGTCTCCCTCATATTAACATTCACTTTAATATTTTATGAACTGTTTTCTGCTAATGTTGCAATAAGTTACTATTGTTTAAACTTTGAACTTGTAAACTCTGTACTTTAAATACTTCAACGCGCCACGTGCAGATGATGTCACGTTTATCTTATCTACCATCTACAGCCGGCTCACAGTTGGGCTGCCTGTAGCGAAATTTACGTTAGTTATTTGCAATACTCCGAGCTGATCACTCGTAACATTTCCAGCCGCGGCTACTGGCTTTCATGATTTAATTATTTAGTATGTGCAACATGCACTGATTATACTTGGGCGATTCCTGCCTTATTTATTATGTCTTTCGACTTTTATTTCTAATTAATTTAACGGGTATCATGCCGAGTCAACTTCTGCATGTGTCAGCAATAGCACCAATTTTCAATAATTGTCAATAAACCATCTTTACATGAAAAACATACAGTCCACTTCAAATTTCTTTTGAACCAGCCCTCTTCACTTAGCGTTCTAGGAATAACTCAAGAACATTCAAGAGCTTCCAAGATGCAACATTTGGTCCTCCGGGCCGGATTTTATTTTCGCCTTACGGGCAACATTTTGGTCCACTATTTCAAAATATTCATTTAATGGCCACAAAAAGCCTGTGTCCCAAACTTCAAATTTAAATATTTTCAAATTGAGATTGCTGACAGTGGCATGCCTTTGTTGCCGCAAAGACAACCTCCAGGAGTGACACACAAGATCCAACAGAGCGTCAGATCTGACACGACAGGAAACGGCAAGACAGTTATTCAACAGCAGCAAATTCCACATCGGTAAAATCACGCTGAGATACGACATCAACCTTCATCCAACCAGCACAAACAGGTGGTGCACCAACATCAAGGAAAGGCCGGACGGGATCAGCACGGAATCAACAGGACCGAAGCAGTTCTGAACACGCCAGGATTCCACGTGATTATAAACTTTCATTTTTCATTATAATTGTTCATATAATACATGAATATAACAATCTGAGTAACATTTTACATTCAATATGGCATTATTGATGCTTTTACGTAAACATATATCATTATAATATGAGCATATTTGCATAATTGCGTAATAACTCATTAGAAGTTCAAGTGTCGAAATAAGGCTATATGTATTATTATTTAAATTCATAATTTCAATAATGCTTATGGCTGTTCTTTAAAAGAGATAATAAGTATAGGTTATAGTAAGTAATGTGTTAAGCTATATGACGATCACTAGCTCCCGCATTATATCAAATTTTATCAAAATTACATCAATTATTCACCTGCTCTATGCTTAAATTCTTTTAAATTACATTTTTTATTGCAATCATGGCTGATGTGAAAGCGTTGATAAAGAAACGAGGCACTATTAAAGCATCTATATCCCGTGTGAACACGTTCGCGGATAATTTCGATCCGGACACAAGCGATCATCACGCACTAAAAATAAAGCTTCGTCATTTAATGGAATTATCCACTAAATATGATGATATTCAGTCTCAAATTGAATCTGATGACGCTGATTTCGCATTAGCAAGTGATAGAGTCCAAACTGAGGATGATCTTTGCAGCATCGAATGCAAGTTGCAACACTTGTTGGAGCAAGTGGAGCAGGTGAATCAAAAACCGCTGATTAATAACGAAATTACGCCTCTTAAAACCTCCCCTATACAGTTGGAACCGATCAAATTACCTCGGTTTTCAGGTAACATTATTGAGTGGCAACACTATTATAACATATTTCTTGAATTAATACACGTCAGAACCGATCTGACGGATATTCAAAAGCTACACTACTTGCACTCTTCATTAAGTGACGAGGCGCTAAATGTGATAAAATCGCTGCCAGTTACTCATGAAAATTATGCAGTAGCTATTGATCTGCTAAAAAATAGGTATTACAGCAAGTTAATTGTCTCAGCCCATCATGTGGGGAATGTCTTGGGTGTGCAATCGGTTCAACAAGTGTCCAAAATTAGTATTTCCAGATTTATTGACAAGATAACCGCTAATATCAATGCGTTAAACACCTTAAATCTACCCGTAAATACATTCGAAATTATTCTTATTCATTACTTGGCCCAAAAACTCGATAGTTACACGCTTCGTCTTTGGAAAGAAAGTTTGTCAGAAGAACGATTTCCTAACTTTAATAATTTCATAAAATTTTTAAACACACGTAGACAGTTATTGCAAAATCTGGACAGCGCAACCACTTCAACAAGCAAGATAAACGTTTGCGATAAGGCTCCCTATCGCAAGGCCATTAAAACGGTGAATGCGGCCAAAGCAACATTCCATTCCCATGTCGGAAATAATATATGTCAGCTGTGCAAGGGTAAACACCGAATTACTGATTGCTCACAATTTATAATGCTTACTATACATGAGAGAAAAAACATTATAATCAAAAATAAACTTTGTCTAAATTGCTTTCGCCCAGGCCACGACAGTACCCACTGTCCCTCTAAATTTTCGTGCAGAACATGTGCGAAACGCCATCACACAATGATTCATATGCCTAACAAAAACGGATCGTCCAGTAACAACCAGTGTTCGCTAAAATTACAAACAAATAAGTCCATATTATTATCTACCGCAGTCTGCATGACAACTGACCATGCAGGTAGAAAGCACCCGGTTAGGATATTATTAGACTCTGGTTCGCAGGCTAACTTCTGTACTATGGATTTCGCACGTCGTATGGGCCTGAAACTAATTAAATCTCAATTGCCCATAACGGGTATAAACAATTCATTGTACCAAGCTGATTTCAGTACCAGAGTAAGGTTACAGTCTCGCTATAAACATTTTAGCTTAAACATACATTGCGTTGTGCTTCCCAGCATCACTAATAATCTCCCGGCGGAATCATTTGATGTAGCATCTTTAAATTTACCAAAGGGCATATTTTTAGCCGACTCACAACTCAACTTCTTGTCGCAGGTCGATTTATTGCTCGGTGCTCAATATTACTTGCAATTAATTGAACCTATCAAGTTTATCCGTAGCCCGCATTTCCCCATAATTCAGGAGACAAAACTAGGATTCATTCTCGCAGGTAATTTGCCGTTTAATGTCGACATGACGAAACCGGTTTCATCCTTTATGGTATGTGAGAATGATAGTGCAATTTCCTCGCAACTAAAGGAATTTTGGAAGTTGGAGGAAGTTTCTATTCGTGATCCCTCCGCGGGGGACTCGGAATGCGAGAATCATTTTGTGTCCAATACTGTCCGTAATGAGGATGGCAGATTTGTGGTATCCCTGCCTCGCAGGTCAGACAAGTCTCATTTGGGCGATTCTCTTCGCGGAGCTATCCGCAGGTTTCAGTCGTTAGAACTTAAGTTCAAGCAGAACCCTGCCCTTCACAAAGGTTATAGCGAGTTCATGCATGAATATTTAAATCTTGGTCACATGTCTTCACTTAATGAGTACGATTTGTGTCTTGACAAATCAGACACCTTTTATTTGCCGCACCACTCAGTCTTTAAAGGTTCCAGCATAACTACCAAGTTGCGAGTTGTGTTCGACGGCTCAGCTAAGATGACGAATAATTTGTCCTTGAACGATACTCTGATGGTCGGTCCCACGGTCCAGCAGGATCTGTTCTCTATTATGGCTCGATTCCGAACTCACCAATACGTCCTCATTGCAGACATTGAAAAGATGTATCGGCAAATTTTAGTTAATCCTAAGGATTCCAATTTGCAGCATATTGTTTGGCGCGATGCCCCGCATAAGGAACTCCAACATTACGCCTTGAGGACAGTCACGTATGGGACTGCAAGTGCCTCCTTTCTTGCTACAAGATGTCTGGCTCAAATAGCCCAAGAAAATAAAACCGAATACCCTATAGCTTGCTTAGCCATAGCCAATGATTTTTATGTGGACGATCTCATGACGGGGTCAGATAACCCGAACGTTCTATCTAAAATGAAATCTGACATCACAAATTTACTAAGCTGATATGGTTTTAACTTACATAAATGGTTTTCTAATGACCAGACCATTATAGCCTCTCGCGCTCACGTCTCCCATGACTTTAGCAAAAACAAAAATGTGCGTACATTGGGCATTCAATGGAATGTCAACGAAGACAGTTTTTTATATAACGTTCAGAGGAATGTCAACTTATTCTCAACTTGAGTGCGCGGTCGGTTTTCATACGATGTACATCGGTAACCTTCGTACTCGCTGTAAATATTATAATATGTTATATTAAGTTATTTTATATTGGATTTTAATATTTTAAGTGTTTGACAAGTGTATCATATTTAAATGATACACAATTACTTTTAAATTCTGATGATGGGACAAGGGTCCCGAAACATGTAAATTTATAAAGACGCTGTTTCTGGAAAGCCGCAGACGGTAAGTTCCAATATATTTGATTGAACAACACGCGGCTTGGTACTAAACATTTGGGATTTATTCCTTTTAAACACTTCCTTTTTGTCAGCCCAGGAGTTGCATGATACACTTTTGGTTTTTATTCGCCAGTCTCAGCAATTGCACTTCGGCATTGAGGTTAAGGAGCTTGAGGCACATCGCTGCATCCCCAACAACGTAAAATTCTCTCACTCCACCCCTTTCTTGATGAGACAGGTATATTGAGAGTAGGTGGACGTCTACACCACTCCCAGCTCAGCTACGCGAGCAAACCTCAAATAATACTGCACCCGCATTCTCATCTCAGCAAGTTAATCATAGAAAACGAACATCTTCGTTTATTGCACTCTGGTGTACAATTAACCCAGTTTTCTCTGAGACAGAAATATTGGATCATAATGATAAATCCTATATACGCTCGGTAATACATAAATGCATCACTTGTTTCCATTACCGTGCTAAGGGCGCAAACCAATTATTGGGACAATTACCCCCTTCTAGGGTCATGCCTGCTAAGCCTTTTTCCCAATCCGCTGTTGACTATGCCGGACCTGTATTTGTGCGTCATGGTGGGCAGCGCTCAAAATCGACGTCAAAAGCGTATATTGCTTTATTTATACGCATGAGCACTAAGGCCATTCATTTGAAACTTGTATCAGATCTTACCTTAGACGCCTTCATAGCGGCCTTAAAGTGGTTCATCGCGCGTAGAGGTATCCCCACTCAGATATTCTCCGACAACGTACGAATTTTCGTCGTGCTAGCAGCACATTACACGATTTGTACAGACTTTTGAAATCTAAGGAATTTGAGCAAACAACTCAGGAGTTTATCAGTTCCCAGGGCATCAAGTGGTCCTTTGTTCCACCCTCAGCCCCTCATTTTGGTGGTCTGTGGGAAAGCGGGGTAAAAAGTGTCAAATTTCATTTGCGTCGCGTGATTGGCTGTACTGTTCTGAATTTCGAGGAGTATTCTACCATTCTAACTCAAATAGAGTCTTGCCTGAACTCACGCCCTTTATTCGCTATATCCAATGATTTTAGGGACCCAGAACCGTTGACTCCCGCTCATTTCCTAGTCGGTTCTCCACTTACGGCACTCCCGGAGCCCGACTATACCCAAGTCAGTATTAGTCGTTTGGGCAGATGGCAGCTGCTCCAAAGATTCACACAATCCATCTGGAAACGATGGTCCAAAGATTATTTGCAACAGCGCAACAAATGGCGCACCACTTCAAGGAATTTGACTGTTGGACAGCTCGTCCTCATTCTAGATGAGAATTCCCCCCCCTTCAATGGAAGCACGGGGTAATCACAAATGTTTATGCGGGTCAGGACTCAATAGTGCGCGTTGCCGAAGTTCGCACCGCACAGGGTATCCTACGTCGACCCATCCATAAATTATGCCCCCTTCCGGTGGCATCAGACTAGTCGCATGAGCATCATACGACACGTATTAGGAATGTGAACTTTGTCGAATTGCCTTGTATCACTCCCGGGACATTCCCAGGGCGATCATACAATCCAATTTTATTATTATTGTAATTATTATTATTATTATTATCGTGTAGCTATTATTGCAATAGTTACTACGCCATTATTGTATCAATTATTATGTCTTTGTCATTGTATTATTCTATGTTATGTATTTTTAAACTTTTTTGGGAACTATTATTGTAATCTTATTGTATCAATCATTATGTATTTGTCATTGTATTTTCCAATGGTTATGTATTGTTGAATCTAAAAGGGGATTGTTGTTTCGATATCATGCATGCAAATTATTACATCTTTTTATTGTATTATTGCTTGTTACTTATTATTGAATTCTTTGTGATCATTATTGGGTATTATGTGGGATAAATTAATGTGTCTACCTGATTATTGTATTATTGTGCATCATGCCATGTTATTATGTGTTGTATAATTTCATTGCTAGTTTTTTATGACTATATAATTCGAATCATTATGTATTTTGTAATTATCACATGAATTTGTTATGTTAGCCACATTGTTACTATTAATTGTCCAGCTGTCATTGCTCTGTGTTGGACATGTCAATTGTTATGTTGTTGTTTTATTATCATGTAAATTCAATTACTATGTATTATTAACCTTAAGTCATAAATTACAAAATCGCCCCGATTTTGTGCAGGCAGTATGTTTAAACTTTGAACTTGTAAACTCTGTACTTTAAATACTGCAACGCGCCACGTGCAGATGACGTCATGTTTATCTTATCTACAGTCTACAGCCGGCTCACAGTTGGGCTGCCTGTAGCGAAATTTACGTCAGTTATTCGCAATACTCCGAGCTGATCACTCGTAACATTTCCAGCCGCGGCTACTGGCTTTCATTATTTAATTATTTAGTATGTGCAACATGCACTGATTATACTTGGGTGATTCCTGCCTTATTTATTATGTCTTTTGACTTTTATTTCTAATTAATTTAACGGGTATCATGCCGAGTCAACTTCTGCACGTGTCAGCAATAGCACCAATTTTCAAAATTGTCAATAAACCATCTTTATATGAAAAACATACAGTCCACTTTAAATTTCTTTCGAACCAGCCCTCTTCACTTAGCGTTCTAGGAATAACTCAAGAACATTCAAGAGCTTCCAAGACGCAACAACTATAATCATTTAGATTTATTAAACTAAACAGACTCAAGTGTCCTGGGCATGTAGAAAGAATTCAGGAAACCCTGGTGACAAGCAAATATTTTATCAGAGCCAAGTATTACAATGGTAAAAGACCAAGTAAAAGACTAAGAATTAAATTGAAGTATGAGGTAGAGGAAGAACTGGGAAGGCTTCATATTAGAAACTGGAAGTAGAGCCAATAATAGAAATAATGGAATCAACTCTTGAAACAGACCAGGACACATAAAGGGCTGTGGAGCCACAGATGATGATGATGATGACAATGATAATTATTATTATTATTAGGCTGACATGCTTAAGCTTGAAAAGTATAGAAGAATGGTAGCAGTACAGAGAAGAGGAAGAGGTTCATGTACTTGTACAGAACTGTCTCATAACCAGCTGTGCTGGTGGTCATGGGACCATCATCGCCATTGACCTACTGGCAGAAGAAAGGAAATTTATTTATGCGAGGAAAGCAGAAGTGGCTAAGGAAGTGGTGACGATCCATCAGTGGCAGAAAAACTAGCTGGTGGAAATGAGAGGTAGATGGGCTGTGAAGTTGATTACCAGTGTGGTAATTTGTATGGAGCAAAAGTATGGGTAGGTAATTCATATCTGACCTAGCTTCTCACTAGGCATGGGTGTTTTAGTGCCTATCTCCACAAGATGGGGAAGACTGAAAGTCCGGCATGTCGGTATAGCAACTCACCAAAGGATGATGACAATCATACATTCTTTGTATGTAGAAGATGGGAGGTGAACAAGCAAAGACTAATCAATATAAACTGGTTTATTTACAAGAAAATATTTGTTATTATCAAATTACATTTTGTATCAGTTCTCTACCTAAATTCTTGATACAATTTGAAACAGTTTTGGTTCTTCTGGACACTTCAGAAGATTTTACATGTAAACACCTATTGCTAGGGTTTGCTGAACAGCCAGGTATCCAACATATATTCTTACTAGCAGGCTGATTAAACTCTATAATATGCAGCACATGTTTCTTCCACAAAACACCTGAGGATGAGGTACCTTTACTTTTTGTAAGCTGACAAGAAAGATGATTTGTCAGTATAATCAATGTTACTGTCTTCCCAAGTCAATCTGTCCTTATGGATCTCATGAGCAAAGAGGTCAGCATATTGTTCTCTGAAATGCAACAGGTCTGAAATATCCTTTTCCAGGTTATTAATGCCTGTCGGTCTTACCAGTACTCAATCCAGCCCACACGAATTGCAAGGTCAAATAAATGAATAATTACTCTGTATTTCCTTGTTCTACCTGTCATTCAATAATAACTTACTAACCTATCAAGAAAGTCAATTCCACTCATGTGCAAGTTGTAAGTCTCCACACATAATGGTCTGTCACCATGATACACCTCTTTTGAATTGTGTCCCATATAACATATTTGTCAAGTGACACTGCTCCTTCTGTGGTAGACATTAAAACCAAACATTACCAACCATCAACCATTCAAACAACTAACCATTTGGTAGACTTATTAATTGAACCATTTCACCAGTGAGATTTATCCATATGATCTAACATTTTGATCTATTGATTCTATCTAGATATCTAAAGTAGCCTACAGAACCAACACCATTAGAAATCACATAAATAATACTAACAAAGACACTGACACATACAGCAAAACAGGGGTTTATAAATTAAATTGTAATGATTGTCACCAATTCTACATCGGCCAGACGGGAAGATCTTTTTCTTCCAGATTTTCAGAACATTTAAAAGCCCTCACCACAAACTACATACATTCCACATTTGCCACACATTTACATAACGAAAACCACAGTTACACAAACATAGAACACAACATGGAAATATTACACTACTTACCTAAAAGTAGAAAACTAAACACAGCTGAACAATTTGAAATATACAGATATCACAAACTACAACCAAACAACATATTAAATGAACAATTACATTATAAATCACATACACTATTCGATACACTGACCCAAACACACAATTTGAACCTCAGCGCCAATCCCTTCCCACCATCAACCCCCACCACACACACCTATAGTCCATAACGGTTATTCTTTAATCGACATTCAGTATTCACTCCCACTGAGAAAGAGGAACATCACCTCGAAACGTTTGGGGAAGTGACAACGAATAGTAAGTTCATACGTGAAAGTTTATATATATTAATAATGCTTCTATCTCTTCTATTCTACATCTGAACCATTTTTCAGTTTAAAAATTTTCAAAATTTTTGCTCTTTTCAGAGTGCCAGTCCCTGTGGCTTGGGCTTCTGAATGAAAAAATTCTAAAAGATGCTATGAACTAAAGTATCTGTCAATACATACAGATATTGCTGGTACAAAAGTGGTTAGTAGTTTCATACCACCATCAAGTTTCTGAAAGCATTCTTCATTAGCAATCTTGACAGAAAAAGAAATTCATGGCAATGCGCTGGAGATCCAAAACACTTAATGGCTGTTCTTCATGATCAGGTGCTAGAGGCAGAGGCCAGAAGTAATTCTTTTTTCCCAGAACACCCTCTCAATTGTCATTAGGGATGTCATGTCAGAGTTCCTTCCAGGAGCCGCAGGCTCTTTCTCTATTTCCTGTATCACTTGCCCATCCACAACTGTATCCTCATGTTATAATACCTGAGGACAATACCTCTCTTATAATCGGGGTCTGCATCTACATCATTGTCATCATTTGTCAGATGACATTTCACTAACATTTCTATCAAGCTCACTGCCCACAATATTGTTAAATTGTTTGGAATCTGGAGAAAAACATACATAGTTAGTTTTTAGTAAATAATTAATTAATTATAATTTATGAACAAATATAATTACTTTATTCTTGTACACTTATTATTTAACAAATAATTTGTTTTTACAAGAATATATTTTCCTACTGAAATATGTACAGCATTTGACAGTATTACTATCATGCTCAGAAATAAGACAACAAAATACGGTATTTAAAAGACAATAATTCAACATTCATACATTAATTTATATATTTCTGAGGTTGATAGTTAATACTTTCAAATTCTGTAAAATTTCATTAAAACTCATTCTTGTTAACAAATTTTTATTATTTATTAAATAAATATGATTAAATATTAAATATTTATGTAATCAATTCATTTTATTAATTCTGTTTAATGCTTTTAACCAAAATTAACATGCTATTAACTTAGGTTTTCTAATTCTATAGAAATCAAGTTTTATAAATAAAAATTAAATTATATCCTAAAATACAATTGAAAGTAATCTAACCACTCTGTATAAATAAGTATAACAAAAACCATCCCAAAGTCTCCTAGTGAAGATATTGTAATTTCCAAGGTTACTAGAACAAAAAACCATTCATTATTAGCAAAAATATTTATATTGATCAATGTTTGATTAAGAATCAGGATAATTGTATTAGCCCAATATAGATAGACCTAATCATTATTTTACTGTCTATACTAATATGTGTGTGATCATTATTCTGTCCAGTAATGATTATTATGGACATTAGTAATTCAATTTCATGTAGAATTTACCGTATCAGTGAACATGACAGGGTCCAAATGAGTGCGGTTCAATTACAATTTTGGGTAGAAAATTAAACAACATGTTAATCACTCTTCATAGTCAACATTTTCAAAGACTCGAATTCTTAGATGTACGTTTTAATTGCTGGCTGTGTGAATACAGTTGTGTGATTCACTATAGCAACTATAGCACTATTCAATATATTGCTTCAACTATAGCAATTCTCGTTTTTTCTTATTTCAGGACTTCCCCAACTTTGTTCAATATGGTGGTTCGACTGTTTACGGAGATAGCGGTTAGTTGGTTTTCTATAAACTTTATTTCCGAGGCTGCCATCGGTCCTTCTAAAGACCAAAACGTCCAGAAAAGCCAGCTGATTGTCGGTCTCCCTTTCAACGGTGAACTGTATCCGTGGGTGAACCTCATTGAGGTGTGCCAGGAACCTGCCGAGTTCTTCCTCTCCATGGGTCCAGATAACAAAGGTGTCATCAACATACCGGAACCAGCACCTCAGCTTCAACGGAAAAGATGACATTGCCCGCTGCTCGAACCTTTCCATATAAAAGTTCGCCACCACAGGACTGAGTGGACTCCCCATGGCCACACCATCAATAATTTCAAAGAATTCGCCGCCGTACTGAAAATAGGTAGTTTTTAGAACATGCCGGAAAAGCGCTGTAATGTCTGCCGGAAAAAGGTTAGCTAAGTGGCCAAGGACATCATCCACGGGCACCATGGTGAACAACAAAACCACGTCAAAGCTAACCATTATGTCTCCAGGCTGCAACGATAACCCACCGAGCTTTTCAAGAAAGTGGGTCGAATCCTTCACATATGACTCCGTACCACCTATATATGGCTGGAGAAGCTCGGTCAAGTGTTTAGCCAGATGGTAGGTTGGAGACCCTATGGCGCTGACGATCGGTCTGAGTGGGATGTCCGGCTTGTGGATCTTGGGGAGCCCACAAAGCCTAGGTGGAAGGGCTTCTGAACACCGGACGGCTGCCTTCACATCAGGCTCCAAGGAAGACCGCTTAACCAGAAAATCGGTCCTTTTCAGGACCACTGCAGTCGGGTCTCTTCGCAGTTTCTTATAGGTTTCTGGGTCCAGCAGGTCTCCGATCTTCCTTTGGTAGTCATCGGTGTTCAGTACAACCGTAGTGCTCCCCTTATCCGCCGGTAATATGATGATAGATTTATCTCACCTTAATGTTCTTAGTGCCCGCAGCTCACCCACTGGTATGTTGCATCGCGGCGGTTTCGCTCTTGCCAGGATCCTCAAAGCTTTGATCCTAACTTCATCTGCCTGTTCACTTGGCAGCCGCCGCACTCCAGCTTCAACGTTGGCAATGATGTCCTCCACTGGAATCTTCTTAGGGGCCACTGCAAACTTCTCCCCCCTCGCCAGGACTGCAGTTTCAGTGGTGGTAATCTGGCAGTCCGACAAGTTCACCACTGTCCTGTCTGTCTCTAAGCTGCTTCGCTGATGTTCTTGGTTGTTCTCCTTGGGGCTATCTCTCCAGTACTTGTTCTCATGGCACGATCGGACACTCTCACGAACGGCCTCGGAAGCGCTGGAACTTAGGCTATCCACCAGATCCCAGTGGCCAGGTGACAACACAGTGCTTAATTCCAGGTGTAGGCGGAACAACTTCATATTGTTGTTGGCCAGATCTTTCCTGGTCTGGTGGATACGTTCGTGTAACATTGCCTGCTCTGCACGTCGATAAATGCGACTGGCTTGCACTGTAAAGATGTTATTTTTCAATTTCAGAAACCGGGGGATAACACCAGTATCCCGGCATCTTGACAGAAAAGCCAGTGAACAGATCAGGTGTGCCTTCTTCTTTCTCAGCCCCTCGAAACGTCTGATGATCTTTAAAACTTCCTCCCCATAGAGGCGTCATAACATTGTCCTCAGGATTTCACGGCCGGTGTCAGTTGTAAGATTAAAGATATCCGGGCTGTTTGGCCGTGGTCCAGGGTTTATTTCAAAACCAAACATTTCAGCAGCTCCAATGGCTGCCATCATCAGTGGAATAATAAAAAACCTGAACGCATGGTGTTCACGTCAGGACCACAGTACTGTGGTATAGGCTGAAGATGTCCCGCTATGCTACCTGTACTTATAAATTCAACCAAGTCTCACGTACAGGTAAAAACAACACCATCAGCCAATCCGAATAGTGCCCAGGTAGAAACTGCATCAACAGCCAATCACAATAAAGATGGTGTATGATTGGCTCGCACCACGCTATGCCATCAGGTACTCAACAATTGTTTTCCCCAGAGTACTGTGGTGAAGGCTAATGATTTCCTGCGATGCCACCTGTGCTAATTGTTTACTAATTTCAACCCCTGCACAGGTAAGAACTGCATCATCGGCCAATCAGAAGTAAGAAGGTGTGTGAAAGGCTTGCATTGCACCATGCCATAAAGTACTTAATGCAATGCTGCCAGGCCGGAAGTGGTGTCATGGGAGACCATCGGTTTCACGGCGTTGCCCTACATCCATGGGGTGACGGACCACACAGATACGTTGATGACATTATACATAAACAAAATACATAAAAACATAACCTTTACTGCCGAATACGAACACAACAATACCATAAACTTCTTAGACCTCTCCATCACAAAACTTGAACACAGGCACAAATTCAGTATATACAGAAAACCAACTACAACTGACACACTAATACACAACTCCTCCAATCACCCAATACAACACAAACTAGCTGCCTTCAGAACCATGATACATACTTAACAACATCCCCCTAGATGAAAAAGACTACAAAGACGAACTAAACACGATAAAATATCTAACAGAATCTAACGGATACGACAGAACAATAGTCAATAAACTCCTACACAAAACAAACAACAGACAAAGACAGAAAACAACAAATTCATAACACTAACATACATCAACAAACAAACTGAAAAAATAGCCCACAAATTCAAAAAAGCAGGATACAGAATCGCTTACAAAACTACTAACAAAACAGAACACACACTATCAAAACACACACACACAAAGCACAAAACAAATTCGATCTACCTGGTGTTTACAAACTAAAGTGCTCAAATTGCAACAAATTCTACATAGGCCAGACAGGACGTAGCTTCAAACAAAGATACTTTGAACACACAAAGGCACTACACTCCACTACAGAATCCACCTTTGCAAACCACCTCATTGAAGCAAACCACGCATACAAAAACATCGACAATAACATGGACATTCTACACGTACACACAAAAGGCCGAAAACTAGACACTCTAGAACAATTGGAAATATACAAACACACGAAAACAAATAAAAACGACAACCTAAACGAACAGACACAATTCAAATTGCACGCATTATTCGAACGTATCTCACCCTACACACACAACATCGATCTTTCGAAAATCGATTCCGTCGCCCACAACAGGACAGACAGTGCTACCAGTGGCAACCTCTGAAGAAGCTTTTTAAAAGTGAAAACCAGTTCAGGTTGTAAGGTAAAACTTTATGTTTTTACTCATTAAAAACTTTGTGTTCCGAGTCGTTAGTGAAATAGTTATATATAGAAGGAAATATTTGGAAAGTTTTGAAATGTGCCTGTGAGGAAAATGGAGTAGATTAATTTGAGAAAGATGATAATAAGTGATGAAGTATTAAGAAGAAGAATTAGTGAAACCAAATTTGTTGCAGCTAGTACTATAGAAAGAGGAAAGTACAGTGGATAGGTAACATCTTGCGAAAGGACCGTTACCAAAATTAATATAGAAGGAAAGATTTTAGGTAAGAGAAGAAGAGATAGAAGGTATGGTATGTTGGTAGATTTGATGATGGGGGAAATTTCGGTTATCTTAAAGATGCAGTGTAGAAATGAACAGCATGGAGGAAATAGTTTAGCTGAACATTATGTTTAGACAGAATCAGAATCTTGTGTGTCCACGTGTCCCAAGTATGCTAACTTTTAACTTGTATCCCAAATTGTGTGTCCACGCACATATTCACACACTTCATAACATGATTTTTGGAGTGTTTGTTTGGGAACCTGTAATTCATTCAAATTTTTTACTCATTTCTGTCATAAAACAAGTACGTCAATTTAATTTCATGTGTTACAAATTTTACAAATATGAATCACAAAAGCAAAGCTTTAAAAAATCCATATATTTAACAATAATAGGGTCTGAAGGAAATGGAAGAAAATTTGTCCCAGTTTCCTGGTATTGTTTATTTTATTTATATTGTAATGTGCCGAATTAACAAAAGCTCTGGAATTACGGTACGGTGACCAGCATTTGTGAGAAGTGTACCATGTTCAACTTAAAGCAAGGCGACAGGGTTCAGGGGAGAGCCTTCAAGAGTTTGAAGCGAATGTCATCAGCAACTGGAATTGGAAGTACCATTGATCTCACACTGGTCACTGGTGAACCTCTTAGTAGAGTGACAAGTTGGAGGATCGGGAAAGATTTTGCCAGCGATCACCTGGTAGTTATCACATCAATGGTATTCAACAACATTGTCACGCATGGTGCACATTCGCAAACAAAATAGAAGATAAGGGATGCAAATTGGAGCCTTTATAGATAAATGCTTAAAGAACAAACAACTGCAATCGAATTAGTGAACCTTGAAACAACTAAGAAATTGAATGATGTGGCAGCAGAATCTAGCATCCCAAAAAGGAAGAACGGAAACAAAATAAGGAACCCAGGGTTCAACGTATGGTGGAACAGCACAACAGCCTGCCTTACTAAAGCAAGACAACGAGCAAGAAGAAAATGGCAATGCTCTAACACAACCCAAAAAGAAGTTCTCTACAACTGGGCAACTGCAATGGCTAAAAAAGCAATACTCAAAGCAAAAAAACTTCATGGAAGAGCTTTGTGGGGAAATCACGCATAACACCCCAACAGCCATAGTGTGGAGGAGATTCAAGGCCATTGAGGGCAAATCATACGATCCAATCCAGCACATACGAGATGATTGCAGCAACCTCATAATGGACCCAGCTGACATTGCCAACTTATTCAGTAAAGCATATGCAGAGAAGTCTGGACAAGCAATCCCATGGCCTAAAACTATGACAATGGAGGAGCAATTCTTGACGTGTAACTTTGAACACCTTTGCTACATTGGGGGTGATCTGGATAATTAATTTACCCAGACAGAAATAGAGCTGGCTATCAGAACTTTAAAAGACTCCACACCTCCAAATACATAACAGCATGTTCCGGAACGCACCCACTGAATTTATTAATGTTGTTTTGAAGTACTTCAACAGCATCTGGAAGACTGGACAATACCCTGGTGAATGGAAAAATGCGACCATAATTCCAATACTGAAACCCCAAAAAGATAATCAAAACATATGCTCATACAGACCAATAGCCCTAACATCATGCTACGGCAAACTTATGGAATTTATAGTCAACAACAGACTGACCTGGAAACTGGAGCAGGAGAATCTCCTTAACCCTGTACAGTTTGGCTTCAGACCACAAAGAGGCACCAATGATCCTCTGCTCGCATTTACAGAGGATGTATATGCTAACACCAAAAGAAAAATGTTACTCTTGCAGCGATGATAGTTTTGAAGCAGCGTTCGATAAAATATCGCACTCTACAATACTGCTGCAATTGATGAAGATGGGCATCAAGGGTAGAATGCTAAAATTTATAGGGAACTTTTTACAGGGTAGAACAATTCAGACTGTTATAAACAGCACAGTGTCAACAAAAATTGAAATATATAATGGTATCCCACAAGGATCTGTGCTAAGCCCAACCTTATTTAACGTAGCTCTCCATGACATCAACAAAAATTTGAACAGAACCATAAAGATGAGCATCTATGCAGATGATGTGACTGTATGGACACCCCATGCAGACCCTTATCATGCAAACACTAATCTTCAAGAAGCAATTAATGAAATAGTAACATGGACAAACAAGTGGGGCCTGAAAATATCAAGTGAAAAAACAAAATGCTGCACCTTCACTACCAGACACTCCTTAAAAGCATTCAAGCTGAAGCTTACCCTCTCTGAAGAGAATATAAAATACAACAAGCACCCTAAAATACTGGGCAGAACTTTGGATCCCAAACTCTTGTGGAGCCAGCACATAAGCACTTTGCTGGACAGCACCATGAAACGAATAAACATCCTCAAGGTTTTCTCAAACAGGAATTGGGGAGCAGACACAATTATCCTGCGTCAGTTCTACCTGGGATACATACTACCCAAGATGACATATTCCTGTGAAGTATGGGGAGGCTTAGCTGCACTACACCAGAAAAAAATAGAAAAACTCCAAAACTGTGTCTTACGAATATGCCTGGGTTGCCCGAGGACTTCACCAGTGGAAGCTATGGAAGCTGAACTCAATATAGAACCTCTGGATGTATACATAAACAAAAGAATAGGTAAAGTCAGTCTGAAATTTAGAACAATAACCATGGAGCATCCATTACAGAAAATTAATCCAGCAATGAATCAGAAAAGATCCTTTTTATACAAAAGCAAAATCCTGCTTTCGGATGGCAATAACCAACCTCAAAAAATCCCTCCAGTAAATGAAACACCCCCTTGGCAGTGGATGCAACCAACAATAAGAACTACATTAGAAGACAGCGTAAAAAAAACAAAACAGTTCTGCGTGCTATAGCACAACAAATAATAGCGGAAAACTACAACCAATATGTCCATATCTATACGGATGGATCACTGGATACACAAGGAAAGAGGACGGAGGCAGGATATTTCATTCCTAGTACACAGAAATCCTTCCTTGTACCGGCCAACTCCTGTTCAAGTGTTGACACTGAGCTTCTGGCAATCAATGCAGCACTGACGTGCTGCCTCACCTTACACAGTAAAAAAGTATGTATCTTCACAGATTCACAGGCAGTGATACTGTTACTGCAACAATATAAACCATCACCATACTATTTCAGAACAGTTCACATATTCCACATAATCAAAAAACTGGAAATCAGCCAAATTAAGTTAACTTTACAATGGATACCCGGCCACGTAGATATTGCCAGTAATGAAAAAGCGGACAGGATGGCTAAGGACCCAACTATGCTGTTGCCACCGGAGGAAAGTGTAATATCACTCCTGGCTGCTACTTCGGATTTCAGCAGAAGACTCATGGAGACATGGAAGAACGCATTTTTAAACTCCACCAAAGGTTCAACATACAAACAGCAAGTCAGTGCATGGGATGTCTCCATATATAGAAACATCCCTAGGAGCGTTCAAACGTTCAAGGCTCCAGAGGAAGGCTTGGCCATATTGTGACCCAGTCATACTTATACAGATTCAACCTGGCCCAGGCCGCTACCTGTCTGCTGTGTCATCTGCATGAGGAAACCTTACAGCACATATTGGTGGATTGCCGGACAGACATCCCAGGAGTGCCGAGACTGAGGGGATTTGGTATGGACGCAATACTGAACGACAACTCATATTGGGCAGTGGCAGAGAGGATCTACAGGACACATTGTGTCATCGGAGAACAATCCGGAACCACGTAATAAGAAGAAGAAGAAGAAACCCTATAATGAACGGACATGAAGATGAAGTTCACCCTTTATCCCACAGCGACGTTACCTCGTGTAATTTGGAGTAGTATCGGCAAATGGCCTAACTTGACTCGTCACAGAAGGGATCAAATAATTAAAAACGGCCCAAAAAAATTGACGGTCTGGATTCAAGATTTCCTGTTAACTTAACAAAATCCGATTCAAAAGGATCGAGAAACAGAAAATTCTCACTGTTTCACTGCAATAGAAAACTGCCCAATAATGAAAAATTGTGTCGGAGATATTTGCAATATTCTGAGTCAAAGAACAGAGTCTATTGTTTTAGTTGTAAGTTATTTGGGAATACCCGCTCTCAATTAGGGCAGAACGGTATCAACAATTGGAAACATATAGGGGATTATTTAAAAGATCATGAAACTTCAAGTGAGCACTACACATGTTACAGCAAATGGGTTGATGACGAAAAAAATATTCGTTGTCAAACGGATTTCACTATCACTTCAATTGATAGTGAAGTTGAAAAATTGTTAAAAAAAGAGGTAGATTACTGGAAAAAAGTTTTAGAATGTCTAATTGCAATAACGGTATTTTTATCTGAACATAACCTGGCATTCCGAGGAAGTAATGACCAGTTATTTGCAAAAAGTGATGAAATTTTTGGGACTTGTTGAGTTACTTGGAAAGTACTATGTAGTTATGTCTGAACACATTAGAAAAATTAAATCTAATGAAATCCATGATCATTATTTGGGTAAAACAATCCAAAATGAGTTGACTAGTTTGCTTGGGTCTGAAATAAAAAATTATATCATTGAAAGACCAAGCCAAGTACTTTTCACAAATATTAGAATGTACACCCGATATCAGCCACCAAGAACAATTGTCATTTACAATTCGTTTTGTTGAATGTACTGCAACAAATGTTCAAGTAAAAGAGCATTTCTTGTCATTTTTTTCCTATTCATGACACTACTGGAGAAGGTTTGACAACGGCCCTTTTGAAAGGAATTGAAGGGACCTGTGGGTTAGACATGAAAAATTGTAGGGGCAAGGTTACGATAATGGAGGCAACATGACTGGAAAATATAAAGGAGTGCAGTAAAGAATTTTGTCAATGTTTCCTAAAGCTTTTTTCAATCCTTGTGGATGTCATTTACTTAACATAGTAATTGGAGATGCTGTTGCTTCATCTGTAAAAAATATTTCTTTGTTTGGAGTTTTACGTCTCTACGTCCTGTTTTCATCATCTACTAAAAGTTGGAAAATACTCAAGGATAGTCAGTTAACTCTTACTGTCAAAGAGGTCTGTGAAACTAGATTGGAGTGTAGAATTAACAGCATAAAGGCAGTCAGGTATCAAATGGTTGAAGTTTGTGAAGCGCTACAGGCAATGCAAGAGGAACTCATTGATCCAAAAGTGACATCTGAAGCCAAATCATTGGAAAACAATTTAACATCTTTTGACTTCATTGTCTCCCTTGTTGTTTGGCATGATATATTATTTCAAGTAAAATTGGTCAGCAATAACATGCAAAACGCCAACAGTGACTTATCAACAGTTACACATCTTCTTGGAAAGAGCCAAACATTTTTAAAAGAATATCGTGAAACTGGATGCGCAGGAGCTGTAGCAGCAGCCAAAGACATAGCTGAAGACTTGAAAACTGAAGCTGTTTACAAGAAGCAGCCTGAGAGAAAGAAACAAACGGCAATTTGATTATGAGTCCCGAGACGAAGCCCCAACAGATTCAGAGCAGTTTTTTAAAACAGTTGTCTTTTACCCGCTTATAGATCAGGCTCTGAAATCCATCAAACAGCATTTTACACAACTTGAGACTCATAACCAGCATTGGGGTTTTTTGTACAACGTGCAAACTCTCCCAGAATCCGAAATCTTGAAACCAAAATGTTTGAATCTTCAAAAAGTTCTTCAAGGTGAAGATAACTTAGGAGAAAGTGACATCGATGGCAACCACCTTTTGAGGAGCTTAAACATCTGGGTGTATTTCTGAAGAACTCTGAGATAAAAACTCCTGTTCAAACTTTGCAAACTTAATTCAAAAAGTAACACGATTGATAATATATGGATTACATTGAGGGTTCTTTTAACAATTCTTGTCACGGTTGCTAGTGGAGAACGCAGTTTCAGTAGCTCAAATTAATTAAAACTTACTTATGCTCTACAGTGATGCAAGACCGCCTATCATCTCTGGCAACAATTTCTATTGAAAATGACATTGCAAACCAGTTAGATTTAACGAAAATTGTTAAAATGTTTGCTGAAGCAAAAGCAAGGAGAAACAATTTTAACTAAGCATTCAAAAACCAAAATATGTTTTTTTATTTTTAAAGAAAAACTTTAATGCAATAAATCTTGGTGTGACATTTTTAGGAAAATAAACTTTACATGTGAAAAGACATTTTTGTTTTAATAATATCTGTATATATACTTATGATAAGAAGAAATGTACAATGACTGAATTAAAATTATAGGAAACTGTTTGAAATTTATTCTTTTTATTTGATGTATTCCACTCGCATTGAGCGTCTATGTGAAACACTTATACAGGTGAGTCAAGTTACAGCTTTATTAAGTTAAATTTAAAAAACAGGCCTTAGTGATAGTTAATGGGTTTCAAGAAAAATAAACAAATATTTGTTTACATTTGAAAAGTTATGTAGTATAAAACTTTAAATTTTTTAAATAATTTCATGTAGACCTACAGAATAGGTTTTTTATGTGTAGGGCTTAACCGCTGCTACTATATGTATATATACCGGTATACTATATTTTATAGTATAAAATAGTAATGATAAAACTTTTAAAGTATAATGTATTAAATTAGTACTGATAAGAAAATAAGCATCATGATTTTTGGGGGGGGGGGAATTGTGTCTCGGCCCGGTCAGACCTAAAGGTTTGGGCCGGCCCTGTAAATACATACAGGGAAATTTGATTTATTCAAGTTCAATGGTTTACACCCATTCTTAAAAAATTAAGAGATAAGTTTGTGCGAGCCCCATAGTCCACGGGTCCCCCCACATTGCAGGCCCTGTGGGCCTGGCAGTTATGCCATTGAACACAAAAGAGATTTATCAGCAGAAGATTATATTGAAAAACATCTGGGATTTAGTCTCTGTGATTCCAAAGCTTTAAAAACTCATCTCCGTAATAACAATGAAGTACAAAAGATGATAATCAGATTTTGATGTTCCCACTATAGATAACAAAGACATTGTCTTCAAAGGATGTTTGTTTTAAAGCTTTGTTCTTGTTTACTCAATAGTATAGTAACAGATGCACAAAAGAATAACGTCAGTAGGATGTTTAACAGGTTCACATTAATTCTGTTGTTCACATCTGGCAACTGATTTTGTTTTATTCTTAGAGTACTGCATTTTGTTGTTGTTCCTAGGGCCTATTTAAAGAATACAAGAAAGCCATTCACTGTAATAGGTATTAAGAGTACTACAAACCCACAACACAGCTGAAGATCACACATGTGTTCCGAAGTCAATTTGTGACACGTGCTGTTTATTAGTTGTACAAATAGAACCGAAAAGTCTGCCAGTTTAATTAAAGGAGATTGGCAATCATTCGAATGTATTTTGGTGTAAATCAGCAGATTTCTGTTTGTTTACTCTGAACAAGAGTATTTGTTTTGGAATTTGCTAACATTAGGTATTCAGGTGTACAATAATAAAGAAGCCCTTGCTATTTCTTTTCACAAAAGATTACATCAGATTTCCTCTTATAGTTATTATATATACAATTGTAAAAATTTTATATTAATTTGTTTACTCAATGGTAGGTTGTAGATGATGAACTTTTGCAAAATGAGGGAGGAGAACTTTCACGCCTTTGGGAGTGTTAGGTTTGCCATTTGTACATTGCATATCGTGTGGATACATCATGGAAAATAATAGGTTGAGGAATGTTTGTGGTAACATTGAATATTATGTAAGTCAACTTATAGAGAACAGAAAGTATTGTTTACATTGTGATTTAGGAATTAATTTTTAAGAAAAGCGATACTTGTGATGTTATCCTAACAAACTGAAACAATTGTCACCCTGGTGCTCACCAATGCTAATAAAGATAGAAACGTTATTTTAATGGTGTAAAATGAACATGATTGAAATCATTCAATTGTTTTCATACTTGTATTTATAAAATACATGGGGAAGCAATATTTCATGTTTAAATAAAAAATAAGGCATGAATGGAAGAATATGAGTGTTATAAGTGAATATTTTTATTATAAATATCTTTTGTATAAGAAAAATTGTCATGCAGGAACTGAGTACATGTGGTATAGGTTAACAGTTAACTTATCTGTGATGATAATTTTAATTAATTAAATTTACTATTAATAACTGCAGTAGGTCTTCTACTTTCAGACATTTGATTTTCGCACATTTTGCTCTTTCAGACATTCAAAAGCGATAACCTTTATTCAAGTTTCATTTTTCAGGTTTGGACATTCGAATACTGATGGGGATGTGAGGAAATGAATAAGCGTTAAGACAAGTGCACATATTCATTATTATTCATTAGCATTACAGTAATGGATTTTCATAATGAATGCTAGTTTATTGATATAAAGAATGCAAAGTATTAAAGTAATTAACTTTCTTATATAACAAGACTATGCTGCAGGCTGTTTTCCAAACATTGCTTATAAATTTTTACTAATATAGAAAAATGACTAATTTAACATGTTACTGTACTATGTATTTTTGGTAGTAAGAGTGGTCATGTGATGTAAATTTGAGTGAGAATAAATCCAATTAGATTATAGTACAGTGCATTACAGTTCATAGAACCAATCCTACTAACTTACATGCACAGTACGCCTGCAGTACTCGACTTTTGGACAATTCAAGTTTTGGACAATTCGAGTTTTGAACACGTTTTCGGGACCACATTATGTTCAGAAGTTGAGGACCCACTGTAATAAATTTTTTTATAATAAAATAAATGAAAATAATAATTAAGTTAATTGTAATTAAATTTTTTTGTGATTCTATTAAAAATTCAATAAACAGTATAGTTGATATTCACAAAAATATGATTACAAATTGGGAAGAATATGTTTTTGTTTTCAGAGCACCCTTTTGGGTGTATCCTCGGAAAAGTAATTCTATTGGGATCCATGATTATGGTGCATACAAAGCTTTGTTTTCAATGAAGAGAAGTGAATGGTTTTCTACTTGAACTCTAGCAGGCTAGGCTTTGCTGTGGTGAAGAGCTACAGTAAGGTTTTTGTATTGAATCCTTTTGAAGTAAACCAGCAAGCAGATGAGAGAAGAAGAGTCTGCTAAGGTGTATATTCTTGATCTAAATGGTATAAACCACAATGGAGGTGTGGAAGTGGAAGTGAAGGAACTTTAGTATGCCAATGACTGCAGAGACCTGCTGAATTAGATGACTAATTCCTGGCGCAGGGAGTGTTTTCATCTGTGATAGGAGCAACTTTCTAGTGTATGTGCTGTCCAAAATAAAAATCCCTGATTCCTCAGCTAGAGGACTGAACAGTTGATAATAAAGTATTCTTCATTTATGTTCATTATATGTATAAGTAAAATTTTGTTCAATCCATATATGGAATAGATGGAAGTCAATTAATAAACTAGTAAATGAAGAAGTTAGGCGGATTTCCTGTTTCCCAGTATTATACAATGTATGTACATGTACATTTATTCCTTATGCAAATGGAAAGTTCTGTGTGTATGGATGATTCAAGTTGATGGAGTCACTCTATTAAGTTTAGTTGTATATTATGCAGTTAATATAGCGATTTTGGCTTAAGAATTTGTTAAAACCCTTCTAATTTCCATGGAATGTCACTAGAGTCAGCTGCATGGAAGTAGTATCGTCAAGGTCACTCACTTTCACTGCTTCTCCCTGTCACCTCCACGCCCCTCGCCCAGCGTTGTTGCCGGCTAGTACAGTGTGTAGCGTTTTAGCAGTGTTACGAAAACAAATTTCATACATCCACATTATATTCTTCGTTTCAAATTTATTTATGCGTATCGCGTAAATGAATTTGTTTTATCAGGAATAATTAGTTGTGGGTAACACTACTCAGTTAAATTCTGGGCGCCAGTATTTGAGCTCTAAAAATTTGTGTGAGTCGGCAACATATTTTTTGTTGTCGCGTAAATATCTACAGAATTTCTATCTTTGCGTTTCTTCTGTTTCTTTGGCTTTTTTTTTGTTACGATTTGCAGTTCTCTGAAACTACTATTTATACTGCGCTGGTTTTTCTTATGTTAGAATCTAAACCTTTTAGCAATACACACCCTAACTTTACGAAGTACCATTAGGTCAGTTATTTTGTGATTTCCGTACAGTGCACTTACTTATTAAAGTTTTACTGTTTTCTTCATGGGCGGTTATCCTACAGACTGACAGTTGTCTGAGAACGCTGACCTTGCCTGCTGTTGTCGCTTTAATTTTTTCATACTCACGGTCTTTTCCCTTTTGTAAATTAATCTGTTTTTGTTCTCTACACGGTCATTCCTAAGCCATATGGTTCGGAAGTTCTGTTAGGTATATGTACACATTTGGTATGCACATTGCGTATACCCTGTCGGCATGTCTTTTCAGTAAATATTGCTGTCTGACACTTTTATGAATGCCTTTGTCATTTTACAATCCCCTCAAAAATGTGTATGTTTACTGCCCGCGCTACTACCTTTCTTCCGTTGCACAAAGATAAATAGGACTGAGCAATTTCTGTAAACAAAATTGTCGCTGTTGTGACAAAAGCCAATCCCATTTCAGTTACAGTACCCCATTCCAAGTAGGTTGGGTGGACGAGGTGAGGAAGAGACGAATTAGCAACAAACATCCAAAATATTTATCGTCCTTAGTATTGTTGACAGACATTTTGTGCGTTTCATGTGAACGGTTGACGTCTTTATTGTAGACAGTCTGTGTATTAGTTTATTTCAAGAATTTGTATTTATTATGAGTGATATTGAGGAACAGTATCCTACATTTAGTTCGAGTACAAGCAGCGGTGGTGTACGTGCGGGCCGAGAGGACATTAGAAAACAAAGTAAAGTCATCATAGCAAACGTTTACAAGTTTTTTAAAAATCTTGCGTATAATGAAGAAGCCAGGAGGAACATAAACTTTGCACAAGTTCGAAAATTGACAGCGGAAGCTTGTGGCATTTCTGAACAGTCGGTGCAACGTATTAGCAATACCGTTGCTTCGGCAGATGATCAAGGCGTGAGTGTTGTGTTCAGTTCTCCAAGGAAAGGGTATAAACGGGAACACAAAAACACTGAACTGGACGATTTTAATAAACAAATAGTCCGCAGGACCGTACTAGAATATTACGACCGAGGGGAATACCCCACTGCAAGCAAAATTCGAGCTGATCTCTGTCAGAAAATCAATTATTCTGGTTCAGAAGCCTCCGTACTTCGCCTTCTGAAAGTGCTTGGTTTTAAATTTAAGAAGTGCAACGATGGACGAAAATTTTTAATGGAGCGCAGAGACATTGCTGCCTTGAGAGCGAAGTTTTTGAGAACCATGCATATACATCGTACGGAGGACAACAGGCCTATAATTTATTTGGATGAAACCTGGATATCACAGAATCATACGAATAAATACATCTGGCAAGACTCCAGAGGGAACGGTGGGCTGAAAGTACCTACTGGTAGAGGTGGCCGGCTGATTATTGCACATGCTGGATCCGCAAGTACAGGTTTCATAGCAGGTGCCAAACTTGTCTTTCGTGGCAGTAAGCATTCAGCTGCATCTGACTACCACACAGAAATGAATGCTGAAGTTTTTAAGACCTGGTTTGTTGGTATGTTGCGCTCCTTGGAAGAAGGCTCTGTCATCGTGATGGATAATGCCAGCTATCATTCTGTACAAATAGATAAACCACCATGTTCAAACTGGCGTAAAGCGGATATCATGGAGTGGCTGCGTAAGAAGAGAATTTCATTTTCCACAGCTGAAACCAGGGATGAACTTCTTTCTAAAGAAGAGATCCGAACGGCCAAGAAGACGTACGAATTGGATCAACTGGCAAATGAAATGGGACATACAGTAGTGCGCCTGCCACCATATCATTGTCAGTATAATCCGATCGAGCTGATATGGGCCCAAGTTAAACGGTATGTTGCAAACAAGAATACGACTTTCAGATTGGCTGATATTGAACAACTTGCACACGAAGCTTTGGACAGGATAACTCAGGAAGACTGGGAGAAGTGCGTAAGACATGCGGAGGCACTACAAGAAGCCGATTACTCAAAGCAGTGCACGAGAGACACCACAGTGGAGCCCTTCATCATACACTTACGTGTGAGTAGTGACAGCGAACCTGAGTCCAGTGAATCCGAAGACGAATACTGCAGGAGTGTTAAAAAGTGTATATAGGTGGTAAACGTGTCTATAGCGAAGCGTAGTATTTTCTATTTTATTGAAACATAAAAAACCGTGTGTGCGTGTTTTCTTCAGGAGTGTTATGAATGTGCTCTGTGCTATCACTTTGCAAAGTGATAATTGTGTGACTAACCCTATTTAAGGTGAGTTTTTCAACATACTGCTTATTTATAATAGTCATAAGGAATTCTATAGTTCATAAAATTAGGAAAATTTTAATTATAAAATTAGTAAGGACAATGCATAAAATATAGAATTATAAATTTAAATTCTATATTTAAAGATTTAAGTTAAAATATATATATATATAAATAAATAAGGAATTTTAAATTGATTTCATGAGACATTTGTATTTGTTGTTTATAAAATTATCCTTATTTTCTTAAGAAATCCAATTCGTTTCACGTTTATACATACCATTATTTTTATGCTACTTGTGCATGTAACATCTTATAGTATAGTTCTAATTTTTTTACTTAATTATTAATAAGCAGCGCAGGAAATAAAAATAGAATATTTTTCTGAGTCACGAATAGTGCGGTGTCTTCAATAATTAAATGGGGCAAGCTTAAGACACAGGATGCGTATAAAATTCGTTCAAACAAACTATAGCTGACGCGTCGAATTGAATGTTATGTATAAGATACGGAAATTAATTGTTAATTAATTATTAACAATATATTAATTGTGATGTAATTATTATTAAGAATTATTGACAATGTAACAATGTACTCTAATGCATGTATTACAAACTTTCTCACTTTGTTATATTCTTTACATTAAGTAGGCTTACTTACTAGTGTAGCATTTTTCGGAAGAAAGGGAAACTGTTGCTTAGTGGCAACGCTGTAAGTAAGCGGTGTGACCTTGACGATACTAGTTCCATGCAGCTGACTTTTTCTAGTTAAGTTCACAAAATAAATAAATAAATAAATAAACCTCCGCTCCACAGTCCGTTAAGGACCAAGGCGTACTGCGCGGTTTTTGTGTTAGTGTGACGGTGTATGGCTAGTACTACGCGCCACCAGCCGCTAGTTGCGGTATTTACGGCCAGGAGGCGGCGCTGTTATCTCAGTGCCTACTCAGTTTGCCTCACGACGCTGAGTGCACGCCGTATGGAGCCTCCGCCGGGAATCGAACCCGGGACCACGAGCGCGTCAATCGCCCGCGTTAGCCACTAGACCACCTGGGGGCTCGAAGTTCACAAAAGAAAACAAAAAATATGATTTTAAGAGGAAAGGATCAAATCAGGAGGAAAAAATACGGTTAATTGAATAAGTAACACGTTGTAATTGTCTTGGAAGCAAAATTTCTTACAATTGCAGTAAGATTGTGACTAATTTTAAATGTAACTGTAATTTATATTTAGTAATGTAATAACTATAATTTAATGCAATGTAAATGTAAATGTGATTGTAATTTCGGTAAATGTGATTACGTATTTATATGGCATAAGTAAACAGGAAATTATGAAGCCAAATGAATCCATGTACTTTGATAATCTTCCTTAGATTGTGTTATTATTTCCACAAGAACGCGTTACAAAGAATATATTGAGGACAGAAAGTTATATTCAGTTTGTGGAAATGAAATTTCTTTATGTGATAGACTTATATAGATATACAGGCAGACTGAGAATTGTCGTTACAAACATAAATTGACAATTTTTAGTAGTCATTTTGTGAAGTGACAGTTAACAACAAAAACACAATTTTTCAACATACAGAATGGACAAAAAGTGGCAGACTACTTAAAAAAAAAGAATATATAAATCAGAGGGTTGAGGCCAGTGATATAACTGATGGGCCAGCAGTGCAGGGATCCCAGTATTAAGGGGGCCAATATAAGTTGTTATATTTTGAAGTTTAGTAACTTGAATAAACCTTTTTTATAGTTTTTCACTTAACAATAATTACTTAAGCACTTGTGTTTTGATAAAGTGATTAACAAAGTGGTGTACAGAACTCTCTATTCAGATATACTATTTAGACCAATAGCAGAAAAAAATAGAGACTATCTACTGATATAAAATCTAGAGTCACAAAATATTTATAAAGATGAATGGGAGAGATATTTAATTGTTTCTACTAAGCTGTGGTATCTTCATGGCTGTTTGGATGAGGAAGGGGGTTGCTTTTACTGAGTATGTGTTCTTATTTGTCGTTAACCACTACCTACTATACTGGGTATCAGTGGAAAAGCATGGATTGATAATGCACAAGTGGCCGCCGTTTGTAAGCAGCTGGAAAGCAGTTCCTCCGGTTCACTTAGTTACAACTCCCTCCAGTTGTAACTTTAACAGTTACAATTTTGACTTAACTTCAGGGCGCAGCAAACATATCTTAATGCCTGCCTATGCACATCTGTGACAGTATGTTTTGAATATACACTTCCTTCATCTTGCTGACTACACTATTTTCCATACCAATATATTTGAAACATGTAACTAAATATTAGCAACACCATTAAAAAAAAAATAAACTAGTTACTTTATGGTATAAAGTTATTAAGTATGTTAAATGATGTAACCTACATAACGTCATATATCACCACAAAAAATAACAAAATTGGGTACCATAAAGTAGTTCTAACTAAATGAGTAATTATGCTGCAATAGAGCCACATGGAGTGGTAGAAGACTACACACTCCAAAAGTAGACAATAAATAGAGAAAAATAGATTAACAGATTAACATAACAGTCATCCATTATAGTACAATGAAAACACTACAGTGGCTGCAGCCTATTAAGCCACTGTAAGGATACTGTATGGACTTCCCTCTAGATTAAAACATTCAGATCTCTGCTGGAGAGACAATGAACTCCGTACGCATTTGCTACACAGCCCAGTCAGGCAGTGCAAATGGACGAGCAGTATTTATGAGCATAATTAATAACTTATACCACTGTCCATTGTCTGTTGATTAATATTATTTCATTTTATTCACTTTTAGAATGTAATACTGATGCACTGGTATAGAAAAGTTAGTGAATTTAACAATAAAATACTTTCTTTTAACATAATTTTTTTATTTGTAGGTGGCACTTACATAGCATATATAGATACTTTACCACTGCTGAGTATCTTCCACAACAGCTGCTCATCCCCTGCTAAACTGAGTCCTTACTAGACTTTTGACAGTGTAGATACTTTTGTAGCAGAAAGGACATTTGTCCTTGTCAACATAGCCTTTTTGGGGCTGCAAAGAAAATTTACTTTCAAACAGTCTATCAAGAGCAACAGAGACTGTTTTATAAAATGTTAAACTTTCAGGATTAACTATTGGGCCTAAAAAAAATTGAGTACTGATCAAAAAGTGTGTAGATACACTGGTTGAATTTGGAAGAAAAAATCTTCCAACATAATTGAACCAAGAAAAGAAGATCCTAGTGTTTGAAGGAATAGATAAAACAAAAGCTTATACTTTACTGCAGGATATAGTTCTGACTGTAGTGTTAGAAATGATAAAGCTGGAGTAACTTAAATGGACAGATCATATTGTATGGTAATTCCAGGAGAGATGGAGCAGTCATCATAGTTCCACTGTTTTCTATCAGATTGCACTGTTGTATAGCAAAATTGAAAGTTAAGAGCATGGGAATGCGTGAAAGGCTTATGGTCAGAGGAAAATGATGATGTGGTGGGAGTCGCTTTGAGATGCGAGAAGAGAATTGTTGTTATGAGTGTCAGTGAACCCAACATATGAATATTATTTCGAATAGTAACCAAAACTCACGTGCAAGGTTTGTTAGTAATCTGTGTTTTGCTTACCATGAATGCTTGGATTTCGTTGTCCATGACGTGTCCGTTACTTAACTAAGTATAATTAATTCACTAACAACTCGGAACACAAAGTTTTTTATAGGCAAAAACATAAAAGTTTTACCTTATAGCATGAACTGGTTTTTGCTTTTAAAAAGCTTCTTCAGAAGCTTCAGAGCCTCTGAAGAAGCTTTTTAAAAGCGAAAACTGGTTCAGGTTATAAGGTAAAACTTTTACGTTTTTACCCATAAAAAACTTTGTGTTCTGAGTCAGTAGTGAATTAATTATATTTACCATGAATCTCTCTCTCTCTCTCTCTCTCTCTCTCTCTCTCTCTCTCTCTCTCTCTCTCTCTCTCTCTCTCTCTCTCTCTCTCTCTCTCTGCTATATATCAAATAAACCTATCTTGTTTTTTTTTTTAGTCCTACAATTGTCTGCTGTTGAGAGGTACTACCAGCTCTTATCGGAATGGAATGTCCAAACTATGCACTTGTACACTTCTGCTCCTTAATTACATTCAACTATCTCTGCAGTTTATCATAAGGGGACAACTTCTTCATACCGATATTAGTTACTTGCAAAATCTTTTAATCCTATACAACAAAAATCTGTTTCAAGAAGAGAGAAAAAGCATGTTCTTTTATACAGTCTTTTGGGAAAAGAAAGTCTTTTAAGAACATCTTTTAGGCCCACAAATGTTACAACTCGTAAATGTAACAGATGAATGACAGAGAGATCATTTATGTTTCACCAGGTGGCAAAATAACCTTTTATTGTAAATAAATGGAAAAGTTATAACATGTAATCAAAATTGTAATAATTTTTTTCATTTCAATATTCTACTTCATTTTATTATTACTCAAAACAAAAACGTGCATGCTCACACACACATACACACACTGTTTGTTTTATACTTGTTTATTTTTATTATAAAGGTAAGCAAGATGTTCATAAAATACCTTCAGACTTGCTCAAGTATGTGCGAAATCTAGCATGAATAGTTCCGTTTAAATGATTAAAATGAACTGTAAAACAATAACATAATTAATAATAAACTGAGATAATAATAACAAAATCAAGACTGAAGTAGTACGTAACACAGTAATTAACAACGTAACTGAAACATAACACGCATGTTGGCAACACCTTCACTTGTATAGCAGCTGATTCTCCGTTACCCTCCCGCCGTTCACAATTTCAAAGTGCACTCATCCATGAAACTGCTTTCTGCGCATATGCCTTTAGCTTTCAATTTTGCTATAGCTAGCTATACATGTCTTCATTAGACTGGTGTGGCTGCGAGTGTTAAGAAGCCATTTGTACTTCAGCTGTTGTCTTCTTGTGAATCTGTCTGGTAAATAAAATATTCAGATTTTGGCAAGAGGAAAAATTTGGTTAACTATCAGATTAAGCATTGACTGTCTAATTAAGAACTGGTGATTCTTTCTTATACCGCTGTTTTACACTTGTTTATAGTTCACATAATATGTCCAGTGCACTTGCCACCATGTTTACTGATTTTGAGGCAAGAAAGCCTGCTGTGCCATCTATACCTCACATTTGGGATAGATGGCACACCCCTTTTGGAGAGAGATGGCACTGATTTAATTTCAGTATGTTAGAACTTGAAATCCTTTAAAACAAAAAATTAATTAAATCAAATCCTTATAGACATCATTTTATATTACACTTAATCTTTATGTTATGCTATTCATTTCTCTTACTTGTGAATTTATTATTCATTACTATTCATTTACTATCACTATTCATACTATTCATTCTTTTTGTGAATTTAATATTTTTTAAAGAAATTGCCTTTGATTTTTCAATTTAGCCTCTTAATTATTATTTCACAATAAAATTAAAAAATTCATACTAAATTTTTGTCAGTAGAACTATTGGTATTAATTAATATTTCTGCATTGTTTTCAGAATCGTCATCCCTAGAAAATACCAGTGGAAGCTTGGAGTTACAGTGGGATGAAGAAAACTTGCAGCGAGCTGTGGATCATATTACAGCTGGAGAAATTTCTATACAGGAAGCTGTTAGATCTTACCGCATTCCAGAGAGTATACACTGTGTAGAAGGAAAGCTTCAGATAACACAAAAAATGCTCTTGGATCATAAGGCGTTTTTGGAAGAGATAATGAAAAGCGCTTGGTGATCCACATAAACTGGCTTGTCAGCATGGGGTCTGTGCCTGATCAAAAGGTTGTACATAATACAGGTTATCAGTTTGATGGAAGCCTAAATTTGAAAACACTTTCAACAGAGAGAAAGAAGTAGCAGGCTAAGACTGGTTGTGGTCATTTCTAGACAGAAATCCCGAGCTTAGAGTTAGGGAGTCACAACCTCTATCAGTTGTAAAAAGTCAGGGATTATGTATGAAAGATAATAGAACAGAAAAAATTAACAGAAATGATTAAATTCTACTGAAGAAACTAGCCACTGAGATAATGCAGTAATAAATGAAGCAGATGAGGAGATTAATAAGTGTACAGAATTCTGGGAAAATTACTTTTCAACAAAGACAAAAGATGACTGGATAACTGGATTTCTTGCTCATTGCAAGAAATGGCTGCACGAAAATTGTACTATGTATGGACAACAGTATTTGTGCAATGACTGTAGTAGAAATGAAAAAAGAAAAAAAAAATGTAAAATTTTCAATGTAATGAGTTTTATATGGATTTTACAGAAATATTCTATTTTGATTCACTTTGTATTTTTTTAGTTTTTCAAGTTTTCCTGTAATGTTGACAACTTTTTAAAATGTAAATTTAATATGTTGTTGCATTTAAGTTATAGTTATTTGGTACTATTTTCAGTTACAGTTTTCTGAAATTTTGTATTTGATATTTATACAGTTTAAGAGTAATTATATGTGTATCTATAAGCATCTATTTTTCTTATGCAGTTTTGTATTTACTTCTTAGTTTTATAGATATTTTTTAACTTTTTTTATATTTTAATAATCAATAATATGTTTATGTTTCATATTTGGAAGAAATACCGTTTATTTTAAGTGATAATGATATTTATTTTAAACTGTAGTAATTTTCAAATGAATTAAAAATGTGTACTTGCATATGACTCAGTTTGTTTGGCACACCATTTATCCCATGATGCATGCCAACTTTCCCTAACCTACGGGGAAAAGATTCCCAGACTTGTTTAGAATTATAATAATCAGAATAAAGTTATGTGTATAAGCCTACATAGTAATTATGTCTGTTGACTGAAAGTAAATCTAAAGGAGTGACAATAGTTGGTAAATTCTTGTGAAAGTTAACCTATGAGGACATTGTCATCAGCAGAATCTTAGGTGTATAAGTTACCCAATAAGTAATTATGATGATGGCAATGATGATGATGATGCTGATGCCGACACCACGATGGTGACAAGGATGATGACAACAACAACAACAATAATAAAAATGATGATCATGATCATCATCATTATCGTCACTCCAAGGATTAGGTGTTACTTGACCTGTTCCGGAACCCATTTTCCCTTGGTCGACTAACATTATCTGTCCTGTAGGCTGATATCTTATGGCTAGTATCGGTAGTGTCACTTGGCATGTGATCCAAGTGCTGACTCTATCTCCTCCTATTATCCCTAATCTTCTGCAAATATTTAATTTAAATTATTTTCTAAAGTATTAATTTTTTTCAGATCTAGAAGAGAATACATTTAAACAAAATTTCATTCAGCACCTTAATTTTTTTTCTCCTTAACCAAGTGTAGATTTTTCACTTGTAAAATATGTGAACAACTACTTTTTGACAAACTTCATGAAGGTGTCCATTCTTGTTCATTTCTTAGGCTTCTGTGAACTGTTCCACAGATGCTCAAAGTAGTACTATGCATGAGGGCAAGGAGGATTGTGTGCTCTAATGAAGTTGAGGGTTATGTCAATGTAGGGTTTTCCTTTACTAGACACGGTTACCCCCTCCCCCCCCCAAAAAAAAAGAAAAAACAGACAAAGTGTATCCCACAGTGACTAATCGTTTGTGACCAAATATCCTTTCATGTCATTTATCAGGGTGGCCACTAAACTGTTGGATGGGCCCTGTAAATGCCAAGAAATATTCAGCATCAGAACAATGGATGTAAAGCCACCAAATCGTCTCTCAAAAGGTAAAGGTCAAGGGAGGGTTGGCAGTGCCTTCAGATTGGGCCCATTAGGTAGGGAAAGTAACCATATAGAAGTGACCCTGTTCCTCCAGGTTGGGGTTAATAGCAGGCCAGTAATCTGCCAAGTAAAACATAGGTAATTACAGAACTCACGTAAGCCTCAGAGATTACATAGAATTAATTAAAATACCAGAAATTAACTCTGCTGTACCAGTCTGAGCAGGGGCGTATTTTGGGGGGGGGGAAGGAACTGGACCCACCCAGAGGGTTGTAAAAGTTGACGAATTTTGTTTATCTCTTAATTTTTAGGTTTTTTCCAGCTGTGTACTACTACTATATTATATAACAGCTATATTATATTACATTAATTATAGTAGTAACTATTTGTTAAATATACAAACAGATTTATTTATATACCATTAGTATATACATTTAAAGTATGAAATATAGGAAGTAAATTTAGTCAATAAGAATCCTGTAAACAATGTTTCAATAACGCGTATGTTTGTGTTATTACCACTTACTTTCATGGGGCTGATTTCAGCCACTTTAAAGATAGTAATCTTGATTAGTCTAACTTGTTTTTTTCTTTTGTATGAAGCCGACCTGACCCTGGACTCCTCCCCAGGCCAAATTCTAGATATGTCATGAGTCTGAGTCCTTGGCATCACCATGAACTGGAGGGAGGAGGAGAGATCACACAGAGTAACACCTTGTTAAAAATTGTTGGTTCAGTTGGCTGAGCTTGTGAGTCCCCCTTGCCAGGGGGGTTACGGCGAAGACCACAGTAATGAAGAATGTAAAGCCGATGTGGCAGCCCAACTTTTAAGGTCTGTATAAGCGCTGAGATAGTACATTTTGAAAGAAAAGCCTGCTGGTTTGGAACCAGAGGTAACTAACTTACACAGTGCTCAGAACACATTAGTGGATTTACTGGTAAGACACCAGATTGGTCTTGGCAATGGAAAATGTAATGGACTGAAAAAGGGAAAGAAATGGGTTAGAAACGAACCACAGTATAACAAATAAATGGTGAAAAGTTGTTGAAATTCTGAAAGAAAAACAAGTAGCTCTAGCCTTAATGTTTGAAGTGAAAAAGAAGCTCTAGGCAGTAAGTATGTTACTGGTTATATTATGTTTTATAGTGGGGGAAAACAATATAAAAAGAATGGATGTGAGGAGTTACATTGAGGTGGGAATGGATGGGACACATTGGAGCAGATTGGTGTTGGAAACCAGGGTTCATATTGGGCTGTAGTACTAAACAAGAAGAAACAGTGGAGTAAAACAAAACCAGAGTGCAAGCAAAGGAGTAATTATTTTTATTGCTAGAAGATTAGAAAATAATCTAATTTTTGACTATGTATCTTATAGGATTATTGCCATGAAATTAAGATGTATTCAAGGAAATTTGATGCTTACAGGTGTATACTCAACAGAGAGGGCAAAAATGATAAATTAGAAATTTTTTGTTCCTCTCTTCAAAAAGAATGCTCAGATGGACAGCTTGTTATTGATGGAGACATAATGCAAGAGTGAGTAATGCATAATTCTGTCAGAACTTTTGTTGAAGATATCTTTAACAACAGGGATGTGAGCTAAGACATTGTGTGTCTTTTAACACTTTAAAGATACAAAATATTTCTGTAGGAAGAAGAATATACACAAGTACACGGGGTCTGTGAGAGACTGAAGGTCAGTAATATATTATTTTTCAGCTAACAAGAAATTACAACTGAATGATGTGAGGGTTCACAGGGGGTGTGATTAAAATTAGATTGTAAAATCATTAGTTCTTCTTGTTTGTAAAATTAATAAGATTGTAAGAATATAGTAGTGTTAGGGAGTTGTAGCAAAGATGCTTGTGTTTGGAGCTTGTTAAACTGAATCATAAACTGAGTTAGGATTGTCAAGAAAGTTATAAAGAAAATTTGTGGCCACTTGCTTGGGCGAAAAAGAATTTTAGAAAAAGGAAAGATTTATAAGGTGGACTGACAAAGTTGGTAAAGCCATCTCAGAGAAAATGCATCAAATATTGGGTAACTGTACAGTAGAAAATGAAGAACATTATAGGACAATGTAAAATGTGGTTCAAAAGCTTATTTAGAAAAAGTCATACAATTAATTTTATCAGATATTGTAAAATGGTATAAACAAGGGGACAACAATTTGTTAATAAAGCTTTATGAACTTTGTGCAGTGAAGAGCAAAATACCTTACATTTTTTTATGTTATCGATGAGGGCAAATGAAAAGACACTTTCATATAATGAGGAAGCTCTGTAATATGATATAGAAGAAATCAACAGCAGCAACCTGGATGACTTAACTAGGTAGGAAGTAAAAGAGGTCACCAATGGATCAAAGAATACAAAAGCCTCAATATTAGGTAAAATAAATGTGAAATGACTGAAGACTGTTATATTTTTCTGCATTTTAGACTCCTGAATTTTTACTTCCATATTCCTTAAGGAATGGAAGTATGGTGATGGCAAAAAAAATCGTGTTCGAGATTATTGCAGATTCTGATTCTACTACACTCAAAACATGAAAAAAAGTCGTTTTCCGAAAAGTGTCTGTGTGTCTGTCTGTCTGTCTGTCTGTCTGTCTGTCTGTCTGTCTGTCTGTGTCTATAGATTTTTTTTCTATGGCAAACGATAACTGCCGCAAATTCAAACAGAATCAAATAATTTTTTGCATACAGCTCGGTTTTGCAGAGTTCTCGCGACCTATTGTTTTTGGTGAAGATCGGTTGAGGGAAAGGGGTAGTTTACCTGCAACGGTTTTTTTTTAGCAAGGGAAATTTTGTTTGTTTGGCAAACGATAACAGCCGCAAATTCAAACAGAATCAAATAATGTTTCGCATACAGCCCTGAATTGTAGAGTTCTCAAGACCTATTGTTTTTGGTGAAGATCGGTTAAGGGAAAGGGGTAGTTTACCTGTAACGTTTTATGTTTTAACAAGGGTATTTCCTATGGCAAACGATAACAGCCGCAAATTCAAACGGAATGAAAAGATTATTTGCATACAGCCCTAAATTGTAGAGTTCTCAAGACCTTTTGTTTTTGGTGAAGATCGGTTAAGGGAAAGGGGTAGTTTACCTACAACGTTTTTTTAACAAGGGTATTTTCTATGGCAAACGATAACAGCCGCAAATTCAAACAGAATCAAATAATTTTCTGCATACAGCCCTGATTTGTAGAGTACTCAAGACCTATTGTTTTTGGTGAAGATCGGTTGAGGGGAAGGGGTAGTTTACCAGCAACGTTTTTTATCATGCGTATTTTCTATGGCAAACGACAACTGCCGCAAATTCAAACAGAATCAAATAATTTTTTGCATACAGCCCTGATTTGTAGAGTACTCGCGACCTATTGTTTTTGGTGAAGATCGGTTGAGGGGAAGGGGTAGTTTACCTGCAACGGTTTTTTTTATCAAGGGAAATTTTTTTTTTTTGGCAAACGATAACAGCCGCAAATTCAAACAGAATCAAATAATGTTTCGCATACAGCCCTGAATTGTAGATTTCTCAAGACCTATTGTTTTTGGTGAAGATCGGTTGAGGGAAAGGGGTAGTTTACCTGCAACGTTTTTTTAACAAGGGTATTTTCTATGGCAAACGATAACAGCCGCAAATTCAAACAGAATCAAATAATGTTTTGCATACAGCCCTGATTTGTAGAGTACTCAAGACCTATTGTTTTTGGTGAATATCGGTTAAGGGGAAGGGGTAGTTTACCTGCAACGTTTTTTTATCAAGCGTATTTTCTATGGCAAACGATAACAGCCGCAAATTCAAACAGAATGAAATAATTTTTTGCATACGTCCCTGAATTGTAGAGGTCTCAATGACTTTCGATTTTGGTGAAGATCGGTTAAGGGGAAGGGGTAGTTTACCTGCAACCTTTTACGTTTTAACAAGAGTAAAGTACTTGAAAATTTATTTAAACTTTTTGAAACAATGGTAATTGTTAAAAATAAAATAATTTTGTTGCCAGGCAATAAAATTATAATTTTTTCATTTTAATGTAATATAATATTTTTCATTTAATACAGCAATAAAAAGGCAGGTAAGACACAGCCTGGTTGTTTGGCTGAAAATGATTTTAAATATAAATCTTAGAATATGGAAGTCATGTATGGTTCTCCATACCGATATTTTTAATTTATGTCGGAAACAACATGTAGTTCCAAGGTGTTGGTATATGGCTAAGTTTATGTTGCTTTTTAAGAAAGTTGTCTGAGAGAATAATGAACATTATGGAGAAATTATGTTATCAGATAATGAATATAAAATGTATTCCTATTCATAACAGAAGATTAAGGCTTATAATAAGAATTTAATAGGTAGGTCTAGTCAGTTTTTATGAAGGGATATTGAATAATGGATACTGTTTTACTTCCATATTCCTTAAGGAATGGAAGTATGGTGATGGCAAAAAAAATCGTGTTCGAGATTATTGCAGATTCTGATTCTACTACACTCAAAACATGAAAAAAAGTCGTTTTCCGAAAAGTGTCTGTGTGTCTGTCTGTCTGTCTGTCTGTCTGTCTGTCTGTCTGTCTGTAGATTTTTTACTTCCATATTCCTTAAGGAATGGAAGTATGGTGATGGCAAAAAAAATCGTGTTCGAGATTATTGCAGATTCTGATTCTACTACACTCAAAACATGAAAAAAAGTCGTTTTCCGAAAAGTGTCTGCGTGTGTGTCTGTCTGTCTGTCTGTCTGTCTGTCTGTCTGTCGGTCTGTCTGTAGATTTTTTTCTATGGCAAACGATAACAGCCGCAAATTCAAACAGAATCAAATAATTTTTTGCATACTGCCTTGATTTGCAGAGTACTCGCGACCTATTGTTTTTGGTGAAGATCGGTTTAGGGAAAGGTGTAGTTTACCTGCAACGGTTTTTTTTTATCAAGGGTAATTTTGTTTGTTTGGCAAACGATAACAGCCGCAAATTCAAACAGAATCAAATAATGTTTCGTATACAGCCCTGAATTGTAGAGTTCTCAAGATCTGTTGATTTTGGTACAGATCGGTTAAAGGAAAGGGGTAGTTTACCTGCAACGTTTTATGTTTTAACAAGGGTATTTCCTATGGCAAATGATAACAGCCGCAAATTCAAACATAATCAAATAATGTTTTGCATACTGCCCTGAATTATTGAGTTCTCAAGACCTTTTGGTTTTAGTGAAGATCGGTTAAGGAAAAGGGGTAGTTTACCGGCAACGTTTTATGTTTTAAAAGGGTATTTTTTATGGCAAACGATACGAGCCGCAAATTAAAACAGAATCAAATAAGTGTTTGCATACAGCCCTGATTTCTTGAGTACTAAAGACCTATTGTTTTTGGTGAAGATCGTTTGAGGGAAAGGGGTAGTTTACCAGCAACGTTTTTTTAACTAGGGTATTTCCTATGGCAAACGATAACAGCCGCAAATTCAAACAGTATCAAATAATGTTTTGCAAACAGCCCTGATTTGTAAAGTACTCAAGACCTATTATTTTTGGTAAAGATCGGTTGAGGGAAAGGGGTAGTTTACCTGCAACGTTTTTTTAACTAGGGTATTTTTTATGGCAAACGATAACAGCCGCAAATTCAAACAGAATCAAATAATGTTTTGCAAGCAGCCCTGATTTGTAATGTACTCAAGACCTATTGTTTTTGGTGAAGATCGGTTAAGGGAAAGAGGTAGTTTACCTGCAACGTTTTTTTAACAAGGGTATTTTATATGGCAAACGATAACAGCCGCAAATTCAAACAGAATCAAATAATGTTTTGCATACGTCCCTGAATTGTAGAGGTCTCAAGGACTTTCGATTTTGGTGAAGATCGGTTAAGGGGAAGGGGTAGTTTACCTGCAACCTTTTACGTTTTAACAAGAGTAAAGTACTTGAAAATTTATTTAAACTTTTTCAAACAATGGTAATTGTTAAAAATAAAATAATTTTGTTGCCAGGCAATAAAATTAAAATTTTTTCATTTTAATGTAAATCATGTATAAGAGAAAATATATCGCGCTTGGCAGGCGATATTAAGATTTAAATATAAATCTTAGAATATGGAAGTCATGTATGGTTCTCCATACCGATATTTTTCTATGGCAAACGATAACTGCCGCAAATTCAAACAGAATCAAATAATTTTTTGCATACAGCCCTGGTTTGCAGAGTACTCGCGACCTATTGTTTTTGGTGAAGATCGGTTGAGGGAAAGGGGTAGTTTACCTGCAACGGTTTTTTTTTAGCAAGGGTAATTTTGTTTGTTTGGCAAACGATAACAGCCGCAAATTCAAACAGAATCAAATAATGTTTCGCATACAGCCCTGAAGTGTAGAGTTCTCAAGATCTGTTGATTTTGGTGAAGATCGGTTAAGGGAAAGGGGTAGTTTACCTGTAACGTTTTTTTTTAACAAGGGTATTTCCTATGGCAAACGATAACAGCCGCAAATTCAAACAGAATCAAAAGATTATTTGCATACAGCCCTAAATTGTAGAGTTCTCAAGACCTATTGTTTTTGGTGAAGATCGGTTGAGGGACAGGGGTAGTTTACCTGCAACGTTTTTTTAACAAGGGTATTTTCTATGGCAAACGATAACAGCCGCAAATTCAAACAGAATCAAACAATGTTTTGCATGCAGGCCTGATTTGTAGAGTACTCAAGACCTATTGTTTTTGGTGAAGTTCGGTTGAGGGAAAGGGGTAGTTTACCGGCAACGTTTTTTTAACAAGGGTATTTTCTATGGCAAACGATAACAGCCGCAAATTCAAACAGAATCAAATAATGTTTTGCATACAGCCCTGATTTGTAGAGTACTCAAGACCTGTTGTTTTTGGTGAAGATCGGTTAAGGGAAAGGGGTAGTTTATTTATGTTGTAACACGTTATCGAAAAACAAAGAGATTTAACTTCACTTGCATTCATTGTTTTTACTAAACACCTGATAGTATGGACAGGCAAAAACTAAAGGATATCTTAATTAACAGTGGTTATCCTTTACACCTGGTTCAATCTATTATGAGTGTATAAGGAAATAAGTCAATTTTATTAGATTGGAAATGTCTGTATAAACTAAAGGACGATTAAAAAAAAATCTAATCAAGGTTTAATTCGGGGTTGATGCATTTTGCCAGTAGACTTAATTTGATAACACAATATGTAAACAGAGATTAGTATTTGACACATAGATACAACTGAATCCTAGAACATTATACATGCGAAAAAACAATTTAAGGTTTTGGCAACAAAGACTGAAGTTGTGGCCTTTAAAGGCAAACATCCTGAGAGATCAAAAGGGGAATTAGCCAAGGAAGTACTACTGACTTCTAGAGGGAAAATATCGTTCTTTAAATATTTGGGTTGTGAGATTTGTTTTAACATAGGCAGTGGTGCCCAGAAGGGGGGTGCATGGCGCAAGTTGCACCATCAAATTTTGGGGGGGGGGCATGTTTTTACAGAATTTTTTATGATAAAAGGGGGCAAATAAATATTCTTTTTATTTATATTTTCACTTTCTGAATAAATTGTAAAAATATAGTTTTTCTTGTAACTCAAAACACTTCTACTTTTTTTTGGTTATCTTTATACCACCATTTAAATTTCAAATGTGTGAGCACATGCACCGCCGGGTGCCGTTCAGGTGGCCTGAGGGGATAACTGAAATTGGGAGGGGCATGCACCCTGAACATAGGGATGATGATATGACTATTAAATTAAGTAGATTTAGACACTTATATTTAACTGTTCATAGAGCACTTAAAAACAAGACTAGGGAAGACCCATGATTATTTATTATTTGGCGTTCTGCCCTAAGGCAGGTCTTCAAATGGTAAAAGCTCTCCAAGCTGTCCTGTCGCATGCCAGTCTTTTCGTTTCTTCATAAGACCCTCTGATTTTAATGCTATTTATTAAATTTATTCTTCTACGCCCTCTTCTTTTTTCTCCTTGTATGACACCCTCCATGGCAGTTGTAAACAAGCAGTCTCTTCTTAAACAATGACCTAACCAATTCCTTTTCCTATTTTCTATTACCTTCAGGATTCTTCTCTCTTCCCCTATTATTATTAAAACTTCATCATCCTTACTTTATCAACCCACCTCACTTTTTCCATTGCTCGCCAAACCCACATCTCAAATGCTTCTAATCTTTTATCATCCTCTTTCCTCAGTGTCCATGTCTGCACCATATAAAGCAATGCTCCACACATAACATTTGGCCAACCTTTTCCTTAAATTCTTATTAATTTTGCCACACCGCAGTCTTTTCTTCCCATTAAATGCCTCTTTCGCAATAGCAATTCGTGCTCTAATTTCACGAGTGCAGGACATATCTTCATTTATCAAGCTTCCAAGATATTTAATCACCTCCATCTGTTTCAAGAATCGATTTTCGAAAGATCGATGTTGTGTGTGTGGGGTGAGATATGTTCGAATAATGTGTGTGATTTGAATTGTGTCTGTTCGTTTAGGATGTCGTTTTTATGTGTTTTTCTGTGTTTGTGCATTTCCAATTGTCTAGAGTGTCTAGTTTTCGGCCTTTTGTGTGTACGTGTAGAATGTCCATGTTATTGTCGATGTTTTTGTATGCGTGGTTTGCTTCAATGAGGTGGTTTGCAAAGGTGGATTCTGTAGTGGAGTGTAGTGCCTTTGTGTGTTCAATGTATCTTTGTTTGAAGCTACGTTCTGTCTGGCCTATGTAGAATTTGTTTCAATCTGAGCAATTTAGTCTGTAAACACCAGGTAGATCGAATTTGTTTTGTGCTTTGTGTGTGTGTTTTGATAGTGTATGTTCTGTTTTGTTAGTAATTTTGTATGCGATTCTGTATCCTAATTTTTTGAATTTGTGTACTATTTTTGCAGTTTAGTTGTTGATGTATTGATGTACGTTAGTGTTATGAATTTGTTGTTTTCTGTCTTTGTCTGTTGTTTGTTTTGTGTAGGAGTTTATTGACTATTGTTCTGTAGTATCCGTTGGATTCTGCTAGATATTTTATCGTGTTTAGTTCGTCTTTGTAGTATTTTTGATCTAGTGGGATGTTGTTAAGTCTATGTATCATAGTTCTGAAGGCAGCTACTTTGTGTTGTATTGGGTGATTAGAGGAGTTCTGTATTAGTGTGTCAGTTGTAGTCGGTTTTCTGTATATATTGAATTTGTGCCTGTGTTCAAATTTTGTGATGGAGAGGTCTAAGACTTTGTGTTCCGAGTCGGTAGTGAATTAATTATATTTAATTAAGTGACGGACACGTCATGGACAACGAAATCCAAGAATTCGTAAACCTTTTCAGCCCTGTGGAAGAGGGGTCCGGTCCCGTTCGTCCCCCCTGCGGCCAAACACAAATTGTTGCGCGAAAAGTTTACAAAAACAAAACGTATGGAGGTCAATATTTTTAGCTCTCGATTACTACGGAGACAATCCGGTCTAAAAGTAAACAAGCGGTTGGCCTAACAGGAAAATAATTTTGCTCGCAATTGTAGGACTGTAATGTCAAGTATTATTAATACTTGTGTTTTATAATGTATACGACCCTGGGTAATTATGTAATGGTCTGTGTCCCCGCCCGCAGCCTGTTTTGACAGAAATTACTGAACACGCAAGGATGTCTATTTACGTACATGCACGTGTCCAACACGCGCACTCCACGTGGACGTTCGCAGAGTGGACATCCGAATGTGGTTGCTGGATGTGGCTAGTAACTGAGTCTCTTAAAACAATACTCATGTCACCACTTGTAAAGTATTACATTGGGCAAAAAAAAAAATATATTCTTACGTGAAATGTTAAAAAAATATTGCAGTGTGTAGAAAGTGTAGACTATTGTCAAAAGCAAACTCATTAATCGTAACACAAAATAAAAATACATAAGACACTTATCAGACCGGTTGTTATTTATGGAGGCGAGACATGGACGATAACAAATAAAGAACAAGAAACACTAAGAAGGTTTGAAAGAAAGACCGTAAGCGTGTTATGACCCGGTTAAAGAGGACGACGAATGGAGAATAAGAAATAATCAGGAGATAGATGAGGTATTGGAGCATGGGGACATTGTAAGGTTCGTAAAGGCTCAATGAATACAATGGCTAGGTCACCTAGAGCGGATGGGTGATCAGCGTATGCCAAAGAAAATCCAAGTGCAAGTCTGTAAAAGTAGAAAGAGGGGCCGACCTAGGATAAGATGGTTGAATGATGTGCTGGAAAACCTAAGAAGAATGGATGTGAGGGGTTACACTGAAATGGCAATGGATAGGAAACTTTGGAGAAGAGCATCGTCGACATACCCATTATCCAACAAAAGTATCCTACAAGAAATCTATTACTGGAATCTCTGGAACGATGTTTTTTTTAAGCTCCAGTGGAAGAAGCACTTGAAAAAGAAAATAAACAACCTGGATTCTAAGCGCAAAAAATATATAGTGATTTGAAGAATGTTTTTATTGGCAATACATAAAAAAATACAGTTTCAGAAACAAGTTGTAAACACCGTATGAGTCAATGGTATCCACCTTCAGAGGTGTGCAAATAGAACCATATCAACGAAATTCGGTTTTCCTAGAATAAAGTTCTCAGAAATATAGTGGTCGCATAATCATCTTTCCGAAAGATCGCATCCATATAGGTTTGAAGACTTCTACAGTGGAAAATGAAATTAAGAGGTTAGCAGGGAAGTAGGAGGAGAGCACCCCCGCCTCCTCCACCTCTTCCTCGTCCTCCTCATCTTCATCCTCCTGGTCCTTCTCCTCCTGCTGCTGCTGCTGCTCCTCCTCCTCCTCCGTCTCCTCCTCCTCTTCATCCTCACTTCCTGATCCTCCTGCTGCTTCTCCTCCTACTCCTTCTCCTCCTCCTCCTCCTCTTCCTCATCCTCCTCATCCTCTACTCTCACTCGAACACACCAGGTTCTGAACAGTACCAAACTAAAGAGAATATTTTAAAGGACTTTGCCTTTTGAATTGGCTTAGTGTATTGATTTATTTTAGGACAAAAAGTTCATGTTTCATTTTAGGACCTAAGAGAACTGCAGAGGACATCTCAGCAGGAAGCTCTTTAAAAATGTGTAGCGATAACTTGTACGACAGTACATACAAATACGGTGCATCTTCTTCTTCTTCTTAGGCACTACAGCCCAACGTGAGCCGTGGTTTCCAACACTCATCTTCTCCAAAGTCTCCTATCCATTGCCATCTCACTGAGATCCTCCAGCACATCATCCAACCATCTTAACCATCTTTAAGACTTTAAGACTTGCTTTTATAGACTTGCGCCCTCAGGATTTTCTTTGGCGTACGCTGATCATCCATCTAGGTGACCTAACCGTTGTATTCGTTGAGCCTTTATAATCTTACAAGATCCTCATGATTCAAGACCTCATCTATCTGCTGATTACTTCTTATCCTCCTTTAACCGGGTCATAAACACGTCTCACTATCTTTCTTTTAAACCTTCAAAGACAGTGCATAGTTGTGCTAATAACCGCAAGAAATATTTACAAAATAAAAATTCTGTCGTGCATGCCACGAACATTTTGCATAATTATGGATAAACTTCCAATGTCTTTCAGGAGTGAGAACCCCGACCATCCAGAGAAAGTCAGCTACCGTTTGACAGTGTGCTGTCCTATCAAAGCTTTCAAGCAGCTGCTATGAATATTTTAGTAAAACTCTCACATTAATGACCTACTATAGTATTTAATATTATTAATTCACGTAAAAGAATCTCACGTGAGGGCTACAGACTTTTTCACGCGTCTTCAAAAACCTTAGCGTCCCTGGTTGAACCTTAACATTTCGTATTTTGGTGATCACCAGATCACAGAATTTTTAAAGACTTTACGACGAAAAAAAACGTCATTTTGTGTCGTTATGCATGTGGTTCTGTATTTAAAATCTATATCTTTATGCGACTAGATTCAGGGCAAAAGGAAATGTATTTGACTTTTAACTTTAGTTAATTTTTAGAAATTTGAAGAAAATAATACAAGAGTAGTTCAAAATTCCGTACTCAAACTAATTTGTCATACCATTACAAAATAGCAATTAAATAACAAAATAATCTCGAACACGATTTTTTTTGCCATCACCATACTTCCATTTCCTTAAGGAACATGGAAGTAAAACAACGGAATAGTAATAATGATGTTGTACGTCACGGATTAGGCCATGCTACACGTTGGCTTCACTCTCGGGAGCCCTATGTCCCGTCTTCCCTTCGCACGGTACTCATTTATTAACTGGGTTTTCACTGGACTGACATACTCTTTCCTTTGAAGTCTATACTGATAATTTTGTGATTTACTGCACAGATTTTTAGTTCACATTCGAGCTTTCTCGTCGTGTCAAGGCTTGAACAGCCCATCACACCTCTTAAAAACTTCATCTCGTCACTGTCTTTTTATTTGATTTTTTTTATTGATCACCCATACTTCATTGCCGTATGTAAGAGACAGCACAGTGCCATGATTTTGTATACTTTCTTTACATTTTTCTTCTAGAAGAACTTTCCTTTTTGATGAAAAGATCGCTTGGCAGATATAGTAATAACAATAAGAAGAAGGAAAAGAAAAAGAAGTAGAAGGAGGAGAAGAAGAAGAAGAAGAAGAAGAAGAAGGAGGAGGAGGAGGAAAGAAGAAGAATAAGGAGGAGCAGGAGGAGGAGAAGCCGAAGAAGAAGAAGAAGAAGAAGAAGGACCATGCCTCTATGAGACAAAATGGCTTGAGAACCATGAATAGGTCATTCACTATTTCATGTTTCTCTGGCCAACGTATAAAGTGTACTAAAGAATTGAATTTTTCCGTAACAATTATAGACTATGTTTGTGTGAGGCTGGAGACAGAAAGAGAATGTTTTAGATACTGAGTGAAAGAGGGTGTTAGAGCGCACTGGACGAGCAGCGAATCTGTAGTCAGTTAAACTTCATTCGAAGACGAAAGGTGCTGGCAGATAGTGAACCAGACCAGATCGAACAACAAACAAATAACTACACAATTAGAGTTGGACTGTGTACGACAGGTCCAAACCTGGGGGCGAAGAGCAGTCCCTGGCTGAGGAGGAGTTACATGACCACAAGAGGAAGAACATTCAGCTGCAAGTCCACAAAAACAATATCACCTGACAATGTACAACTCGGTACTTTGTTTGTTAAAATCCTGTACAGAGTCGAAGCTAGTTCAATGAAAATCTACTCTCATTCATATATAAAACGATAATACGACCTATAGTCACATATGGATACGAAATTTGTACACTTACGACGAGAAATGAAATCTACTCTCATTCATATATAAAACGATAATACGACCTATAGTCACATATGGATACGAAATTTGTACACTTACGACGAGAAATGAAATCTACTCTCATTCATATATAAAACGATAATACGACCTATAGTCACATATGGATACGAAATTTGTACAGTTACGACGAGAAATGAAGAGATGCACGTTTAAACGCCAAGCACTGAGGAAACGTTTTGTAGTAATAATGGTTGGACCATCAGGTTCAGTCATGAACTGCAAAAAGTATACAAAGAACCCATTATCGTAGATCACATCAGGCAACAACGCCTAAGATGGACCGGCCATACTGAACGAATGAGTGACACTAGGACTCCATAGAAAACAATGACGTGACAGACGGTGGGTACCAGAAGAAGGGTGGGTACCAGAGAACACGCTGGCAGGACAACGTTCGGCCAGACGCTGACACTCTTCTAATGCGGAGGGAGTAAGGAATTGGCGAGTGCCCGCGAGAGATAGAAGAGGAGGAGGAGGAGGTCAGAGCTCAGTATGGACTGTACCACTACACGAAGGAATGAAGGAAGAACTAAAGAACTCGAAAGCGAACTGTAACAATGTCACCAAAGTAGTTTACCAAAAAGTACGAAAAACTACCTTCTTCTTTAGCACTACAGCCTAATTGAGAGCCCTGCCTTCCAACACCAGTCTTCTCCAGTGTCTCCTGTCCATTGCCCTCTCAGTATTAACCTCTCACATCCATTCTTCTTAGATCTTCCAGCACATCATCGAAACATCTTATGCTAGGTCGGCCCCTCTTTCTGCTTTTGTAGACTTGCGTTTTCTTTGCCACACGTTGATCATCCATCCTAGCCATTGTATTATTTGACGAATCTTTCAGTGTTCTCGTGTTTCAATAGCTCACTTATCTCCTGATTATTTCATATTTCTCCATTCATCATCTTCTTTAGCCAGGCCACAAACACGTCTTACAATCTTTCTTTCAAACCTAGTTAGTGTAGAAACTACCTATTCGTAGAAATTCAGCAATCATACCAAAACATTTACGCGTTTTCAAGTCTACAGAGATGAGAATCTTCTGTTAACTGTTGCTGAAAAGAAGAGGAAATACTAGGCGCTGAAAGATATGAACAGTACGGTATGTATATGTACTGTTCATTTGGAGATATGTATGGTTTTGAGAAATAATTATAACTATAATTAAATCACTACCGACTCGGAGCACAAAGTTTTTTTATTGGTAAAAACGTAAAAGTTTTACCTTATAGCCTGAACCAGTTTTCGCTTATTATAAGTTTCGTCAGAGGCTGCCACTGGGAGCGCTGTCCGTCTTGTTCTCGGCGACGGTGTCGACTTTTGAAGGATCGATGTTGTGTGTGTGGGGTGTGGTATGTTCGAATAATGCGTGTGATTTGAATTGTGTCTGTTCGTTTAGGATGTCGTTTTTATGTGTTTGTATATTTCCAATTGTTCAAGAGTGTCACGTTTTCGGCCTTTTGTGTGTACGTGTAGTTACGTGTGTGTCCATGTTATTGTTGATGTATGTGTATGTGTAGTTTGCTTCAACGAGGTGGTTTGGAAAGGTGGATTCGGGAGTGGAGTGTAGTGCCTGTGTGTGTTCAATGTATCTTTGTTTGAAGCTACTTCCTGTCTGGCCTATGTAGAATTTGTTGCAATCTGAGCCATTTAGTTTGTAAACACCAGGTAGATCGAATTTGTTTTGTGCTTTGTGTGTGTGTTTTGATAGTGTATGTTCTGTTTTGTTTGTAGTTTTGTATGCGATTCTGTATCCTGATTTTTTGAATTTGTGGGCTATTTTTTCAGTGTAGTTATTGATGTATGTTAGTGTTATGAATTTGTTGTTTTCTGTCTTTGTCTGTTGTTTGTTTTGTGTAGGAGTTTATTGACTATTCTTCTGTTGTATCCGTTGGATTCTGCTAGATATTTTATCGCTCCCAGTGGCAGTCCCTGACGAAGCTTATAATAAGCGAAAACTGGTTCAGGCTATAAGGTAAAACTTTTACGTTTTTACCCATAAAAACTTTGCGTTCCGAGTCGGTAGTGATTTAATAATTAAATTTAGTTAATCAACGGACACGTCATGGACAACGAAACCAAGAATAATTCTAATAATATTTGTGAATGCTTAGTCATGATAGACTAACAAGATTTGAAAGAAGGAAATTGTAGCTGCCCGGAAAACTTTCACTAACCATTCAGAAAGCAGCTTTATTGAGTGATGTGATTGTTACCCGAAAATTCTTAAACCTCAACTAAAAATATCATTGAAGAAGGCAGAGGCGAACCTAGGATTTCATTTCGAGGAGGGACTTTTTTAAACCACATATCGTTTTCTCTGAGTGTATTGTTTTTTCTCCTGTTATAATGACATTCGTGCCAACAAATTAAAACTAATGAGTAAATAATAGCTGTCTTCTTCTTCTTCTTCTTCTTCTTCTTCTTCTTCTTCTTCTTCTTCTTCTTCTTCTTCTTCACTCCCTGACTTGGGCTATAGGCCGTTCCGACTTCATAGAGTTTCTGACCATTTTTTCCAGGGTCTTCCACGATCTCTCGTCCCCACTGGCCTATATTCAAACGCTTGTTTAGGGATACGCGTGTCTACCATGCGTTCCACATAGGACTTCCAATTCTGCCTGTATTCCTTTATTCTCTCCAGAACCGACTGTAACTTCAGGTCTTTCCTTATCTCGTCGTTTCGTATACGATCTTTCAAACTACATCCGTTAACTGCTCTTAACAATTTCATTTCCGAGATCTGTATTTTTGAAATATCTTTTTGCAGGAGAGTCCATGTTTCACATCCATACATTAAAGTCGGGACAACCACGGCCTTATAGAAATTTAGCGGTGTCTCCCTCTGCTTTTTATTCTTCAATAGTCGTCTTACTGTTCCATAATAATAGCTATAATTCATTAATTTCATTAAAATCAATTTAAAACATGCATCAGATAGGCTTCCAGTTTGTCTTGGAAGCCTAATAATACCTTTATGTGGAACGTAAATACTTAAAAGAGAACGTTAAAATTAAAAAGTAAGGGTTAACACACAGAAGAACACGAAAAATTGTAATCGAACATGCGTTTAATTTTGCAACATTTTTGGTCAATTAATTACATTTCAAAAAACACGAGTTTTAAATTTTTTGCCCCAACACTTTAAAAAATAATGTTTTCGGATTTCGGGGGGGGGGACATCTCCCCTTGGGTTCGCCCCTGGAAGAAGGTTGATACGTCATTGAAACACAGTTTTCGTTTCCAGTACTTGATATAACATTTGCGTTGGATAATGAAAAACGCAGCCATGTAAATCATTATCATCATCATCTCACAGATTAAACCAAGGGTGGTTTGTTCCGATCTGAAATAGGCTTGGTCAGATTAGACCTGGACACTCCAGCGCTTCCTCGGACGTCCCACACTTCTCCATCCCCTCAGCTTATAGTTCCACAGTTGTTTGGGGATGCGGCAGTCATCCATTTGGCAAAGATGTTCCCACCAATTCAGCCGATACTGGGCGGTCCTGTCGAGTATACTCATAGCATTCAGTTCCTGCCGTATATCTGTGTTTCTTCTATGATCATGGAGAGTGTACCCTGCCACGTGCCTGAGAAATCTCATTTCAGCCGCTTGGATGCGACTGGCCTGGCCTTTCGTTAAAGTCCAATTCTAAGACCCATAAAGAAGTGTGGGAAGAGCCACACTGTAGAATTTTAGGCGTATTCCTTTACTTGCTGACTTAAGGGTTCGCCTAATGGTCCCCCACATAAGGTTGAACTTATGCAACTTATTCACAACGCCGTTGCATGCATTATAAGACACACTGTAGTCCAGGTATTCAAAATTACTAACTTGTTCCAGGACAGTTCCGTCTGTAACAATTTTTGCCCGTTACGGGATCAGTTCCACGAAAAGACATCGCCTTAGTCTTACGTGTGGATATCTGGAATCCAGAGTCTTTGCGGATTCGATTTAAGAAATGTATACCATTTGCAATCTGTTTTCAGAGTCCGACAGAATCAACTATGTGAATATAATATAAAAAGTATACTACTACTACTACTGGTGGTGATTATAGTAGTAGTAGTAGTAGTATAATTGTAGCAAAAGACAACAAAATGAAGAAGGAAATAAAAAGTAAACTTTCTGCGTTTTATTTAAAGCCAGTGTTTCGAATTACGAGAATTATTGCATAACATATTGGCAACGTAAATGCGCAAAAACTGAGGCGATTGCACACATTTATTAGCTGTTTGTCAAGTGATTGCGATGAGACACGGTTGTTTTGACAGCGTCTGAGCCGAGAGATGTGTGTGCGTGCGTGTAGGGCGCGCGCGCGTGCTATGTTTAGTCGCGCGAAGCTAAGCTATTTCCGAGCCAGACAATGCACCAGTTCTATACGCTGAAAAGGTCATTCAAGCGAGAAATACCTCGTGTTTATGCAATTCTGCGTGCCCTGCCGCGCCGCGTCTGTGACTCACTTGACGCCGCGGGTTTGTGAGAAGAATCTAATAGACACCAATCGATTGTTTGTCGTATCGAACGACACCTGGAAAACGCTAAATTATTATTTTTATTGTATATTCAGGTGGTAACTAATATTTGAACGTTTTAGTAATCTTCAGTCGCCACATATAAGATTTTATTTCTTATGTTAAAAACAAATTACTATTTATTTTACATTAGAAAATGTTAAGTTACGTCTTTTCACACCCTCGACAAGGGTGCAGGTTTGGCTGCAACGGTACTATAGGGTAAACAATAAGGCGATGTGTTTAATGCTACAACTAGAGCATCTTGAGCATCTATTAATTTCATCGACTGATGAGACTAGGTAAGCATCAGGAGTCTTATAGATCTTCAGGTTTCCCAATTTTCTCTTGACAAATGTTGTTGTATGTTTACAGGGCCTGACTTAAGGTTTTAGCGCTCTAGGCTGATGAATTTTTTGTGCATCTTCCACCATTTATCTTCTCAAACAACGAGTATTACGCACGATGTACTCATATTATGTTATAACCTACTTATTATTTAGGAACATGTGGGTTGTGTAAACAAAAATTCGTCTTGTAAATAAATCACGTAAACTTATTTATTTCAATAGCTGAATACATTAAAAAATTATAATTAGTGACAAGACTATTACAGAAGACCCGTACTTTCCTTAACGATTACACAAAGTAAATAAAAAGCCTTAGAACTTTTGTTTTTTAAATAAATTTAAATAATTTTAAATGAATTGTTGAAAACTTTTATTGATTGAAACCTTATTTTCTTGGCTTTTGCAGTTCCAAATCAATCACTTATTTCACTAAAAGAAATGTTTTCCGATTAAAAGAGATTTTGCGCTTGAAGCAATACGATAATGAACAAGTATATATCGTGGCACATGAGGTTTTATTACTTTTGTTATCTTGAGTATTTGCGCCCAAGGCTACAGCCTACTCAGCCTAATGGTAGATAAGGCTCTGCTTCTTTATATAATAATAATAATTATAATAACAATAATAATAATAAACATATTATTATTATTATTATTATTACTAAGCACGTTATAATAATTACGTTACGTGTAGGTACATTAGTAAATTACCGCGTTCGCATAGTATTCTGCAAAAACTCAGCAGTGGAAGCTTTACCAAGTATTCGCGAAATAAATTCATTAATAACATGTTACTCGCACGATATGATCCGTTTCTCCAGGTGGACTCTATTTTCTCTGTTTGCTGAGGGGAAACGAGATATGTCGATTAGCTAATCGACGACGACAGGCGTAGACAGAACGTTGCGTCAGTAAACAACTGAAGGTTTATTTTCTCAGATGTTTATGACTTCTCAGCTCTTCGATAAATACTGTGCACAAAGAAAGGCCACAAGTTATCGCTTATTCATCTAGCAGATTCGGTCATATGTCAATGAGCTTAGACAGTCGAGGAATGTGTGTGGAATTTCTCGATAAACGATAAACGCATGAAACAGTTCCTACCCTTATAGGCAAAAAGCGGTACGGACGATGCGAGAAGCAGCAGATTTCCATTGCGGACGGCGTTGCGAGGATAATTCAAGATGCGAGACGTGTGAGGAAAGTAGCGAATCCGTCTATTGGCAGGTATCATCATCATCATCATCATCCTTATCACCATTTGGAATTGGCTTGGTCCAGACATCTCATCCATCCCCATTCCAGACTAGAGTCTTCATCTTTTCAGACAACACCCCATGTTGTACAGTGGAGAATCTAGAATTTGGCCTTGGGGGGGGGGGGGGTCCGGAATCGGGTCCCCTTCATACAAAAGAAAAATGTAAACGGTAATAACACAATAAAATTACGCGTTATTAAACATTGTTTACTAGATACTTATTGAGTGATTTGATTTTCATATTTCAATGTATACGCTAATGCTGTGTAATCAACCTGTTTGCACATTTCAGATATCAGTATGGAGAACCATACATAACTTCCATGTTCTAAGATTTATATTTAAAATCATTTTCAAAATGAAATATTTCCATAGAAACTACGGCATATTTCCAATGAATTTACGGCAGTTATCATTCGTCATAGAAAAAATTACTCTTGTTACTTCCATGTTCCATAAGGAAATGGAAGTATGGTGACCGCGAAAAAATCGTGTTCGAGATAAGAGCTGATTCTGATTTTCTACCCTAAAAACACGAAGAAAAGTCATTTTCCGAAAATTGTCTGTGTGGAGAATTTTTTCTATGGCGAACGATAACTGCCACAAAATTACATACCTTAGTATTACGATACCTTAGTAATTACATATAATGAAACTATTACTCAATGAAAGTGTAAATATCAAAAATGGGGTTGTCAGGTTAAGGGGGAGGGATAGTTTACCTGCATTGTTTTGTGTTTTAACAAGAGTAAAGTTCTTAATTTTGATAAATAAGTTTCCCGAAAATAAAGTCTTGTTAATCCACTGTGAAATAGTAAATCAGATATCTATAAATGGGGAGGGTAGTTGAAGGGGAGGGGGTGATTATTTAAAAATTACTTTGCTGATATTTAGTAAAGTACGAGTATTTAATTTTGAAGGATAGGATACCTTAGCAATTACATATGATCAAACTATTTTCTATGAAAGTGTAAATATCATTAATGGTAGGGATCGGTTGAGCAGGAGGGATGATTATCTGCGTAGTTCAGTTTCGTTATAAGAATTAAGTACCTAACTTTTATAGATAAAGTGACTCGAAATAAAAATTATATTAAACGACTACCTTATACTAACAAAAATATCCATAAACAGTGAAAATAGTTTGAGTGTGGGAATATTTTTTTTTTAGAAATTATCGAACCGAATTCAAGTAAATGATTTTAAATAAAAATCTTAGAACATGGAAGTCATGTATGGTTCTCCGTTCTCCATACCGATTTTTTTTTTTTTGTAATAATCGTCTCATGTAATAAAATCGTTACATCATCAGTGAGCCTGAAACAATTTGTTTTACTTCTTTCAATGCAACGTATTTCCCTTCATCTAAAATATTATTTATCATATCGTCTATTCACACACGACAAGAAACATCGTTGTCTCACTCCCACTCAGTCCCACTCCCACTCAGCCTTCCGTTACTTTCATAGTTCCCTTTTAAAAAACTTATATTTCTTTCTAGCCTAACGTCTTAGTTTATAGTATATTCATTAATTTCCAGACCTCGATCTGTAAAGGTCCTTCCTAAATCTATAAATCACAGTTGATTGCTTTTGCTTCATCTACACAGGGATGCCGACCCCCCCAACCCCTACGACGCTTCCCCCCAATTTTATAAAAAAATTCCCCCTTTTTCTGACAAGACTTTTTCTCTCTTTTACAGTAAAATTTCTTACCTAATCCGGGGCCGGGGCCGGGGCTTTCTAACTCAAAACTATTACAAAATATTACCTTTTACCGAAACTATATATTGATTGTAGGTAGTTATAAACTAAAAAAATAAGTATTTCTAATAATAAATCACAAATGAATATTTTCAGTAAAACTTTATTTGTTTTACAATACCAGTACTCTATGACTTTATTGAAAAGTTACTTAGTTTTGCAACTTAAACGTCTCACTTAAATCTGTTTTTATCGATAAAATGCTATAAAAATGTCAGTCTGTTTTTGGACCTTTTCGTAGTGTACTAAAATGTAGCAGAAAGCAAGATAAGTAAAAAATATAAACACATTGCACAAATTGGGGAAGATTTTTCATCCAATAGTAAAAAAAATTTCCCCCCAAAATTTTCTAAATCTCGCCAATGGCGACACGATCCCCCCCTGTAGGCACCACTGCATCTACATATCTTTTTCGTCACTCTAAACAGCTTATCTAATGCTCATGCCTTTTCTAAAACTAAATTCTCCTTTCCTTAAAGTGTCCTTAGTTTCGGTAAATAATCGTCGGTTCTTGATCCTTAACAGGTTTTTATTAGCAAACGGCGGTGTTATCAGTTTTTAGTGAAATGGGCGTCTCACAGACAGTGGCGTACCTAGGCCACTGGAGGCCCCGTGCGGATTTCTTTCTGAGGCCCCCCCTCCCATAAGTCGGGTGTTTATAATCCAATTTATTACTTAGGAAAAAAACACTGTACTGTTGTGCATTTATTGTCTAATTACTGTATTGATAGTTGGCCAAATGTTATATGTGTGGAGAGTTGCGTTATATGGTGCAGAGACATGGACACTGACGAAGGAGAAGGAGAAAAGATTAGAAGCATTTGAGATGTGGGTTTGGCGAGCAATGGAAAAAGTGAGGTGGGTTGATAAAGTGAGGAATGATGAAGTTTTGAGAAGAATAGGGGAAGAGAGAAGGTAATAGAAAATGGGAAAAGGAATTGGTTAGGTCATTGTTTGCGAAGAGACTGCGTCCTTACAACGTTGGCCTTTAAGTTGTTTTTAACAACTTGTGTTTCAGTTTCTACTTGTGAAAGGAGTTTCTCTAAACTGAAACTCGTTAAAAATTATTTGCGCTCAACCATGAGCCAAATCAGACTAAATGTACTGCCAACTTTATCTATCGAAAACAAGTTGGCAAGGAAAATAAGCTATGGAGGGTGTTATAGAAGGAGACAAAAGAAGAATGAAGTTAATAGACAGCATTAAAATCAGAGGGTGTAACGAAGGAACGAAAAGACTGGCATGCCATAAGACAGCTTGGAGACCGTTTACCATTTGAAACCTGCCTTAGGGCAGAACACCAAATAAACTGTATTGATACATCTAGTTGGGAAACTTTATAAGAAGCTGTAGTAATGTTTGAAAAAAAATTCATTTTCATATTATAAATACAAAATTTAAAGAAATTATAAGCTATATTAAGAAAAATTATTTATAGACTGCATTAAATTTATTACAATACTTTATAATATATAATAAACGTATATACTGCAAAACAAATATATCATTGCTGCAAACAATACTTCGCAATTGTTTTTTCAAGTCAGCAGTTTTAGTGCAAATAAGGTGAAATTTTTAAAGTGGCCATTTTCTAGTTTTGGGCTCGGAAAATTTTCTTATTGTATCATCATAGCTTATCTTCCTTCCCAACTTGTTTCCGATAAATAAAGTTTGTAGTCAATTTAGTCTGATTTGGCTCATGGTTGAGCGCAAATAATTTTTAAAGAGTTTCAGTTTAGATAAGATCCTTTCACATGTAGAAACTGAAACACAAATTGATAAAAAACAACTTAAAGGCCAAAGACAGGTTTGGAACCGACTCTTGAAAGGCCATCTCAACAATAAATTGTACAACTTGAAGAGCTGACCAGTTTTTAGCTTCCTCTGTAGTGATTCCTGTTGCTTGATGTGGCGTCTCAGCATTTTTATTTCTGCTGTAATCTCGTCTTTAGAAAATTTGTCATAACCTTCAGACAAACTAAAAATTAGTTTTCGCAAGTTCTCCTCATTTGCTTCAACCAAATTAATCGACTGCAAATCCGCAAGTTTGTTATGTTATGTACCCCCCCCCCCCCTTTAGTCCGCTACTGCTCACAGATTTTGTAATGTCATCTGTCACTGCCACAATATATTGAATTGCATAGATCGACTGAATTCAAGGATTCATACTTAGAGAACATAGGTATCCCCATTGCTCTCTCTCTCTCTCTCTCTCTCTCTCTCTCTCTCTCTCTCTCTCTCTCTCTCTCTCTCTCTCTCTCTCTCTCCTATGGCACAACAGCCCTTGTTGGGCCCTGCCCTCCTTCAGTTGTTCCCCTCATTCTCTTCTGCCGATAGCCATCCTCCTCCAGGAACGCACATTCAGTATTTCTTTCGAATTCTCATCCACCGCGTCCTCCCATCTTCTCCTCGGTCTTCCCACTGGTCTTTTTCCGTGGAGTCTGGTATTCAATAGTTTTCGTGGTATTCTGTCTTCCCCATCCTGGCTACATGACCAGCCCACCTTAGACGCTGTAGTTTTATGTATTGTGTTAGCGGTGGTTGTTTATACATTTGATACAATTCAAAGTTATATCTTATTCTCCAGCCGTGTACGTCATTAACTGGTCCCAGGATTCTTCGTAATATTTTTCTTTCAAAGATATCGAGAGTGTTTGCCGCTTTGGAGTTCAAGATACACGTTTCGCAGGCGTAGGTTAGGATGGGTCTTATTATTGATTTGTATATCCTTAGTTTCGTGTTTCTGTGGATGTCTTTGGATCTGAAGATACCTGATGTGGCGAAATACGCTTATTGGCTTCGACTATCCGGTTTCGGATTTCGGCTTCTTCTGTGCCGTTTTTTTCTAATATGGTTCCCAAGTATTTAAAATTGTCAACCTTTTTGACATTGTCGATTGTTCCGTAGTTTCTTTGTCTTCTAGTCTGCACTAATATTTTTGTTTGATGTATGTTGATTTTGAGGCCTGCATTGCTAGCATTTTCTTTGAGCTCTAAGTACGTATGCCCATTGCTACAATCTTTTAAAATAATTTTCTTCTAAAGTCCGCCATAATAAGGAGATGCCAGACAAGCATTAGCCGTCTTGCCTAGTAAACGTATAACTCAACTAGTGTCGTAAATGTTACGTATAGTTACGTGTATGTCTGTGTGTGAATGTACCGCAGTTTCATAATTGTTACTAAGCACATTTGATTTCATTATTTTCCCTTACGTGTAAATAACAGCAGCATTTCGTCACGATTCGCAACTTTACTGTAACGGACGAGGACACTCGTTATTCAGAGAAATGTGCTCTTTATATTAACAATTAACTATTGTTTACTTACGTCAGATAAACTAAACAGCTGTTTCAGATTAATTGATACAATGCGTTAATACTACTCTCAAGTGCCCGAGTACTGTTATTAAATTATGTAATTAACAACATTGTTTTCCTTGTACTAGGACACACACACACACACACACACACACACACACGAGTCATCATACTCGTCGCTGTCGTCGTCGTCGTCATCATTAGTAGGCCTACATATCTTAGTACTGCTAAGCGAAGCAGTTTATTAAATTAAAATTATTATTAAAATTAATAATTAAAAGAATTCATAATGAAACTTCTGTAGATACACAATATTTCTGTGAAAAATGCGTCAGGTGAAAATACAATAATATGATATAATGAAATTTTATTTGCAGAAGTATTTATTATTTGAAGACTTGTTCATTCTATAGAAAACCAGCAAGAAATATTGAAAAGTCACCTACAAAAAAAAAACACATTTTATAATAAATAAAAATAAAATAATATTACTTTTATTTTAAAAGGCAGTCCGTCCTGGTCTTATTCGATCGACAACTTCCGTCGTGGCTCTTCATCATTTTCACTTTAGAAATGAAACACAATGACTGTTCCGTCTTCAGAGTCTTCTGAAGAATAGCCTATCAGTATGTTCATCTTTTCCTAGGCATCCCCCGTACTTTTTCTTTCCACGGTATTTGGTAATCCGTTACCTGACTTTCTTTGCATGCGGGTTTTCCATTTTGCCTTATAATTTTATATTCTATCATTTATGTTGTCTGTGTTAAACGGTCTGCCTTATTTACGTCTGCTTTTATCGATTCTTGTTCACTATTTCATTATGTTTTCAAACAATGTTTCCGATGTCTCGTTTTTGCTCCCGTATTTTTCTACGAGAGTCCAAGTTTTGGTTCTATACAATAAAGTGAACGTAGTCGCTGCATTGTAGACTTTTAATTTTGTTTATTGTTTGTTGTTAATAACCCAAGCTTCGTTCACACGTGCCTATTAGACTTTTACAATTAATTTTGACTAACAAGCTGGCGTAGCTTGTTAAAGTAATAAACAGTATATTTATTTCCTGGGTATTCAGTATCAGGCCAACCGTTGTACTTTCCTGGTCGAGCTTGTTATTAACATTAATCAAACTACATTAGATCACCTGTGAAGATCGAATTTGGAAGGTAAATTCCATTCATTTTCACCACGTTCCTTGTATTAAATGTTGAACAAACACGTTCTCCAGAAACGCTTAGAAAAGCTTTGATAACAAACTGATTATACTCTCCAATTAGTATTCCGTGTTATTTGCCATGTGTCTAGTCTGATTTGATCTTTTGGGGTTTACCGACCCATAAGATCGAATAAGGATATATGTTATACATCTGTAATTATATAACTGTGTGATTTTGATCTAAGCCTTCCACGGCCGGCGTGAGCATTATCCAAACGAGCGTTAGCCGGCCTGTTAGGCCTTGGTCACATGGTCTTAAACCACACGTTTTTATAAAACTAATAGCTATTGCCTCGGTACTGGGGTCATTTGGCGAACAATTGCCACAATAATTTTCCATTGACGATGGCCTCCGACGGCGAGGCCGAAAGGTCTAGTTTTAACACCATGAGGCCACGGCCTAACAGCCTGGCTAACGCCCGTGTGACTATTTAAATATAATGTTTTTATGTTTTATATACATATATATATATATATATTGTAACGTGGTTTTTCTATATTTATAGTATTATAATATGTCTTAAATCTTAATTGTAAATCTTACCCTTCTATGTAATTATATCCTGTAGCTCCAAGTTGTTGGTGCCAATTTATGTAAAGTGAAAAAAAAAAATTAACTCTTGTTCAGTCTTGTCTTAATTCTCAGCTTTATTTTATTACTCTTTACTTTTTTTTACATGCATTAAAATTTATTGACATGCCTTTCTCTTCATTCGGTAGCTCCTTTAGATTCAATAACATAAGAACCCTTTCTCAGGGTTAATAAAAAATTAAAGTCAATGTACAGTCAAAGTCATACATATTATAGAAAATATAAAAATTATAAATCAGTTTCATTAATGTGATGTTGGGTATGTGTGTTGTGTCATGGGTTCTTTGGATTATACAAAAGAAACAACTTAATCTAATCAGAACAAACTAAAACAGTACAATGAGAAAATAAAATTAATAATGATAATGTTTATAGTGTTTTTGTTATATCGGTTCACTGTTCTAGTTGCTTTAAATTGAATAATGATTGAACAGTATGTCTTAGCTTAATAGAACCATCTCACCAAATTGCTGTTTAGTTTTACAGATTATTTTCTTGTTATAATTCTTCTGGCTTTCAGTTTCCGTGTTTTATATTAAACCCAGTATACTTCTCATTATTTCCGGAACTTTCCTTCATTAATTTACTGTGTAACATTATTTTTCAGTAGAAATGTTCAGCTTCGAATTATATCTGTTCTGGCTTGTTTCAAATTCAACAATTCAATAATCCTTCCTTCTTTTAATCTCTAGATTCACTTGCTAAAGCTCTTGGCTTCACGACATGTTTTATGGGTCACAGAGTTGATTTTATACCTTATAATTAACATGATTTATTCTAATCTTATTTTTACTTGTCCCTGATGTACATAATTAGATTCTAGGGATATATTCCACTAGTTATAAGTATTGTACACCTTGCTTAATCTTATTAGATTAGTTACATAGTTATTTTATATAAATTACATGTGTTACTCACTGTTTATATTATAACCAGGTCTATTTCCTATGCACTTTCACTATACACTGTTTTTTAACATTAATCACGGTTATTTTCATTATTTTTACCTTTGTTGAATTGGTAATTAAACAATAATTACCAACTCATTAGGTAGTTGGTAATTATTGTTTAATATTATTTTAATTGTTTTTTATATCACTTATAGTCCGTAGTGAGATTACATAAAATAACTGTTTGAGGTTCGCAGACCTCTATATAGTTTGATAGGCTCATACCATAACAAATGTGTTCTTACTTAATTCCTAACTTATTAACACTTATACACTATATTTCTATTTACATTAACATTTATTTACATTTTTTATTATCATTTGATCTTCCCTCCTGGGTGTAGTAGTCATAGTCATGTTGTCTGATAGTCTTGTCATTGTCATTAAAATAATTAATTAATAGGTTTTCATTTCCTATTTCCATTGTATGTACTTATTATAATATTTCCTTTTTTTATTACTTTTTACTCATTGAAATTATTATTTATTTTTAAATAGTTACATCTTATCTTCATTCCTTTATTTGTTAATTTGTTTTTATACTTTTCTGCGTATTATCTGTAAGAAAGATTGCGTTTAGGCATAATTCACAACGAAATTTGATGATTAATTTATATTTATTCTAGGGCATAATCTTGTTATGTTACATAATATATATATATATATATATATATATATATTCAAAGTCTTTTTGCTACAGTCTATTTTTTGATGTGTATTATATATTTAATATTTATAATGACTTTACCTCAAGATGTTTTTTCCTTATTTGGAACATGTTTCGGGACGCTTTGTGCTCCAGTCCTCAGCCTTCTTAATTTTGAATCTTGTGAAGTACTTGTGTGTTGGTTGGTTGTTGTTGTGGTTTCCTGTTGGCCTTTGGGACTTTAAATTGGTATTATTGTGTGTGATTATGGTGTATGTAATAGTATTTTGTGTAGTTTCGATGTTGAGCGCTTTGAAAATTGTGTCATGTTTTGTATTGATTTGTATTTGTTCAGGTACTGTATTAGTTTTTATGTTTGTATTTATCTAATAAAACACATACCATACAAAGGCACCATAATGAACATTTGGGAAAATTTACAAATATACAAACATAAAAACTAATACAGTACCTGAACAAATACAAATCAATACAAAACATGACACAATTTTCAAAGCACTCAACATAGAAAATACACAAAATACTAATATATATTTATTGTTATATTGGAGTGTTAGTGGTCTCAAATATTTCAACGATTGGTAAATGACCTGAAGATGGCTTGACTGCCGAAAGCGCTCGTCAATACCAAAGATAACATAGTGGTTTGTATAAAATTACTAGTAGAATACTAATATATACACCACAATCACACACAATAATACGAATGTAAAGTGCCAAAAGCCAACAGGAAGCCACAACAACAACCAACCAACACACAAGTACTTCACAAGGTTCAAAATTAGGAAGGCTGAGGATGGAAACACAAGGCGTCCCGAAACATGTTCCAAATAAGGAAAAAACATCTTGAGGTAAAGCCATTATAAATATTAAATATTATATATATATATATGTATATATAAAGTATATGTATATAATACATAAATAATATATGTGTGTTTATGAATATCCAAAAATACGTATAGGCCTAAATGTATAGACATAAAAAAGTATTCTTGAAGGAGACTTGAAGGATATAAGTTGTCAGACAGATAAGAAGGGACGTAGTAAGAGAAAATATGAGGATTCCTCGAGTATTCCCAGTAGTCTCCTAAGCACGCTAAAACAAGCAACCAGTAAAAGAATCGACGCTTTCTAATTTTAGCTACAGTCAACTCCCGATTATCCGTAGGGATGAGATTCACGGTTAATCTGTAACCACAGACAAACCACGAACTTTATCTAATAATCAAATATGGTAAAAGTTAGGTTACGTTGACTGAAGCAACAGCAGACGTGTGCTAATAAACGTGTGTTATTTAAAAGTGCATCGAGATGCCAATAGGTTTTGGAACACAGTGCTGCAGTCTCATGTCAGCCATGTCGATCCTTTGCCTAGCGAAATGACAATAACTAACTGTATTTAGCACAGTTATTTAAGCGGACAACAGATCAACACAGGTTACAATGAATAAACATCGCAATGCTCGTAAAACATACGTCAAGTAAGATTATTAATCAGTACGTCTTATTTATCAATTAGCGCGTCATTAAAGGGGACTGGAGAAAGTTAAATATGCGCGTGATATTGAAAAGAAATACCTACATCGGTCCATGACCGTAGTACATATTGAAGAACGTTCAGTTTTATACGAAATTAACTTTTAAAACTATTAAAGTAATAGTAAGTACTATTGGAGTAATAGTAATTCCTTTGCTTGGGGCTATAGTCAAACTACTTCAACGAAATTACAATCACTAGGCCTACAGTACAATACGGTATCGGATCACTTTCTTATAAAAGAGAACACATTAAAAAACGTGAATACCGTGTGACTTTTAATTTGTTCAAAGCACTCTGTTGGAATTTTTTGTTTCTGTCGCCTTTTACGTTTTATTTAATCTATGCGCGTCGTATTCACAAAACTAATTTATCGTCTAAACGACTGAGCTCTTATCTTCCTAGATAATCTATCGGTAATGCGGTGCAATTTCGTAATTCGTTACAAATACTGTACAGTGCTGTTCGTGCCGCGCAAACGTTCCTGCATTGTGGTTACTATAGAGGCCTATTGTTGTTTTTTATAACGTACTGTTCGTTTAATGGTATTTTAATGAATTTCTTTGCATGTTTTATCACTATTTTCGAGGCTTTATTTTGGATCCTGCAAGTAAGATATTATTAGGTGGGTAGGTTACTGGCCTTATCCGCACAACCTCCATCTGGAGGGAGGAGATGTAATTCGGAATTCCCTTGTCCTAGGGGGGATTGTCTTCTCTATGGACATGAAATTTATCTGGATGAAAAATTAAACAAATTTAGGAATATCTGTGGAACAATTCACAGATACCTTAAAAATAAGACAAAGAAGGAAACAAGGATATGGTTGTTTAACACCGTAGCGGTACCAGTTCTGATGTACAGAGATGAAGCCTTAGTTATGACAGAAAGAGACAACGCAGAGATTCAGACAGCGGAGATGAAGTTTATGAGGAGTACTCGGTACTATTCTCGACAGAAAGAAGAATATGGATATAAGGACGGAACTGGGGATCGATCCATTGTTGCAACAGCTAAGGAACAACAAAAGTAGGTGGTGCGAACATTTGCGAAGTATGGTGGGTGATAGGTTTCCAGTGGTAGCAACGGAATATAGACCGGTGGGGAAGACAGATGTAGAACGGCCGAGAGCGAAGTGGGTCCCGGAACAGGTTCAGAATGATCCTAATTCTTGAGGTTGATGATGCTGATCCTGATGCCACGAATTATCCGCCACCAGGTAATTCCTCTAAGAGTTGACTGTATACAGACAATAGAATGGCACGGATGATTTTCAGAACAGAAGGAGACTTTACAATATAATTATTGTAAGTTGAAAGCAAAATTGTGTGAAAGATTTCCAACAAAGTTGTCGAATATAAACCAACGGGAGAGCCCCCCATACGAAGCTTTATAGTTGGCCCTTAAGGAACAAACATACATTGAAACCTCCAAATAATATCACCAAACTCTTGCGAACGTAAAATGATCGAGTAGGAGGAAAATGGCATTGAAATCTAGTTACTTTCGTTCAAGAGTATTGCAACGATATTCAGTTCACAAGTACTACGGTATCGCACAGAGGATATCCCCAGAATTTTCAGACTAGTTCGAAAAAAACGTTTCACACTCAGTTAATTTAAAAATATACCGGCGGTCGTAAATTTTATTTATCTGTCCGGAAAGTGCGCGCGGAGACGCGAAAGGCTCGAACGATAGCCCGAACACTTATGCAAATGACGTTAGACGCTGATGCCAAAACAGTAGTAACTTGTGGCCGGTTTTATCAATAGATAAGGTCAACGAGACTTCAGATAGTGTGTTTCTATATTTAGCGCCGATAGCAGATACGCGTATCTATAAACTAACGTAATGTTTACATTATCAGCACCTGCCGTTTTTACGACAAAGAACCACGTTCTGCGAATTGTACGGGTTTTTATCAGCCATTAACGGTCCAATAGACAGCAGTAGTCGGGCAATTACCGACAGAGTCCCGAACTTGCGGTCTTCCCTAAGTTTTACAATACGTACATTTTGTACTTTCATTATATATCACCTTTTATTCGTACTCTGTAGTTATTTTATAATGTTAAACTAGGGTTATCATATGTCCTAGGTGAAAAAAGAGGACAACCTGACAATTTAACAGCATGATCGTTACTTTAGGGTCCCAAAAACAATTTGACAGTAAAAACATTATATTTTATTGTTGTATTGGAGTGTTAATGGTCTCAATTTTTTTTTTTTTTGTAAATAACCTGAAGATGGCTTGACTGACGAAAGCGCTCGTCAATACCAAAGACAACATAGTGGTTTGTACAAAATTACTAGTAGAAAAAAAAATTATACATTATAGATAAGACGGTATTCATGATTATGTTAAGCAGTTAAGCATTTTTACAGAGTTTATACAATGTACAATTTAATTTTTGTGATATAACAAGAAAATTTTTACAAACAAAACTTACAACTATTAGTTAGAAGCGGAAATTACATAGGAAAAGAATATTTGATATATTTATTTTTAATCGTAGCAATAACTTATTTAATACTAATCAGTCTGAATCGGATTCACACCCTAAATATTCAATTGTGTCTTTGTGGTGGCATTGGTATTTATCAGATGAACCAATTCCCATCAAAAGCTTTTTATTGGCATATTAATAATAATAAATTCTATTTGCCTACAACTTATAACTACCACTAACTATAATCAAAATGTCCACGAAAATAACCAACTCAATTCAGAACTATCATTAACCTTAAAAACTCACGAATGTAGACGCCTATTAGAATTGCAGAATACGCGGGAAAAAGCTGTAGGCAAGCAATATATATGAGGTCAACGGTACATTTCTGAGCGACCCCGCTGGGAGCGCTCTTTGGCGTGACTACATTTTTCAGTTTTACGAAAAAAGAGGACATTTCCCTGTTTGTTTTTTTCAATCCTCCCGGACAGGTTTTTAACACTAAAAAAGAGGACGTATGGTAACTCTAGTTAAACACACTTTTCACCATGTGTATAACTATAACCCCCTTTTCATCAGTTATGTCCAACTCCTGGAACTAGGAATCCCCCTTATAGCGAGGGACAACGGCCTTTATAGAGGACGGATATAGCGGATATAGGATTTGGAGCACTTTCTAGCCGGTCTATAACCAAAATTAAATCTACGGATATCGCTGCAATTCAAGTGGAATGTTGGTTAGTAATAGACGGTGGAATTGAAGAACGAAACATAAGAATCGGTATCAAAGCTGGTTTGATATGAAAAGAAGGAAGCTGTGAAATTATAAAAACAAACAGGATATCAATCAAACTACTACTATTTCTATTAATTTTTGTCGCTATCTGCAGAGCATAGGGCCTCGACGAAGCTACGCCAACGGACTCTATTTTGGGCGAGGACTTTGAGCTCTCCAAATGACTTGCCCTCCTTTTCTGCTTCCATCTCGACTGTTCTCCTCCACGAGATTCTTGGTCTTCATCGTCTTCTGCTTCCCCGAGGGTCCCAAAAGAGGCTCGCTAATTGCATATTGGTTCTTCCGCAAGGTATACCCAATCCACCTACATTTTCTCCTTTTGATCTGGACGGCAATGGGTTTCTCGTTTGTCCTCCTCTAAGAGATCTTCATTTGAAACAATGTTTGGCCAGAAAACTTGAAATATTTTCCTCGGGCTCCTATTGATGAAGACCTGCAGACACTTGGTAAATTGGCTTTCCGAGTCTCGCTCCCATACAACAAAACAAACAGCTTAGCCGTTGGTCTTGAAGATGCGCAGCTTTGTTGCAGTTGATATCCAAACTGGGTAGAGTTGTATATGTCAATCAAAGGAAGGATGTTATTTCGAATAATAAATTTTAAGTTTAGAGATAAAGACAAGAATATATAGAAGAACAGAGAGACCGTCATTCGTGTACGGAGCAAAAAGGAAGATCAGACACTGCAACAACTAAAAGCAAACACAAGTCGGTGAAGAAAACACGACGAAACGGTAAGGAACGTGAAAATTCGGAAACGTGCAAAATTACAGACAAAAGAAAGGCGATAACTGTGAAACGTTCAGGTGGATAGGGGACAAATAGCTATACGGACCAGTGGCGAAGATATCACAGGATAGTGAAGTTAGTTATGAACCGAGACATTCACAAAATCGAGAAGAGAATTCGATAATATACGTCCATCGTCAAATTATCCGAAACCGGGCATTCCACTTCAACTGTACAAGAATGGATTTAATAACCCTTGAAAATTAAGGAAGGAAAATTAAAAATTATTCTTATCTGACAGTCGCCCCAGTTAAGATTTCTCAGTAAAGTATCCGTGTACACGTGATGATGACCTCTGTAAGTACCAGTATAATGTGCGCCACGCACTTGAATTCCAAACACCTCGCAACTCGAGAAAAAAAATAAAGAAAACACGCTTTAATCATCTTTATTCGAGATCAAAAACGTATTACGAACGATGGTATCACGTGACGCATGATAAACACTTTTAAAAAAAAAATTCTAGTCTGTTGTTCGTCTGGGACTGTTACAAAGCACTTTAGCACGCATTACGTAATTGCGTTTGTTACCGCCTTTGAGTGAAATATTGCTGTCGGATTTGAGTGAAACCTCGTGTACGTCATTCTCGAGACCAGCGTCCTTGTCCTATACAAACTTTGACGATAATTAATGGTCGTTCGTTGTCTAATAGACTTAAATGTTGGCATAAATATCACGTATTTCTGAAACGATATGTTAAGTTATGACGCGACAATCCTATGCTTTTCGTAGAATACCGCTGCTCGTAGCTCCAGACCATCGATGTATACTATATGGATCGCGTGCTGCATTCGCTGAATTCGGTCCGACCGCTACACCAGTGGTGGGCAAGAACACTGCGTATACTATATACTGTACCTGTACAAAGTCTGACTTTTCTGCTTTGTTATAGCTTTTGTTGCTTTAGCGGAGCATATTTTGCGTTAAATGCTATAGCTATGTCACTTTTACAATTAATGTCTCCAAAGTGGGGAGTTTTTAATAAGTTATTTTCCAAAAAAAAAAACACATTTGTTTCACTGTAAGATTTCAGTATTCTGACACATTATTTCAGTTTATCGCTAAGTTCTGTTTCGTTCATAAACAGTTCTGTTGCGTTCGTATTTATGAAAATTTAATGTTGAACCCAGACGAATAAAGATAAGAATAAGGGAAACAAAGAATAAAAGACGTGAGCCGTAAACTTCAAAACGTTTATTGCGTAAAAGAAGCTGGCGTATACGCTCGCCATGGCCGTTAAAGTGTTCAATTAGCAATGCTAATTTACATTAATTTATTTTATTTTATTGAATTAGATACGTATTAACTGTATAAAAAGTGTTTACATTAAACATGACTAAACAATACAAATTTATTTAACTTTTGGCGGACACCAAGCTTAGAGAAGGTACCTGCAGCGGTTCTTTCCATAGCAATATCATAGCACAAGATTTTATAAAATAATGTCCCTATAAATTTGATAAGTTTCACTTCATGGCTGTCTTAAGAAAAATTTTTGTTTGAAATATGTTTTCTAAACACTGTGCCGGCAAAGTCTTTGCAAGCTGATATAATAATTTTTGTGTGTTAAGTTTACTGTCAGATATAATCAATAAATTATACATATATTTTACAATCTTTAAAACGTCTGATGACGCTATAATTAATTTTCCGCTTGACACAAAGTCAGTAAAATGATGTAAACGCTCAAGTTATTGTCATCTGTTATCAGTAAATGAATGCACTCTTCACACCTTAACTTCGAAATAATTTTTTTTACAGTACACCCACACAGATAATACAGAATGTTATCCTTATAGAATGACCTAACGTCTTTAACCATATTCATAATTCCCTTAAAATTTTTAATTTCTTCAATATCCGTTTCATTGAAATCTTTCTCTACTTCTGAAAAACTCATTATTGAAGTTTGGTAATGAAATCAAAATCTAAACAATTACTTTTGTTAGATCTTTATAAGCACAAATTTTCAGTAGAACTGTCCCAAATGTAATAATTGTAAGTTGTCAAAATAAGCGCATTACTGACTGAACGACTCGTTTAGTAGACGTGTTAACTTAGCGCCAAACGCTTTATTGCCCCCCATTGTGCTTCGGAACGTTTTCTGCCGTTCACTTTTTGCCTGTCAGCACGCGATCCATCGATGCTCTAGACACGCCGACGTTACATAACGGACATAACATGAAATAGATCGGGTGCAGCCCGAGCATTGTGTCCGTTCCTCTCTCCAATTCCAATACTCCAACTTGCCACAGTTGGTCAGCCACCGCGGCGATCAGGATCAGACGGATCTCCGTCTGCCAGTGGTGAAAGAGTTTATTTTTAGAACATATCTGAATATCTCCTTCCGCGTCTTCAGAAGCCTTGTTCTCGCACCTACGTCACGGACATCTGAGTATCATCTGAGAAAGAGTGTGTCGCTCGCTGGGGTTTTATACTGCTGCAGTGGTTGATATTCCTGTTGGAAACTGTTTTGACAACATTGAACAGGTCGGCGCGTCGACCTATGAAGCGCACACTTTTTTATAAATATTATTTCACCAATCGTTCGGTATAATATTAAACATTGTTTATGCAAATTATGAATGTTATGGCGTGAAAATTATGGCAGTTATGGCAAAATTTCACACGGTGGCTGAACGGTTCCCACGATTAATGACCACTTAACGCCAAACTGAAGCGCCAGGCGTCAGCTATGTTTTTACATATGTCGCTGATTCGTGTGACTTCTGGTTATCGTTCAGTATTTAAAAAACTGTGTAAAATCTTCCACCCTCGTTTGCATAATTCAACCTGTCTGTCGTTTACACATGTACACATACACACACACGCAGACTGATACACAGGCGGCGGCAGGTCGCTCTGACGTCACCTCTGCCGGCCAGCGCGTGTAAATTTCTCCCCTTCGCTACGTTTAAAACCATCTAAGCTATTTGATTCCATATGCAGGCTTACTTACAATATGTGATTTATTTAAAATTAAATACTACGTTTATTTCTTATATTATTTCTTATACCTAACGTATATTTATTACATTATTTACATCTTATATATTTCATACGTGCTTTCGTATGTTATCATACCTCAGTCAGGGGTTGATACATATACTTATGCTAAACGTATCGTTACAATATATTATTCTAACATATATTTGAATTTGTTCCGAAGGGGTCACATGTCTCCAAACTTTACCTCACCGTTTCGCCCAAACTATCACCTAATGTGGTCGGTCATCTTTACGTGCGTATTCCTTATACCTCATAAAGTTTAATGAACTAAACACTGAATCGACGAGTCTTAAAATACGGAATGATCGATGTCGACGGTCGTTCGTCTCCGTTGGTGGGCGGCTTATCGGGCGACGGCGACGCCGACGCTGGAAATTTGTTAACCGTATTGCAGAAAGGTGCATCACGCGACCGTACTTAAGCTTTTGCAGCTTATGTATATAGATAAAGAAATATGACAAGAAGAGGCCGCTCTCTTTATAGGCGATACGGAATACACATGTGTTGAATTGCGCGACATAATTTCGCAGATACTAATGTTGAGGTTACGGAAGTCGACGAGGTTACCTGAATATGAAACCTCCCGAAATCGTTTAATTTAATTAAATACTAATGATTAGGAATAATTAATTACTCATTTGTAAAGTAATTATCTTAGTAAAGTAAATAATAATAGCGCTTGTGTAGGCCTATATCAAAGCTGTTAGAGGTTTTTTACGAATTTGTTTGTTTAATTTTTGTTCGGCCATCTGAGGATCACATGGCAATTTCAATACTTCATTCTTTGTTCGTTTCTTTTTCTCCAATATTCTTTCATATTTTCACTGTGTCTCTTCTTCCTGTCTTCAGTCCACTTTGAAACTGCGTTTCTCTCTCTCCTACCCTGGACACCACCCATTTTTAACACTTTTGTCCGAAAAACTTCTCTTTCAATTGCTTCTTCTGCGTGTATATTATTTTTTCTAAATCCTTTTGGACTTCTTTAATCCAACTTGTTGTTGACTTCTTCCGCCACAGATATTTGAAAACCTGCTTTGTTAACCTATTGTCGTCCATTCTGTATAAGTGTCCAAAAAATAATAGTCTTCTTTTTCTCATTGTTTCTGTTATATTTTCTGTACTTTGATATATTTCATCATTACTTCTTAATTTCCAACCTTCTGAAGTTTTTCGTGGGCCTAATATTTTCCTAATAATTCGTCTTTCCAATATTTCTAGTTTGTCTAAATTATATATCAATGCTAGACATTCACTTGCATATAGGCATTCTGGCTTCACTGCTGTACTGTAATACCTTATTTTCGCATTTTTAGATATGCACTTTTTATTGAAAAATATCTTTAGTTATACCATATGCCCTTTCCATCTTATGAATCCTTTCTTCTATAGTAGATTTTTCTAAACCGTTCTCTTGAATTATCTCTCCTAGATACTTAAATTTTCAAACCCTCTCCTATTCCACCAATATCTGTTACCAAGAATTTTGGCGCATTTTTAATGTTCATGAGGAGTTTAGTTTTATTTCTGCAGAAATTCTTAAGCCTGTTCTACTGGTTTCTCCTCTAAAAAATTAACTTCTGTGTAACTTGTGTTACTGCAGTGAAAATTTTTAAATAAAAATTCATTTTTATTTTAAACAAATATATTTGCATTTAGAATGTATTATTTAATACATCAGAAATGTACTATTTAAACATGTAATACAGAAGAAAAAATGTTCATTACGTTAGAGTTCGAGAAATTTCTCTATATGTCATCTGAAATTTCTTGTAGGCCTATGTGTTGTAATGAATTCTATAACTTACTCGTTCAGACGTTGATATAGGGGTTGGTATGGCCACGGCCATGGCCGGATTAAGACTATGGGGGACCTGGGACTATTTAAGAGCAGGGGCCCATGAAATTTTCGCGTTTTGCACAATACTTTACTTTATTCAGACGATCATTTAATAAATATAATAAACAAAATATTATTCTTAAACCGGTTCATTTTCGAAGGCTTTTTTAAAAAAATTATATCTTCGCGTAGATTTAATATTTCGACACTCGACAAGAATCAAATAAGCTTTTCTTTTCTACTTTCATTTTGCGTTTAGTAAGTATTTCTAAGCACATTGAAATCTGAATTATTGAGTTTTAAAGGGTCGTATATTTTTCTCGAGCCTTCTCCAAAAATCATCATAAAACAATTGTGATAGCTTATAACTGGAGAAATTTTTAGCGTTAAACTTTACTGCTTTGGCTTTTACCATAATCTTATGTACCTAAACATGTCCCCAAGTTTCATTTAAATCCGTGATCCGCACTTCAGGTACTCTCCTTGTCAGTGCGGTTTTTAATATTTCGCTTGCTCGGAAAATTTTATTTATTTTTGAAGTGAAACTTCTTTGGGCACGGTAGGAAAAATTTTCGTTACGCGTTACGCATTACGCGTTATGCGTTATATGCATGAAACTTCTTTGGGCACGGTAGGAAAAATGTTCGTTACGCATTACGGGTTACGCGTTATGCGTTATGCGTTATATGCATGCATGTGTGTGTATAAGTGTTTAGCGGTATACCAAAATGAGGAAATGTACAGTTATATATAATTATTGTTACGAATATTTTAAGTTAACGATATGTAAAAAATAATCTACCTAGTCCTACATAATTTAATTACATATAATTAATTAATTTTCAGATTCTATAATGTATAACGTACTTATTACTTTGAGATTTTATTTTTATTTTTTGGGTATTCCGAGGGAGTTACGCCAGCAATTAGGGCCCGTCAAGAGTGACACGAGTTAGCGTTGTTCGAGGGTGAGCGACGGAAGGAACAAACCTTTCCTTTCTACTTAAATGACATAAAAGCCGTTAAGAGACAATACGCGCTGCAACACATGTTGCGACGAACAGGGCCATGCGTGGGAACACTTGACTTTACAAATATGACAAAGGAACATTTCCCTTGCATCCGTTTCAGTAGCGAGAAGAATAGATAGGCATCGCTAAGAGCATTGTTCCAAGCATATGTGCAACTTACAGAAAAACAATAGCGGGAGCACGGACAATGTAGCAGGAGACGAGGAGGCGTCTGCAACGTACACAGATATTTGCCACCCGTAGGTTCGCTAGAGGAAGTCGACAGTGTCTGAACAATACGTTATTTCGACACGCTACACCAAAAGGGACAGATGTTACTTCAGTAGCAAGGTCTTGATGCAGATTCCGAGAAAGTGGCAACGTCCTGATGACAGCAGCTCGTCGTGTAGACGTGGACTATGTGAGATTCAAGTAGAGAAGCCAACCAGCCAATTAGAAACGAGAATTCAGAAGGGAGTAACTGTAAGTGATGATCTTGACAGAAACCGACGACCAGAGAACAAATCCCGAGGAAGAACGTCCCTCTCCAAACGGCACTGGGTGGAGAATTCACAAGAATCACAGACCAGAGGCATGAGGACAGAGGGAAATCCGAACAACTGTCCTATCAGAGCTATTTTGGTGGGAAAATGAAGCGTTCGTAGGAGTAGCGAGAGTGGGAAAGCGAAGAGCATAAAAACTGTATGCAAGAGGAGACGCGCTCTCAGTATTACTAAAATTTTATCTCAGTATTATTCTAATTTTATCACAGTTTTCATAAAGATTTTGTTTTGAGATATTCAAAGTAGTGTTCGGTATCAGTGGAAGTTCGGGAGTAAGACTTGGAGCGTTAAGCCGAAACAGTGGTATTCGCGACGATGCGCGACTAACGAACTTTGTAAAACTCTAAGCATTACGTTAATACAATTAGTGCTGTAAGAAGTGGTATGATACAGTAGTAACATACTTGAACTCTTTATAAACGGAATTAATCGGTATATAACATAAGACTTAATTTGTGAGACAACATTATTTCGTAGAATAGAGACGAGTGCCGATGATGTTTTATATGCGTCTAATGAACTGGAAATCAATCTAGGCGTTACGGAAGAGTCGAACACGTAATTTAAAAGGTAACTAAGTGCGTGGCAGTATCGAACTAAAATCGTATGAATAGACTGACGCGATACGAATAGTCAATGAATCCTTAGTGCAAGTACCGCGACGTAAACTGAAATTATATTATAAAACTTATAACGGATGTCATGAAGTGCGAACTAGCGTTACGAACGATGTACGTATAACAATTGGAAGTGCGAGTTACGAGTGTTTCCAGGACTAACATAAATCGTCACCCAATGGACACCCAAATGGACATGCGACGGGAGCGAGACACTACGACGACTTGAGTAATGTACCAAAATAACCACTTATTATAATTCCTAGTTTATCGTAATACCGCTGATCTGTCACTTAGAACTAACTGCCTGAGATATTTTAGAATAGAGTCATTATAAATACGAATCCATGGTTAGGAATAAATAATATCATAGAATGTTACACATGTATTATCTTATTAATGTAAGTATATGATTATTTCAAATATGTATGTGTTTAATATGTTTACTGCAGGTATATGTGTATTTCATGTGTATAGGTGTTTAAATATGTTTTGAAGCGTATCACTTAGTGCAAATCTCAAGCACGCAACATTGATAGTTATTAACGTCACCACACACGAGTAAGTGTAAGCATTTGACTGTTTCTTACAGATACTTGAAATATGTTATAGAATTTAATTATCTTTTGGAAAAGTTGTAGGTACTCTTATTACATGATTTCTTTTATATAATGAATACAAGCAACATGCAATATCATAATAAATGTAATTTATAATGGATTCGATAGTGTTGAGTTAATTTATTTTAAGACCTGGCATACAAGACAATTCTTTAACAAGTAAAATCCACAATCAATGATTTAGATTCAATATGATTTAACAATTACCATGTTCATAAATATTTTAATTCTTGTAGTTTTATTTGGTAGTAGAAGACAAGATTAATTACTCTTGGTTGATAGCATTGTCGATTACACATTTGAGAAATTTGATCAAGATTTATTAATTAAACAGTAATTCATTTACGCAATTAATTAAATATGCATAAATATTAACAATATAAATGGGTGCCCAACGCGTGGCACAAGGAAACATGTTCTACTAGATAATTGTAATCAAGAGAAAAATTCATATAATTAAAATTTAATTAATTTATGCAATTAATTAAATATGCATAAATATTAACATTGTAAACGGCAGAATCTAATGGAAATCCTATTCCAAACCAAAATAATGATGTTGTACCTAGTGAACTTGTGAATCAAATGAAACAGAAAAATGTTGAAGTTGTAGCAGTTGATGTTCATCACCGTCATTCTTCTCAAGTCAGTCAGACCAATATTTTTAATCACAGATTTACCTCAAATAGGTGAAAAACTGAGACGCAAAGCAGCAGGTCACGCAGCAGAAAATAACGGCAGTAGAATGGCTGTACCAATTGTACAAAGATCTTCCACTATTCCACTCAATAACAACAAAACAGTATTTGTTAAACGTACCCACATTCCATTGGTTTGTGCATGTGCTACAACAATTCATAAATCCCAAGGTAACACATACTCAGAAATTGTTTATGAATACGATCGACGTCATTCTCAGTCATTATTATACGTTGCTTTATCGGGTGTGTCGAGTATTGAAGGATTACATATTACGACACAGAACAACGAGAAGATATTCTACCATGGCCGAAGACGATCATCATCAACAATTGATTTGCAAGAGGAATTTAAACGACTTTCACTAAACAAACTAGAAACTATAAATGAAAATTTAGTTAATTTCATCAATAACAGAAAAGGTTTATCAATATTCACTTTTAATTGCCAAAGTCTTACAGCTCATGCTGTTGATCTTAAAGATATAGTTGTGAAAAATTCAAATGTCATAGTTTTATCAGAAACTTGGGTAGCCAGTGAAGATGACGTATCTGTTCTTAATTTCAACTGCATTGTGAAATATAAATGACCAAATATTAGAGCGGGAGGTGTCGGGATATTTCAAACTTCTGACGATATTATTAACATTATAACTCCATCCATGGATTTTTCCGTTACTCAATCTGATGTCTATGGTTCAATGGCATCTACAGTTGGCGATTTGTGTATGGCTGAATGTAAAATGGAAAATGGGCAAACAGTTGTGATTGTAGCAGTGTATATTTCTCCTAATAAAACATTAGATGATATTATTGATTTTCTCCACCTTTCATTATTATCGTATACATCACAAGGTGCCGCCATACTTCGTAAAGATTATCATAAAATACCCATGATTTTAAGTGGAGATTTCAATGTCAATTTTGCATTAGACAAATCTATAAAACTGGTTGAATTTTTAAAAGATAATTTGAACCTGTCTATACAAAATGATAAAAAAATATCTACGACAAAATCGAATACGACAATTGATACAGTATTCACAAGGTTTCTGGATAATATTGAATGTAAAACATACATTTCTTATTTTAGTTACCATAAGCCTTTGGTTACAAAAGTGTATGATGGAATATCACTAAATATTAACGAAATAGATTAATAATAATAATAATAATAATAATAATAATTTCTGTAAATGTATATAATAAAATATTTTTAATTTACTAAAAATGAAAATTTTTTTATACTGATACCTCTCCCATCCTATTAAATTTTAAGTATACAGTTAATAATAATAATAATGGATAAACAAAAATAATGGATATAACCCAAAGACGTTTCACTTCTTCCGCGTGTACACACTTACTGATACACGCACCCAAACTTTTTTTTTAGGCGATTTAATTACGGCTGGCGGCGTCTCTCGCATCCTAGCTTCCACTGGTGCAGGTCTAAGTAGACCTGTTCCTTAAGTCCTCTTGCATTCATTGCATCTTCGACGTCCATTTTCCATGAACGTTTAGGTCTTCCTTTTTTCTTCTAGAGGGTGGAGTCCATTCCCACACCTTCCTTGGGCATCTCTCATCAGACATTCTTTTTAGGTTTCCTAACCAATTCAGTCTTCTTGCTTCTATTGTTTCTATAAAGTCAAGGTTGATTCCCATCGCTTGTCTTATCTCTACATTTCTCACTGTATCTAGTCTTGTTAGTCTACAGCACCTCCGCCAGTAATCCATCTCCATAGCTCTTATTTTGGATTTATTTCTTTTATTAATTTCCCACAGTTCTGCTAAATATAGGCCTATACTTTCGACTACTGTTTTGTATATTTTGATTTTATTGTTTTTTGTTATTCGTGGACTCCAAAGCAGACTGTTTAATTGTTTTGTTGCTGTCTTAGCTTGTCCTATTCTTACTTTTATTTCTTGGTTGCTGTCACCATCCGATGTCATTGTTACTCCCAAATACTTGAAGTAAAATTTTATTAATCCGTTCGAAAAAGAGAATTTTTAAATGGCCGGGCATGGTGCCCTCAATAAGCGGGTCCCCTTTATCCGGTACCGGCCACGCCAGTTACAGTAATTCCCCCGGTATAACGGACGCCTCTAAAAAAAACATGAAATGTTGAAAACTCAAAGACAATCAGGCTAAAAAATGACACTAAGCAACGCTGGACAATGTATGCAGACGTCTGGGGTCGTTGAGCCGTGCGTCTTATTTCGTTCATCAACGGTCTTGTCTCCCGCGCGCTTCTAATAATAGCCAAAGCGTTGTTCCGTATTCTAGGAATTGACCGTCCGTCATAACATTGCTCCTAGCTCAGACAGTTGTTGTTCTATACATAGTGGATACTGGAACAACTGGGCTTCACCTGGACCATCGTCCACCTGGCGGACAGATTCCCAGCAAAACTGCCAATCGTCTTTACAATCTCCTACCCCCTACTTTCCAGCAGATGTATGACCCGCTGCTTAGGGAATGTGGCGCCGATGAGTACCTACGCGACCCCTGTATGGTGCTACTTGGCAAAACCCATAAGCGTAAGCCAGAGGCGCGCCAGTAGTGTCCGGCGCCTGTGTGCAGAACTTTAGTTGGCGCCCCTATACCCTCCCCCACAATAAAAAAAAAATCGCTTTATAAAAACGTATCAGCGAGTACAATTGAAATACGAAATAATCACTTATAAATTTATTGAACAAGAATCAGGAATTACAAAAAAAAAACTGTATAAAAACAATACGTACACTTACAAGAAGGGTACAAAAACGAAAACTGCACTGCACTACGTCTGAATACAAGAACTTACTGTACAAGTGATATCTTTTTGATTAGTGATACGATACAGTACATAAACTTTACTAGCAGAATGTAGAATAAAGTTAGAAACTCTGCCGATTTTCTTGTAGACTATATGTTTAGAGCAAATGCGAGTTCGAGCAAGTTTAAACAAATCCAAACGCGGCTACGAGCGTCATCCTGCAAGGAGGTCACTACTGGCGCGCCTTTGTCTCTTCTTCCGAGGATGACTGACGACTTTCATCAGAAATGTCTTCTTCACTGTCACTCTGAGCAAGAATTTCTGCCAATTTGGCTTCAGATGTATGGCTAACACGTCTACAGAGTAAATAAACACGCCACAACAACAATTATATGTATCGCTTATAGCATAGACTATAAATCCTCAAGCACACTTGCCTTTCAATTAGCAAATGTAAATTAAAAAATAAACTTCCCACAGCAATTAATATTCCTGTTTACTTGTAGCAACAATTACAAAATCTCAAGCGTACGCAACTGTCAATTATCGTAGTCATAAGTGTTAGCTTACAGCCATACGTTACCGTTCTGAGCACTTTACCGATTTAAAATGACGTGCGACGTAACACCACACAGCCATAAAAGTTTGGCGAAAATACCCGTCCAGAACATCGAAAAGGTAAATACAATCAAATTAAAGAATAATAATTTTCTTTCATATAGCTCCTCATCGCCTGAAACTTTTGGCACTTTTGCTATCCTGGCGCCGCACACTTTGCATGCTGTATCAGCGCACCACTGGCGTAAGCTTCAGTCTCTCCTTGACCGAGACCCCGACGCGATTCTGGAAGCCGAATGCAAGCCGGTCCGATACAAGGTTACAAGATATTCCTAAAAATACTGAAGGGTAACATGGTGTTCTACTCGCTCAAATTCTGCTTGGACCTTAATATGAAATAATAGCCTAATTGATGTGTTCCAGAACAAGTCTTTGTTTGTGTAAAAGGCACGCAATGTATTCTAGTTAATTAGGTCTCTTGCGTTTGTTTTTTTTTTTCGAACAGAAATATTATTTTGACGTATATCATACAAATCTGTCAAACATTCCCCTTACAAATTTCTTAGAAAGAAATAAGAATAATAAATTTATGGCAACTAGTCATCTGATAATAGTACAGACGTTTATAAATAGCGCGTACTGTGCTCGCAAGCATAGAAACTGTCTCCTGTTTGACTATTTGTTAGTTTTTGTTTATAACAACTGGAAACAAAATTTTGTAATGCTCGGAACATTGGGGGGCGAGTGCCCCCTTGCCCCCCCCAGTTATGCCTATGCGACCTATCGTCACATATTGTTGTAAAACGTGTACGCTTAAAAAAGGACTGAAGAGATGCTGGACACATTCGAGAGCCGAGTATTGAGTAAAGGTTTGGCTACGTTAGTGGTAATGATGGATGGCGCATCAGGTTCAGTTATGAACTACAACAAATATACAAAGAGCCCAGCAGACTACAGACTACAAGGCCTAAGATGGACAAGATATTTACCCTACAGCGAATGAATGTAATCCGTATGTCCAAGAAAATAAAGAAGGGACAGGTGGTGGGCACCAGACGAAGGGGAAAGCCAAGACCGGCGTGATGCTACGGATTCTCTGGCGGTGAGAGATGAGACTCTTGGAGGAAAAGTTTAGAGGAGATCAAGGCTCAGTAGGGGCTGTAATAATATTAGTCAAATGTATGCCTGTTCTTCTAGGTTAGCAGCCCATAGGCTGATAGGCACCAGCTCGCCATTCTTCACGCTTCTCTGCTTTTCTTTTCAACTCACAATAAGATGTGCAGTTCATATCGACCATAAACTGCTTCGTGTAGTCTAAACGGGGTCGTCCTCTGTAATTCTTCCCTTCAATTGTTCCTTCTATTATTCTCTTAACCAACCCATTATGTCGTAGTATATGCCCTATAAATTTAGTTCTTCTGCCTTTTAAATTTCGTAGAAAGCTCTTCACCTCCTGAGTTCTTCTAAAGACTTCCTCATTCGTCATCTTCTCCCTCCAGGTTATCTTGAATATTCTTCTGTAGCACCAGGTCTCAAATGCTTGGAGTCTTTTCTTGTCACTTTCTCCAATTGTCCAAGGTTCACTCACGTATAGGGCAACACTCCACACCCAAGTCTTTACTAGATTCTTCTTTATTTTTAGGCTGATACTGTTTGAAGTGAAGAGGTTTTTCTGTTTGTTGAAAGCAATTTTAGCCTGGTTAATTCTGTCTATAATTTCCTTACTGCTACGTCCATCACTTGTGATTTTACTTCCTAGATAGTTGTACTCTTTAACTGCCTGGAGAACATTATTTCCAAGAGTTATTCTGACTGGATTTTCTTCCTTCCTGTATGTATACCTAAACAAGCTAAAATATACCGTGTAATTTATCATCTAAAATACCAAGGAAACATCAATCTGTAGGCAGCTAAGAGTAAAGTGATGACAGGGCCGCCGTAAGCGGGGGTGCAAGGTGTGTGCTGAACACGGGCAGCAAATCACATCATCGTCGGCGTGCATGTTTTACCCACCTTAGTAATGTATCTCAAAGTCTTCCACTTACATCCATAATACATATTTCTCTTGTAATACATAATCCTGTATGAATTTCATAAAACGTGTCAAAATATCGGTATGGAGAACCATACATGACTTTCATGTTCTAAAATTTATATTTAAAATCATTTTCGATATGAAATATTTCAATAGAAACTACTTTCTTCAGAAGTACTAACGGTATACCACCTCACGTTAGCGCACTCGATTTTCACTGATGATGGCAGTCGATGGCAATGCCGAAACGTCTGGTTTTGCAGAAAACATTGGACCACGGCCAAACAGCCCGGGAAGGAATTTTAACAACAAACTACTTCTTTGTTGCCGATAACATAGTACACATATAAAAAATTAACCCCTCCCCCTTCAACTATCATTTTCATTTATAGAAAATTATCCCATCCCCTTTCAACTACCCTTTTCATTTATAGACATTTCATCTACTTTTCTACACTGAAGTATTATGACCTTCTTTTCAGAATACTTTATTTGTCAAGATTAAGAACTTTACTCTTGTTAAAACATAAAACGTTGAAAGTAAACTACCCCTTCCCCTTAACAGATCTTCACCAAAATCAATAGGCCTTGAGTCATCTACAACTCGGACACACATGTAAAACATTATTTGATTGTTTGAACTTGCGGTAGTTATTGTTCCCCACAGAAAAAATTCTACACACAGACACAGACACAGACACAGACTTTTCGGAAAATGACTTTTCTTCATGTTTTGAGGGTAGTGCAATTAGAATCAGCCCTTATCTCGAACATGATTTTTTTCGCCATCACAACTTCCTTATGGAACAAGGAAGTAAAAAGGCACCAAATCGCAGAAAGATTCAGTCAATCCGAAAAATAAGTACAAAGTAGAGTTTTTTTTCTATTACAAAGTGTTAAGATCTTTGGACAGATCTTATCGGCTTTGAAGAGCAAATTTTAAAAATTAAAGACATTTGATAGCGTTTTTGGATTTTACGGTAATAATTTGTTTAATTACCCGAAAGACGGCGTAAACTTAAAACTAAGATACAAACTTAAAAGTCGTAGAGATATAAACTTAAAACAATTCTCGAGATAAGATAGATACCGAGGGGACTGATTTGTTTAATGAACCGAATGCTTTAAAACTTAATTTTTCCAGAATACATTGGATGAGCTGTAGAGCATTTTCAGTACCTTTCAAAACAATTTGCTCTCAGCATTCCCAAATACGGCAATAGGGTTAAGAATATTACTATATTAACGGTATCACTTGCAGCTGGCGACAGATTATTCTCAAAACTAAAAGTAATAAAATGTTATCTATTTACAGTAGAAAGTGCATATCTAAAAATGCGAAACTAAGCCATTACAGTACAGTAGTGAAGCCAGAATGCCTATATGCAAGTGAATGTCTAGTAATAAATTATAACTTAGAGAAACTAGAAATACTGGAAAGACGAATTATTAGGATAATATTAGGCCCACGAAAAACTTCAGAAGGTTGGAAATTAAGAAGTAATGATGAAATATATCAAGTACAGAAAATATAACAGAAATAATGAGAAAAAGAAGACTATTACTTTTTGGACACATATAGAATGGACGACAATATATTAACAAAGCAGATCTTCAAATATCTGTGGGGGAAGAAGTCAACATCAAATTTCATTAAGGAAGTCCAAAAGGATTTAGAAAAAAATAATATAAACGCAAAATAAGCAATTGAAAGAGAAGTTTTTCGGGCAAAAGTGTTACAAATGAAAGGAGTCCAGGATAGGAGAGAGAAAAACGCAGGTTCAAAGTGGACTGAAAACAGGGAGAAGAGACAAAGTGAAACGATGAAAGAATATTGAAGAAAAAGAAAAGAACAAAGAATAAAAATTGAAATTAGCATGTGGTCCTTAGATGGCCGATTAAACAAAAAAAAAAGTATTTAAGGTCAACCATGGCTTAGAGACATTGAGATAGGAGATAGACGTGGGGCGCCACGAACGGCTCTCCGCAGCCCTGACTGAAGATAGAAGAAGAATTAAGTATGGAGTTCAAGGTAAACCAGGGGGTATGTACTGTTCACGATTCTCATGAGTTTGGTACCGGAAAATGTAAAACAGAATTTACCGATAAATCCGGAGGGTACCGAGCAGATCAAATGGTTCAATGCGTCGCATACGCTGATGATGTAGCGTTGATTACTTAAACAGAGAGATATCTTCAGGATACATTTGTTGTATTAGCGAGATACAGAGAGAGAGAGAGAGAGAGAGAGAGAGAGAGAGAGAGAGAGAGAGAGAGAGAGAGAGAGAGAGAGAGAGAGAGAGAGAGGATTAAGAAAGTAGGTCTTAAAATAAGTAATGAAAAGACAAAGTACCTGCTAGCAACATGTAGAGCAAGTATTAGGTCCCAAGGAATTAGGTTAGGAGAGAACGATGACGTTTATGAAAGATGCGGGAATTTCAAGTACTTGGCAGTACTTGTCCCAGACGGTAACAAAATGTCTCGTCAAAAGCATGCTCGAATTACCTGGCAAAAATGGTTTTATGCTTTGATCAGTAAACTGAGCTCACGAAGTGCAAACAGAAAGTTAAGAATTAAGGAATCCCATAAGAATAAGATAGTTAAAGACATCTCATTAAGAAAGTTAAGAATAAGACCATCTTAAAACCCATCCTAATATACGGACGTGAGGCATGGACGTTGACAGTTAGGGAAGAGAGTTGGCTTATGCGATGAGAAAGAAAGATATTGCGGAGGATTTGTGGTGCCAGGAGAGATGGAGTCGTCTCGAGATTACGCACAAACAAAGAGCTGGAGAGAATTTTAGGGGAGTTAGATATTGTTACCGAGATTAAAAGATATAGAATTAGGTGGGCAGGTCACGTAGGTCGGGATGGCAGGGGATGGCATGATGAAGGTCGTTAAGGTCTTCGATTCCTACACTTGTTCCCTTCGTCCGGTCGCTAGCCGAAATTCTCTTTGCTTCGTCTTCCTTCCCTTACCTACAAACCATTAGTGTGGCTGAACCTCCTCCACCAATCAGGGTCAAACGCCCTCGGGCGATTCTTCTTGATGACCCCCTGTAACGTCAGCCTCGCTAAGCTACTTTTGAATAGCCCCTAGTACTTACTTTCCTTCAGTGCAGTGGCGCGCCAACACAGCGTGCAAAGTGTGCAGCTCACACAGGCGCCAGGATAGCAAAGGCGCCAAAATTTCAGGCGAGGATGAAATATTTGAAAAAAAATTATTATTCATTAAGTTAATTGTATTTACCTTTTCGGTGCTCTGGACGGGTGTGGTCGCCAAATTTTTATGACTATGGTGCCCCTGACGTGTTAGGTCGCACGTCATTTTCAATTGGTAAAGTCCTCAGAACGGTTTCATATGCTTATGACTGTAACTAACGGAACTATCATTGTGCATACAAGGTCAGTTATTTATCGTTAGTTATGAGTCAGCAGTTGAAACAAAGACAGTTTCATTCAGTGCGTCTGTGATATGTAAGCGCTGCGATACTTGACAGTTGAGTGTGCTTGAGATTTTGTAATTGTTGCGATAAGTGAACAGGAATATTCATTGATGTGGGGGGTTTATTTTTTCTTGGCAAATAACACAAATTACTTTTTCTTCCAAATAATTTTGGATGCTTTTGTTTATGTGCCCTTCTTTTGTGTTTACTGTTTTTTTATATATTTTTTGTAATTCCTGGTTTTTGTTCAGTAAACGTATAATTAATATACTTCGAATTAATGTATTTTTGTACTCACTGACACGTTTTTTATTTTTAGTCAGGGGTAGAGTATAGGGGTGCCAACTAAAGCTCTGCACACAGGCGCCTGACACTACTGGCGCACCTCTGTTTTTACCACTGTCTCTTCAGGAACACCCTTCCCCAAGCATACTCTAGTACACTGTTTGGCCCTCTCACCGTTTCCCTCGGCACACCGGCACGGAGGTTCTCTGCTTCACGGAGAACGACCGATGCGTCAAGCCGTCTGTCTACTATGTCCGTCCTAATCGCAACCAAGGGCAGTGGTACAAAAGCATCGAATTGGTCATTCAACAAAATTTCCGGGCGCCATCTAGCGGATAACCATGTTGGCGTGAACCTTCCCATTTTTAGGTATCCCGTCAGAAAGATCAACACTGTTTTCATCTGGCAGATGTCGGGCACGATAAATTTTAACGAGTACACAACACTTTAAAAAAAAATAATATTTTTCCAGAATCTCATCGCTAAAAATTGTTTCTTTGTGGGTTTTAACACGACTTATAGCATATGTTTGTAACATGTTTTTCTTTCCCACGCAGGCCTACACTTCATTATTTACTGTTATTTTTCTCACTTTTTGTTGCTTAAAACCCTTATGATGTGTTAACTTTAAAACGTGTCTGATAAAGCGTCGTTGCATTGTGGTTGGCCATTAGTGACACAAGAGAAATACAATAATGATATCATAAGTAGCAAAGATACATAGTTGTGCAGAACTAGAGAACAAAAATATTAAATATTAGTGGATGGTTAGTGAGGATCGGTCAATAATACAAATTTTAGCTATTTTGCGTCGACGTTTCGACAATATTTATTGTCATCTTCAGGACCTGTGTATGAAATACAATAGAAATATCAAACATAACGAAACAATTAATATTTGGGTGAACATGTTGGTGTATGTGAGTGTGTGCGTGCGTATGTATGTATCATTTTATATGTGAAGACTTATGATAGTTTGTTTACATCTTCAAATTATCTTTAAGAAAACGAGCAAATTCTAGTATGAGAGAACTTAATTTATACAGTATTACAATTTAAATTACTAGTGTAATGTTATTTTAATTAATTAAACAAACAGTAATCAACAATTGGATATTAGATTGGTACATAAATTGTTTATACCTGCAGCAGTCTACATATAGCAAAGTAATATATTACCTATAACTAAAACAGATTAGGGGATGTTCACTACGTAATTATTAAAAGTTATTTTTACCACGTAGTGAACATCCCCTAATCTGTTTTAGTTACAGGTAATATATTACTTTGCTATATGTTGACTGCTGTAGGTATAAACAATTTATGTACCAATCTAATATCCAATTGTTGATTAACTCTTTGTTTAATTAATTAAAATATCATTACATTTAGTAATTTAAATTGTAATACTGTATAAATTAAGTTCTCTCATACTAGAATTTGCTCGTTTTCTTAAAGATAATTTGAAGATGTAAACAAACTATCATAAGTCTTCACATATAAAATGATACATACATACGCACGCACTTACTCACATACACCAACATGTTCACCCAAATATTAATTGTTTCGTTATGTTTGATATTTCTATTGTATTTCATACACAGGTCCTGAAGATGACAATAAATATTGTCGAAACGTCGACGCAAAATAGATAAAATTTGTATTATTGACCGATCCTCACCAATCATCCATTAAAACATTCATTGATTGGCGGTCACTAAAAATTTAAGGATTTAATTAAATATTAGATTAAATAATGAATTTAAATTAAATATTCAACCTTAAATTTTTACAACATGAGCAACATGTAACAAGAAAGATAAATTGTCCCGGGTGCAAAGAAGCCGCACTAATTAAAAGAAAGCAAAACAGCGGATGATGGACAATATAGCTATAATGAAGTATGCAATGGGAATGGAGGAGGAGTAGAAGAAGGACGGGTCCTGTCGAAGGAGCCTTGTACCGCTTAGGAGCAGGGCAAGGGCAGCAACCAGTGGTAAACTCAAAATACTGTACTACTAAAAACCGGGTTGTCAGGCCGTGGTCGGTTGCTGTTAAACGCCATTATGTGGGCAACGTTTCGACTCCTCCACGGGAATCTTCTTCAGGCCGCTAAGAAGTGACAGAGCGTAAAAACACAATAGCGGCAGATGTACGCCGAACACTACCCAATACCTGTATCGGGTGAAAACAAATAATTTGGGCGATTTAATTACTGCTGGCGCCGCCTCTCGCATCCTAGCTTCCACTGGCGCCGGTCTAAATAGTCCTGTTCTGTAAGTCCTCTTGCATTCATTGCATTTTCGACGTCCATTTTCCATGAATGTTTAGGTCTTCCGTTTTTTCTTCTAGAGGGTGGAGTCCATTCCCATACCTTCCTTGGCCATCGCTCATCCGACATTCTTTTTAGGTGTCCAACCAATTCAGTTTTCTTGGTTCTATTGTTTCTATAATGTGAAAGTCGATTTCCATCGATTGTCTTATCTCTACATTTCTCACTCTATCTAGTCTTGTTAGTCTACAGCACCTCCGCCAGTAATCCATCCCATAGATCTTATTATAGATTTATTTCTTTTATTAATTTCCCACAGTCCTGCTCCATATACGCCTATACTTTCGACTAAATTATTATTACTAAAAATAATAATAATTATTGAAAAAAAAATTCCCGACGGGGATTCGAAACGTTGCCCACGTAATGACGTTTAACAGCAACCGACCGCTGCCTAACGACCCGGTTTTTGGTAGTATTTTTGAATTTAGAGACACCGGCCGTGCGAGCTTAGTGACTAGTGGTGTTGGAGGAGCTGCGGCGTCGAGGGTCGTGATCATCATCATTTATTGTCTAAAAAAATATATAATAAAACGTAAGTGTACAAGACGAATTGCAAGGAGAGATGGGGATGGACGATCACGAACGTTCTGGAATGGTCTTTGCAAGAGACGTCCCGCTTAATTACTGCGGATACAGTAAACTGTGCAAACACTGATACGGACAAATGTCACTGTACTACAAAACCTCCAAGCGATGAGTGATCGGGTAAATCCTCTACACGTAATACGGGTATCCTTCCATCGTAATGTTTTTTCGCTCCCTGGAATCTGGCATCGTCCTCAGAAGCTGTGACGGTTGAAAGACCCTGTCGAAAGGCCTAACAACGACTGGACAACCGCCACTCACAGCTCCTGAAGACTATACCTGATTCCAGCGAGCGAAACGTCAAGCGGAAACAATATTACGATATAAGCCGTCCGGGCCGAATGACTGAGTGGCGTGGCGTGGCGTCGTTGTGATACGACTAAAACTTGACTGGAATTGTTTCTTGTACCGAGTGTTCTTTTTTGAGCATTTTCTATCATTCGCTGGAAAAAGAAGAAGAGGGTCCCGGTTCAACGGGATCTGACTCTCATTATACTTGCACAGAATAAAACAGAACACAAATAATCGAATTAAAAATAATAAAGACAAACAGAGAGAAACACATGACTAAACGAACAAAACACAAATAGGTACGTAGCATCTGCTGCACGTCAGTTCCGAAAACGAACAAAGCTGCCAAGTGAGCGTTTTGCCGGTTTATACAGCGGCAACACATTGGGTGAATGAATGTGTTCCCCCCTCCACAGTCAGTACAGTGACAACGACTATGAGGTCAATGACTGAATGCAGTAAAGCACTGCCAATGTCCGAGCGGCAACACAAGACAGTGCCAGTGCCCAGCATGCGAAAGAAATGCTACCCTTTTCTTCAAGTTTAGAAGAACTAAACTTAAAGTTTAGAACTAATATTGTTCAGATTTCAAATCATTCAATAACCAAGTACTTATTCTGTAATATAATTAATAGTATTCTCTCTTATTTCCAGTATTGTTGTCCCCGGCAACAGTGGTTACATGTACGCCACGCTAGTGAGAGAGAAATGGAAATGATAATAGTGTTGATGCTTGATGTGTAACGTGCATCATGTTATTGCAATTGTGTGTTGCGTGCCCGTTCAGTTATAAATATAGTGTCTTACTGTGTACGGTATGCAGTTTACGCCACGCACTCGTCACTGCGCACAATGCACGGTTACGTCATTTGTAAACGATTTTCTGTTGCCGCACTTTTCACTCTGTTGACACGCGACGCCATTCGTAAACTACAATATTGCCGTACATGCATCGTACATACGTACGCATGCGCGCGCAACTAACGTAAACATATAAATATACATGTCGTCGAGTTTTTTGTCTCTTCCTTGACCCCAGAACGCTGTCGATAAGTAAGTAATGTGTGTAGGACATTCCAGTGGGTCATTGACGCAATACGAAATAAATAAAACATTTCAGTTTTAATGAGTTTTTTTCTTTTGGATTGTGTCGCATCTGTTAAAAATCAGCTGACTTTGTAAACACTGGTAACTCGATTGGAATGAAACGATTTCATGAGTGTGATTTGAAAATGTTTACATGTTTGAATGTTTGCGAGGCAAACCGTTCAGTGATTCACACTTGCTGAAGCCCACAACAATTTTTCAAGTCTACACATTATCAGTGATGTAATAACGCATACTAACATTTTTATGTTGAATAAAAATTAGCTTGCAACGTTTTGCATAAATACCAGTGATATCATTTCTTTTTATTTTCATAACGTCTGTTGTTTTGGATCTAATATACTTCAAAAGCCTTAAATATTAAATTTTCCTGATCTGATTGGTGATGGAATTGTTGTCAATAAACAATTCAAAACACTCGGAAGAATACACACTAAATAAAGTGTTTGTCGACGATAATTATACTTTACCATTCTCTGGATTATTTTTAAACTTTTTTTACTAAATGTTCTTTAAAATCAACATTTTAAAACCAACATGTCGTAGGCCTACTATCCTGAAAATTTCTATACACGTAACTCAAAGTTTCTTGCGGTAATTATATATCTTGTTCTGGTAGTTCCTATCCGTTTCGGATGTTTGATATCGTACAGACTATTTTTACTTTCTGCACTGGTGTACGGAATAAGTCAGTTGTATTCATGCCAAACCAGGTCCTTAAATTTCTCAGCCATGATATTCTCGGTCGTCCAACTCGTCTCGTTCCAAGTACTTTTCCCTGTAGTATGGACTGCAATAAGTAAAATCTCTGTTCATTTCTCATGAGATGTCCCAGATACTGAAGCTTTCTTATCTTCACTGTGTTAATAACTTCCCTATCTTTCTTCAACATTAGTTATATGTGCTGTCCATGAAATGCTCAGTATTCTACGGCAGAGCCACATTTCGAAAGATTCAAATTTTTTTAGTTGTGGCTTTAGTCAAAAGTCCAAGATTCTACACCGTAGAAGTGGACCGAGAATACGTAGCAACGTAGAAGTCTCATGTTTGTGTTTATTGTTAAATCGTGACTTTTGAATAAACTGCTCATTCTAGTGTACACTGCTCTTGCCTTTTCAATTCCGCTCTTTATTTCTTTATAGTGGTCCCATTGTTCATTGACTAAATTACCAAGATATGTAATATAACTATACAGTTATTTATTAGTTAATTAATGTCCCGTGATGGGATGCCAAATATAACTATTTTTTATTGATAAGCGATTAATGTGTATAACTAATTTCTGTTTATTTACTTTAATTATTGTGTTGCGATTTATAGTCTTCTTAATCTCCCTGGGTGGAGCGTCAAATATAATAATAATTTGTTTGTGATTGTTATTAATTAAGTATATGTATTCATTAGAAAATTATGATTTAGAAGGCGTTGTTCAATTCCTTTGATGTCATATACTAAACTTAATCTTTCATACTTGATATCATTAGTATTCCATCTTAGGTGTTTTCAATAATTGACAACGTACACAGACTTTACAAGGTTAACTCAATTTATTTACAATTAATACCCTTGATGTCACTTTCATGATTTCCCGAAAAGAAATACAACATGTATCTTGCAATATGACTTAATACATCAATCTATCACTTACTATTTTGTCAACACTTGGTTAATCTTCTATAATCTCTTTCTCTTAGTTACTTATTAAACGTTAACAATCGTAATTATAACCTTTTATTCTACATTAAGGTATTCCTAATAAATGGATTCATAAAGTATTGGATAGGCTATAGTTAAATCATTTGTAAAAAGTTGTAATTCAATTTACCCTGACTAGCTACTAGGTATTATTTTCTTTAAATATTATTTGCCAGTTCTTTCAGAGGAACAGACAGTGTTTTACTTAATTAGTAGTGCATGTATATAAATTTTACTTGTTGGTACGTTAATCCATTTTATTGCGAAGAGTCCTCTGCGCTGCCATTCTGTCTCTCTCTGTCTCCAGGTTCCTTGATGTCCTTGCGGATGGCATTATCACCTCGTGTAAGGCACTTGTACAAATCACTTATTCTCTCGCACTCCGACACATATACAGTATAACTTTTGGGTTTGTTTTTGTTATTGGAATCTCGAATTTTAAAACATGTTATTCGATAACTCTAAATTTTGCTGAATTGTTCTACTCAAGTGTCATTGAATTATTCTTAGTATGTTAATTGTTTCTTTAAATTATACTAAGTGTTGGATGCTCTGTGTTTTAATTCGCACTGTTCTTCCGCGGATTAACTTTGTTAACATGCCATTGATTATGTTTAATGGTGTTAGTAGTTATAATTGTCTCTCATTTAATGACCCTAATTAGTTCATATACCGGGTCTCTTTTGCTATCACAATTACGACATTATGTCTATCTCTTACACATTTTACGGCACTTCAGATCGGATAACGTCTTTGGTTATGATATTAACTCTAGACGACAAAACTAAGTCGATTTTAGTTATACTTCGACATGTCTTTTAATCACTAAGTCCCATTACCGGCTTCCGATTCTCGACTGTCCGTACTTATAAATTCACACCGACTCTTCAACTGATATGACTTTACTCCGATAAGGCTTCCCCAGTCCCGACAGTTCCGATACATAAATTATAAGACTCTCGATATCAGACTCTCGACTTCAGCCATCAGATATAAGACATAAGACGAACGATACAAAACTTCCGATATAAGACTTCAGAGATCAGACTCTCCGACATAAGACTAAGACATCAGACTTAAGACTTAAGCCCCCCGCTCGCGGTAAACACCACCAGTTTATACCCTGAATCCCACTACATTCTCTAATTCCCACTTATCTTCGCAACTTCTTCGCTTCTATTGGTTTTCAGTTATTTTCTGGTGAAAACTCCTCCTTAACACTCTAGATTTTCTTCTGGCATAGTTTTCATTGGTTCCTCCATCTCGTCTCCTTGGCAACCTCTTCTTGTAGGAACGTCTTCCTCAATTCTCGATTCTGATAGGCTTCCTGATCTCCTACCTTAAAAGTTCCTGGTTGGCTCCACCCAATGTTTGCGGCGGATGACCAAATTTAACGCATGTCTATCACTCTTTTATCTTCGCGTCCTGTCCTTTCAGACAAAGTATTCTTAATTGCTGTTTGGCCTCTTATCTGCCCTTTTGTTCAACACGTGTAACGCTGCTTACCCGTGACCAATTCTCGCATTGTCGATCAGCTTCTTCTAGCTGTTCTCACGACTGGTGTGGTCGTTTCTGAGTATCCCTGACAGCTGCTACATCAGCTCTCCAGGCTTTCCTTAGCTGTGCACCCTTCTGGTAAAACTGTACGTCCCGCAGTTCGTTAATTGCGCAAACGTATTGTCGCCATTCAGCCTGAGCCTTTCCTGTCTATTGTGGAGAATGTAACGCCGCGTTTGGTGTTCAGCTCCACTCACGTGGCTTATTGTTTCTCGTATAGCGTCGCTATGTAGCCCTGTCCGCCTTTCTTTGTCTCTTCTCAGTAATACTTTTTCTCCTTTGTTTTTCTTAGGTCCAGCGCGTCACCCGCAATTCTCTTAAACGAACAGCTGCTACGACAGAGGCATTGTTCTTCTACACCCTGCCTTCGCTTTTCTTGGGCGACACATGGTACCGTGCCAGCGTATGTCTTTGTCAAGCTGTCAGCAAACCCTAGTTACAACGTTCACTTACAAAAAAATTTTATTAAAAATTTGTCGTTATAATTGTCCCCAATTTGGGTCCATAGATTAATCTTCCGGATCAACTGGAGCCAAATTCACGCCCGTTATCTCTGGTATTCCTCAGTGCTCATCTTTCCATGAATAGGGTGTAGCAGAAGTGTCAATTACTTGGGTTGACCTACTGTCTGGTGACACCTTACTGTTGATGGTTTTTTTTTCTATATTGAATTTATTTCTGATGGATTTTATGAATCCATTTTTACATAAATTTCTACTTAATTAAACAATTATGAGCTTATTTATTTTACATCTTATGGCTAGCTTACCTAGGAATTTATTGCAGCTAATTATCATTTCAATTTAATCAATATTTCATACATATTACGAAAAAACTAAACCACATGCTCATTATAAATACAACAATAATCACAAATTTGAATCAAGACTAACTTTATGTGTCTTTAGCTGTTTGTCCAAAGATAATAACATATTTTATAAATATGAATTTAGTGTTATTAACTATACACATATTTTGACTACTCGTCCAATTTACAAACTTTTATACCTTCCTTTAGCTACGGTATACATTACTATCGAATTTGCTTCACAAAATTTCACTACTTTAATTAATTCCCTTTTTATATTATATCTTTGAGCTAATTATGATTAATGCACATATACTTTTGCTAACATTCAGCAATAAAATAGATACAATTATAAACTTAATACTAATGATCATTCATGTTGCTATACAATCATATTAATATTCAATGTAAATTACAGTCAAGTCCATCCTTATGTTAGCAATTTATTTCTAATTAGTTTATAATAGTACACAGAATTTCCTTATTACTACCAGCTACCATTTTACTATTTTACTATGACACAAAATTGATTCGTTCACACTGATAGTTCATAATTCAGTAGCTGGATATAAATATTTACATAAATTTCAAAACAACATTTTTCTTTTATACAAGGCAATTGATCATTCCCCTAAGCAATCTGAATGATAGTGTTTCAATTGTCTTGTATTAAATATCCCCCGGACTACATTATTTCCTTCTTCTTGCAATAAGTATGTGGCACCTCCAATTTCTTTTATGACCCTATATGGTCCTTCATAGAGAGCACAACATTTTGCAATTATATCCTGTGTCGCGTCGGAGGGTTTATATGTGCGTATTAGCACCTGATCTCCGACCTTGAACTTCGTTAGACATTTGGATCTGTTAATCCTGTCTGCTTGCTTACTTCCTTTCTCTTTAATATGTAGTTGTATCCTGCTGAGATCTACCTTTTCGTTATTAACCACTGACGTATCGACATATTTTTCCCAATCTCTGGTCGGCTTCTTTCCGAACTGGGCTTCATATGGTGTCATCCTTATTGTCTCCTGGTACGTTTCATTTAGGCAGGTTTTTATGATCTTAATGCAAGTTGCCCATTTAGTATGCTTTTCTCGAACAAACACTCTGAACAGATTCCCCAGTTGTCGGTTCCAACGCTCCGCAATGTTTGTACACAGGTTTCTAATTGCAGTGAACCTTGGTTTTATTCCAATTTCTTCCAGACCTAGTGTCCATTTCTTTGACGTGAACTGGGTTCCATTATCAGTCAGATTGTTGTTTGGTTTGCCGTGATCCTTAATATACTGTTGGATCCTCTTCAAGGTGACATTTGTTGTGGCCCTACGCAGTGCGTACAACTCCACATATTTGGTAAAGTTGTCGACTATGACTAACAGGTACTTGACTCCACCACTGGACATAGGAAGTGGTCCATAGTAATCAATGCTGATCAACTCTCCTTTGTGTGTTGGTACAATTTGTAATATAATTAATATTTCATATATTTTTTTTTAAATTTTTGGGGTTATTGCGAGAGACGTACACCAGCAATTAGAGCCCGTCAAAAGTGACACATGTTAGCTTTGTTCGAGGGTGGGCGACGAAAAGGAACAAACCTTTCCTTTCCATTAAGACGTCGTAAAAACTATTCACGAACAATGAGCTGTACGGCACATGTTACAGCCAACTGGACCATGCGTGGGAATGCCCGACTCCACAATTAGGACAAAAGGAGACTACCCTTACATCTGTCCAGTAGCGAGAAAAACACAGAACCAACGGCGAGAGTATTGTTCATAACCATGTGTGCGACTTCTCAAAGACAATGGTTTATGCAAGGACAATGGGACAGGCGACTAAGTGACGCTAGTGAAGAGCACAGATGTTACGCCACCCGTAAGTTGACGAAGGAAGTCGTCAGCGTACCAACAATGAGAGAATTCGACACGCTACACCAAAAGTAGCAGATGTGATTTTGAAACGAAGCCTTAACACTGATTCCAGGAACGGGGCAACGTACGTAAGACAGCGACTCATCCAGTCCACGTGGACTACGTCAAATTCAAGTCGAGAAAGCTAACCAGCCAATAAGGAACGAGAATTCCGGAGGGAACTTCTGTAGGGGATGGTTCAGAGAAGAGCTTGAGACCAGAGAGCGAATCTCGTGTATGAACGTCCCTCTCCAAACGGCACAGGGTGGAGAATTCGTTGGAAATACTGACTGGAGACGAAGGGACACAGGGAGGTCCATGGAATGAACCTATCAAAGATGATTTGGTGGGAAGTTTGAGCGTTCATCAGAATCCCAAGAGTGGGAACATCAGAAGAAATAAAAACCGTTTACACAGGGAGACGCGCTCTCAGTTTTACTACAAATTTTGCTCAGTTTTACTTCATTTATCTCAGTTCATTCTAATTTTTCGCTCAGTTAATTCAAATTGTATCTCAGTGTACTACAATCATTGGCTCAGTTCATTAAGATCTTTGCCTCAGTTTATTATAATTCTTAACTCGGTTTACTCAGAGTTTCGAACAGTCTATTGAACTTGTATTTCATTGTCATAATAGTTCAAGTACGAGAACTTAAGGCAGTGCGTAAGTTAAAATGTATTTCGGTAGAGACGATTAAGACATTGTTACGAATAAATGGAAGTGCGCGAGTAAGACTCAAAGCGTAAAACGGAACAGTAGTCTTCGTGATGAAGCGCGAGTAACAATCCATATAAATTCTATGTAATTCACCGTCATAAAGATACTGACATTGTGAAGTGACATTCTTGAACAATTACAGAAAAGTAGTGATACTACAATGTTTAGTAATTAACTCAAGTAAATAGAATTGTGAACAAGTGCCTAATGAACTTGAACACGATCTAGGCGCCGAAAAGAGTGTCGTGCGGTATGGACAACTATTAGAAGCATACGGTATCGAACTGTGAACCGCGAAATAGACACATACACGCGTAAAACTTAGCCGACCGATTACGAGTACAATGCCACGTCTTGTATTATAATAAACTCAAAAAGCTCGAAGTACTGTCGCGTTGTGCGGAAGTGTTTGCGATCGAGTGTTATATGGATTAACCTAACTCATCAACGCAGAGATACATCATGGGAGCGACACATCACGGCAGAACGAGTAAAGTACAAAACTAATCTCTTCTTATAATTAGTAATTTATCAAATACCACTAACCTGACACTTAGAACCAAACCACCTGAGAAAGTTACATAAATATGAGTCAGATAGATACGAATCCATAAGTAGGGAATACTATGTTCTAGAATATTATACATGTCTTCTTGTTAATATATTTTGTACTATGTATGTATTTTGACGTGTCTGTTGCAGGAACAGGATTTTAGTTATGCATATGATTGATATGTGTATTGTTAATTATGATTATTTCATGCATATAAATGTTTAATGGGTTTTAACGTAAAATACTCAGCACGAATTATGAGCACACCACATGTTAGTTAGTAACGTCATTACGGACGAAGAAGCGTCTACATTTGATCGCTCACTTAATTATTCAAATTTGTTCATTGAATTATTAAATGTGGCATAGAATTTTATTGTTTTGTTGAAGATTTGTAAGTGCTCTTAAATTAACGTTATCACATGAATAAGAATGAAATATGATTTAATAAACGTAAGTTAGAATGGATTCGTTAGTATTCTATTGATTTATGTAAAAACCTGACTCACAACTTAACCTTTCATCAAATAGTATCTATACTTTATAATTCAAGTTAACGATTATCAAATAAATTACTCAGAAAGATGCCCAGAATAGAAGTTTCGAAGACAGTTTAAGTCAAAAGTAATTTCAAATGTAGCAAGCTTGAGTGCAAATAATTAATTAACTATAACTCAAATTCATACAATTAGTTATTATTTAAAGAAATGAACTTGTTAACATTACATATGGGAGTTCAACACATAACATTAATTATATCGTATATGCTAACCCAAGCTCAGAGTTAGAGACACTTTGATCACAACTTTATTAAAGAGATAATTAAATCAGTTACGCAACAATTTGCATAAAAATATTATAACATCGTATATGGCTTCCCAACGTGGGGCAGTGCAAAACCAATTCTTGTAGAACAAAGATAATTAATTAATATATGCATATAATTAGCACAGATATTATTATTGTGGTACATGGTGCTCCAACATCACGGGGCAATATTAAGTAAAGATATACGTACCTATAAAAGTAATCAATCAATTTTTATATAATTAATGAATAATTAATATATGCAAATAAATTTGCATGAAGATTAACATCGTAAATTGGTCGCGTTTCTCCTGTAATGATCCTATTTCCCCCATCTTTACATTTCTGACAAACGTCACAGGGTTTTATTATACGACTGACCGTTTTACACATTGCGTCCATAGTAAAATATTCTTTCAATAATTGTATTGTTTTCTTTGTTCCCGCATATCCATAAATCTGATGGATTTCTTTAATCAACTCAGTTCGGACTTCCCCGGGTATATACAACTTCCAATTTCCCTTAACCTTACGGTACAATTTATTGTTAATAACTTTGTAATAATTATTTGCTTGGTCATCAGTCCCTTCATGCAGTTTTCTTACTATTTCCGTCACTTTTTCATTCATCCTTTTGTACTTCCTCCATCTTTTCTGATTTCTCTTGCAAATTTACCTTTATTTGGTTGATCTGGCCTTGCAGATTCTTGTGTTTATTTCTTCAATCTTTTCTTTAAATTTTTTGTTAATCCTTTCCTCTAATTTTCAACTTCTTCCTTTACATCGCTAATTTGTTCTTCGTTACGTCGTACAGGTATTATTTCTTCTTTCATTTCCTTATTCTGTTGTTCGTTATGCTTTCTTGTTTCTTCACTTTGATTTTTGATGAACTCCATTAAAATAGCGATGCCCATCTCGCTACCGTTGGATGGTCCCCTCGCCCGATTTCGTCTATTTTCCCCATTGGTGTTGTTACTTCCGTTACTTTCTACGGTGTTGCCTTCCAATCCTTCGACACCTAAATGGTTATTGGTATCGAATTCTTGGCTTTCTGAGTTCTCGCTTGTGGCCATTTTAGCCCGTTGACGCGTAATCATTCAGATATACTTAGGGTGTGATATTATTCTATTGCACTTACTGCTAAACAACTTATAAATTACCATGCACACTGTCTGTTCTCTGCCCGCTTAACAATTATTATAATTACTTATTTGTCAAGCCGTGCGTGTGGGCGCCAAATTATAACAATACAGTTATTTATTAGTTAATTAATGTCCCGTGATGGGATGCCAAATATAACTATTTTTTATTGATAAACTATTAATGTGTATAACTAATTTCTGTTTATTTTCTTTAATTATTGTGTTGCGATTTATAGTCTTCTTAAGCCCCCTGGGTGGAGCGTCAAATATAATAATAATTTGTTTGTGATTGTTATTAATTAAGTATATGTATTCATTAAAAAATTATGATTTAGAAGGCTTTGTTCAATTCCTTTGATGTCATATACTAAACTTTAATCTTTCATACTTGATATCATTAGTATTCTATCTTAGGTGTTTTCAATAATTGACAACGTACACAGACTTTACAAGGTTAACTTAATTTATTTACAATTAATACCCTTGATGTCACTTTCATGATTTCCCGAAAAGAAATACAACATGTATCTTGCAATATCACTTAATACATCAATCTATCATTTACTATTTTGTCAACACTTGGTTAATCTTCTATAATCTCTTTCTCTTAGTTACTTATTAAACATTAACAATCATAATTATAACCTTTTATTCTATATTAAGGTATTCCTAATAAATGGATTCATAAAGTATTGGATAGGCTATAGTTAAATCATCTGTAAAAAGTTGTAATTCAATTTACCCTGACTAGCTACTAAGTATTATTTTCTTTAAATATTATTTGCGAGTTCTTTCAGAGGAACAGACAGTGTTTTACTTAATTAGTAGTGCATGTATATAAATTTTACTTGTTGGTACGTTAATCCATTTTACTGCGAAGAGTCCTCTGCGCTGCCATTCTGTCTCTCTGTCTCCAGGTTCCTTGATGTCCTTGGGGATGGCATTATCATCTCGTGTAAGGCACTTGTACAAATCACTTATTCTCTCGCACTCCGACACATATATAACTTTTGGGTTTGTTCTTGTTATTGGAATCTCGAATTTTAACACGTTATTCGATAACTCTAAATTTTGCTGAATTGTTTCTACTCAAGTGTCATTGAATTATTCTTAGTATGTTAATTGTTTCTTTAAATTATACTAAGTGTTGGATGCTCTGTGTTTTAATTCGCACTGTTCTTCCGCAGATTAACTTTGTTAACATGCCATTGATTATGTTTAATGGTGTTCAGAGGCGGCTCACTCATAAGGGCACATGGTCACGTGCCCCACCAGAAAATCACGAAATAAATAAATATTGTAGAAACGTCCTCGTTTCAAATGATAGCAATAGGTTGTAACAGTGAGAAGTCTGGAGAAATGTGGCAACGCGAAAACAAATGTGGCAACATAGCGACGGTCACAGAGACGTTGTGACCCAGATATAACTACTCCCTTCCACTTCTTAACTCTCTTGTGGTGGGAGAACGTAATGCTAAATTCCCATAGCGTTCGGTCACACTAGACTATGTGACCAGAAATTAACAGTCTTCAAGTAGTATAATTCTGAATCCTGTAGGTGCGCCACATTACTGCAACTAACGGATATGAATCGGAGCTATTTAGTAGACTATTACATTTTACCGCCATCTGTTATAATACTGATAATTACTGTTACTTTCTTAGTATATATTGTTACGAAATAATGTTATTATAATGTTTCTATCGTGAATATGATTATAATAATTTTTGCGATTTTATATAATTTTAAATTATATTCTCATTGAAGGAAATATTAAAATAGACTGTGTACCTAGAGCGGTTATGTTATGTGCTACACGATAATTGTGATGGCAGTGCTTATAGTAATTGTATAAATTGTAGTGTTACAAGTGGTTTTCAGTAATCAGTGTTACACACGCGTGTAAATAACGGTGTTGAAAATATTCAAGTGTCGGTATTTTGTGTGCTTGTGTAAATCTCTGAGACAAAATGAATGATGTCAAGTATTTACAGAGTAAAACTTTGTGCTATGAAGATAGGTTAATAGCAAAACAATTGGGTCCACCAAGACCGCAGTTGTCTATCAACCAAGTGTTTAAGGACAAAAACAGAACCTATAATAGAACTTTCAATACCACAGTGTACGAAAAATGGGAATGGATGTGCGGATGCCCCACAATCAATGCTTTATTTTGCTTTGCTTGTCTTCTGTTTGGCGGTGAAGACACGTGGACTAAGTCGGGCGTTAAAGATCTGAAACATTTACCAGAAAAGAGTAAGAAGCATTCGCTGTCTAAATGTCATTTAGACAATGAAATGAGTTTAGCCGTGCTAGGTATTGTAAATATTAGGTTGCAACTCGATGATGGTTACAGAATTTCTGTTCGTAAACATAACGAACTTGTAGAGAAGAACAGATACATCTTGTCTCGAATAATTGATGCTGCGATTAAATTTTGTGGGGAATTTGAATTAGCTTTACGTGGCCACGATGAAACGGAAGAAGCAGACAACAACCCAGGGATTTTTAAAGGACTAATCAATTATACTGCAGCACTTGACAGTGTTTTGAAAGATCATTTAGTATAACAATATAATATGCCCGACGTTGTGTGCGTCAATTTATAACATTTTACTACTGTTATGCTATCTATTTAATGTCCCGCGTGTGGGAGCCAATTTATAACAATTTTCTTTTGTTATATTTTCAGCATAAATTAATTGACATATTTTAATTTATGTGTATTTTCTCTTTTTAATTAATTAAGCCCCACTTTTGTTGTGGTGCCAATTTTATAACAAATTACTTACTTGTTTATGCCCAGCGGTTGACGCCAATTTAACTTTTTATTTTTATGCTCTTTATCTCAGGGTAAAATATAAATAAATGCTCAAATTTTCTTATAAATTGTTCTTCGATTTATTACAATTAGCTATGATTGATTATCATACTTTATCATTGACACATGAACTATATAAATTCTAATCAATATATAAACATATTCATTTTCATAAATCTTATTTCATTACTCATATTCATAGCTCTAATAATTTAAATATTGTAATTCTTATTCAAAGACAAAACTTTTAATAATAATTTTCTTAAATTTAATATATTACGACATTGTTAATTATTGATCTGGATTCATTTAAAATCGGTGCTCATAGATAAATTTAATTTCCATAATTTCCTAATATTATTTAATTTTGTTTTAATTAAAATTGTATCTTAATCCTGTAATTAAATCTTATGAGTTCTTTAAGTGAACAGACAGTGGACCTAATACTAATTATGGCATGAAAATTTTACTTGTGGTATGTATCCAAATCTGGTAGCGGTTCATATTGTGTGGTTGTCATGTTGATCGTCTGGCGTGTCTGCGATATTTCCCTCTGGATTAGCAGATTGTAACGTGGTCTCCTTGGAGTCACACAAGACACTGCACAACACCAAACTTCACTCACTCGGAACTAGTTCGCGTTAATTGTTATTATAGTTATCCGCTTCTACAGCCATTATTAATTATTATTTATTAACTGCGTTATGGTTTGAATTACTGTTGTTTACGGGTTTAGTTCGTCTCGTAATGTTACTCGATGATACAGTTATTGTTGCGTAATTGCACAACTAAATTACAGCGTTATTTGATTATCATTTGTGTTGTATTAATTCACTTGTACGTCACTAGTAAAATTACAGTTTTTCTCTTTACCGAAATTTGTTCTAGTACGAGCTTACTTTTCTAACCATCGTACCGAATTTCTCTAAGTCCAATAACTATGGGAATCTCGGTCGCGGACTTACACTCCCGTTTCCGTCAAAATTTTTAGTTAAACTCCTCGAGCGCGCCTTTCTCGCGTCCCTATATCGAATTCCATATTTCTCCCACTTACTTCTGATTTTTCTTACGCTGTTTTCTAATTGGTTCTACTTTACGACTCTTCAGATTTAGAGACCACCTATTTTCCGAAAGAACTTCTCTGATAGGCCTTTGGATTCCCACCAGATTCCTTCCCTAGGTCACTACACTGAGGTCGTTGTCGCTGCTAGATACTGTAGCAATAATTCTTGCCTGTCACTTTTTTGGAGTAAACAAAACAACCCTTAACTTTCTCGTCAAGTATTGTTTTCGTGCACTAGGTTGTTCTAATGGCATCAACTATTGTTACTTAAAGGCCTCACCAAACTTCCTTTGTATGTCCGTTCCTTTGTCTCTGTTTCCATCAACACTTCTTGCTTGTGTTCGGACATTACTCCCAGCTTTCTCTCTTCTCAGTAAGGTCGAAGTCCTGTCGCTGACCGTTTGAGTCTTTCAATAACATATACCCTTTTTTGTTTCGCTATATGCAGCTGGCGTGTATACGTATTCTGGTCTATTGTTAATACCTACAGCTGCTCTTCAAATGAGTTCGTTTACTTTTGTGCCCTTTTTTCTACGGATTTGAGGTAGTTGTCAAAGTTTAACGTTTCTTAGTATGGAGAGCGATGAACTCAGCCTATTTGCCGTGAGCGTGTTTGGGGCTGATATATGATTTTATTGCCTGTCAGTCACCTCTGCGTTTCACACAACAATTCCCTGTTACGGCGCTTAAAGATACATCTCTACTCAAAATAAGAAATTTTCAAAATTTATGATTTTGGCGTTATATTAGAAAATTCAACGGTGTTTAAAGGAACCTTGAAAACAATTCAGAACGAACTTTTAGATGCCATTTTGTCAGTGTGTCGAAAAAATATTGTGACTGAAATTTCTACGATAGACTTCATATCACTTCAGGCTGATGAAACAACTGACAGTTCGTGCAAAACACAGATGGCACTGATTTTGAGATATCTCATTGAAGGGAGAATAATTGAAACGTTTTGGGGTTTTTTAAAGTCCCTTTTGATAAAAGTGCTCGAAGTTTAGCCTCGACAATTTTAGGACAGTTGGAAGAAATAGGAATAGACAAGTCCCCGGAAAAACTAATTTGTCAGACTTACGATGGTGCATCTGTTATGAGTGGTGAGAAAGGAGGGGTCCAGTGTTTGGTTAAAGAGAAGTACCCAAATGCAAATTTTATTCACTGTTATGCCCATCAAGGGAATCTGATTCTTCAAAACTCAACATCGTCTTCCTCCCAGAGTAGAATATTTTTTCAAGACCTGCAAGGAATAGGACCATATTTTTCAAGATCTCCAAAGAGGATGGATTATTTAGTAGAAATTGTAAAAAAAAAAAATTGGGTCTGTGCCTCCTACAAGATGGTACTTTCAACACGGGGCTGTTAATACTGTGTTTGAACATAAAGATAATCTATTAAAATGTTTTGAACACATTAGGGACATACAGATTTCTGACAAAAGTGCTTCTAGCCAGGCTGCAGGATTTGCACGAACTTTGAGGGATCCTCAGTTCATTTTCTGGTTGACTTTTTTCAACAAAATTATGCCTCATGTGGCGATTTTATTTGATTGCATTCAACAAAGAAACATTGATGCAATAAAAATGAGAACATTTGTTAAAAATGTTGTGACTGCAGTGGTTAATATTCGTAAGACCTATGAAGACAGTGAAGTGTCTGTAAGTGAGCCTGTGACTAAGAGACAGAGTGTTGAACAATTAAGTAAGGAGCAACCGTGTGGCCGCTTTGAAAGTATGTGATATGATTGTGAACAATATTAATGGAAGATTTCAATTTTCAGATCATTTATGTGTTTCCAAATTGTTTTTAATTGAAAAGTTCCCACAGTACTGTGTTGAGTTTCCGGAAAATGATTTTCAGACTACAATTAAATTTTATCCCTCAATAAATGGTCCGAACTGAGAACCGAACTAGAAGTGTTATACAGTCGTGAAGATTTACGTATTGCTTGTCTTTGTCAAGCTGTCAGCAAACCCTAGTTACAACGTTTACTTAGAAAACAAATTTTAATTAAAAATTTGTCGTTATAGTATATTGGCTTACACGTTCAACTGGCCCTTTGGTTTATATTAAGGGTGCAGTTTGTGAACTTGTTCTTAGATACTATCATTAGTTTCGTTTTATTAACATTGATGTATAGACCATATCTACGGGTGCTTCTGTCACTCTATTCATTAGTTGTTGCAGCCCCTCTAAGCTATCTGCGAATATGACGGTATCATCCGCATAACGTATGTTATTTATTCTTTCACCGTTCAGAGAGATTCCCACATCACATTCATCTAAATCTTCTATAAAAATAACTTCCGAGTAGATGTTGAATAAAAGCGGAGATAGTATACATCCTTGTCTTACTCCACTCAGAATCTGCACTTCTTCAGTTTTCTCTTTATTTACTCTAACCATTGCAGATTGGTTCCAATACAATGTAGCTATTATCCTTAGGTATTTTCCATCTAATCCAATATTTTTCAGGATATCCATCATTTTCTGATGTTGGACTCGGTGAAAGGCCTTCTGGTAATCGATGAAACATGCAAAAACATCACTGTTTACATCTCTACATCGTTGGAATAGCACCTGAATATTGAACAGAGTCTCTCGTGTACTACTCCATCTCTGAAACCAAACTATGTGGCTGATACTTGTTCTTCACAGATTTTGTATATTCTCTTGTGGATGATCTTGAGGAAGAGTTTGAGAAGGTGACTCATTAAGCTAATAGCTCTATATTCATCACATTGTTTTGCTCCTGGTTTTTTTGGGTAATGTAATGAATTCAGATTAAAGCCAATCAACTGGCATGCTTCCTGTGTCATATATACGGTTGCATGCCGCAGTCAACCATTTTATACCTTCGTCACATCAAGAAGTTTAAGAAAAACTATCTGCACATTATCCGGACCGGGGGCTTTGGCATTTTTCATTGTATTTATTGCCGATTTTACTTCATCTGTGATTATTTCTCGTCCGGTGGCATTGTCAAACAGAGGGGGTTCTGGTCTGATATCATAATATAGTTGTTTTATATAACCTGTCCATGTGTTTTTCAAATTATATATAATATTATGATTTTATTCAATATAGTTTGTGGGTATGTTCAATTAATAATTACCTAGGTAATTGAAACGACAAAAACCTAGTATATACACTACTTGCAGAAGAAAATATATTGAAAAATATCATAATATTATTCTAAAATTGAAAATTTTTCTATAGCAGAGAGATTTACCTTCATAACCTTCTTTTTGAATAAACCACTGTAACAGTTGTTTTTTTTTTAATATAGCTTACAGGGTTTATGGAAACCTGACGGGACCAGTTAGTCAGACTGCCTGCTTTAGTCGTAAACGATCCCATTCACGACCTTAAAATGGTCGCTCAGTGTTCCACAATACAATGACTGCAGGTATTAGATTTTTACTTGAGGATAGCCCCGTGAAATTGTTTGAGGTACATTTTGAAATAAAATGAGCATACTCGGTGTGAACAGTAACTATTCTGTTACTGTTTGTCCTAACTAAATAAGACTAACAAGACTTTAAGTACCGTACTTAGCATATATATTTGTTAACCGCTTCTGTAGAATCTGTCTCTAGCCGCTTAAGATAATATGGAAAGATACTGATTATTTTTAACTATATCTTCCTCATTTAGCCAAAACGGGCTAGGAAGGCCTTGTCTTCTGTCTAGATGAAAAATATAATTAGGGATATTACAGTACAAAATGTATACAGTAATGTAATAATTTGTTTTTAGTTTTTAGATTTCCTTAACCCGCTTACAGTCTTAATATGCTGTTAACATAAAAAAATTTTCTTCTATCGTTGTAATATAAAATCTGTACATTATGAAATTTTTTATTTTTCGTCGCATTATTTATTTATAGCGCGGGGGGGGGGAAAGTTCAACAAAATGTTCAACAAAAAGTGGACGGGATAAATACTATGTTCGCCAGTCTTAACTTGTAGTTGCACAGAATTAATTATTATTGCTTATTATAAATAGAATTTAGACCTACCTTAAAAACGAATAATAAGAGAGCCACTCTTTATATGGATTTATGTTTTTTCGATGTCTCCAGTCTTTCGGTCGTTCGGGTGGCCTGCTGTCGGGTTCCGAGGAAACGCGAGGAAAGAGGTCACGGCGAGGTGAAAGGGGAAAGGTTGCAGAATGGGAGCAGAAGCCATTAGGCTGTATGAGAATTCTGCGAATAGCACGCATCGCATTCCTGCAGCAGAACGCTCCCACGGGACGGGTCGTGCGTTCGACAACATGCACCCGTGTCGCGTTTATAGGTCAGTCGTGCGACCCGCTCTCGTCGTCGGCGCAGCTAATTTCTTGAAAACAATTGTTACGAAACCGCTCTCTGTGTTTCGGCGTTTCTCTTTTTTTAGCCTCTCGTCGAAGTAATTTGAGTTTATTTTAAAGTGCAGCCATAATATTCTAAGCGCGGAGTTATTTCCGATATACGCGGGCCGTGGGCGTTTGTGTCAGTTCCGCGGCCAAATCACAAACAAGTTGTTGACTGGATGACGTCACGCGCATGTGATTATTAAAATGATACCTGACGACGGCGACGGTGACAGAAATACTGTACGTTATTCCCGTAGTCAGACCGAAGTCTGGCGTCGATGTCTGCCTGACACTTGTCCACGTAGGCCTATTTCGTTTAAACAGAAATTACACTTTTTTACCTTCTAACGTCATCTGAGTTCAATATTCTACCAAGAGCTGAAGTGGTCTGATTATATTGGAACAGCACAACAATTATATACGATTAATTAAAAAATTACCGACTAACAGTAGGCTATATAATACTTTCGAATTAGCCGGTCCCCATTGATTGTTTCTGTATTTTTAAAAATTAATACGGGATTAAATAATTTTAATGTTTATATTGTAAAGGTACATATTTTCAACATGCATTAATGAAGCAACATGATAAGAATAAAACACTAAATGAATAACACTATGAATAAAAAGGGATGAGTCAGAGATGAAGGAATGGGTAATTAACATAATTATGCGATCAAAACAAATAAAAGTAATAGTAAAAGTAACCTCTGATAAGAGAAATGTAGCAAGCAACGAAGCAAACGTTGAAAACAATAGTAGGTACAATGCGATTTAACCAAAATAACCCAATAGATATGGTAAAGTGAATAAGTAGAACCAGCCTCAATACCAGTGATAGGATATATCTAGACAAATAAAATAAGTGAATAGCTAGAACCAGCCACAACACCAGTAATTGACCAAATAAAATGAAACCAGATGAGAAGGTGAAAACCAAAATATAAATGAAAGGACAAAGAATGAAATGAAAAGAAATGAAAGGACACACACAAATAATATAGAACAGAAAAAGGAGAAAAGTTACACTCAAATAAAGTAGTGAAAAAGAAACCAATAAATGATAAATGTAAATGATAATTGTTAGTATCAACCAAACAAGCAATGTAAATGATAAGTGTTAAAATTCAATAACTTAAAGATAAACAAAGTACACTCACCAAATAAATAGAGAGTAACTATTATAAGTCACTCTAATATGACATGAACTTGTTAACAGTATAATTAACCAATGTGAAGTGAGAGATAGAGAGATAGTGAACTCGAGTATGTGAGAAAGAGAATTTGATGTTAGGTAATACCCACTAGTAACACTTAAATAAAACATAAAAAGTGCAAAGTGATAATGTAAACCCCCCCAAATTAAATAGAAACCCTATTGATAGGTATGAACACCTAATAATCAGTGACAAACACTAAAGATTTATTGGTGAGATGTGTTATTAAATAAGACTTTTGTTATTATTAGTAGTAAGATTAATTATAGATAAGGAATACAATGGTATTCAGGGAAGGAATCCCATGGAGAGTCAAAATGTTGGTGTTACCATGGATAGAAGGTAAAGTTTATTTTAGAAAGAAAAGGATAAAGAATGTAAAGAGAAATTCAATAAACATCCTATGTTTTAAGGGAGAGTTAGTTAAGTAAAGTTAAATGGTGTGATGATGTTTATCACCAAGAAGTAAATAAGACGTAACAAATGTAAACAAGAGTAGTATAATAACAGTTAAAGAATTGTTTGATTAAGTTTAAGTATAGGAATATGGCTGAAGAGTTATACAGACCATAAACCTAAATGTTATGTTATATTTTATAGAGAATAGTAAATAATAAACCAATTATAAACCATTGCAATATAAATAAGAAAACAGATAAATTAATACAAATCTGATAATACTGAAAAGGCAGTTAGAAAACAATAGACAAACCATAATATGGAAACTAATAAAAAAACATACAATTATTATAAAACAGACACAAAACCATCCAACAAGTAAACAAATCATGTGTAACACAAAAACAAACATGTACAAGGGTAAAATAATATGTAATCTGTATAAATTAAGAGAAATTAGCCAATTACTACCTAGGTCTATGAAATACCTAACTGTAAGAACCCAATAACAACAAATTGTAAGAAATTAACTATAATATTAGCAAATCAAAGGCAAGTAACTAGTCAATGATAATTAGTGGATCATATTAAGAGATAAATGTTAAATTAAGGACATAAAATAAGAAAGAAATGTAATTAAATAATATCAACATGATTGTTCAAACACTAATAAATCAGCAAACCCAGCTTTGTGGGATGTCAAAATAATCTTTGAAAGATAATACGAACAGTTGTGATAATATCTCATACTTAAATAAGAAGACCGAAGAATAATAGCAATCAGAAGATATTTAATCATTTTGAATAAAAATTCAAATATTCTAACAATGGTCTTAAGTCATGCATAGCCAATCAGAATCAATCAGTTACCATGACAACTAAACGTTATGGATAATATTCCGTTAGAAACTATTAATCTTATAGTGACGCTCAAGAGGAAGAGACGCCAAGCCGTAAAGGGCCCAATTTTTTATTTAAAAACAGTCAGAGTAACCAGATTTCTTGAAGTGAAGAACCAAACTACCTGATGAGGGACTAAGCCATTCAACCCAGGCAACAGACCAGCTTAATTAATCCCAAATTAATTAAAATCGATCAACTAATACGAAAAAGAAGCAAGGCGTACCTAAATCCCAAGATGATTGAAGACTGAAGACCAACATCGATGAACCCAACCTATTCCAACTGTATGACACTGCACTTCAAATCAACTGATTGATAAGTATTGCTGAGTTAACCGAATTTCTGAAATAAATTCTCTTTAAATTTTCTCATAACACCTTGAACTCTCACTATAAACTGACGATATTATTTCTTTCAATGATTAATTAATAAAACATATTTATGAATGCCAACTAACTGAATTATAACCTATGTATTAAACGAATAACACTGGCACACACTTTTAACACCACAGTGTTGAATTCAATGTAAACCTTTTTCATAATTAATTACCACATTGTAAGGTGGTGTACTTTATTTAATTATCTTGTTCTAAACTTTTTTATCGTACTTAAAAGAATTCATTGGCAATTTTATTTGTATAAATAAGAAAACGTCGTCCATCATGGCGTCTGATTAACTTGTAATGCCAACCCTGCTTTCTGCTGAGTGAACAATTAATTTATTGCCGAGGCTAAAAACTATTATATTAATCTCATTTGTACAAACATTATTGAAAATTAATAAGCTATAAAGCCAAATAAATAAGTGTGAATCGTTACTAGCTGTCCTGTAATTATTTCAAGTGTATTATGTATGTTGTGTTCTGTAGCAGTGAATAGAATTAGCCAATAACATTTTACGTTGGCAACACGTCCCCCCACTCAAGCGAGATTCGAGTTCCCGCCAGTCGGCGAATAATTCGAATCAATCACTACAGTACCGTAAACAACTGAGATAGAATCTTTTAATTGTTTTCTTGCAAAACAATTTGGCGCCTATAGGGAAGGAAAAAACTAGTGAGTAAGAACAGGTAAGGACACACAGGCTACACGAAGCGTTTGTAACACAGTGACGGATTCAACGTGCGACTAATAAACGCACCGACAGATCGAAATTTATAACGTGTGATTTAATAACGTATCACAAATTAACACCGACGGTAAGAGTGCACTTACAATATTAACGTAATCGGAAAAATCGGTAGCTAAAAATGATCTCCAGCAGTTATTTCGTCAGTACTGAGCTCAACGAACGTTAACAAGGATAATATAGAGCGGGTGTTTATTTAAACAATCTTGGTCTGTTGACAGCGTTGACCTGTTAGGTAGAAGAAGTAGAGGAGGACCTAGAACTGATGAAATAACAGTACATAAAACAAATGACGAATGTGACAAGGTGGTAAGCGATGGGTGGGGACACTACCACGAAAAGTCAAAGCCTTCCAGCGCGATCTATAATATTCTCTGACGTTGTTTGTTCGTTCGTGTAACTATTTTGTGTTTAAAATCTGGTTGGTGCTTTTTGTGTATAGTGATTAAATATCACCATTTCTGTTGGTTGCGATGATTTGGCGTACAAAAACAACACATTTTTACTGCTGTTGTTAGCAAGGCGATACCTTGTTTGCCAAAATACCCGTGTTTGCCATCGCTGTATTAAAGTAACATGGTTTGTTAAATCTAATTTAAAAAAAAATGCTTGCAAGTTTTTACGTGTGCGTTCAAAATAAACAGATTAAAAGCATCGAAACGCGTATCAGTTGATACTGCGTTAGGCCGTGTGTAGACAGCTGACTAGCGTTAGTAGACTCGTGACTCGTGGTGGCGTAACGGCCAAGCGCTGAGGCTTGGTAGTGGCGGGGACCGGTCTCGGTGGAAGCAGACACTAATCACGTTTTCTTCTTCTCATCAAATGCGCAAAGAAGCTAATCTCTTCTGCTTTGTTAATTCTACTGTGTACATCCACTCCACATTGCTCCTTCGTCCAGACAGAACTGCTTCAATCCTTCCTGTAGAGTTATTAGCTGGTCAGTGTACCATGATGTTCCCCCTGGCGCTCAAAGTTCTCGTAAATCGCCTGTGTCAGTGGAACGATCTACGAATATCCCAGATTCTCTCATTTCTCCTATGTCTTCCCACGATTCACTTAATCGAAAGGTTTCTCAAAATCAATGAAGAGAATGAAAAAGGTATGCTGACGGAAGGAACAAGAGAGGACGGCCGAGAATCAATGACAAACTTAGGGTAACGAGATAATGACTGGTACGACGCCCCAGCTTCGCTTAATGGAAGTGATATGCTATGCTGATTGGTTTGTAGAAACCTCCTCTAAATTGTAGTATTATGTCAACAGTAAAAGAAACATAATACTCCAAAAACAGTTGTATTACAAAAAGAGGCGGCTCTACCAGGAGGTGCAAGGGGTGCAACCCACCCGGGCGTCGGGTCTAAGAGGGCGCCAAAGCCCTAAGTAGGCAATGTACTCTAATTAATTTAGGCTAATTTTTTATAGGTACAATGTAACGCAATTTCACTCTACTAATCGTTACTTGTCTGTAGGTAGGTACAGAAGATCAGGCGTCTTTTATTGCAAAATCAACCTTATTGCTACGATATGCGATGCATGCATATTACGTCTGATGTGCCGCTGCACGTTACCTAAATGTTATTACGTGAATGCGAAATGTACACTTAACTCTAGATATAGCAAAATTGAAAGCTAAAGGCACATGTGCAAAAACCAATTTTTCTTTTTTGGACAAGTCCACTTTGTAATTGTGAAAGGTGGGAGGGTAACGGATAATCAGCTGCTATGCGTGTCGCGTCTCAGTCACGGTTGTTAATTACTGTGTTACGTACTATCCGAGTATTGCTCTTCTTATAATTATCTCAGTTTATTATTAATTATGTCATTGTTTTACAGTTCATTCTAATCGTTATTTTTTTGTCGTTTAATTTCTATTGTTAGTTTAATTCTATAATTACGTATTTTCATAATTTGTGTCATCACCCAATAACGCGATTTGTTAATATGGATACTGCTCCTTCAAACTCGTCTAGCAAAGACAGGAAATCTCCGTGTTCTTCTAAGAAAAGTTCGATAAAGATAGGCGTGAGCATCAAAATACACAATCTGAATCAAAATTAAGCTTTTTTACAAACGAAACTATTCATGCTAGCTTCGCACATGCTTGAGCGAGTCTGAAGGTTTTTTTATTAATGTCTTCCCGATAACTCCGATGCCAGTCCCGGTATTGGGGTTAGCGCCGTTGTTTGACAGAGCGTTGTGTGTGTGCGATGAAAGAGAATGCGTTATTTAAATTGTGAATGTTCATTTAGAAAGTGTAAAGCAATTATTGTAAAGAATTTTTTTTTGAGTAAAAAGGCACAGTAGCGGGCGTCAACTGTCAAAAGTGATGCATGTTATAGCCAACCGGCCGCCGTTAGACAATAACACATGCGCCACATTAGTTACGAAAGAGGGTCCGTAAGAAAGACAATGCCTTAGCCACAGCAGATGTTTGACGTGAATGGTCGGCATGGGCGTAAAGGTGCAATAACAAGGAAACAAAAGACTACGTCTTCTCATAACAATTACTGAGAAAATGTACACGAAGGCGACGCAAGTATTTGTCAATCCACGCGTGGGAGTTAGTGACTGAACAGGGATGAGACATATTCCACAAAGGCTGTATACGAACGGAAGCTATTAGGAACAACAGACCACGCATAGCGACGCAGCGGGTAACTTGTTTACCAGCAAAAAGTAAGAGCATATAGGAGAGCTGCATAGCAGATATTCATTCTTGGAATAGTACCACCATCAGCGTGTGAACGTAACGAAGGAAGTCGAGGACAATACGACGATTCGACACACCCGAGTTATGAGACACACATGTGCTGGACGGAAATTGCTTGGGAAGGACCAAAAGGAAACGTAAGACAATCGGATGACAGACAGCCGTGTAATTAGAACCATCGTCATACGATGGAGGTGGAGCAAACAGCAAGACTTTTAGAGAGGGGTCTAGATAGACCTACCAGGAACAAGGAATTCGGTAAAGGCGGGTGTTAAGAAGACATCACCATGGAAACGATGGTGAAGAACGAATGAGGAAGCAACCAAGGGGGCCAGCTGGAGTATCTAGGTGGAGTCTTCGCAGAATAAAACGCGAGAAGCCAATAAGGACGGAGATAGTAGGAAGAGTATGGAACTGTGGAGAGGGTCGTGATACTGAATACATAAAATTAGGTGTTTCGTAGAGAACGAGAGTCAGTCTTATTTTAATTTTCAGTCAGTCAAGTTTTATACGGGCAGTTTTTATTTCCAGTTTAGTAACAGTTTATCTTCAGTTTTCAATTCGGACAGTTCAAGAGTTTATTGTCAGTCAGAGTCTTTCTGAAGGACAGTTGTAAAATTTTATTCATACAAGCAGTTAGATTATTCGGGAGTGAGTCGGAAATCATGTGAGACTGTTAGTACGTCGAAATTGGGTAGTGGAGTGATGGAGTAGTAAATTAACTGTAGAACTTACTCGTATATTAAGAGAATTCGTTAGATCGTAGGAGTCAAATATTAAGACAATGTCGAATTAACTCCAATTACACTTTGTTATATATTCAACCTTATGAATCGAACGCGTGTGATTAAATATTAATATTATATCACGATACCGTGACGTAGGTGACATGAGACAAATATAGTGGAATCACGTCACGAATTAATTTACCATAGTACCGAAGAAACACTTAAATTCTCATAATAAAATGCATCATAAGTGGAACGATCGCACTAATTGAACACAGCATGAACTATTAACGTACGTGTACCGAGAGTAACGGAAAACCCGCACGCGAAAGTGTCATAAGACAATTAAGCATTATTCGAATGACCGCAGTTAATAATTTCCGTTAATGAACGTATCCGAATCAAATGCGGAACAAAATAGTGTCGTCGACGGAGTGTAAAGTGAAGTGAAGGTGGAGAGTGCCAATTCAAAACGATGTGGAGCCGATTAATCCCGTTATCAACAACCAGGAACTAGCCGGAGAATGGAGAACTTCGCAGTTAGTCACCGTTGAATTGGATACATACGCCAAGTAAACCATTACTATTTACGTATTATTAGATTAGGTAGCCGCTGTCCTGTCACTCAAAAAGAACTCGCCACTGAGTTGATTAAACATTTATTTAATTTCTTTGAGTAAAGCCGAATGAGAATATGAATCCATAGAGTAGAGTATATTGAAATTTGTATAGTGATTAATTAAATACTTATCGATTTGTAGATGAGATATTAGAGATGTTACAAACGATATAGCAACATAGTGTATCTTAATGTATTGTGTAGTAACACTAACTTTATTTTCAGAATTTGAAAGTGACTTTGAGTATAAAAAATAAATTAGTATTGTTCACAAATATTGTAGCCTGACAGATTATCCACTTAATAAAGAATGAAATATGATCATAAATAAATATCAAATAAAATAACTATCAAAGAAAATCCAAATGAAAACAAATAAGTATAACAGTAAAATACAATAATAACTTGAAAAAGTAAAAATAAAGAAAAAACCACTATGCAACAAATAGGTGTAAAGAAAAATAAACCCCAAAGAACTAAAATAAATTAAGGAAAATACTCAGGTAGGATAGGAGTAAGTAAGGAAGATACCCAGAACAAACTAACGTACATAATAACTATATGGTAATGAAGAAACAAAGAATGAATAAGGAAGATACCCAAAACAAACCAAAATACCTAATAAACAGGAATGAGTTTGAAGATACAAAATAGTAGGAGGAGAAGACTACAACAAATACTCAAGGGAAACCCAGCAAGGAGAAAACAAAAACCCCAAAAGAATTAAATGCCACAAAAGAAAGTATAACACCCAAAAACAGAAATAATGTAAAATAAATGTAAACAAAAGTGTTTAGAGTTATAAGAAAAGGTACACCCATAAAAGTTATTTTATAATGAGTAAAAACAAATCTTAAGAGTCCTCCTTCATAAATAAATTTCTTGATAATATAAAACTATAAAACTGATTAGTGATAGTATCAAGAATTAACAGGGGACAAGTGCAAGTTATAATATTATATTAAATAAACTTCAAGAAAGTGTATTAAATGCTTATACTTAATAAAAGTGTACCTTTGAACAACTTTAAAGTTTTAATTTAACTTCATGAATACTATTTAATAGAATAGTATTATGAAAGGCAAAGACTAATGTTTATAATAAAGTGCCACTCTTTATCTAATAACATTCAATGAAATGAGTAAGATAAATAGAGAGCAGGTAGTGAATAAGTAAAGTGACAAGGAATACATCCCTAAAATAAAATAAAAACAGATAAGACTGCACACTAGTAATTTTAAGAAATTTTTAAAAATGAAGAACCAAATGTGTTATGTTTCTAGTTAAATCAATGAACTATATACATATATGTTGAAATAGAGAGTAATGTTCTAATATTCTAAAATGTTTATTATGTTTAATAGTTTTAATCAAGAATGCAATGTCTGAGTGTGGATACCATTCTTTTATTATAAAATGTTTATTATGAGTTACTAGAAATGATCAAGACTAGAATGTCTGAACTTAAATACCATGTTTTTCATGTCAAATAATTGTTATGCATTATTAGTTAGAATTCAATACTAAATGTTCTTGTAGTAAAGTAAGGAATTGTTAATTAACATTGTATTAGAATAGAAGGTCAGAAAGAGTATAAACAAGCTGTATTATTAAAAAACTTTGAATGTAAAACCAGATAAAGTCTAGGCCAAATGGTAAATCTAAATTAAATTATAATTGATGAATCAAGTCCAGTAAACTAGTTAAACTGATGAAATTTATGTAAGGTAAATCAGTCACAGAGTAATATAATGTAAATTATACTTTAAAAGGATATTGTAAAAAGATGGGAAGAATTATGAGAAAAAATGCAGATGTAATAACTGAAAATTCAGAGTGGGGAGTCATAAATTATTGAATAATATTTAAACTGATAACCAATTAATAAAATTACAAGAAATTAAGGGAAGATAAACATTTTATGTCAATCTGAGATTTAGTACAATCATAAATATAACATATAAAATGGCAGACTTTTGGGGAAGAACAGGAAGTAAAAATTAAAGTCTACTTTTTCAAAATGAAAGAAATATAGCATTTTAGATAAAAAACTTTGTAAAACTATCTTATTTGGTATCAAATCAAACAGAATGAACTAAAGAAAGAGATTATGTATGTAATATTTCATAAAATTAAATAATAGCAAAAATATATTCAGTAATATAATGTAAAATTTCCGAATGTAGCGGAAGCCAAAAGGATTTAAAACAATGTATTGCTAATATTAAATTGGCTAAGACTTTGTCAGGAGACGAAGGAAATGTTAACAGTTAATTATTGGACCTTGTCGAGAACACTTGAACGCGATTTGTGCTAATATTAACCTATATAGTAGACAATATGGCGATCGGTCTGTAAGCCTAGTCTACAGTGAAAATTCGTAAATTTATAAATTTTGAACTTAAACCTTAAACTCAGTGAGAACAATTAATAACATAATTAAACTAAAGTAATACGGAACAGTAAATGAGTGAATTAATAACTTAAACCTCTACAATAAATAATTCTTAATAACGATACGAGAAGTGCAAGTTTCGACCTTATTGAACAAAGTAAATTAAACATTATCACACATATTTAATCGAAGTGAATCACAAGACACTGAACCAGAACCATTCTACTAACACCAGAAGGAATAATCCCAATTGCGGAGACGAGGAAACATTGAAAAGGTACCATTTATTGGAAGAAATTTTCATCGAGCCCACTACGGTTTAACATATGCAGTCCGGGAGCCGCCATCTTGACTCCCACAATTCAACGCAAGCTTTACTAATACGATCGTCAAGACTTCAATGGTTCGCATTTTTCTTTAATAAACATTATATATTAAATAATAACCTTGTAATTTGTTAATTATTAAGCTTTTTACATGTAAGTGTTATACTTTCCTGACCTTACCCTTCTCTGACTATATATAAAATAACCGTTCAAAGAACCTAATAATTAATAGCAAATAAAGATGTAAAAAATTAATCGACAGCCCTGAGAACGAGTCGATACTGCTGTTGATAATCGATTAACAATCGATACTGTATACAATTGTTAATAAATCTAAAATTTCTGCAATTTGGTTTCTATTTATTTATAAAATTAATAAATAGAATTAAAATAAAATAGATTTGAGATCACGGACTATCCGAAAGACGGCCTTTACCAAAGTGGAAGGAGAATATATAAATAAGAAGAAGAACCGTCGATCGATTAGTGCTGGCGATAACACAATTAACGCAGAAGTTAATTCTAAAACTTCAAATTAATACAATTAACAGAAACAGAATTAAAAGAGTAGAATTTTTACACTAATCCATTACGAAATTTATTTACTAAATACAAACAACAAAAACCAATTAAACAATATTTTTTTTAAAAACAAAACCACCAAAATTTTTTATTTTGGTAAACACAATTATTTTTTATTTTGTAAACATCGAGATTTATTATTTTGTTACAATATTCATGGTGTCCAAGTCATATTATTATTGTTGACCTAGTTAATTCAAATTTGATTAATTAACGAATAATTAAACTATGCAATCATATCAGTATAATTGGCGCTCAAATCAAAGGGCGTGATGAAGTAAAAGACAAACGATAAAGGTATGTAAAAATCACACTTAACATTTCCAACTGCACAATTCGTCAATAAATGTATACAAGATTACAATAGATAATTAATTTATGTATAGACATATTTACATATTGACACATTTACATACGACACAACCAACGTGTGGCAAATGGAAATATCATACGTATGACCAAAACACATGTTTGCATATGGTGCTCCTGAATGCGGGGCGTATTTAAATTAATGATATACAGTACAAACGTACCATTGTATATGGCATGCCCAACCTGGAGCATTAAGCACAAGCAGTAATACAAAGACACGGTTATAGAAGGCTCCTAAATATGGAACACTATTAACTAAAGTAAATAAATGATAATTTCTCATACGGATTCACATGTCAGTTAGTTAATGCAAAATATTACATTGTAAAGACACGCCAATGTGTAGTTTGAATCAAGATTAACTGAGTGAGTTATAGACATGATTTATTAAATTAATCATAATTTACATAATTATCATATTTGTATATGGCATCCCAACACGGGGCTTACAAAAACTAGCATCAATAGTAAACACTTTATTGAGAGTATCCAATAAACACCAGTTAACAATATATTATATTAATCAGAATCTAATTAATTAATGCAATTAATTAAAAATATAATTAAATGATATGTATATATATCATTATAACGTTGTAAAAGTTGTTTCCATGTTTTTGTGTGTTTGTATATTTATAGCTGTTCAGGTGTTTCTAGTTTTCAACCCTTTGTGTTAAAGGGTTTGTGTTAATTTCTGTTACATTGTGTCACCCTTTGTGTTAGTTTTCCTTGTCACGAAACTGTTATGAATCATTGTTGATGCTAGGACACGTCAATGACGACAGAATCTAAGAATTCAAAACATCATCTTGTAAAAATATCTTATTTCTACTACAAAATACTGTACAGATATTCACCTTCCTAGGTTTTTACGCTGGTGTGGTCATATACTTTTCAGAAGTTAAAGTGTAGTGTTTGGAAAGTTTTAAAATATCTACATGTCTGGTTACAATGATAATTACAGATATTGTAATTATGATTTTCTATACGTTTGTTGCCATTTACTACAATGATAATAAAGGTAATCCTTTATTGTTTACAATAAAGGTGTATAATTAAATTTTGTCTATTACTTTAATTATCTATGCCCCGTGATTTGGAACGTCATTTACTACAATGTTAATTATGCTAATATGAGATTCAATAATTCTCAAGTGTGTTCACTCAATACACAGTAAATTTATTCAATTAGAATAGTTAATTAATTTGCAGATTCTACATTAGGGTTTCCAATAATAATGAACGCATTATTTGATTTGCTTAAGCGCTAATTTATTATACGTTTAGATAATTGTATTCAATAACACATAGATATTCATGGTACCTGTAAATACATCCAAAACGTCAAACATATACATATCAAAAAATAAGTTCCATCTTAATCACTAGCTGAAAGACACACAAACATATATGAAATATAACATACAACAAAATCAAATAATATTTACTTTATTTAATGCGTTCATTACACCCCAGATGGATTAGCTTTAATTGATCATGATTATACTTTAAACGCAACCTTCATTTAATAAATTTTACTATAATTTCCCTGGGTATAGATCCTTTGAAAGAGACAGGAGAGTAGTTATAACTATACGAATAAAATTATAAAGCGTTACTTGGCAATTGTTTATCCATTTAATCCATCGGCGCTAAATTTACTTGTGGTGGTGAATTTTGAAGACGGCGTTCCATCGGATAACATTGAGATCACATTCACTGGTTATTCACTGGTACACACGCATCGTCGACAGAATAGTGTGGGTGTAATATGATTATTAATGACAATCTGTACAACTCAGTTCTTTCCCGAATACAACCATTATTAGATAGTTGCGTGTTCTTGTGTTCGTGAAGTAAATGTTTATTCGGACCAAGGTTTGGTACGATATCAAATGTTCAACGTGATTCTTTATATGTGCAATCTATGTAATAGTGTATAGTTGTAGAATAGTTCTTTCAATTAGTTGTGATTATTTATCCGAGAGTATTGAAGATTATTAACACATTAATGAGTCTATTCACGCATATCGTGTTTTGGTGTTTGTTATATTGTTTCACTATATCTCGATACAGTTTTAATTTTACTAAGTTCAACAAAGTTCAATTAGATAACTTTACTAAGTCCGTTAGAGTTCTCCATATCGCGCACTTCAAGATTACACGACTGATCGATTTACTGATTCACTGCCCGCGAAATGTATGTGACTATTCTCAAAATAATACCATAACTGTTCAAAATTTTATGATACTGCTACAAATTTTTATGAAAGACTGACTCCGTCCCGTGGTGGACAATCAGTTTTTATCAACGTCTCCCTACTAAAATTTGGTCTCAAGCTTGTATACGCCTATGGTCACCATGATAGGCTAAACAACTACCCTCTCTCGAAATCTTTTCCCACTATTTCGAAGTCCTCTAGTCTTCTACCCTCTGATTTGTTCTTCGTCTGGTTACCATGGAAGCTTGCCTCTCCTTCGGTCTCTTCGTAACATACTCTACTCTGATAGGTGGTTGGACATGTCTTTAGACTCGCCTGTTCGGACGTTGCTCTCGTTCGGGGAAATGTAGGTCGTAGAACGCCTGTCAATCAATCTATTGTCTTGAGTCTTAAGCAAGGGTTGTCCTAACATCCTGGAGTATTGTTCACATTTGTAACCCCTCGTTCTGGCAATTAACAATTTTCCGTCAAGCGTCAGTTGGTGCAGCCACCTCGCTTTCTTGTCGTAAATTTCAGTATGCCACTTAAACGTTACATCCCGCTGCGCAACGTCGTCGCTTCTATTCACCAGTTATTTCTTATATTGTTTCTGTAGGTCGCCTCGCTCTCCAACCTTTTGTGATTTATCCTTCGTTTTTGTCGTGATCTCGCATCCTGGCTGAACCCCCAAGCGGATCCTCGCTTCAATTCTGTGTAAACGTGTGAGTGAACTCAAGCCTTTGTCTAGTTTGTTGTGGTGTCATAATTTTCAGTCGAGTTTCTCCTGTCAACTCAAGTCGTCATCCCTTTTGTTACATCGAGCTGAACACATCTCTATTGTTTGATATTGGCGTTGGGTTGTCGCCTTTTCCAATTAACTTTGTTTATTGCCCTTTACTCGGAGTCGTTGCCACAGCTGCGTGTGAACAAACTGGTCGAGAAGGAAAATTAAAATTTTTGAATTTTTCGATCTCTATATGGTGATGTAAATATTATTGATATATTTAGTTCGTACAAAAACAAATTATGTTTTATAAAGTTTATTAATTCGGATGTGTAAATACAAGACAGGGACAAATTCCAAGTTCTTTAAACATTTTGTCCGTTTGTTTACATTTTTAATTACTTAAATGATATTACTCCCATGTTCCGTAAGGAAATGGAAGTATGCTGATAGCGAAAAAATTGTGTTCTAGATAAGGGCTAATTATGATCGTACTACCCTAAAAACATGAAGAAAAGTCATTTTCCGAAAAGTGTCTGTGTGTCTAGAATTTGTTCTACGGCGAAGGACAATATTGTCGTAAGTTTAAACAGAATCTTTTTTTTTTTTTGCATATGTGGCCGAGTTGTAGAGGACTCAAGGCCTATTGATTTTGGTGAAGATCGGTTAAGGGGGAGAGGTAGTTTACCTGCAACGTTTTACGTTTTAACAAGAGTAAAGTACTTAATTTTGATAAATAAAGTATCCTGAAAAGGAGATCATAATAATCCACTGTAGAAGAAATATCTATAAATGAAAACGGGAGTTGAAGGGGGAGGGGGTAATTTTTTGAAAACTACCTTTTTGATGTCGCATAAACTACTTCATTTTGAAGGATAAGATACCTTAATAATTACATATAATGAAACTATTACTCAACAAAAGTGTAAATATAAAAAATGGGGTTGTTTGGTTACGGGAAAGGAGTAGTTTACCTGCATTGTTTTGTGTTTTAATAAGAGTAAAGTACTTAATTTTGATAAGTGCCCTGAAAATTCATTTCCTTATGGAACACTGAAGTAAAAAGGAACCTCCAGGTAACATAGAACTGTATGTACGCCCGTAAACATTGCACGCACAATAGCTGCTATTCTATGCTAAACATTCTCCCTGACGCAATAGTTTCACGTGGCTCGTCGAATACCAATGTTCGAAAAATTTTTCAAAATGATTTAATCATGCAACCGTACAAAATTCAAATTTTGTAAACCTTAAGTGACAGTGATTCAGTAAATCGTGTGACTTTTTACCGCGAGTTCTCGTATATGTCATAAATAAGAACGTAGACCTTATTCATAATACGCTAATGAGTAATGAAACGCATTTCCATCTGAGCGGTACGTAAATAAAGAAACCTTTCGGTATTGTGAGCCAAATAACCGTCGAGAATGCTTCGAGAACCATTGCGCACTGCTAAACTTACTGTATGGTGTGCAATTGCTTCCTTTGGAATAATGAGTTCTCACTTCATTGAGGATGAGAATGGGAATGGGCGTAGTGTTCAAAAACTTGTGTAGTTTCTGCGTCTAGTTAAATATTATGTATACTTTCAATTTATTGTAAATGTTAGTTTTACAATCCATAAATAAAAACACAACTGAGTTGGGTACCGTAACTTTCAGCTCGTTTGCTCTACCTTTAAACTCGACGACCCCCTTTGCAACATCGATAAGACACCCTTCCTCTTTAAGGAAGCTTATACCTAGTATACATTGTCTAATTAAATTTGGAATTATCAAAAATACGCAATCCATTTTAATTTCATTGATGTAAATATCACATAAAATTTGTTTTTTTATTAATTTGGACTTATTTCCTACAGCACTTAAAACTAACGTAATTGTCATAGTTAATTCTTCATAAGGTGTTAAGTATTGCTTATTCTGGTTGAACCAGTCTTCCGATAAACCGTTAACCGCGCTTCCGGTGTCTATTAATGCTGTTACAGTAACATTTTTATTAAATTTAATAATTATTTCTGGGCATTTTAATACTCTTTGTACGATTTCTTCCTCATCTTCGCATAATAATTCACGTCTCAGGTAGGGTAATAGAATGTTTATTTCATCGCGTCGATTTAGGAACGTTTTTTCGGCTATCTCCCTTCGTGATTGGGTTACATTTTTTTTTCTTTAACTGTGTCGACCCTCCCTTCAGTTGAAGTTGACGCTTTATTGTTGACAAACTCAACGGTGTTTATTTGTTGGCGGTCGTTGGGCCTAGTAAACGGTCTCTTTCTCTCACTTTCACCGTTCCTGTCATTCCACGCCTGCGGCCTACCCCCGGCTCCTTTGTTATGTAAGGGTGGTGATGGGTGTGTTCCGCCCTCACCGCTGCGGGTAGTAACCTTTTCGTGTATAGCGCCAAAACCGTATTCTCTACCAGCACGGTGATTAGTACTCGCGTATTCCAAAATTAATGATTCAAAATTTGGAATCATGTTTACCCCACGCGTCACGACCGCGACTTCTATCTCTCGACCGTAATGTCTGGCGATTTTCTTGATCAGGTGACGGTCCGTTATAGCTGGCGTCAATTGTCTACTCTCGAGCAGTATTCGCTCCATGTATTGCACCGCGTTAATTCCGCCGCGCCAATTAAACCGGCCGAATTCTAAGTTATCCCTTATAGTGTCTTGTTTCTCCTGTCCCCAGAATTTCTGTGTAAAGGCTTCCTTAAACTCTTCAAAATTGGTAACCTGGTTTCTGATAACTCTCCACCAGATTGCCGCGTCTGCCTCAAGATGCCGTCGTATCCACTTTATGTTGTCATTGGGGTAATACAAGTCCTGAAGCTCTGACAACTCCTTCAAGAATTCCATGGGGTACCTGTCCGTACCGTTATATTTTAAGTCATTGAGGTTCGGTCCATTCACTCTGCTACTTGGTCCTACTTCAACTTCTGCCAATTGGCGTTGCAATCTTTCTTGACCTTCTTTAACTTTGGCCAAGTGGCTTCTCAATTCTTCAGTCCGCGTGCCTTTCTCTTTGTCTGTCTCGTCGAACTTCTGTTCGGTTGAACGCTGTCTTCCGTCCACCTCAACGATCTTCTGCTTCAACGTTTTGATCGTTTCTCCTTGCTCCTGCTGTTGCTGTCTGACATTATTCTGTATTTCTTTCTTCAGTTCTTCATTCTTGTTATTAGTATCTTTTATGTGTGTATCTAACTTATTATTTATCTTCCCCATCGTCGTCTGTGTGTTATTAATCGCTCCTTGCCACTCCTGGCGGTGTTTGTCTCGCAGCTCTTTACTTTCTTGGGTCTGTCTTTTTAATTCTTCCATCCCACGCTCAGTCTTCTTTTGTAACTCGCTGGTTTTTTCTTCCCACTTCTTGTTGTGTTCCTGTAACTCTACTCTTAATTGTCCAATTTGTTCTTCGTTATGTTGTTTTAACTCATCAGTTATCTGTTTATTCTGTTGTTCTAATTTCTCATTTATCTGTTTATGCTGTTCTTTCATTTCGTCATTTTGCTGTCTGATGAAATCCATCAGTAATTGGAAATTCATTTCGCGATGTTGTGATGTCTGTCCCCCCGCCCTGTTCACTACATTTTCTGCAATATGGTTGTCGCTAGGTGTAGTATCCTCCTCGGACCCTACGACGCCTAATTGGTTGTTGATCTCGAAATACATGCTATCTGAATTGTTTGCCATTTTTGCACGCCTACGAGTAGTCAAGCTACCTTAAACTAAGTGCGTTTTACTCTAATCTACTTATCGCTATAAGTACCTACTCCACTGCCTGTTCTCAACCTACTTGATACTAAACTTTAATTATTCATTAATCAAGCTTCGCGTTGGGCGCCATATACAGCTATTTAATTAATGTAAATAATTAAATATGCATAATTAATCATTCAAATGTTAATTAGTTTAATTAATTTACTTAATTAGTCCTGTTCAATGAGTAGTTCTGTTTATTTAACCCCGCATTAGGAAGCCATATACAGCTATGCAAATATGCAAATTAGGCACATTTATTAGTTTGCCTGTTAGGTGAATTAATACGAAAGAAAACAATTTATCATTAACTTCTAACGAGATTCATGTTATGTTAATGTCGCAAGTTGGCTGTGCCATATACAATTCTGTGATTTACGTTAATTTGATACATAAGTTACTTAATTATCATTTTAATTGACATGTGCAAATTTAGTTGATTAGAAGAATCTATGTGCATTGGAAAATATGTAAATTGATCTAGTGTGATGCACCGTAACTATGATTGCACCCTCCTCTTTTTTTTATATCTTACGTATTATGTGGATCACAATCGAGGTAGTCATAAATAACGTAACACATACGCATATCTAGCTCTAGAAATAACAATTTATTACTTACTAAGCAATTAGTAATCAGTATTCTCGATTGAACATAACATACTCTTGCAACGAAAACAATGTCTCATACATCTTATTTCGTTAATTGATGATACTTCCTCTAGTTTTACAAACATGAGTATGTAACGAGCAAAAAATTTAAAATTTCTTAAATTTTCACCTCGACGGAGTGCGTTCACACGAGGCGGTGTCAACGACTTATAGTTAACGCAATAAATAAAGCGTAATGAGAAGATGTCAGAGTAGCGTCGTTAGCTTGACAATAGAAAGACGTTAAGCTCAAACTAACTATAGAAATTGGTGGTACAAGATGACAGGGAAAGTTTAGTTCAGAATTATTGCTATCTACTGCTGTAACAATTGGGCGAGGACATTCACACTCGTACTGAGAATCGTGGCAGATGTTCGACCATGTTACGTCGGTATACGATAAACGACAATAAGAGTGTAACTCTACGTTACAATGGGACGGATGGACTGCACTTTAAAAAACAATACGAGGGCTAAGATCGGACAAAAACTCAAGTCATGTTACGGAGCTGGAGTTATCGTCTAAGTGACAGACAGAATTTACGAGTGGAAAGTTGGGGTGACTTCACCAGCCAGCAGATGTTCAAAATTATTAATAGCCACAAAAAAGGGGTATAACATAGAACAATACGTCAGTTGGACCGAAAGTACAGATAATGGCAATCTAGAGAAACAGACAATAGGATGAGTTTACTTCAGACAATAGGTTGAAGGACAAGCGTCTAATAGCCATAGTTTCTACGAAAAGGGTCAACGTTCGTCAGAGCAAAATCGGGGGATGCCTAAGAACCTATCAGAAGCCAAAGGCCAGAGAGAAAACTGGTAGAGAGGAGTGTTTCCATAGCAATAGAAACGAAAAACCTATCGGAAGAACTATGACGTAGGATCTTGACATAGTGGGACAAAATATTCCAAGAAAACTCAAAACTGACCAATCACGGAATGAAGTAGGCGTGAACAGCGCCAGAGACAAAATTTTGAGTAGGGACGAGTTAATAAAACTATCTGTCCAAGACAGGAGTCAAGAGTCTTATCTCAACAGTTGACAGTTAATAAGTTTTACTCAAATCGTCAACCAGTTTACTTTAAGTACGAAGCGTGTCTTCAGTCTTATATCAAATTTTCAAGTAATACACTTTAAGTTCGAGAGACAGTGTTACGCAATTTTCAGACAGTTTATTCTAATTGTTCGGAAGTGAATTTCGAAGTGCGATGTGACGGACTTAGATAAGAAGTATTCAAAGTGAACAATCAGATCGTTACACGAACAGATATCACCACACAAATAATATACTAAACAGTTGAACTTAATATAGTGCTACTACACCTTATTAACACCATAATGAACATGAAACATTAAACAAAGTATCAGATCACATGAACATTTGATAAAGCAGCGATAAGTGGAACTAGACATGTACATTAACGTTAAAAGTAACACACAACATACATCGTAAGATGAAGTATTTAATTGAACACTAAACATCAATTATTCACATAAATCAACGCCAACGCGAGTGATCGGAAGAGTGTGTTAAGTGATTGTGATACAACAGCATTCAACGAAATGTGTCTCCATGCCATCTCCATCACTGGAACTCGACTGCACGAACGCTTAATGGATATTTCATAAATCAAATAACCAATATTTTAGTCATTACTACTTAGTTACTTCTACTGACCTGATTCTTTCAAAGAATTCATCCCTGAGAAAATTATTAATAAATGCAATGAATAAATCAGAAATTAAAACTTAATTAACAAATATATTAATGAAAGCTTATCTGGGATTAATGAACGCATTAATAAGTAGAATATGAATTGTTATATTATTTGATTTATATATGTATGTATGTTTTTCTTTGTTTCAGCATATATAAAAACATGAATTTGTTATTATAAAATATGTAAGTATTTCAGGTACAGCGACGTATCATATGTACGATTATAATTATTGTGAATGACAAATAAACTAGTAATTTAAGTTGATCATATATATGCGTTCATTATTATCTAATACAACCCAGATATTAACTTAAAATTTGAAAGAAATATAAAGTAGAATTTTAAGAGTTTCTTTTGCTCAATTAAAGTAAATGAATTGACAACACTAATTTAGTAAATGATATCAAGTATGTGTTTATGAATAATCGGAATAGTTATACATTGTGTTAAATGGCTGCATAACGCGCGGCATGAAAGTAATCAATTAATGCAAGTAACTACATATTATCTATTACAAATAAATGTAATACAATATTAAAATATTTATTATAAATGAATTATATTGATTTGATATCATCAGTATTATATAATATTCATTATATAAATGGCACCCAACGTGGGGCATGATACGTAGTAACAAAGATAGTTAAAACGTACAGCTTTGGCAAAGATCAGGCAGTAGAAGAGGTAGATAAAGTAGCGTCATAGAATTAGAAGTAAGATAAGTATTAGTGTTATAAGTCAGTTTGAATGATTACGCGTAGGAAGGCAAAAATGGCGAGCAATTCCGATAGCGTAGAATTCGACGTTAATAACCAGTTAGGTACGGTAAATACAGAAGATAATACCACACCTAGCGAACCAAGTAGCGTTGTAGAGAGTCCAGAAGATAGGGCGCGAGAACAGACATCAAAAACAGAAGATGTAAGTCTACAAACGTTGATGGAGTTCATCCGTCAACAGAGCGCAAAACAAGAAGAAAGTATCAGAAAACAAGAAGAGAATATTAACAAATTAATTAGCGAGAAACAAGAAGAAGTAACAAATTAATTAGTGAAAAACTAGAGAAACAAGAAGAAAACAGTAGATTAATTAATGAAAAGCTCGACCAGCATAAGGAAGAGATTACGCAGATAAGGTCCGAGATACGTGAATACCAGCAGACCTGGGAAAGAAAGGTCGACGAACTACAGAAGAAACAAGATGATATCGTGAGAAACTTGAGAGAGGAAGCAAACAAGAAGTACGAAGAAATACAAGAAACACGAGAGAATGATCGTCAAGAATGGATGGTAGCGATACACACTACCCAAACGACCGTTAAAAAGATTAATAATAAATTCGATGCTCACGTTAAGGATTCCAATAAGAAACACGAAGAACTCAAGGCCGAGATACACGACACCATACGGCAGAAACAACAGGAGCAAGACGGAACAAACAATAACATTATACAGAAGTTGGGAGAAGTTGATGGTAGACAAAGTTCAACAGAACAGAAGTTGGACGAGACTACAAAAGAAAAGACGACGCGGATCGAAGAGTTAAAAGGACATTTGACTAAAGTAAGAGAAAACCAGGAGAGACTGCAGAGACAGCTAATGGAAGGTGAGTGTGGTATATTATACCGAATTAATGGACCTAACCACAATGACCTTAAATATAATGGTACGGACAGATTCCCTATGGAATTCCTTAAGGAGTTGTCTGAAATACAAGAGTCATACTACCCCACTGACAATATCAAGTGGATAGGTAGACATTTGGAATTAGACGCAGGAATTTGGTGGCGGGTTATACGTAACCAAATATCAAATTTTGAAGAATTCAAGGAAGCGTTCTCACAGAAATATTGGGGACAAGAACGACAAGATAGTATACGGGACCATCTGGAGTATGGTAGGTTTGATTGGCGTGGACCGATTACTGCAATTCAGTATATTGAACGCATATTGTTGGAGAGTAGGCAGTTAACACCTACTCTGACTTATAATCAACTTATACGTAAGATATCTCGTCACTTTGGGCGCGAGATCCAGCTCGCTGTGGTCACGAGAGGAATTGTGACAATCCCAAATTTCGAATCTCTAATCATAGAATATACACAGATACAACCGAGAAATAATAGGGAGTCAAACTATGTGACGGCGAACGAGGGGAGGAATTCCTACAAGGAAAGTGAAAGCGGTTTGAACAAAGCAAATGGTTCACAGAAGAAAGCCTGGGTTGACAGACCAGCTGTAAATACACAACAACATCGTAATGCGGACCGACGCGCGGTCAACACAATGGAGTTCACAAAAACAGCGGCCGGTACATCGGGCACTGAACCCAAGAGGGTCCGTCAACAAGAAGAAGAAAAAAAAATCCCTTTACTCATTAACGGAGATAGCCGATAAAACGAATGACTACCAGACCAACATAATTCTACCAGATTTACGAAGCGATTTATTATGTAATGACGACGAGGAGATTACCCAACGAATAATAAAGTGCCCAGAAATAAATATTAAGTTTAATAATAATGTTACTGTACAAGCGTTGCTTGACACTGGAACCGTTGTTGCCGGATTGTCCGAATCGTGGTTTAATCAAAACAAACATAACATAACACCTTATGAAATATTACCGATGACTAACACTTTAATAGTTAGCGCGGTTGGTAATAAATCAAAGTTAATAAGAAAACAAATATTATGCGATATTTATATCGAAGGAATTAAATATGAATGTGTTTTCCTCATCATACCGGATTTAATAAAACCTTGTATATTAGGAATCAATTTTCTTCAAGAAACAGGATGTCTCATTGACATGGGAAGAAGGATCGTCGAGTTAAGAAGAGAGGCTGACGAAGCGGCATGCACGGTGCCAATGATGCATATAGAAGTGGTGGACGAAGAAGAAGAAGAAGAAATCATAAGGAACATTGATAAGAAAGTAGAGAGTATTGACTGCGGAGATAAAGGGACGTTGGAAAGATTAAGGGAGATTCTGGTAAGGAATAGAAGTTTATTCAGAGAGTGCCCCGGAAGGATCGAAGGGTACGTTCACGAGTTCCAAGTCACCGACCGGACACCGTACTTCCAGAGAGGATGGCCTGTCCCATTAGCATATAAAGGGAAGGTAGATGATGAGATTAAAAGAATGTTACGGTATGGGGTCATTGAGCGATGCAACAGCGCATATATCAACCCACTTGTTACTGTAATTAAGAAGGACGGTAGGGTACGATTGTGTTTGGATGCGAGGAAGGTGAACAGCGTGACTATCCCGGACTACGAGGGTGCTCCACCGATAAACGACATTATGGCGAGATGTTGTGAGATGAAATATTTATCTACCGTAGACTTAACTAGCAGTTTCTGGCAAGTACCACTGAAGCCGGAGTGCCGGAACTTCACCGCTTTTATGTACGAAGGCAAATGTTATCGTTTTACAGTTACGCCGTTTGGACTGAGTACCAGTTCTGCTGCACTAACCAGGGGATTGGACACAGTATTGGAAGATAAAGTTAAAGAAAATACCATTATTTATGTCGACGATTGCCTATGTTATTCAGGAGATTTAGAGACGCATTTATTACATTTAGATTTATTATTATCCAACTTAAGAAAAGCGAATTTAACCATCAATTTGGAGAAGTCGCAATTCTTTAGGCGAGAAATTGCATACCTTGGATATGGATTAACTACGCAAGGAATACGAGCAACGGACGAGAAGATTGATGCCATTATGAAGTTCCCAACACCTCGGAACCAAAAGCAATTAAAGGGTTTCTTGGGTTTGACAAATTTCTACAACCGTTTTACAGATAAATACGCTGAAACCACTAAACCATTACTTGAATTATTACGGAAAGGACAGAAATTTACCTGGACACAGGAATGAAATGAATGCTTTCAACAAGTTAAAAGGTTATTCGTAGAAACAGTCATCTTGAAGTTTCCTCGAATAAACCAAAGATACTATATGCAGTGCGATGCCAGCAACTTTGCATATGGCGGGCAACTATATCAACTAGATGAGGAAGGAAGAATTGGAGTCATAGCTTTTACCAGCAAGACATTCAAGGGTGCAGAAAGAAATTATTACACCACGGAGAAGGAGCTCTTGAGTATCGTACGATGTCTTGAGAAATTCCGTATATACATATTAGGGCAACCTTTAACCATTATTACAGATAATAAGGCACTGACATTTATGAATAGATGTCATTTAAACAAGTCGCGAATTACACGCTGGATCTTATGCATCCAAGAGTACAAATTTGACATTGTCCATTGTAAGGGCAAGGACAATATTGCTGCTGATCTTCTAAGCAGAAACCCAGAAGATGCCACGTTAGAAGAAATTAGCGACAATATGTCCGAATACTTAATTAATCACCTGACAATCAAGATGGATAAAAGGGTAAGCAAGATCATTATGGATATTGGAAAGTATCAATTTAAAGATACTAAGCTTAAAACTATTATAGATAAGATTAAGGAAAAGTGTTTAGATAAGGAATTAAATAAATTTTATATATACGTCGATGAGAAATTATATAAATTACGTAGACGGGAATGGAAACTGTACATACCGAACAGCGTATCCGGCGAAGTAATTGCTGAAATACACCGTATGTATGGACATCCTGGAGCTAATAAATGTATAAAATTATTACAGGAGCATTTTACCATAGACGGTATGTTGAAAAGGGTGAAAAATTACGTGCGCACCTGCGACACTTGTCAGAGGAGGAAGGACTCAGGCAACAAAAACCTGTTCGGGGGAACGAAAGCCATTATACCGTTAAGCAAGGGTGAACTAGTGAGCGCTGATTATTATGGGCCACTACCTGTTTCGTCCGCTGGAGTGAGGTATTTGTTTGTCATGATAGACAACTTCACGAAATACGTGCGACTATTTACACTTCGTAGGGCAACGACCGCAGCCACATTAAGAAGAATACGTCAATATTGTAAAGAGCTAGGATCTCCTAGAATAATTATCACAGACAACGGAACGCAATTTACCTCTAGGAAATGGTTAGAAGGGTTAAACGAATTAAATATTCAACCAAGATTTACCGCGATAAGAAATCCATGTACGAATCTGGCTGAAAGAATCAACAGATAACTTGGAAATTTATTTAGGATCTTTGTCGGTGACCAACACACAAAGTGGTCGCGTTATGTACCAATCATAGAGAGTTGCATTAACGAGACGTACCACGAGACTATAGAAGTAACACCCTATGAGGCACAGCTCGGGAAAAAACCGACAAGTGTTTGGGAGAAATACCTAAACAAGGACATACTTCAAGTCAAAGGAGCTGACCATAACAAAATATTCATCAAAATGAAAGAAAAGAGGGAAAAACAAGCGAAGTTGTGTAATGAAACCAAGACCATTACGAAATTCAAAATTGGTGAGAAGGTATTAATCAGAACCTATTATCAATCGGACGCGATCCAGAAAAGGATTGAAAAATTTTGCGAACTGTACTGCGGACCATACAAAGTACACCGAATTCTCGGAGAAGCTACATACCTACTCGTCGATTGCGATGACGAAAGCAAAATCCGTGGGAAGTTCAATGCCAGACAGATGAAAAAATATCATGAGCCAGAAAATTGAAGATGAAGGAAGAGGAGGAAATTGAAGAATATACCATAATAAGTTAGCTGATGGTGATGAGCCATCTGCGTTAGGGTAATTGACGCGCTCATCTCATTCAAGCTGGCTTAACCAAGAAATTAAGTATTCTAAATGTCAAACGTAACATAAGAGTTTACTTAGTTAATTAATCACTAATTAAATGTCAGATAATAAGGGTGATTTAACGTCTTGTGTGACATTTTATAAAATATTCTAGTGAATACAAGGGACATTTTAGTTATTATTACTTGATTCACATAGTAATAGATTATTAGGATAAAGTGGAAAAAATAGGACACTTAAAATCAAATGAGTGATATTATTCAAAGAACTATATCATAAATGAACTCTGTTAAAGTGAATGTATATAATTAATAGACTAGGATTGTGAATGATGCAAGAATGATGTAGATAACTCATTAGCAAAATGTATTACGTGTATGTATAAATTATCAAAATAATTACAACTAACGTAGCGAATATGTTAATTACCAATCTAATTTTAAATAATATTTCAAGAACAAAAATTTTAGTAGGACTATTAGTATTGCACAAAATGTATATGTATAGGAGATTTCTCTGATTCTATGTAAAGCGTTACGTTAAACCAATTGATTTGTTTAATAATATGGCGAGAATAATATTTTAGAAAGTAAAAGGATTATTCAATTAATTAAATTAATTATTTGCTCATTGAATTTATGTTTTGTCTTGTAATTAGGGAGATAAGGTATTTATATGTAAATACGAGTATGTGAAATGCGTTCAGCCATCCCAAATAGCTAGCAATAAATTCAGAGACCCAATTAAAACTAAAAGGGGGTGCACCAATCGTAATATAAGTCTTTAAAAGTAGGTCATCATGTAATATCCTTTCATGAGGAAGGTGAACACGGCGAGGCGATGTACAGGGCGCAGAATTTGGATTTGAGTTGTTCCCTGAGGTCACATCGTCTAATCAAAATTGAGGACACTGTAACGAGCAAAAAATTTAAAATTTCTTAAATTTTCACCTCGACGGAGTGCGTTCACACGAGGCGGTGTCAACGACTTATAGTTGACGCAATAAATAAAGCGTAATGAGAAGATGTCAGAGTAGCGTCGCTAGCTTGACAATAGAAAGACGTTAAGCTCAAACTAACTATAGAAATTGGTGGTACAAGATGACAGGGAAAGTTTAGTTCAGAATTATTGCTATCTACTGCTGTAACAATTGGTCGAGGACATTCACACTCGTACTGAGAATCGTGGCAGATGTTCGACCATGTTACGTCAGTATACGATAAACGACAATAAGAGTGTAACTCTACGTTACAATGGGACGGATGCACTGCACTTTAAAAAACAATACGAGGGCTAAGATCGGACAAAAACTCAAGTCATGTTACGCAGCTGGAGTTATCGTCTAAGTGACAGACAGAATTTACGAGTGGAAAGTTGGGGTGACTTCACCAGCCAGCAGATGTTCAAAATTATTAATAGCCACAAAAAAGGGGTATAACATAGAACAATACGTCAGTTGGACCGAAAGTACAGATAATGGCAATCTAGAGAAACACTGAGTTTACTTCATACAATAGGTTGAAGGACAAGCGTCTAATAGCCAAAGTTTCTACGAAAGGGTCAACGTTCGTCAGAGCAAAATCGGGGGATGCCTAAGAACCTATCAGAAGCCAAAGGCCAGAGAGAAAACTGGTAGAGAGGAGTGTTTCCATAGCAACAGAAACGAAAAACCTATCGGAAGAACTATGACGTAGGATCTTGACATAGTGGGACAAAGTATTCCAAGAAAACTCAAAACTGACCAATCACGGAATGAAGTAGGCGTGAACAGCGCCAGAGACAAAATTTTGAGTAGGGACGAGTTAATAAAACTATCTGTCCAAGACAGGAGTCAAAAGTCTTATCTCAACAGTTGACAGTTAATAAGTTTTACTCAAATCGTCAACCAGTTTAATTTAAGTACGAAGCGTGTCTTCAGTCTTATATCAAATTTTCAAGTAATACACTTTAAGTTCGAGAGACAGTGTTACGCAATTTTCAGACAGTTTATTCTAATTGTTCGGAAGTGAATTTCGAAGTGCGATGTGACGGACTTAGATAAGAAGTATTCAAAGTGAACAATCAGATCGTTACACGAACAGATATTACCACACAAATAATATACTAAACAGTTGAACTTAATATAGTGCTACTACACCTTATTAACACCATAATGAACATGAAACATTAAACAAAATATTAGATCACATGAACATTTGATAAAGCAGCGATAAGTGGAACTAGACATGTACATTAACGTTAAAAGTAACACACAACATACATCGTAAGATGAAGTATTTAATTGAACACTAAACATCAATTATTCACATAAATCAACGCCAACGCGAGTGATCGGAAGAGTGTGTTAAGTGATTGTGATACAACAGCATTCAACGAAATGTGTCTCCATGCCATCTCCATCACTGGAACTCGACTGCACCAACGCTTAATGGATATTTCATAAATCAAGTAACCAATATTTTAGTCATTACTACTTAGTTACTTCTACTGACCTGATTCTTTCAAAGAATTCATCCCTGAGAAAATTATTAATAAATGCAATGAATAAATCAGAAATTAAAACTTAATTAATAAATATATTAACGAAAGCTTATCTGGGATTAATGAACGCATTAATAAGTAGAATATGAATTGTTATATTATTTGATTTATATATGTATGTATGTTTTTCTTTGTTTCAGCATATATAAAAACATGAATTTGTTATTATAAAATATGTAAGTATTTCAGGTACAGCGACGTATCATATGTACGATTATAATTATTGTGAATGACAAATAAACTAGTAATTTAAGTTGATCATATATATGCGTTCATTATTATCTAATACAACCCAGATATTAACTTAAAATTTGAAAGAAATATAAAGTAGAATTTTAAGAGTTTCTTTTGCTCAATTAAAGTAAATGAATTGACAACACTAATTTAGTAAATGATATCAAGTATGTGTTTATGAATAATCGGAATAGTTATACATTGTGTTAAATGGCTGCATAACGCGCGGCATGAAAGTAATCAATTAATGCAAATAACTACATATTATCTATTACAAATAAATGTAATACAATATTAAAATATTTATTATAAATCAATTATATTGATTTGATATCATCAGTATTGTATAATATTCATTATAAGTATAAAGAATTACACTTAGCTCTACTCTACGTTCACAATCTTACTAAAGCTAGTGGATTCATATTTCCAGACATACTTCCGCAATAATGATCGTTTTATCTAAGTTAATTAACATCTGATATTTATAATCATCTCAGTGTGGATTCTTTTTGAGAAACAGGTCAGTGGCTTTATAACTACCAACAATAAATAATTTACATTACTTGTTTTCAGTTACCCAATTTGCGTAGAAACTCCGTCCGGCGTCTTGCGTTCCTCCATTCTCCAGAACAATCGTTGAGTACTTGGCACATGTATCACAGATGAATGGTACACATTGCACACACACTGGTCTCCGCACTCCCGTGTCGACGTACTTCCGGTCACGTTTGTTTTATAGTTACACGTTCACGTATATTACTAAGTATGATTATCCACACATTGATTGCTCGTTTTATGTTTTGGTTTGTTCGTTAGTGTTTGACCATATTATCACTAAATACTGAACGTTTGTGCTTTAGTCAATCATTATCGTATTTTATTTATGAATGTTCTATCACGATAATTGAAGTGTATCGTTACTCGTATGGTACATTAGTTTTGATACTGTTTTGTAGTTGATTAATAATGTATCTTCGCACCCCCGTGTCAATGAATAGAAATATTATATAGATTGGTTTAGACGAATATTAAACTCGCGCTTGAAACTAACAAGTCTTTTGACTGCGTACTCATTGCCGTTAAAATACACTTTGGCATTTTAATAAATAATGTCTCTGTTCATTTCTAACTCCTTTGAAATACCGCGAGCGAATTGATATGGTTAAGTAATATAATGTCACTGAGTTCTCCGATTACGGCGCACTATGTTATATGACACTGCGGTAATAAATTGATATACTATTAAGACATTATGCACTGATGTATTTAAACTATTAAGAGTCTAAGTTCGATAATACTGAGTGTCTAGTACGCTATTAAGTTGAAATCAAAATTGAGAACTTGTAACATACCGAGTTGTAATGATACTAGCAAATTTTATGACACCGAGATTTTACAATACTGAGAGATTTTATAATACCGACTGTCCCTCCATCGTCGTTCTCATTGGGTTCTTGTCTCGTTTTCTCCGAAAACTCCTCCCAACGTCTTAAGTTAAACTAATGACTCCTTTCCGATTCGTTCTCGACATACGTCTCCATGGTAACGTCTTCCTGGAGTCCTGCCTTGACCAAACCTTAGCATCTGATAGGCTGTCTATACCCTACTTCCAATACTCTGGCTGGTGGCTCCACCCTCGCAATTCTCCGAAAGACCAATTTCCATGTCTGTCGATCACGCGATTGTTTTCGTCCCTATCCAGGCTGCGTTCCTCTAATTGATATCCTGTTACCCTAGTGTCCTATAGTCTCTTGGTGTGACGAATCTTGGTATTGTCTCGTTATATCCTCTAGCATCTGTTTCCCACGCCGATGGTGGCCGACTTCTTAGTACCGCACATCTGCCTTCCATCCCTCTGTTCCCTCGTACATGGAATGGTACACGAGCACCCTGCTGTTGGTTACATTGTCTTCTCATTCTCGCCACATATGCCCTTTTGTTCAAATGACAGCCCTCTAAGTTAAGCCACTGTAAACTCTGTGCGCCAGAGTGTCGCCTTTGACATTACACACATGGTGAAACAGTGCCATTGCTGCCTTCGTATCGTATATTCTTGGTAATTGCGGGTAGACTACGAGGCAGCGCTTTTGTTTCTCTGTTATCAACTTGCCTTCCCACGCGAATACCCTTATTTCACACATCTGCTAACTGAGTCATTGTCTCCGCTTGTGAGGCATCCAATTGTCGTCTAATAGAATAACAAGTATTGTCTGTGCGACAGTTGTTATTTTTCCCCTATACATCACTCTCTTGACAGCAGCTAACTGCCTTCGCGTCCGTTTCGTAATCAAAAAATTTCTTCAAAAATGTTGTGCTATCGTTGATTGATCCTGTCTTTTAAGAATTATTTTTTACAAATGTTTAAAGGAATTACATCATAGTGGACATCGTAGTATGTTATATTTCCTAAAAACCCAAACTACAGCACTTAATTCTCACTATTTCTATAATAGTAAAGCATTTAGAAAAGAAAAAGTTTAACAGTTTTCATTGTTGTAATTGTTAATAATAATAAGTTGTTCGTTTCTAAGCAATTGATAGAAATTAAGTTGAAGTTGATGAAGTTCATAATAAATGAAGTTGTTTAGTTTAATTCAAACCGGCAACGACAACAGATGTGTCCTGTCTGTGTCTCTGCAGATAAATTCAGCTTATGGCTCCTTTACCCACTGTGAAATACTCCAGGTAATGGAATTTTTACTAATCTGACTGTCACCATTAGGATACGAACATCACACTCACACACACCCGTTTGGAGAACACATGTCCTGTGTTGCAGTCTGCGTGTTGGGAGTCCTTGCAAGCGCGCGCCTTGCATTGACTTTAACACGCACTCTGGTAAGCGCGCGCATGTGTTGCCCCCGCGTATAGACTCACACCGCACCGCTGAGCCGACACATGTCCTGCGATGCAGTCTGCGTGTTGGAGGTCAGTGGAAGCGCACGCCTTCCATTGGCTCGAGCACGTACTTTGGTACGTCGCACGCATGTGCGCTCGCAGTGTACACACATGCTTCGTTGTTTTAATCGTGGCAATCACAGTAGTAAAATTTTGCAACTGGAGTATGTTCGCAATGGGAAAATTCAACCAGTGATGAATTTATTGTAGAGACAACATACAAAACACGTTACTGTCTGGCCGCGATTCGATGATTGAGCATTTTGTAAGATGGGAGACGCAAGTGAGAAGCATGGCCTGGTACTACGGTAGGCTAAGTGGGGGTAAACCAAATGGCTAGTACACGTATTTCACCCTACCTCGCTTACAAGCGGCCGCGTGGTGGGGGAGAGCAGTGCATGTTCTAGATTCTAGACTACGATCTGACCAAATAAATATATACATTTCTGCCGGATGAACACGTACACCATGTTGGACTTATAATAAATATACTAACAGAAACAGTTTTCTTGTTACTTCATTTAATTAGTTAATGAAGTAATTAATCTTGTTTCTGTAATTAATAGTTTCCATATGCTTTATAAATTTGTAAAAAATTCGTAAATATATTTGTTTACTTTTCTGTTGTTGTTGTTGTTGGTGTTGCGTCTATTGTAGGAGGTGGTGTCGTACAATGTCAACTTTACGTTAAAGTTAAATTACATTTTTTTAGTTTTCTTCTTCTTCTACTTCTCTTCAACCCAGAGGTTAGTGGGCCTGCTATTTCTTCCTTTACGTAGACAGCCTCTTGGTCACCACATACCTTCTTCCTTTTCTTACCCGAACCCTGTAGTCCTACCTGGACCTGGGACTTCCCCTCCCACTACGTCCTCGATCGGGGCGGCGAACCAATTTGAATGGCATAACAGGTGCCCATCCATCTTTTCCTTTCCACAGTTGATCCAGTCAACTTTTTTGTTTTTTTTATGAGCACTTGAATGCATAGAAGTCTTCTTTCTGTACTTACTTTAATAATGTCTTGCCACTTCAACTTGGGTCTGCATCTTCTCTCGGGTTTTGCTTCCCACGCTCTGGGTATCTTCGATTTTCTATTCTACAGAAGAGGCTAAACCGTCTCAACTGTGAGCTTTGTATCACATCAATTAGAGGGATCATCTCGAAGTTCCTGCGGATATTGAGGCTTCGTATTATATCTGTTACTATTTTAACAAAACAATTTCATTCGCATACTTATACCGACTGTCACTTGGTGGAGACTTATTAACTATTTTTTCCACATTGTTAAGATTTATGCCTTATTGTGAAGAAACCTTTATACCTTCCAGTATGAGTTCGTCAAACGTGCTATCTACCTCGACTAAATTTTCATGAAACAGCTCCAAACCTTATCAGAAGGCGTACCTCAAACAACTACTATCGTTAGAACTTATCACACAACATTTCGACTACTAAACAATTTGTAATCGTCTTCAAGTGTATTCTGAAACGCTTCATATTTCACTACGCATCGTCCGATGATTATACTTCCAAGTGAAATCGATGAATCTCAAGAAGAACAGCGAGCTTCTCTCCGTGCGCGCTTATGAATGCGACTACATTTAACTTATAATCTGTACATTGATAAATGAAGAAAAATAAATATATATATATATTTTTTAGATTTATTGAAGCATTTTCAATGCCCTTCTCTGTGCATTGCATTTGTGCAATGCCTGTCAATTTTTACTTTAAAATAATGTGACCTTTACTGCTTCTAAGAGTCCAAATATTTTGAAATTTTTAAACTTATCATTACATTCAGATTGTAGTCAAAATTGCTTTAACTTAATAGGCCTACATGCATTTTTGTGATTTTATCAAAACTTTCGCCAGCGTCTAAAGCTATGACGTCTAAAAATTTTGAAAATTTAAAAAGTGAATACTATATTCAGATTGTGGTTTAAATTCCCTTTAATTTGACACCTCACATGGCATATTACGATTTTTTCACCATTTTGACTCATCGTCCTATTTTTGGGGTGATCAATCTCAAAAACAACAAGGTTCTGTAGGGTAAAGTGTGGACATGTGTGCTAAGTTTTACGAAAATCAGTTGATGGGTTCAAAAGTTATCGTGAAACATAGGCTACCCCAATTAGTTAGACAGACAGGTAAATGTCAAACGGTCGAGTTAAACCCTAAGAACTCGTTTCCTCGTTCAACAAGAGGGATATGTTATGGGCTGACTTTCAGATGTAATTTTTTATTATCTGTGCCAATCAAGGAAACCAAAGAAGGACTAGTGACCACTACTAGTATTTGTGAATAGGTTTTCTGAGTACGGGTGCTCTGAGCACGGAGCCATGAAAACTTACGTTCTTTACTCTACAACCAAGACATGACAGGTGCAGAATTTTACGTTTGTGTCTGTCATATATATTTGACAAGAAGCAGAGCTAGATATAGTGACAAAACATGAAATAAGTGGACGCTTGAGTTCTGATGAAATGACGTTCAGGTAAAATGGTACCCCCATGTCAGGTGAGTGAAGACGATCCCCAACCTTCTTGAGGAAGGACTGTGCTTCTGTATAAAATGTTTGTAGGTCGAACGAAGAGCTGGCCAAAGGGAGCTGTGGTCTGATTCCTGTAATGGATTCGGACTCTCGCTGCGCGTTATCGGCGGAGAGTGAATGATGTCTGTAGTGTTATCAAAGTCTTTCCTGTCAATATCATACTAGTCATTTTTCTTTTTTAAAATTGAGTCTTTCTTTATTTCCATTCGTCTTCTCATTTTTTGAGCGATGATCCTGTTCATCCGTATAATTATAAATATCTCAGAAAAACATTTGTTCCTTAAGACGTTTGTGTAACACCCACCATTCTGATCAATATCCTAAGTTACATTTCACACTGGCTGGTAAATAACTGGCCATCACGGAGGTCAAAATATTTCCGGGAGGACAAAAAAATTGTCATATATTTTTCATACATCATACATGCACATATTAATTTGTAATTCTTATATCATAATAGAAATAAGTACGGTACACAGATTGTATTAATTTATTAAAACATTTATTGCTTCAAAATGTGCATAAAATTAATGGCTTTAAAAGTTAATGTTTGATTTCCATTAAGTAATGTTCAAGTTTCCAAGGCTTAATATTATGATCGCCGTAATCAAAACAGCAGAGCAGTTTTTGGTGTGTATGAGGGTCCACCGTGGACATAAATTTTCAACATTCCCTATGGAGCGTTGCTCAGAGTAAAGCTGCGAATCTACAGTGTTTCACAGAACAAACACCCAGAAAAGAAGGAGTGCTCCGGAGTCGCTCATGGACCCTGAGCATCTTGCAGAAGGTTCATTCCCTAAAGCATAAACTAAAGGTTCAGTCGCTACCTAAAGACGAAAAGTCTGTCTATGAACCGTTCCTCTGTAAACACGTGCAGTTACACTGGCCAACGATCCACAGGTAGCAAATCGCTGTCCACGCTGGACACCTTTTCGGCTTGCACGCGTTAAGTTGGTGTGGGTTTCGGCACTTTCCATTTAAAAAGCGTGCAAACGTAAGAAAATAAACATGAATGAGGCCAGAGATAACGCGAATTGTGTATTAGATTCACATGTAGATTAAATCACTGTACACTCTGACAAAATTTACTCTGAGCAAAGCTCCATAGGAAATGCTAAAAATGTTTGTCCACGATGGACCCTCATACACACTAAAACCTGCTCTGATGTTTTGATCACGCGATCATAATATTAAACTTTGGAAACTTGAGCTCTACTTAATGGAAATCAAACATTAACTTTTACAAGTATTTAAATTGTATGCATACTTTCAACGATAATATAAAGGAATAAATGTTTTAATAAATTAATACAATCTGTACACTTATTTCTATTATGATATAAGAATTACAAACTAATATGTGCAAGAATGTCTTCTTCTTCTTCTTCTTCTTCTTCTTCTTCTTCTTCTTCTTCTTCTTCTTCTTCTTCTTCTTCTTCTTCTTCTTCTTCTTCTTCTTCAGCGGCGCGAGAACCCATCAATGAGTCAAGAGCTTCTTTAACAGCCTCCGCCAGTTGCCCCGGTCAAGTGCAGCTGGTCTCCAGTTCCGGGTCCCAAGGATGAGGCGCGAATCATAGTTCACACCGTCTTCCCAACGTAGATTGGGTCTACCAACTCTCCTGGTGCCATTTATGTGCATGTATGTATGTATGTATGAAAAATATATAAATATTTTTCTATTCTAGAAAATTGTTTGCCCCTCCTGGAAAATATTTGGACCTCCCTGATAGCTAGTTATTTACCAGCCTGTGTGGAATGTACCGTAGCGTTATGACCTGGATCAGAATGGTGGGTGTTACACAAACAAAAGACACAAACGTATTAAGGAACAAATGTTTTTCTGAGAAATTTATAATTATACGGATGAACAGAATCGTCGCTAAAGAAATGAGAAGACGAGTCAAAAGAAAGAAAGACTCGATTAAAAAAGAAAAATGACTAGTTGGTATTGACAAGAAAGACTTTGATAACACTACAAACATCATTCACCCTCAGCCTATAACGCGCAGCGAGAGTCCGAATCCATTACAGGAATCAGATCACAGCTCCCTTTGGCCACCTCTTCGTTCGACCTACAAACATTTTATCAAAAAGTACAGACCTTCCTCACGAAGGTTGGGGATAGTCTTCACCCAGCTGACTTGGGGATACGATTTAACTGATACGTCATTTCTTCAGAGCCCAAGCATCCACTTATTTGATGTTTTGATATATATCTTGTCAAATATACATTAGAGACACAAACGGAAAAGACGGTCAGAACAAAGCAGAGTAGTGTGTGTGTTTTTTAATTACTGTCCTGATATCAAGTAAAGTACGAGTATTTGATTTTGAAGAATCAGATACCTTAGCAATTACGTATGATAAAACTATTACTCTATGAAAGTGTAAATATCATTAATGGTGGCGAACGGTTGAGGAGGAGGGATGATTATCTGGGTATTTTTGTTTCTTTATAAGAATAAAGACTGCTGTGTGGCAAAATTAATAAGAATTTTAGAAAAAGGTTGGCCAAATGTTATGTGTGGAGGGTTGCTTTATATGGTGCAGAGATATGGGCACTGAGGAAAGAGGATGAGAAAAGATTAGAAGCATTTGAGATGTGGGTTTGGCGAGCAATAGAAAAAGTGAGGTGGGTTGATAAAGTAAGGAATGAGAAATTTTAAGAAGAATAAGGGAAGATAGATGTTACGTCTTCGACGCTCTAGAAATATTCTTGATTTGGCATTACAACGTGAGGTGTTGAGTTAGCTGGTATGATATGAAATAAAGTAGTGGACTGTATTTTTTGAATTAACTGTTTATTGAAGTTTATATGAAAATGATTGCATGGCACGTGCAGTGTAGCGCGGCATACATTGCCAAAGTAGAATTAAATTAAGTATTGAAAGGCATAATAATAAATTGAAGCGGCATTTGCCAAAGTAGTAATGAATTAAGCACTGAAAAGCATAATAATAAGTTGAATTGGAATATTCCGAATTGAAAGAATTACATAGCCGCGGCGAATGAAGGATTGTTGTCCGTTGAGAGTTTAACAGTTAACTAACTAGACTGCTGCGAGCGTAGTGGGACACGCTGGCAGCAGTTTAGCGGGGGGGGGGGATGACGTCACTGCAAGCGCCCGTCGTTTACATATGCAGATATTAAAAGGTACAAAGTTTAACATACTGCCCGCACAAAATCGGGTGATTTTGCAGTTTGAGTTATTATATGAATAGTGCATCATAAGTGTCAAGACATAGTAATACATAATAATATGAGAATAAGACAGACATAATAATTGACATTACATAATAATAGAATAATGACCCCAAAAATTCAATAATACATAATAATATGATAATACGAAAGACATAATAATTGACAGTACATAATAATAGAATAATGACACCCAAAATTCAATAATACATAATAATATGATAATACAAAAGACATAATAATTGACAGTACATAATAATAGAATAATGACCCCAAAATTCAATAATACATAATAATATGATAAGGATAACAAATGGCAAGCATGCGATCGCCCGGGGCATGTCCCGGGCATGAAGCACGAGAATGCGATAAAAGTTTAAGTCAATAGTACATGTCGTTTGCACGTTAGTGTAAGTAATCTGAGGTCACTGGAAGTGGGCATAATTTATGAATGGGCCTACGTAGGATGCCGTTTGCGGTGCGAACATCCGCTACGAGCACTAGGGAATCCTGACCCAAATGGACCTGAGTGACTACACCGCGTTTCCACTGCAGGGGGGGGGAATTATCTTCCAAAATAAGGACGAGTTATCCGGGAGCCAAATGTTTTGACTGCAGACGCCATCTGTTCCGTTGTTGCAACTGGTGCAAATAATCCCTTGACCACCTCTTCCATATAGAGTGGGTGAATCCTTGCAGCAGTTGCCATCTACCCAAACGACCAATTTTGACTTCGGAATAGTCAGGTTCCGGGAGTGAAGTGAGTGGAGAACGAACCAAGAAGTGCGCTGGAGTCAAAGGCTCGGGATCCCTAGAGTCATTTGAGATGGCAAACAAGGGGCGTGAGTTGAGGCAGGACTCTATTTGAGTTAAAATGGTGTAATACTCTTCAAACGTGAGAATGGTTCTGCCGACAACGCGGCGCAAATGAAACTTGACGCTCTTGACTCCACTCTCCCACAAGCCACCGAAATGAGGTGCTGACGGGGGAATGAAGGACCATTTGATTCCTTGGGCACTGGTAAAGTCCTGCGTAGTCTGTTCAAATTCGTTTGACTGGAGAAGTTTGTATAAGTCGTGAAGTGTACTGCTAGCACGACGAAAATTTGTACCATTGTCAGAAAATATCTGTGAAGGGATGCCTCTTCGAGCTATAAAACGTCTTAAGGCTGCTATGAAAGCGTCTGAGGTGATATCTGAAACTAATTCAAGGTGAATGGCCTTGGTGGCCATGCATATAAATAGAGAAATATAAGCCTTTGACATCGATTTGGAACGCTCCCCGCCCTGTCGTATAAATACAGGACCGGCGTAGTCGACTGCACATTGAGAAAATGGCTTAACAGGAGTAACTCGGGAAGAGGGCAATTGTCCCAATAATTGGCTTGAGCCCCTTGCACGGAATCGAAAGCAATTGATGCATTTGTGTATTACTGAACGTATGTACGATTTATCATTAATTATCCAGTATTTCTGACGTAGAGAGTACTGAGTCAATTATACCCCAGCAAGGAGTAGACGAAGGTGCTCGCCTTCTATGATTAGTTTACTGACATGAGAATGCGGGTGGAGTATGATCTGGTGTTTGCTATCATAGGTGAGCTGGGAGTGCTGAAGGCGTCCGCCCACGCGTAATATCCCCGTATTGTCCAGAAAGGGGTTAAGTGAAAGAATTTTGCTATTATTAGGGATAGAGCGTTGTGCCTGAAGTTCCTTGATTTCGATATTAAAGTGCGATCGCTGGGACTGGCGAATAAAAATCAAAAGTGTACCATGTAGCTCATGGGAAGTTAAAAAAGAAGTGTTTCTATCAGCTATGGGAAGTCTGGAGTTCCGAATAAATCGAAGGCAGTAAGAAAATACACGAAGAAGTTTTGAAAGTGAAGAGTAGTTTTCAAAGTAATTAGGCGTAGATGAAGTGGCAACCAGTGTGGTTTGGACTTGTTTACGTTTTTCTTGCTCAAGATCGGGATGAGCGCAGGGTGAATGGGCATCGAAAGCACTGGTGGGCCATGATGATGACTCATTGGATAACCAGGATGGACCATACCACCATTGTGGTGACAGTGTAAAAAACGGTGTAGACAACCACGCGATAGGATGTCAGCAGGGTTGTCATGTGAGGAGACATGATGCCAGGTACCCTTTGCAGTGAGTCGCTGTATCTCCGCAACGCGGTTGGAGACAAACACTTTCCATCTGGAAGACTGCTGGTGAGTCCAGTGTAAGGCGATCATTGAGTCGGAGTAAAAATACAATTCGTCAAATTTATAACTCACAGCGTTTACAGCCTTGGAAGCCAACTGAGCCAATAAGAGACAGGCGAAAAGTTCAAGGCGTGGTAATGTTACCTGCTTTAAGGGGGCGACTCTGGATTTAGAGCATAACAAGTTTGATGAAATGCTGTGGTTTGCATACACCGTTCGCACATAAATGCAGCACGCGTAACCCTTTACTGACGCGTCGGCAAACCCATGGAGCTGAAATGAAATGATTTGGGAATTATTTAAATTCTTTACGGATCTTGGACTCTTAAAATAAGTGTCTGATATCAGCTGAGCATAAGGCTCTACCCATTGATTAGATAATGAGTCTGACAGGGGGTCGTCCCAACTTGTTCCCGTTAACCACAGTATCTGCATGAAATGTTTGCACCAAAATGTAACCGGGCCAATAAGTCCTAATGGGTCGTAAATTCCGGCGATAACTGATAATACCCTTCGCTTGTTAAATACCTCCACTTCGAAATTTCTTTGGAAACTATATATGAAACTATCATCGTTAATGTCCCATTGAATACCCAAAGTACGTATAATTTGAGTCTTGTTAAAGTCAAGGGAAGAGTTGGCGTGTGAAGTTATAATGGTTTGATCATTGGAAAACCACTTGTGTAAAGTAAACCCGTATTGACTTAATAAATTTGTAATGTCGGACTTCATTTGTGATAAAATGAGTGGGTTATCTGAGCCGGTCATGAGATCGTCCACATAGAAATCGTTTGCGATAGCAGAACAGGCTATAGGGTGTTGAGTTTTGTTTTCCTGGGCTATTTGTAACAAACAACTTGTGGCCAGAAATGAAGCGCTTGCAGTCCCATATATGACTGTCCTCAAGGCGTAGTGTTGAAGTTCCCTATGGGGGGCGTCGCGCCAAACAATTCGTTGCAAATTAGAATCTCTGGGAGTAACTAAAATTTGACGGTACATTTTTTCAATGTCCGAAATGAGGACGTATCGGTGCGTTCGAAACCGAGACATAATCGGAAAAAGATCCTGCTGGACCGTGGGACCAACCATCAATGTGTCGTTTAAGGACAAATTATTTGTTGTTTTGGCAGAGCCGTCGAAAACAACTCGCAATTTGGTGGTTATACTAGAGCCCTTAAAAATCGAATGGTGCGGTAAGTAGAATGTGTCTGACTTATTGACTGACAAATCGTAAGAATCAAGCAAAGACATGTGACCCAGAGTTAAATATTCCTGCATGAATTTACTATAGTCCTTATGAAGAGCAGGGTTCTGCTTGAACTTAAGTTCCAGTGATTGAAATCTGCGAATAGCTCCGGGAAGAGGATCGCCCAAATGAGAGTTGTATCCCCTGCGAGGTAGGGACACCACAAATCTACCACTATTATTGCGAAAAGTGTTAGCGATAAAATGACTTTCGCATTCTGAGTCCTCAACTGAGGGAGTACGGACTGCAACGTCCTACAATTGCCCAAAAGTCTTTTAATTGCGATGAAATGGCATTGTTATCTTCGCACGCTATAAATGATGAAACAGGTTTTGTCATGTCGACATTAAAAGGCAGGTTACCAGCGAGGATGAATCCCAATTTTGTCTCCTGTATTATGGGAAAGTGTGGGCTGCGGATGAATTTGATTGGTTCAATCAATGTAAATAGTACTGGGTACCAAGTAATATGTCGATTTGTGAAGAAAAGTTTAGTTGCTGGTCAGCTAAGAATATGTTTTTTGGTATACTTAGGGATGAAATATTAAACGATTCTGCAGGGAGATTATTCGTAATACTGGGAAGCACAGCGCAATGCACGTACAGATTGAAATCCTTGTAACGAGAATTCAGCCTTACCCTTGTACTAAAGTCAGCTTGACATAGGGAATTGTTTATACCAGTGATGGGTAGTTGAGACTTGGTTAATTTTAGACCCATGCCGCGTGCGAAACTCATGGTACAGAAGTTTGCTTGAGATCCTGAATCTAATAGAATTCTTACTGGATGCTTCCTACCGGCTTGGTCCGTTGTCATGCAGACAGCGGTGGATAACAGAATAGATTTGTTTGTTTGTAATTTGAGGGAAAATTGATTGTTGCCCCTGTTTGAAGTGTTACTGCCTGATATGTGAATCATTGTATGATGTCGTTTAGAACATGCCTAAAAGAAAATTTTGAAGGACAGTGAGAGGGCTCATGGCCTGGACGCATGCAGTTTAAACAAAGTTTGTATTTGAGTAAAATGCTCTTTCGCTCAAAGGGAGATGTAGCCACGAATTGTGGGCATTCAGACAGTCTATGTTTACCGCGACACAGCTGACAAATGTTATTGTTGATATGAGTATGAAATAGTGAGCTCAACGGGTTTAATAGTCTTGCGATAGGGAATCTTATCGCTAACTTGTGTTCTGTTTGCTGAACAGGTTGAAGCGCCAACGTTTTGCATTAACTGCCTTCTACCATTTAAAAATTTAATAAAATTGTTGAAATTAGAGAATCGCTCGTCTGATAGACTTTCCTTCCATAGTCGACATGTCTGGTTATCGAGTTTCTGCGTTAAATATTGAACCAAAATAATTTCAAAAGTATTTACAAGTAAACTCAATGAATTCAAAGCTTTTATATTTGCGGTGATTTCGTCAATAAAATTTGAAATGCCAACCATGGACTCTTGCTGAACGGACTTCATGCCCAAGACATTCCCTACATGATACGCTGAGACAATTAATTTACTATCATACCTGGCCTTCAATAGCTCAATGGCTACCGCATAATAATTATCATGGGTAATTGGGAGAGACTTGATTACATTTAAAGCCTCGTCCCTTAGTGAAGAATGTAAATAATGCAATTTCTGGATGTCCGTCAGGTCCGTTCTGACGTGTACTAACTCCAAGAACATTTTGTAATAGTGCTGCCAATCAATAATGTTGCCTGAGAAGCAGGGCAATTTCATTGGCTCTAACTGAATAGGGGCTGTTTTAATTGGCGTAACTTCCGCTTGATTTAATGGTTTTTTGCTCACCTCTTCTACACGTTCTAATAAATTGTGCAGCTTACACTCAATAGTGCAGAGATCATCCTCTGTCTGAACCCTGTCACTTACCGATGTGAAATCAGATTCATCAGCCTCAATTTGGGTTTGAATTTCATCATACTTCGCGGACAACTCCATCAAGTGACGAAGTTTTATTTTTAAAGCATGGTGATCATTTATTTCAAGATGGAAATTTCCGCGAATGTGTTTATACGGGATATAGAGGCTTTAATTGTGCCACGTTTTTAAATTAAAGCTTTCACATCAGTCATGATTGAACTGCAAGCTGTGATCCGAAACCGATAAATAAATACAGAACAGGTGAACAATTAATGCAATTTGAGTACGTTATCAATTCTGCTATAATGCGGCAGCCAGTGAGTGGTGTATAACTTAATCTATTCCTTATTATAATATGTACTTATTATGTTTTTTTTAAATAGTTTTATGAAAATTGTTTGAAAATATGACTCATTTAAAAATAAAAAAAATATACATATAGGTTCATTCCATTGTTTAAGTTTCTGACTGATTTCTTGTAAAAGTGTATAAGTGAAAATTTATGTGAAAATACAGGTCTATAGTCACTTGAAACTGATTTCTGTTTATATCAAAATTCTTTTGCAAATATTACTGATTGTTACTGTATATAAAATTATATAAATGAGAAATTATGAGAAATACAAGTTCATAGTCACTTGAATTATGAGAGTCCTCGGAGGTTCAAGATGGCTCCGTTGCCTGTCGTTTCCTTGGCGATCCTGTCCGGCTGGCCTTGGATTGGTGGCGCAAGTCTTGTTTCCGCTTGTCGGGTGATGTTCGAAGTTGTAGCTCTCTGTGCAGGCTTGAAGTTCTAATTTTCACTGATAAATGACAAGTGACGATGAATTGTAATATCTTGCGGTCTAAGAGATGATGTCCTGTAGAAGCTTGTACGACCAAGTATGAAGTTTTTTTTTGAAAGTAATGAGTGTATGCTCACGGCCAGCAATTTTACATTTGAGAAGATTCGGGCTTGACCAATGTGTTATTTGGGCCCATTAAATGAAATATAGATCCGAATCCCGATCCGGTCCGGAGGACCAAATGTTACGTCTTCGACGCTCTCGAAATATTCTTGAGTTGGCCTTACAACGTGAGGTGATGAGTTGGCTGGTATGATATGAAATAAAGTAGTGGACTGTATTTTTTGAATTAATTGTTTATTGAAGTTTATATGAAAATGATTGCATGGCACGTGCAGTGTAGCGCGGCATACATTGCCAAAGTAGAATTAAATTAAGTATTGAAAGGCATAATAATAAATTGAAGCGGCATTTGCCAAAGTAGTAATGAATTAAGCACTGAAAAGCATAATAATAAGTTGAATTGGAATATTCCGAATTGAAAGAATTACATAGCCGCGGCGAATGAAGGTTTGTTGTCCGGTGAGAGTTTAACAGTTAACTAACTAGACTGCTGCGAGCGTAGTGGGACACGCTGGCAGCAGTTTAGCGGGGGGGGGATGACGTCACTGCAAGCGCCCGCCGTTTACATATGCAGATTTTTAAAGGTACAAAGTTTAACAATAGAAGAATACAGAAGGTAATAGAAAATAGGAAAAGGAATTGGTTAGGTTATTGTTTAAGAAGAGACTGCTTGCTTACAACTGCCATAGAGGGTGTCATAGAAGGAGAAAAAAGAAGAGGGGGTAGAAGAATGAAGTTAATAGATAGCATTAAAATCGGAGGATGTTACGAAGAAACGAAAAGGCTGGCATGCTATAGGACAGCTTGGAGAGCTTTTACCATTTGAAGACCTGCCTTAGGGGAGAACTCCAAATAACAATAATAATAATAATATATAAGAATAAATTACCTAATTTTTATAGATAAATTGACTCGATAATAACATTATATTAAACGACTACCCCATAATAACAAAACTATGTATAAATATTGAAAATAGTTTGAGAGTGGGGATACTTTTGTTTTTAATTATTGAACTGAATTCAAGCAATTGATTTTAAATATAAATCTTGGAACATGGAAGGCACGTATGGTTGTCCATACCGATATTTGTTGCATTACGAAGTCATAACCTAACGTATGGCTGAGTGCTGCGAGTTTCCTCAACGAAAAGTCTAGAAATTTAATAGACTGACAACAACCAAAGTAAACTAACTTAAAGGTATTTATAACTACAACTTCTTCAATGTTCTGGATTACAAAACAAGGCTGAACTGAATTTCTGAAGACATTTCTACGCATTCCTTCCCCAGTTCAATGTCCACTCAGTACTAACCAATGGTGGCTCGTGGTTCTGACAGTTGGGGGTTCAATGTCTGAATGTTTCTACTAAGATAAGACCAATTATTCCATTCCAAATAACACACGGGGTGGGTCGCAACAAGATGACTTAACTATTGACAACTTTTAGTAGGCCTAGTATTAAGTTGTGTTTATACTGTTTGTAAATTATTATAAAAATATATAGTTAAAATAAAAGGAGAGTTAAATATTTCTGTTTAATATTTAAAACGGGAAGCGGCCTACCGAGTTCCTTAATTTTGCATTTACCTTTAATAGAGAGAGAGAAGAAAAATTTGTTTTTAAAATAAATTGAACACTATTCATTTTACCAACGCAATGAACTGAACACAAAAATAAGAACTACCTGAATACTTAACACATAAAAATACCAGCAAACACTTTGAAGGTTATCCACGCTTCGATCAGTTTAACGTTAATACAATTATTTAATGACTACATTAAACACACTTTATTTTCGGACTACAATTACTTCACTATATTATTTGATTTTTAGACGTTACTGCACACATTTACATTGCATTCTAAATAAAATAGAAAAATCTGACACAAAACTGACGGTAACTGGACAAATCATGTGGTAAAAATCATAATAATGGCGAATGGCGGTATTATGAAAATGTTAAAATACCCGGTCAGTGCGGTTCGGCCCTCGTCGGAACTATTCGTCTCTATCGCTAACATTTGGGTTTAGCGACTGTTGAATGTAATTTTGGATTACATTCCACACACAGTCCAGCAGGTGCTGAGAGCTGTTTTGCACATCTAAGTAATAGTAGCGACCAATTCGCCTACTACGCGATTCCATTACTGTTCAGTCAACAAGATTAATCCCGCAAATCTTGTTATTTAAATATGAAACCATTATCTCAACAAATCCTTAAACATATTTAAATTATTTAGGGGGTTCACTGAACCATTGAACCTTATGAACGAGCCGCCACTGGTACTAACATCTAAAAAGTTAACGCTAGTATATAAAGTTAAGCCGATTTGTGAAACTCATTATGTAATATGTTATTACCAATAGGCAACAATATGTACTCGCTCTACAAAAATTGAATATTAGCTTATTACAAATACATACTTACTTACTTACTTAAGTAAGTAAGGAAAATAAGTAAGTAGTCTACAAATACATAATCATGTACGTAAAGTTACACAGTGGTACATAATTTAAACAACAATAATTTATAATAATTATTTTCGATAAGTATTAATAACATGTACACAAATGTGTACTCTAAGAAATAAATAACTAACAGAAAATTACCGTAACATTTCGTGAGTGCTCTCAGTTGAGCGTGAGACGCGCGTAATTTTGTCACAGAAACCTGGCAAAAGTTAGGTTGTGTACAGGCTTCTCGTTGTCCCAAGCGATTATCGACCAGACATCAGACATTATATTTAATTGCTCGCAACAACTTTCAAGTTCACGAATTAGTTTCGAGGCCGCAGTGAAATTAATCTATAAGCAGATATTGTGACGCTTTATCGGGGTAGCAAAGGGAGAGCCAAAAGTGATAGTGAATTAAGATTTTCCAATACTGTCTCATCAGTTGTATTTAAAATATCTACCGGGCTGTTTGGCCGTGGTCCAAGGTTTACATTCAAACCAAACGTTTCAGCAGCACCACTGGCTGCCATCTTCAGTGGATATTCGAGTCAACCTAACGCGGGGTGTTGTACGTCAGGCCCACAGTACTGAATTTCTGAAGACACCTTCACCATACTGAGTTTCAGTAAGCGTTCACCACAGTAGTTTAGATATTTTAAATGCAACTGACACCGTCCGTGAAAGTTGCTGTCTCGTCAATTTCACAAAAATAAACTTGAATTCTTAAAATATATTTATCAAGCTATTTAGAAAGAAATTAATACGTTCATCATTGTCATAGTCAAGGGAGGTCCGTCGTTGCCTCCTCTAGCTGCAGTACAATTCACATCTACACCGCCAGAGAGTCATTAGTCTGCATTCGAGGGGTGTTGTGTTGTCTGTGTCCACGTGTGGATTTCGCGTTTCTACTGACTGAGATTCTAGTGTCTTAATCAGACTGCTGTAGGGAGACGAGGAGATTGGATTAAGTCGACCTCTACCGAAACTATAGCACAAAACGTCGATCGTTGGTCACGAACACTTCTTCACCTCGCAGTCATGAATCATCGTCGTTTTGTCTCTCGCATCCTAGCTTCCAACGAAGCCGATCCTCCAAAGGACCCCTTCCGTGAGGCCTCTTGTAGTCATGGCATCTTCAACATCTTGTCTATGCCTTCCTTTCTTACTTCTATTAAGTGGTGTCTATTCCCATACCTTTATTGGCCATCTATCCCTTCGCATGCGCTTTAGCGCGTCGAACCAATTTTATTTACCCTTTCTATTATGTCTACGACAATTCCCGTTTCCGTGCTTTTAACTACATTCTTAATTCTATCCAATATAGCTCGTCTTTAGCATCGGCCCCAATAATTCTTCTACACAGCTCTGATTCTGGACTTATTTCTTTTATTTGCCTCCCACAATTCAGCCCCATGTAAGCCTATACTCTCTTATTCTTCTTTTTCTTCTATGGCGTCACAGTTCGGAGTCGAACCTTAGCCTCCATAATCATCCGCCTCAATTTTTCCCTGCCCTTGGCGATCGATGACCATCGTTTTATTTTAAATTAAGTATTAGCATCCCTCGCCATTGCGTCAGTCCAACGATACTTGTGTCTTCCGACAGGCCTTCTACCCTCGATTTGACTAAACAGTACCTTCCTAGGTATTCGGTTGCCTTCCATCCTAATGATGTGTACCGCCCATTGCAATCTATACAGTCGGACGTTGGTGGCCAGATCATTGTCTTTATACAGCCTGTATAGCTCCTCATTGTGACGTATTCTCCGTATCCCATTGACTTGGATTGGTCCATATTTATATTCTCTTCAAAATTCTCCTTTCAAAGGTATTGACTATGTTAGCGGTTTGTTTGTTCAGAGTCCAAGTCTCGCTGCCAGTGTTATCATCGACCTAATCATAACTTTATATAATGTGACCTTGGCCTATAATCTCTACTATTGTCTTATACATCCTAAGGGTACGTTTATGCTGCAGCCTCGCTGCTGGCACATCGCCGAGCAGCGCACATGAATGTCTAGCGATGATAAAACAAACCCATTAACCTTTATTGGAGCATTTATAGTGACTTCGATGCTCGCCTCGCTGCTCGCTACTACATCCTCGCCACAGCGATGATGACAAACTGGTTTGTTTTTCGAGATTGGATGATCGCCTGGCATCTTCAAACTTGCTTTGTGATTGGTTCCTTCAAGGCCACTACTCTCCCCACACATTCTCAACTGACTATTTCTCTATACAAACCGCGTGTCGTTCACGGTACGAGTGTTGTGGAGTTTCGTTTGTGTGTATTGCGTTGCGTATATTGTGCATATAATTTAATAAACTTTAATTAAATAGTACATTTAATAATAATACATTAATACATTTAAATTTAATACATTTAAATAATAAATTTCATTTAATAAACTTTAAAATATGAGTGACGATTTTAAACAGACAATGATATCAGCTGTTTTCGAACGCAGAGCTAAATGGGATCAGCGGCATGCAGGTCATCACAATAGGTTCAAATTAGATAAATTGTGGAAGGAAGTTGCAAGAAAATGCGAAACAAGTAAGTTTTATTTTCAATACGGTAACGTTTATTTTTATTGTACACTCTTTATCAAAAATTCATTCATATTCATTACTTAATTATTCATTCATTTAATTAATTCATATTCATTATCGTACCGTAAAATTCATTGATTAAAGTAACATTTGAACTTATTCCGTACTGTGACAGCTTCAGCACAAGCCGCATTGTTTCTTCTTGACGCAGGAGCTCCAGGAAGCACATCCTCGTAATCTAAAATGTTTAGTGTGTTCTCTTTGTCATTAACCACGTTGTGTAAAATACAAACAGCTTTCACAATTAGTTCCGCTGTGTCAACACTTGTTTCAATGGATTTGCGTAGTATTCACCACTTTGCGGCTCCTATTCCAAAAGCACATTCTACAGTATTTCTAGCTCGGGAAAGGGGTATATTGAATTTTTCCTGAGATTGATCAAGATTTCTCCTAGCATAAGGCTTCATTAAATGTTTCATTAAGGGGTACGCTTCATAACCGATAAACACAAAAGGGGCTTTGATGTCACTACTTGGGAGGAAGTTATCTTCAGGAATGTTAAGTGTACCCTTTTCCATTGCGTCATACAAAGCAGAGTACCTAAAAATGCCTCCATCGCTTTGTTTTCCATATGACCCAACCTCAATGAAAGTAAAATTACAATTAGCATCAGTTACAGCCTGTAAAACTATTGAAAAACAGTGTTTATAATTAAAAAACATAGAACCGGAAATTGTAGGGCAAAGTATTCGTATGTGCTTTCCGTCAATTGAACCTAGACAGTTCGGAAACCCCCATTTCTTGTAGAACATATCAGCGATATCTTTGAATTCTTCTGAGGTAGGTGGCTTCATATGCAATGGTTGTAAAACTTGCCATAATACTGCTAACATCTGTTTGACAATGAGGGACACAGTTGTGACTCCTATTCGAAATTCTCCTGCCAGACTCACGTACGAGTTTCCTGTCGCCAAGAATCTGAAAATGGCAACACTTCGTAATGCTCCAAAATCAGCTGATTCTATTACTTTTAAATTTAATTTTCACTTTAAATTTTTAATGAATATTTTTATGGCACTAATTTAATAATAACAAATGTAACAATAATTATTACATTATTGCTGTCTTGGTTTTTCAAACCCTGATATAAGTTTTTTCTCTAAAAATAGAGAAGTACAATAACAAATTTCAGGAAGTGTTCAATTTCAGACTTTTTATATAACAAATGTATTATTCTCTTTCTAAATATGTACAAATCTTTTATATTGGTGCAGTAGAACTCTGTATTTAAGCATAAACAGACTCCCATATTAAAATACATTGGGTGAGATTTTGTGTTTTAAATATATGATTATTTCTAAATAATAGTAATAATAAAATTCTTTGTTTTTGCAGATACAAATGATGTCAAGAAAAAGTGGAAGACTCTCCGACAACAATTCAAAGAAAAGTGGGAAAAACTTCCTAGACCAACAACAGGCAATCCTGCTCCCGAGGAATCAGTAGAGTGGCCATACTTTCAATCCATGCTTTTTCTGCGGGAAAATTTTGAACCGAGGACAACAAGTGGAAATTTAAATTCAAGTGAAACAGTTAGCGAAACTGAAGAAAATGTTGAAAATATTTCTGATTCTGAAGAGGCAGACAACCCATCAACACCCATATTTGAAACCTCAGCGTCCATATCCAATACACAACCACCTTCGCGCTCTGTAACACCATCTTCTTCGACAGCACCTGACAGTTTAGGCTATAGGAAAAGGGCACAACCTACAGATGTAATAGGCAGTCAAATTGTTGAACTTGAAAAAGAGAAGTTGCGGATGCGTAAGGAAAAAGAGTTGCAGTCTTCAAACAAACATGATGAAGATGTTGCTTTCTTCACTTCTCTGCTTCCTCACGTGAGACGAATGGACCCAATAAATAAAATGACGTTTAGAATTGAAGTTCAAAAACTGGTTATGGAAAGAGCATATGGAGTTGGTTATGGATCATTAATGAGCAAGGATACAAACAAATACAATCCGCCTGCAGAAGGGCATGAAAATTTACTTCGGCATACTTCGGCACCACCATCAATTTTTGAAACTCATCGAGGCTCGCCTCATGTATCATCCATGATACCAGCATATTCCAGTGTCTACTCAACGTCCATCTTTCCTCAACCACATTTTACTGAAATTGGTGTACCAACATCATTACGGAGTCATAACTCCCCTGATGAGAGTGTTAACAGTTTTCAAGCAAATGAAATGGGTGGGGGCCAGGAATACAATGAACCACAAGGGATGCAGGGAACTTTTATGATGGACAAGAACAAAAATTAAAAACGAAAATGTACTCATAAGTAGCCTATCTAAAAATAAAATGTTCATAAAGATTAGTAATTGTTGTTATTTATGGTAATTTCCATTGTTTTCAGTTACTAATTTCAGAAAGTTTAAACTTTCTGGTAATCTGAACAAAGGTTTCTGTCAATTAAAAAGAATAAATAAAAATTGAAAGATTTCTTGAAAATTTTCTTGAAAGATTATTCGTGAAAATTTTGTAAAGTATTCATTTCTTAATTGGACTTATTTTTCAATTGTTGACCTTATTTATTAATTATTTTTATATTTGTATAAACGTTTAAAATTTCACAAAACACTGTATTAACTGTTGTTAGTTCTAGATCCATAAAAAAATAATTTCTTACCTCAAGGTGAGCACCAGTCGCTCTTCAACAGATATTGCGTTGACTATGTTCGGTCGTATCTTTAACTGCTTCACAATTTCTGGTTCAATAAGATTTAAAATGTACTTAAAGGTTGGTTGTGACAACCTTAAATATTTGAAAAAGCGCTCTGGATAATTCTTGAGTCGCTGATAGTACTGGTGAAAGTAACCGTAGCAGGGGCGTTCTTGGTTTAAAGGATGTACACCATACCTTCTCTTCCTTCTCCGCGTCAAAATCCACATTTGAACCAAAAATGAATCGCTATCGTTATCATCTGATGACGTAAGCATTGTTTCACTTTTAAAAAGACTAAAATAAACTTAATAATAAAAATTTACTAGAACTTTTAAAACGACCAAAATCTATCAAAACAGGACTTCACTTCACACTCAACCACGACTGAATGAAAGCGATATGAGCAGCTGCAGGATAAAAGGGCCATAGCGAGCAGCGCTGCTAGGTGCGAGGTGCCATGTGCCTAGCGAGCAGCGATGTGCCAGCAGCGAGGCTGCAGCATAAACGTACCCTAATCTTTGTAATAAGCGTGCTCCTTTGGGTACTACGTAGTAGGTTATTCAGCCGCCTTATGGCTACACAAACTAACATTTTTCAACCCGCCTTGTGACTGCTTGTTTATAGTTGATGACACGTTTCAAAGCATGTGCTTCTTCCTGCTTTATTGCTACTTTAAACAAACTGTTATTTCGTTGTTGTGGGTACAGGTTAGTGACCTTGTACGAAAGAATGAAGAGTATTTCGTATGGCGTCAAATGATTCTTCCCGTCTTTCAGAACATTATCGTTTATTGAGTCCGCAGACCCGTGTCTCAAGCACCGGCAAGTTCACGAAGACCCGTCGCTACAACAGGCCCCCATAACAAGGAGTCTGACACAATATGTCTGATTTAAACCGTGAAGTAGTGATTGAAGTGTTATTGACCAATTTATTAATAACACTGAAGGACAGTGATGATGCGGTCAAAAGGACGTTGAAACAAATTCTGGAAGGGCTGCTACCGCATATGAAAATATCAGCCTGTTCGCCAAGGTGCGTAAGTTTTGATATCTACTTTTCGCATAACGTTTGCGCATATACTCTTATGTAATTGTTTTTTAATAGAAGATTTCTGTCAATTCACATCGTTTTACTTAATTAACGAACTACGTAATCGCAGTAAATGCTGTGTAGTTTTTATCCAAATGAAAAAAACATTGTTTTTATTCAAGTTCGAAAGAAGCATTTCTGTAATCCACTTCATATTGTTACGACGGTCTCAAACTGATCGTCCTCTAGTACAGTGGACAACAAAATACAAGACACCAATTAAGTCACTAAAAACCAGCTTTAATTATCACAATTAACAGTTTGTAATCAACAAGTAATTCAACAATATTATACTCGTACAATAATTAAAATTAAAATTGTCCACACACAATAATAATATCACCTAATAGAGTCCCGCACAATAATCACTTTTCACTAATAACCACTTGAAACGCACTGAGTAATCGCCCGAAGTAAACTGAAAACTAAGCGGCAGGTGTTATTACAGAGTCTGCAGTTTACCATAATATGCGTCCTTAACAAGTAGTCGAAAATTCTAGAGGATACTTCAGCGCGGCCTTGGCAGAAACACACACGGCAGGGCTAGTCGAGAAGCTGGTAGAACGACACCATCGAACGCACGAGAACATTCCGCATTACGTAACAATATATTTTTTTCTTAGTTCATGTCCTAGCGATAGTCGCTTTGTTTGAAGATTGCATGAGATACAGTTTCAGCTTCAATTAATATGAGCTTATGGGACCCTCTCACTGTCCCCTGCTTATAACATTACATTAACTGGTATATAAGATTCGTAAATCAGAAAAGAAAAAATTTCTTTGTAAAAGAACAGTGATTTTCGTCGTATACTGTATTACAATGACCCCTAGTATAACTCTGGAAAATGTTATTGTTTGCAGAGAATTTATGCAGACAACAATTAATTTTTCTGTAAGCATAATTTCAGATATCAGAAATAACAATTCTTCTTCTTCTTCTTCTGCACCTCACGGAGTAGACAGTTTGCCTTTTCCGTCTTCACAGAGTATCTCTCCATCTCACTCTCGGTCTTCCTACATCTCTTGTACTAAAGCGTCTATATCGAAACGCAACCTTAGTCAGTCGTCAATCCTCCATTCTGTCCAGATGCTGTAACCATTCCCTGCTATATGTCTGGATTTTATCGTTTTTGGAGAATACCTGTAGTTCTTCTACATATGTAGTAATATCCTCACACAAACGATGCTGTCTCGTGGAACTCTTTGTTCTTCTCAGGAACTTCATTTCCGAAATCTGAATCTGGTTTTTAATCTTCTTTGCAGGAACCCATGTCTCACATCCATATAGTAAAACAGGCGCTGCCATTCTTTTATAGAATATAAGCCTTGTCTTTTTCCTCAACGTTCTATGTAAGACGCCACACAATATCATCTGAAACCTCGATATTTTTGTAGTGATATCTCGGCCTGTGTCATTTCCAATAGTGATAACGCAGCTCAGATAAATTGAAGTCAGAGACTTGTTCCAAAACTGTACCCTCAAGAACAATTTTTGATCTGACCGGAAACGTCCCCCAAAGAGCCATGATTTTTGTTTTCTGCTTGCAAATATAATTTTGTTGTTTACAAATATAATTTAAAGGATGTACAGAATATCGCAACTCATCAATAAGAATTCTAATTTTTTATATTAGAAATCCTTTGACAATTTTGTTATTGTTGTTCTTCTTTTTCCTCATGTCAAGGATTAGGTTGTATAAACCTGTTCCAGCACCCATCTCATCCTCGGACGACCCTCGTCTCTTCTAGCAATGGCTTTATAGTTCAGTGCCACTTTCTGCAATCGATCCTCTGTCATCCTTTGCAGATGATCCCACCATTGTCTTTTATGTAATAATTTCATTTATGTAATTTACTTCGAGTTCTGCTCTGATATCCTCATTCCTTATTCTATCTTGCAATGAATAATTTACAGTATTTCGAAGAAACTGCATTTTAGCACTCTGAATCTTGCCGCTTTCCTTTTTGTCACTACCCACGCCTCACTCGCATAAATCAACGTGAGGATTGCAATTGTCTTATAAAATTTAATCCATGTATTTTTTTTTGTTCTGATGAAAATATAAAAAATTATAATAAGAATTCTAATTTTTTATATTTTTCTCAGAAAAAAAAAAAATTGTCACATGATTCTCAAGTTCTGAAGATATAAACGATTACATTGCAGTTCTATAACTGTGCTCAGAACTTCCCACACAATACGATGTTGGCAACACTGTGTCCCATTAACCTAGACTGAAATAAACTGATTACCAGCTGTAGTTTAGAATCCATTTGGAGTCCATTCATGAAGTGAGTTTACGTTGGCAGCAGGACGCCAGACAGTCCAGACTTTGTTCTACGTCGCACTAATTATGACTGCTGAAAACAATATCTAGGGTAGCAGTTCGGACAAAAACTGCGTAGGATAAACTGAAGAAATCGATGTAGCCTACACATATTCTGAACTCTCTATTTATTTTGAATATAAACTAATCGATAAGATTACATTGCTAGCATATATATCTTGCACCAAGGTGCATCTGTTGTTCCGTAAGTGTGCGCAGAGATGTATTTACGGTGGGTGGGGGGTGGGGGACGAACGGGACCCCAGAGGGTTGAAAAAGTTGACGAATTTTGTTAATCTCTTAATTCTTAGGCTGTTTTATTAATTTTTAGGCTGTTTTATTATTTTTTAAGCTGTCTTAGCTAACATAGAAGTAACTCTTTTTTAGATATACAAACAGGTTTATTACACAGAATTTACGTTTTCATTTGAAATCTATATATTGTAACGACATTACAATCTACGTGTTTCTCGAATGTTCCAGAGGAATCCGGCTGTAATGTTGTGTGCGAATGCATTTCACATGCATTCAATTGACTTCAACATGCATTCGCTAGCCTTTTCTAGACGTCGCCAGCCGCGTGCACTGTGTCAAGGCCGCAATCAATTACGTCCTAGTGTAGAGCTGATGCGTTGTACATAGATGTTTCTGGATTTTCGGTGGGGTATAAATACAAGTACTCAGCGACGTTCAGTTTGAGTTTGAGTTGCGATGTATTGAGTGCGGTTCGTAGTATCGTGGCGAAGTGTTGTGTTTTATGTACGTATGTGCCGGACAATTGTAATACAATTGTGTTTTATACTCGTTGACATTATTATTGCGTGTGAACAATTTTGATTTGATTTGTTCTAAGAGACTATCTGTTAATTATAAACTGTTTAATTTTAATAACTAAAGCTGGTGATTAGTGACTTAATCGGTGTCTTGTATTTTGTTTTCCACTGTGCCGTACGACGATCAGTGGGACTGTCGTAACAATATATAAAACTCAAAGTCTGAGGATTTGTTTCTTTGTAATGAATACAAATCCACACCGTTACACCGATTGGCACCAAATTTTGCACAGGTAACCTTTGACACAAGGCGAAAAACACTGTCTAACTTGGAATTTGATATTCTGCCCGTTCGCAGAATTATGGCCCTTAGTTCGCAGAATTAAGGGATTTAGGCCCTTTTAATTATGCCCTTTTGTTGATGCGTATAAAGATGTCAACAACACCATGGAGACCAGAATTAATTACCATAGTGACAAGTAAATAAACAAATGCTATTTAACGGCATCGGAACTGTACCTTTATCAGTTCCTGCAGTACATTTTCGATGTTTTTAATAAGCGATTCTATCGATATATTACGACGTGGAAAAGACGTGTAGGCCTACTAATTGTAAATTGTCCTATTTCTTCTTTTGCGAAGCAAAAATACGTGTTGTTTTCATTTGTGAGGTTAGGTGACAACGGTTTTTGGTTTTTAGTTTACTGCTGAAATAAATAAAAGCTATGGTTGAAGAAAACAAAACGTTTAATGTGTACATACAATGCTTATAAGATAGTAACACTTAAAATAAAGAACCTAACGTTTTTGAGTTAACGGGTACTTGTATGAAATATAGGAAATTAATCCAGTCAATAAGTATCTTGTAAACGATGTCACAGTAACGCCTATTTTTGTTGTGTTATTATTGTTTATTTTAATGTGATTGATTTTAGGATATTATCACGTTTTTTAACCATTTTAAAGATAGTAATTGTTGATTAGTCTTCACTTGTTTTTTTCTTTTGTATGAAGCTGACTCGACCGACCCCGACCCCCCAAGGACAAATTTCTAGATTCGTCACTCTGTGTATGTGGATCAAACTTCAGAGAGTTCCTGAGATAGGATGCTCTGTTAGCGTATCTTTCTTTGCTTTGACATCAGTTTGTAATTGATTTTGATTAGCACACTCACTAGCTGTATCAGCACTCCAGCCTTTGAGGTAGCTCCTTTCCAACTTGTTTTGAACCTTAATAACATTTATTCTATCTTAATTATAAAACTTGTTTTAAATTTAGTCTTTACGGAACTTTTGAACAACACAATATTGGAGCACGTTACTGAATTTTGTTACCTGGGTAGCATAGTTACAAGTGGGAATAAGTGTCTGGCAGAGATTAAGAGGAGAGTAGCTCTGGCAAAACAAGCATTCCAGAGCAAAAGGAACTTATTAACAAGCAACCATATTAGTATTGAAACAAGGAAAAAGTTTGTTAAGGTATTTGTATGGAGTGTTTTAACTTACGGGGGTGTGAATCGTGGACATTAGGGAAGGTGGAGAGTGACAGACTTCAGGCAATGGAGATGTGGATTTGGCGGAGAATGACAAAAACTTGTTGGACAGATAGGAAGACGAATGAACAGATCTTAGAGGAAATAAATGAGAATAGAACACTGCTTAGGAGTATAGAGGTGAGGAAGATTAAGTTGATAGGGCATGTGATCAGACATAGTGCTTTTTTAACTAACATCTTTGAGGGCAAAGTAGTGGGGAAGAAGCCCAAAGGAAGACCAAGAACTGCATACTTCCGCAGCACAATGAGTGTCGTGAATAGTGGGTCCTATAAAGAAATGAAGAATATCGCAAGGGGTAGTGTGACGTGGCTACAGCGACAAGGCATTGCCTTTAGGAGTTAATAATAATGGAACTTTTGATTCCTCACTTTACCGATCAATTAATTTTAACCATTTCTGTTAATACTGTAGTTCAAATACTTCCAGATTTTCGTGGGTTGTGTTGTTTATGACATGTCTCAGAATCAGTAGCGTATCTGGAATTTGGTCTGAGAGGCGAGGTTTATCGAATCGGCTTCATACAAAAGAAAAAGCAAGTGAAGATTAATCAACAGTAGGCCTACTATCTTTAAAGTGGTTGAAAAACGTGTGATAACATCCTGAAATCAATCCCATTAAAATGAATGGCAATAAACATACAATAAAATACAATAAATAAAACACAATAAACGTACGTGTTATCGAAACTGTTTAGACGATACTTATTGACTGGACTGATTTTCCTGTATTTCATATTTCAAACATATATGGAAATTCTAAGTATATAAACCTTTTTGTATCTTTAAAAAAGAGTTACTACTGTATTAGTGTACACAGCAGAAAAAATAATAATATAGTCTAGAAATTAAGAGAAAAACAAAATTTTATGTTTATACACGCCAATCCTCTGGAGGGAGGTGTGTGGTCTCTGCCCTGTAAATACAGCCCTGTTCAGTACGTATTAAGTAATTCACACTGTAGTGAAAATAATTTTCTTTTTTGGTATTGATAATAGTCCGGTTCTCAATTTCATAAAGTGTTGTACTCAATACTCTATCCTTTGTAATTTGAAAACCTTCTTTCTTCATGGTATGGTATTGTAATTCTTGTGGACCAGCAGACAACATGTGTAGTAATGTATCAATGCTTATCACATATTGCATAATCAGCATGATGACACAATATTCTAGAGCTGTGCAAAGATAGCCTGGCATTCCCTGATGAATTTAAAATTTTCTTGTCAACATCGCACAGTGGATGATCCTTCCCTGCTTATATAAGGGTCATGCCACGCCAGTCCCTTCAATTAATTTTCGGAGTTTTACAAAGTAGACTGTGCATTTGATATCAGCTCAACAGAGATGATATTAGACAGCAGTATTTACTGAAATTGAAAATTATTTGTTTTTTCTGTTTGGACTTGTAATTAACTTTGAGAAATTTATTGTGTAACTAAAAGGACTGATAGAATACAAGTGGCTATGTTTCATAAAAATGTAAATAATACAAAAAGGGAGTATCAATTTCTCTGGCACTGAATAATTTATTTCACTGTTTCAAGTTCATGATCCATGCAGTCCTCATAACAACATTCTGCTGTGTGGTAGTTCCAAACATGGTCACTGTATCCCAGGCTTGAGCTTTCATCTCTATATTTTATGTCATTTAATAACTTCAAGCTTTTCTTCCATCTTTTATTCTCTCCTTGCCCTGCACTCAGAAATTTTATAGTAGTATTTGCCCTTCAGTAATATCCAATATTTCCCTTTCACCTATGACAAGAGTCAGCTTTCTTTCTTCTTCTGAGCACATATCCATTGTATATTTGTCCATCCATCTTATTCTTTCCTTTTGCCTTCAAACAGTGGTGGCCCGACACAGTGTGCAAAGTGCACACAGGCGCCAGGATAGTAAAGGCACCAAAAATGTTTATTGTTTTTTTATAGACTTTTTTCAGTTCCTTGTGACGCTGCTACGCTGTCGGCGCGGGTTCAATTCCCGCCAGGGGCCATCTGATTTAGATATGACCGTTCCCTCTCGCAAGGTAATGGCAACCCAGCGAGAGGTATCCTGCCTAGTATAAACCCTCCAAAAATGAAAATTGCCGTTCGGATCCGGCGTTAAACTGTAGGTCCCATATACCTGTGAGAGACTCAGTATCACACGCACCACGGGTATATGCGGGGAGGGTACTAACCAGTCGAAAGACTGAAGGACTACGAACTGAACTTTCAGTTCCTGGATTTTGTTCAATAAAATTACAATTAATGTATTTTGTATTTCATTTGTACTCACTGACACATTTCTATAAAGTTTTTTTTTTGTGTTTATAGGGGCACCAACTAATGGTTTGCACACAGGGGCTGGACACTACGGGCACCCCCTGCCTTCAAATCCACATTTTCAACACCTTACTCTTTTCTCTTTCTCAGCTCCTCATTGTCATGCCCCTCTGACCTATAAAGTAAAACTCACTCTATGTACAACACTTCGTCAGTTTATTTAATTCAAGTCAATATTTGACAAGCAACTAAAGGCAATAGGAACTACTTTCAGTTACTGTTGTTATCCAAGACAGACTTCATCAGTGGCGTATACAGAAATAAATCGGGGGGAGAGGGGCTGAGCCTTAGCAGTCCATATATTTATATAGCACTCTTCTACAACTTATAGTATAAGATAGAGTACAGTTAATGGTTACAATTTATTAGAAGGCATATTATTTTCAGTAGGTTTCACATTTTATTTATTAAAACTGTATTACTCGTGATTATTGAGTCCACAGACTTAATTTTTTAATGACTTACCCAAAAATTAAAAAAAAATTATCCAAAAATTCGTATAAATTTACTGTGTTTTTAAAGTAATTTGTTTCATTATTACAGCATTATTATTCAAGATATGAAATTAGGAACGTTATTAAAATTATCGTTTTATTTATTGACTGATATCTGCAAAAAAGTGCTGAATTTAACTTAAGTATTAAATAATATTTTTATGAAAAAAGTTTATGTACGTATTTAAGTTTCATAAAAATATTATTTAATACTTAAGTAAAAATTCTTAGGGTTCACAGGTAGTAGTGGGTGATGGTCGGTGTGGCGCCGTCAAATGAGAGCGAGGGAGAAGGAAAACAGGTACCGGTAGCTTACTGAACGTTACACTCAGCGTAATACAGCGCTCAATGATCTATGAATTATAACTGAAGTAATAATTGTTTTTATAAACTACTTATTTTGTTAATATTTATATTCCCGTCCAAATTGGCCTAAATATGCAATTTTGTAATTTTAAACGAGAGACTAAGTAAATTAAAGACATGCATATTACATTTTTACGGCTATGGGGCTTGAGCCCCCTGAGCCCCCCCCCTGCGTACGCCACTGACTGTCATTAAGGAAAGAATTAACTTCACAGTGTAAGATCTAGATGGGAAAGCATAAAGAAGAAGAACAAATATTCAGTACACGAACAGACTTCTTATATATTTATTGTTACTGTTATAGGACTGTTTTGACTCAAACAACTCTTTTGATTAAGTTTTCAAAATGTTCTTAGCTCTAATCTGTAAGTGCAAGTTTTTGCACCACTAATCAGGTTGTTTTAAATTGTCTACACAGTTGTTTTGTATATGTCAAGTGTGTGTATGTCAACCCCCCCCCCCCCCACTTGCAAACAACATAATTTTATTTATTACGTTTATTTTTTAATTGCATTTATATGAATTTGTAAATAAACATGAATGAAAAATGAGCCTATATCTATATGATATGTAAAACACGTACCGTATATAACATGATATGAATGAAATATTAGATAAATAAGAAAATCACACACACACACACACACACACACACACACACACACACACACACACACACACACACACACACACACACACACACACACACACACACACACACACACACACACACACACACACACACACACACACAGGTGTATATTAATAATTTTAAAGTATATTAATTGAATTTTATATATGTTCCACTGAGAACGTCCAGGACGAATAATATAATAATAATATATAATTTTTTATAGAGGGGGACAAATGCTTTATGAACCATCAGAGGAGGGCATGCTTCCTCTGGTGTGTAGGACTCTCACCCACTAAAAACCCCACCTCTAATTCAGGCATTTATATTCATCCTAGAACCACTTAGCGTATTACTTCAGAATGGAGCCTATTGCGCTCTTGTCAGGCTCCTTCTAGTTGTTCCTCATCTTGTACTGCCCGTAAATATAATAATAATAATATAGATGATGAAGATAATAATAATATAATAATAATAATAAAACAATATTAGGAAATTATAAAACGAATTATTAGGAAAATATTAGGCCCACGAAAAACTTCAGAAGGTTGGAAATTAAGAAGTAATGATGAAATACATCAAAGTATAGAAAATATAACAGAAACAATGAGAAAAAGAAGACTATTATTTTCTGGACATTTATATAGAATGGACGACAATAGGTTAACAACCTAGATCTTCAAATATCTGTGGGGGAAGAAGTCAACATCAAATTGGATTAAAGAAGTCCACAAGGATTTAGAAAAAATAATATAAACACAGAAGAAGCAATTGGAAGAGTAGTTTTCCGGGCAAAAGTGTTAGAAATGGAAGGGGTCCATGGTAGGAGAGAGAAAAACCCAGGTTCAAAGTGGACTGAAGACAGGAAGAAGAGACACAGTGAAAAGAAGAAAGAATATTGGAGAAAAAGAAAAGAACAAAGAATAAAGAATTGAAATTGGCATGTGGTCCTTAGATGGCTGATAAAAAAATATATGTATATATATTATACTCACTTTTTTTCAGTTATCAGTATTAGTCAAATGTGTAAATCTGTAGGTTTAACTAATTCTCAAGAGTCATTAATATTTATTTAACTAAATATAATTATTTCACTACGACTCGGAACACAGATATATTTTGTGTTCCGAGTCGTAGTGAAATAATTATATTTAGTTAAGTAACGGACACGTCATGGACAACGAAATCCAAGAATTTATTTAACTTTGTTAGTTTTGCTGCAGTTTTCTTATTTATCATTTTCATATAAGTTAACCTATAATAAACTCTTCTCCATATGGTGCACATAAATAAATATATTGATTGTAATCCAGATGTGGACTGGATTGTAATTCAGACAGGCCAAATTTAATTCCTGGTTGTAAATTTATCTTCTTCTTTCTATTTTTTTTTTTTTTTAATTACCTTTCAAGAAATGAATATTTCTTAACGATATTCATAATGTTGGTGAAAAATTAGTAGGCTTATTTCTCTTTTACTATAGGCTATCAGTTGAGCAGTTATTATGAGTGTTTAATAATAAATTTTGCCCCTTAGTTCCGGAGCGCCAATTTAATAATAAAAATTGATTTTCTACTGTTATCTTTTTAATGTCCTGCGTGTGGGAGCCAATTTATAACACAATTTATAACATTTTACTAACATTTTACAAGTTATGACAATTAATATGCCCGACGTTGTGTGCGTCAATTTATAACAATTTTCTTCAATCTTCCTTATTGTCTCTTCATGTTGCATTTTTGATTCTTCAAATTGTTGTTTCATCAATGCCATTAACATTTGAAAATTTGCTTCAGATGACTGCGACTGTGATTGCGGTCCCCCGGCCCTAGTTCCTGCACCGGTTGTGGAGCTTTCTTCATTCACCACATTTCTGTCCTCAGATTGCTCCATCCCCATCTGATTGTTAATTTCGAATACCTCGGAATTTTCTTTCCCTGTCGCCATTTTTGCCTTTCGTCGGGTTATCATTCAGATACTTATCGACAACTAACAATAATAACGTTCTTATTCTACAGTACTAACATTTACTTATTTAACTTAGTCTATCTCTAACCACTGTCTGTCACTGCCCTAGCCTAATTTCTTTAATTAAGCCGTGCGGTGCGGCGCCAATTTAATAATAAAATAATTTTGCCCCTTAGTTCCGGAGCGCCAATTTAATAATAAAAATTGATTTTCTACTGTTATCTTTTTAATGTCCCGCGTGTGGGAGCCAATTTATAACACAATTTATAACATTTTACTAACATTTTACAAGTTATGACAATTAATATGCCCGACGTTGTGTGCGTCAATTTATAACAATTTTCTTTTGTTATATTTTCAGCATAAATTAATTGACATATTTTAAATTATGTGTATTTTCTCTTTTAATTAGTTAAGCCCCACTTTTGTTGTGGTGCCAATTTAACAATAAATACTTGTTTATGCCCAGCGGTTGACACCAATTTAACTTTTTATTTTTATGCTCTTTATCTCAGGGTAAAATATAAATAAATGCTCAAATTTTCTTATAAATTGTTCTTCGATTTATTACAATTAGCTATGATTGATTATCATACTTTATCATTTACATATGAACTATATAAATTCTAATCAAAATATAAACATATTCATTTTCATAAATCTTATTTCATTACTCATATTCATAGCTCTAATAATTTAAATATTGTAATTCTTATTCAAAGACAAAACTTTTAATAATAAATTTCTTAAATTTAATATACTACGACATTGTTAATTATTGATCTGGATTCATTTAAAATCGGTGCTCATGGATAAATTTAATTTCCACAATTTCCTAATATTATTTAATTTTGTTGTAAATAAAATTTTATCTTAATCCTTTAATTAAATCTTATGAGTTCTTTAAGTGAACAGACAGTGGACCTAATACTAATTATGGCATGAAAACTTTACTTGTGGTATGTATCCAAATCTGGTAGCGGTTCATACTGTGTGGTTGCATGTTGATCGTCTGGCGTAACTGCGATATTTCCCTCTGGATTAGCAGATTGTAACGTGGTCTCCTTTGAGTCACAAGACACTGCACAACACCAAACTTCACTCTCTCAAATTAGTTCGCGTTAATTGTTATTATAGTTATTCGCTTCTACAGCCATTATTAATTATTATTTATTAACTGCGTTATGGTTTGAATTACTGTTGTTACGGGTTTAGCTCGTTTCGTAATCTTACTCGATGATAAAGTTATTGTTTCGTATTTGCACAACTAAATTACAGCGTTATTTAATTATCATTTGTGTTGTATTAATTCACTTGTACGTCACTAGTAAAATTACAGTTTTTCTCTTTACCGAAATCTGTTCTAGTACGAGCTTACTTTTCTAACCATCGTACCGAATTTCTCTAAGTCCAATAACTATGGGAATCTCGGTCGCGGACTTACACTCCCGTTTCCGTCAAAATTTTTAGTTAAACTCCTCGAGCGCGCCTTTCTCGCGTCCCTATATCGAATTCCATATTTCTCCCAATTACTTCTGATTTTTCTTACGCTGCTTTCTAATTGGTTCTACTTTACGACTCTTCAGATTTAGAGACCATATTTTTCCGAAAGAACTTCTCTGATAGGCCTTTGGATTCCCACCAGATTCCTTCCCTAGGTCACTGCACTGAGGTCGTTGTCGCTGCTAGATACTGTAGCAATAATTCTTTCCTGTCACTTTTTTGGAGTAAACAAAACAACTCTTAACTTTCTCGTCAAGTATTGTTTTCGTGTATTTGGTTGTTCTAATGGCATCAACTATTGTTACTTACAGGCCTTGCCAAACTTCCTTTCAACATTTCTTGCTTGTGTTCGGACATTACTCCGAGCTTTCTCTCTTCTCAGTAAGGTCGAAGTCCTGTCGCTGACCGTTTGAGTCTTTCAATATACCTTTTTTTGTTTCGCTATATGCACCTGGCGTGTATATGTATTCTGGTCTATTGTTAATACCTACAGCTGCTCTTCAAATGAGTTCGTTTACTTCTGTGCCCTTTTTTCTACGGATTTGAGGTAGTTGTCAAAGTTTAACGTTTCTTAGTATGGAGAGCGATGAACTCAGCCTATTTGCCGTGAGCGTGTTGGGGCTGATATATGATTTTATTGCCTGTCAGTCACCTCTGCGTTTCACACAACAATTCCCTGTTACGGCGCTTAAAGATACATCTCTACTCAAAATAAGAAATTACCAAAATTTCTGATTTTGGTGTTATATCGTCCACGAAATTTGTCGCTTTGGATGGATTTCATACATCTAAAAGAGATTCAAATTTCTGCGCCTTGTCATCGAGGTTTAACATGACGAAATGCATACATTTTATATTCCTAGTATTGGCTCATCATCCGTTGGACGTAGTGTAATGGATTTGCTACCTGTAGTGACCCACTGCGGGCTGTTTATTATGTAATGTAAACAGTACCCCAGGACCCTTTTTCAAAACACTTTCGCTTTCCGTTTTTAAATGAATCCGTTACATATATCTTTTAACTTTCTTTTCTTACAACCCTTACTTAACATATAATTATACTTACAAACTAATCTTTAGACATCAAATTTAAATTCGTCATTCAGCATCAATTTAAAACAACTCCTTACATATCCCTTACAGGACCTATAATATTTACAAAATTAATTTAGCAAGTTTTATTCAATGCTAGCATCATTTATCATATCAATAAATTATATAACTTATTTCTGTAAAATAATTTTTAGAATTCTCTATTTTCATTGTACAATTTTAACACATATTAATCATTATGTTAACCTTTAATTTAACTATTCATTTTTATATTCACATTGATTTACTCTATATTACCTTGCAGTATTTATAAAATATTAATTACTATCAAAATTGTTACTAATTCACCAATTACATCTTGCTATTCTAATATTATTATAGATTTCAATGACATAAATTAATCAAGTTTTCTACAATAATTCGCTATTAATGACCTTTGATAGTCCATCTTTTACTTATTGTAACTTTTCAATCATTTCATTATTTAATTGAATTTTAAGAGTCTTGCATCACATATATATGTATATATCACTATTCTAATTTTATTGATTGTTCGCATTCAATTGTTACATTAAACACATATATTAAACAATCTTATTCTAACCATATTAATTGTCCTTACACTTGCATTCGTTTAACATATATATATATATATATATATATATATATATTGTCTATGTACTTATGTTAACATAATTATCGCTAACATTTTCAGTTCACATTTCGTTATCTTGAAGATTATAAGTACTACTACATTTGTTAGTATTTTACTTCATCGTTTATACAATTATACAATTATCATTTTAGTTTAATTAATGTTAAAATTATTACAATTTATTTAATACTCTATTGCGTCTTACAATTGTTTTATAATTCATAACTTTTCACTGGCGTCAACTAAGAATCTGAATGATACTTTTTTCGCGATCATATCAGGATAGTAAACGTCAGGACTCGGTTTTCTTTTCCTTCCTTTACATTCTTCTCTATGCCGTTTCATTTTACTGGCATTGGTTTTCATTTACCATTTACTTTATTTTATTCTTATTATATTCATATCTATTTATCTTCTTCGGCTAATGTATTCTTACACAACCAATTTTACCTAAGGTATTTCACCCAATATTATCTAACTTAATCATTAAATTTTCGGACATTCTGAAGATTGTTTTCTTTAATCCGTTACATTTAATTACTTTTAATTTCCTATTTGTGGAGACATAGTTGTACGTTTTAAGTCAGTGCCGTTACAACACATTTTGTTGGTAAATAGTAACACTTACCCTGCAGTCGGCCGTTGACACCTAAAGAATTTATGACCCCTCTCTCTCTCTCTCTCTCTCTCTCTCTCTCTCTCTCTCTCTCTCTCTCTCTCTCTCTCTCTCTCTCTCTCTCTTTTACAGTGTGTTGAAAGTGGATCTTCCCATCCCGTTCGACAACTTTCCCGGTCATATTACCATTATTTATGTATGCGCTGAGTTTTTTTTGTCGTTTCTTCTTCCCAACCTTCTTACAAATACGTTTTTTGACAGCTTGTGGCGTTTTAATTATTTTCGTTTTCCTGTCCGCGTACTCACATAATAAGGTTTTATTTTCAAGACTTCTAGGAAATCTCATCTTCATCGCTTGAAATCTTCCTTTCGTTCTCGTACCAATCTTCACAATATTCTTGAATGGTCCAGCAAATTTCATCCTTTTCTTCTTTCGTGCTAATGCAGTTCGCCTTTGATAATCATCAGAACTGTTTTTCATCTTCTTACTCTCAGGTTTGGTTCCAAAATTTTTACGCACCTCCCTAGTCCTACTTCTAATTTTTCTATCAGTACTGGTAATATTAACTGTAGTATTCAATTTGTTCTTTTTAATTCTCTGCTTTTCTTCAGCTTCCGTGTTAGCTAACTCAATTCTCAGGTGGTAACCCTCATACACATAACCATTTGCTTCCAAAGCACGATATGCACTATTTTCATCAGTAAAACGTACATATGCATGGATATTTGTTCTGTCTTTATGAAACTCTTTCTTAATGATAGTACGTCTTTTGGGAAATCGTGGATCAGATATTGCAGCATATCGCAATCTCGTATTTACAATCGTACCAAACTTTCTGAAATATTTGATAATTTTCTTTTGACATGATAATGTCTTATGGCTGGGGGTCATTTGAAAATTTCTGTAACGCATCACGCTGCATGACGTCATCATTTACCAGCCGGGAATCGTTAACTAAAACCGCGACCGCTAACGTGCTAACGTCCGTCGCAGATTAAAGACCTAACAAGCAAACAACACTGCATAGCTGTAGATAGGTATGTAACCAATCAGTCAGTCAGTAACCATAATAATGTTGCGTTTAGCTGGCGGCTGAAAGACATTATCATGCTCTTAAGCTTTTACCATTTGGTAAACGGTACTTTACATTTTTTTTTGTAATTGTGTTTGGTAAGTTGCCAACAAACACAGTACAAGTGTCTTTATCACCTTCATGTCTACCGCTAATAATTGTAGATCTTTCTTTTGATCTTGAGATATGATGTTCAGACAATGCTTTAGTTGTTAAAGATTGATACTCGGTGTCAATTTGATCCATAGTATTTCCATCTAATTTGTTTTCTTCCATTTTTTCTGATTGTTTTTGTAAATCAGTACCCACCTGGTGGTTCTGTCCTCGTAAATCTCTTCTCATTAACTCTATTTCTTTGTCTAATTTCTCGACGAGTTGTTTACCTTTCTCTTCATTCTGTTTTTTCGTTTCTTCAATCTTCCTTATTGTCTCTTCATGTTGCATTTTTGATTCTTCAAATTGTTGTTTCATCAATGCCATTAACATTTGAAAATTTGCTTCAGATGACTGCGACTGTGATTGCGGTCCCCCGGCCCTAGTTCCTGCACCGGTTGTGGAGCTTTCTTCATTCACCACATTTCTGTCCTCAGATTGCTCCATCCCCATCTGATTGTTAATTTCGAATACCTCGGAATTTTCTTTCCCTGTCGCCATTTTTGCCTTTCGTCGGGTTATCATTCAGATACTTATCGACAACTAACAATAATAACGTTCTTATTCTACAGTACTAACATTTACTTATTTAACTTAGTCTATCTCTAACCACTGTCTGTCACTGCCCTAGCCTAATTTCTTTAATTAAGCCGTGCGGTGCGGCGCCAATTTAATAATAAAATAATTTTGCCCCTTAGTTCCGGAGTGCCAATTTAATAATAAAAATTGATTTTCTACTGTTATCTTTTTAATGTCCCGCGTGTGGGAGCCAATTTATAACACAATTTATATCATTTTACTAACATTTTACAAGTTATGACAATTAATATGCCCGACGTTGTGTGCGTCAATTTATAACAATTTTCTTTTGTTATATTTTCAGCATAAATTAATTGACATATTTTAAATTATGTGTATTTTCTCTTTTAATTAGTTAAGCCCCACTTTTGTTGTGGTGCCAATTTAACAATAAATACTTGTTTATGCCCAGCGGTTGACACCAATTTAACTTTTTATTTTTATGCTCTTTATCTCAGGGTAAAATATAAATAAATGCTCAAATTTTCTTATAAATTGTTCTTCGATTTATTACAATTAGCTATGATTGATTATCATACTTTATCATTTACATATGAACTATATAAATTCTAATCAAAATATAAACATATTCATTTTCATAAATCTTATTTCATTACTCATATTCATAGCTCTAATAATTTAAATATTGTAATTCTTATTCAAAGACAAAACTTTTAATAATAAATTTCTTAAATTTAATATACTACGACATTGTTAATTATTGATCTGGATTCATTTAAAATCGGTGCTCATGGATAAATTTAATTTCCACAATTTCCTAATATTATTTAATTTTGTTGTAAATAAAATTTTATCTTAATCCTTTAATTAAATCTTATGAGTTCTTTAAGTGAACAGACAGTGGACCTAATACTAATTATGGCATGAAAATTTTACTTGTGGTATGTATCCAAATCTGGTAGCGGTTCATACTGTGTGGTTGCATGTTGATCGTCTGGCGTAACTGCGATATTTCCCTCTGGATTAGCAGATTGTAACGTGGTCTCCTTTGAGTCACAAGACACTGCACAACACCAAACTTCACTCTCTCAAATTAGTTCGCGTTAATTGTTATTATAGTTATTCGCTTCTACAGCCATTATTAATTATTATTTATTAACTGCGTTATGGTTTGAATTACTGTTGTTACGGGTTTAGCTCGTTTCGTAATGTTACTCGATGATAAAGTTATTGTTTCGTATTTGCACAACTAAATTACAGCGTTATTTAATTATCATTTGTGTTGTATTAATTCACTTGTACGTCACTAGTAAAATTACAGTTTTTCTCTTTACCGAAATCTGTTCTAGTACGAGCTTACTTTTCTAACCATCGTACCGAATTTCTCTAAGTCCAATAACTATGGGAATCTCGGTCGCGGACTTACACTCCCGTTTCCGTCAAAATTTTTAGTTAAACTCCTCGAGCGCGCCTTTCTCGCGTCCCTATATCGAATTCCATATTTCTCCCACTTACTTCTGATTTTTCTTACGCCGTTTTCTAATTGGTTCTACTTTACGACTCTTCAGATTTAGAGACCACCTATTTTTCCGAAAGAACTTCTCTGATAGGCCTTTGGATTCCCACCAGATTCCTTCCCTAGGTCACTGCACTGAGGTCGTTGTCGCTGCTAGATACTGTAGCAATAATTCTTTCCTGTCACTTTTTTGGAGTAAACAAAACAACCCTTAACTTTCTCGTCAAGTATTGTTTTCGTGTATTTGGTTGTTCTAATGGCATCAACTATTGTTACTTACAGGCCTTACCAAACTTCCTTTCAACATTTCTTGCTTGTGTTCGGACATTACTCCGAGCTTTCTCTCTTCTCAGTAAGGTCGAAGTCCTGTCGCTGACCGTTTGAGTCTTTCAATAACATATACCTTTTTTTGTTTCGCTATATGCAGCTGGCGTGTATATGTATTCTGGTCTATTGTTAATACCTACAGCTGCTCTTCAAATGAGTTCGTTTACTTCTGTGCCCTTTTTTCTACGGATTTGAGGTAGTTGTCAAAGTTTAACGTTTCTTAGTATGGAGAGCGATGAACTCAGCCTATTTGCCGTGAGCGTGTTGGGGCTGATATATGATTTTATTGCCTGTCAGTCACCTCTGCGTTTCACACAACAATTCCCTGTTACGGCGCTTAAAGATACATCTCTACTCAAAATAAGAAATTACCAAAATTTCTGATTTTGGTGTTATAAGTGTTGGATCAAAACATGGCCGATTTGAGCTACAGTCTTTAATTATTTATTATATTTTGTAAATCTGAAGATACAGGAAAAAAAAGAAAACTGTTGAAACATTGTAATAAGATATAATTAATATAATTATGTATAATGAATTAATATAAACAATAATTAATTAGGTAAGTAATATATTGTTTAGTATTCACACACACACACACACACACACACACACACACACACACACACACACACACACACACACACACACACACACACACACACACACACACACACACACACACACACACACACACACACACACACACACACACACACACACACACACACACACACACACACACACACACACACACACACACACGCACGCACGCACGCACGCACGCACGCACGCACGCACGCACGCACGCACGCACGCACGCACACACACACACACACACATTACAAAACTTATTAATACCCGAATAATTAAAAAATTAATTCAAAAGTACAAAACACAATATAACTGAAAATTCTCATAATACACGAATATCCACTATACACATTTGCAGAACCACACCAACAAACGAGTATTACTGTTAGCTAACAGGAATAATTCATCCAATCACAAATACTGAAAGTTGGTGAGGATCGTATGATAATCATTGCCTCTAACGACATGTTTCTTATTTGAAACATATCTCAAATAAGAAAAAGCATTTTGACAATACTTGTAAATAATTATTTATTACAACAGGAAAACTGTATTAAGCTTACGTACATATAACAAAACTTGGTGCTAATGATGTCAATATTCTGTTGTCACTTCTTCACAATATTAAAAAAAAGCATGGTGACGTCAAACGTCACTTTTGATAAGAGTTGATAAACCTTATTAGGCAGACACCACTTAACAGAACTAAGCCGTATAAGTTAGTCAGACATTAATTATTCCCACTTGAGGGAATAATACAAATATTTTTCAAGTCAAATTCAAGAAAATGGAAAGTAAATAAATTTACGTACTCATATTTAATTTGATGTATAACCATTTTTGTGCTGAGTTAAAAGACTGCTCAGCGCTTCTGCCGCCCTGTGCAGTATTTATGAGTGCCATTCCCCCCTCCCTATTTTAACTCTGAACACATTCACGCACTCTAAAGATACAGCGATTGCCTTCAAGTGACGATTAGGAATGTTTGCATTGTTGCGTTTATCAAATAACTACAACTTTTTCACAACGAAGCGAACGGCTACAATAAAAATTGTAGAGACAATACAAGAAATCGTGTGCCAATAAAAATGTATGCCTATGTGATGACTTATCTTATGTGCTTGTCTAGCTTTTGCACTGGCAAACTCCTTTATGACTTCGACGCAATCAATTGATTCAGCTAACTGATGTTCTCTCGTTCACGAGTTTTCGACTCTTCGTTAAACTCCGCTGACTTTACACATAAAGTAATTCTTACTGATCTTACATATTGTGATTAAATTAAGTGAATAATTTTATTTTTTACCTCAATTTCAAAACTTAACATCCCGGAATCTGCCGCCCTTTATAATTTGCCACCCTGGGCGGTGGCACGGTTCGCCCCTGCCTGGAGCCGGGCCTGCTGCACAGTCATAATTTGCTACGACACAGCTACTGGAATTTTTGTAAATTGCGTGTAGTGTGCATTTTGCAAGCTCCGACAACACGTTTTATCAGTGTTTGTAGTAATCAGTATTTAACAGATTTATCTGACAAATTCGACGACACAGTTAGTAGGCACATGTTTGGAGACAGCTTACACTCTATCCTGTCATATTTTTCTGTAGTATTTATTTATAGACCTGTTTTCCTTTTAAATCCATGACATCATTCAGCTTCCTGCCACCTTTTCCTTGGCATCCTCTAATTACTGGTACTCTCCAGGTGTTTTTTTAACATCTACTTTTAATTCTACATTTGTTTGCTATGTTTCCTATTCTTGTTTTGAAATAAACACAATCCAAATCACATGTCATTCTACCATTATTTTTGCTGAATCCTTTTGTCCACATGTATGTGCGGACACAAAACACAAAACACACACACACACACACACACACACACACACACACACACACACACACACACACACATGTAGTCTATGTTTGTAGGTACATTGTTGAACTGAACCATGAATATTCATTTTCACGGTGTCACAATTATTACAAAAAAATTATCTGCAGGTTTCATCAGAGATAAATTTATTTTGTCTTTGCATGTAATTATTATATGCATCATGAGAGACTGACAGTATTAAAAATTAGTTATTCGTTAAGACTGTTAGTTTTTGATAATGCAAGTAATAAACCCGTAAAATGTGGTAGTAGGCAAACTAAATTTATACTTGGAGAAGAATAGCATTGAATCTTTACTCTCTATTTACCCGCTGTTCATAGTATAGGACAGCGTTTCTCAACCTATGGAGCGCAACCCACTGCTGGGTCCCAAGGGGGTGGTTGGTGAGCCACAAAGTCAGGCTCAAAAATTTATTTACTGTCTTCAAAATCTATTACGTATGTACTTTTCTAGAATTAAGGTTTTCTAATCTAGGAGGGCAAAGGTTGGTAAAGGGTCTCTGGGGTTGTATAGGTTGCTGGTGGGTATATAATAACAAATTTCAGAGAAAATCCCACTGATTTCTGATAAATGAATCAGAAGTTCGAGAAATCGAACTCAGCTCTGCCAACAAATCCTACTCTCATGTCCTCGAAGACTTTAGTTGCGTGGCTCCTGGGTACACAGCATGCAATGGGTGTAGCAGACGAGTGAGGATGAAGGATGAGTTTCCAGTGCTCTTTAATTAACTGGAGTAGACCAGCTAAGGTATGATAACCCTAAAAGAAGAGTTTTCGGTCCTCCAGGTTGGGGGTTCAGGATAGGGCCAGCTTCTCTCTCCTCAGAAAACAAGTCAAATTGCTAAAAATCCTAGAAAGATACAGCCAGACGGATCAAATGGAAATCGACTTGGCAAACGGACTGAATTGATTCGCACATGTAAAAAGAATGTCGGATGAGAGATGACCAAGGAAGGTATGGGAATGGACTTCACCCTCTAGAAGAAAAAAAGGAAGACCTAAACATTCATGGAAAATGGACGTCGAAGATGCAATGAACGCAAGAGGACTTACAGAACAGGACTGTTTAGACCAGCGCCAGTGGAAGCTAGGATGTGAGAGGTGGCGCCAGCCATAATTAAATCGGAAAAAAATATGTATAACTTTAAGCATAAAATAAGGCTCAAAGTACTTGATGTTAGCAAAAATGTGATTATAAGCTACAAGTAACTCAGTCGGCCATGCTTATGGGTCCCATGAAGTGTAGTATCCTTCAAGGTGGGTCCCGAATTTAAAATGGTTGAGAATCATTGGTTTAGAGGATCTCAACCACTGAGTTACCATGTGGTCATCCATCTCATGGAACTTTGCAATTGGAGCTAACACATGAGCATACAATAGCATTACTTGTAGAAGAATTTAATTATTATTGTCATAATTGTGACATATGTCTTCTCTCAATTCTCTTTCCGTCTATTCTGCTTCATTACATTATATACAGCATGTGTGTGTGTGTGTGTGTGTGTTGGAATGTGACAAGCATTCCATTATACATGTTCAAAAAATTATATACATATGGTGTGCCAAGATAAAACTATTTTGTATAAACATGAGTAACTAATCTCAGTAATATTTACGTAACAAAATAAACAAGTTTTGTAACTTGTAGTAACTTTTAGTCGCTTTTATTTCACCATTAGTGGTTCCCTCATAAAGGTACAGTGTTAAGGCATATTTTCATTATACTTAAGGACATAGTTTTAATGTAGTGTTAATACATTTGCAACAGTAAACTGAAAAAAGAGACAGAGTCGACAAAAAAGTCTGCATATTAGTATGTGTGAGCATGTTGTTTTAATCAAGAGTAATGACATTGCATACATTCATAGACGCACTATTCAGTTACTAAGCATGCAGATTGGCTAAAAATGTTGTAGATAATCAGGGCTTGATTTCAGGGGGAACGCGCCGGAACGGCATTTCGGAACCTCTTGGACCCAAAAATAAATTACTGAAAAAAATATATGAAAAGAAAAACCTAATTATTACAAAAATTTACTACTACTTTTTAAATTGTGCCCCTCATCAGCCCCACTACAAATCTAAACATTTTTCAAAATCAAACAACAGCGCTAATCCTTATCTTAACTACTATCATTCAAAAAATGTCCCAATAACCTATGGAGAAAATGAAATGAAAAACTTGCTTCAAAATTAAAACTACATGAAAGGCAACTGATTGGAAACTTCCGGGAACACGTGCATTCCAGAAGTTTTCCGGAGAGTCTTTCTACCTTGAAATATGCTATTGAATCAATAGCAATATCTTCAAGTGGATGTAAGAGTGCTGATTTCTGGCCATCATACAGCATTGGAAACAAAGAGTAAGGAAAGCTCGAGAAAAAACAATGTGATGACACAACGATGAAACTATGGAACCTTTTTTTAAAATGTCCGAACCACCGAAACCATCACTTGGAGTTTGACTGAGGCTCCGTGATGACGCCATCATGAGTGACATGTTTTCGATTATCATGCGGCTAACCTGACGATGAAGCTCTTTAGAAATATCAATAAACTTTATTACCTTTTTAAATACAAGTTTATACATATGTTACATATTTTATAAGGCTTTAAAAATGTAGACCTCCTTTGTAGTAACCTGATGTAAACTTATACGCTAATATAAAATATAAGTATATTTGTGTCTGTACAACTTTTGAATTGATGCACTCCGGCACCTATAATTTTAGAAAGCAACCACTGTAGATAATTGATTTAAAATTTAATTGAATAAAATACACTTTATCTAAAAATAATAAAATAAAATAATAAAATAATAAATAAAATATAGAATAAAATAATATTAATCCTAACAGTGGATTAAAATGGATACGAATTAATGGATAATTAAAGACATGTCAGTATTCTGTTGTCACTTCTGCGCGATATAAAAAAGGTATGGATATGTCAAAACATCACTTTTGATAACAGCTGATAAACCTTATTAGGCAGACACCACTTGACAATACTGAGCCGTACAAGTAGTCAGACGATCATAAAGTAATTACTCCCACTTGAGTGAATAATAAACATATTTTTCAGTCAAATTCAAAAACATGGAGATTAACGTCAAATGTGCTTGAAAGAAGTTCATCATTTTCAGCACGTGGTTGGTGCACTGACATTTGGAGAAATCAGAGTTTGAAATTAAACGTGCAGTTCGTTTATATGCCAGACATACTCTCCATTGATGTACCATATTACTTCAATGTAGTATGAAGTCACTAGCAGTAGTGATTTTATTTAATTTCTGTAAGAGCTGTTTCTGATCAGAATCTGAACAAGTCTGTTGTAACTAGGTAATGTCAACATATCAAGCAGGTGTATAATGTTAACAAGACCAGTTGAGAGACTTTCTAGTTGCTGTCTAGATTGCAGAAGTGAGAGCAATGTTCAACATCCCAGTAACACTCTAGGAAAAGAGAGGATTAAAAGGATCAATGCAAATTGCATGCATTATTCGAAAATATCACACACACACACACACACACACACACACACACACACACACACACACACACACACACACACACACACACACACACACACACACACACACACACACACACACACACACACACACACACACACACACACACACACACACACACACACACACACACACACACACACACACACAACATCGATCCTTTAAAAGTCGACACCATCGCCAAGAACAAGACGGACAGCGCTCCCAGTGGCAGCCTCTGACGAAGCTTATAAAAAGCGAAAACTGGTTCAGGCTATGAGGTAAAACTTTTACGTTTTTACCCATAAAAAACTTTGTGTTCCGAATTAGTAGTGATTTAATTATATTTAGTTAATAAATGGATTCGTCATGGACAACAAAATCCAAGAGATTAAAAGGAACACACGTGCAGAGGATGCAATGTTGAGACCTTCAGGCGACAGCATCTGGCGTCAACCGATATCAGTTGTTTAACTATTTTTCATTAATGTTATATGAAAGAACATTTCAAAGACGTTTAAAGATGATTTGTAAAGACTCTGTGTTTATGAAGGTTAAAAGACTAAAATTTTACACAAAAGTATTTAGTAAAAGTCATAAGTTTTCATTTAATTATTAATTTTGTTTTAGAAGTATATTATAAAGAAAGTTAACTCAGTTAAATTAAAAAAAATTGTGTTGTAGAAGTGAAACTTTAATGTTATCCTCATATTTAAGGAGGGATACTATTTGAAACTGGAAAAGAATTTTGTTAATTTGAATCTCATACAATAAGTATTATCTATGTGTAAAAAAAGTTCAATACTGACAACTGTAACATTGGTGGGAAAAACTTTGAAAATTTATCTATACACTCCAACATGTCATATTTCTGTGTGTGTGTGTGTGTGCGTGGACATACCGCTCTCTTGATTTCCTTCTAGTTCACAAAACCCAACAAGCTTGTTATGTTCTTCAGAAACGTTTTAGGCATTATCGCATGACATAAAACTATACTTTTTTAAAAAATATAGTTATAAAAAACAACACCGATCCTTCAAAAGACGGCGCCGTCGCCAAGAACAAGACGGACAGCGCTCCCAGTGGCAGACTCTGACGAAGCTTATAATAAGCGAAAACTGGTTCAGCCTATAAGGTAAAACTTTTACATTTTACAAATAAAAAACTTTTGTGTTCCGAGTCGGTAGTGATATAATATAGGGCCTACTTATATTTAGTTAATCAACGGACACGGCATGGATAACAAAATCCAAAATATACTTTTTTATTTTCCATCTCATTAATCAATTTCCTCTCCTCTCTTTATTTTTCCAAACCTGTACATTCTTCCTATTTTTTTGACCAACCAGGTCTCGTTACTTCCTCCGTACCCACGTTTCTAGATCTTCTAGCCGACCCAATCCTGCTTACCAACTTTCCAACTTTCGCTTCCATAAAGTGACGCACTCTAAAACAAGTTTTTGTCAAGGACGTCATGGTACCAGTGTCTATGAGCTTACTAATTAGTACGCTATATCTGGTAACAAAGTTTTTTTCTGCTCAGACGAATCTTCGTTTAATTTCCTTGCTGGACATATTGTTTTCTAAAAAAAATAGTAAAACTATTTAAATTGTGCTGTTTTTGATCTGCCGTTTTTACGATGATGTAACATTCATTATTGGTCCAGCTTACAAACAGTGGCGTACCTAAACCAATGGAGGCCCGGGACGTGTTTCTTTCTGAGGCCCAGGGCCGCGCCATCCACAAGTGCAAATCGTGCTGCACAGGACGGCGCCGAGTCAAAAAGGCGCCGTGGGCCGGGGCTCTATCCTTTTAAAAAACTCCAAATGAAAGGAAAAAATATTTTTCTCCAAAAAAAACATACATTTAATTTTTCATCATATCTTTGGCGATGGTGAAATTCTAAAACTCATCAAAACAACCAGGCGGCACCCGATAACGACACTCAGAGGTCAGCGCACCCACCAACGTAAATCTTACGTCAAGTTAGAGTGCTGTGCGTTCATTGGTGAGGGCGCCACGAAGCTTTTCATTGGTGGGCCCTACCTATGTTGTATTTTTTGTTAATGTGATCGAACACAGTTTGTTAAAATAGATTTAAGGTGTTTTTCTACGATAAATAATTCAAATGAAATATGAATTATCTACGTAACATATGTTTCTTTAGCCTATATATTTTTGAAATATTTAACATAAAATAATTTGTTTCTAAACGAGATGATCTGTTAAGTAGTGTTAAGCATTATATTACGTATTGTTATTGCTTAATAAATCAATAAATGTGTTTAGTACATTTCGCTTGTAATTTTATTTTATTTTATAATATAAATGTAATTCTTTATAAAAAAGTGTTTTTTGAGTGTAGGCTTTCACAGAGAAAAAAATGTTTAAACATTTAAAAAATTAATGGTAAATCTTTTAGTTCAAATGTTAACAGAAACATAAGCCATTTTCCCTAATAAAGGCGCCACTGCATAAAGGCGCTCATTAGATATTTGCACGACGGCGCCGATTAGGCTTGGCGCGGGCCTGCTGGGCCCCCCTCTTGTAACACGGGTGTTTATAATACAATTTATGTGTTTAGTGGCACATGGAAAAAACACTTTACTGTTATATATTTATTGTCTAATTACTGTATTGAAACATCTGATTAGAAAACTTTATAAGAAACTGTAGTAATGTTTGAAATGAAAATTCACTTTCATATTGTGAATACAAAGTTGCAAGAAATAATATAAGTAGTATTATGTATAGACTGCATTCGATTTATTACAATATTTTATAATACAATAAAATTGTAGACTGCAAAACAAATTTATCATTGCTGCAAACAATACTTGGCATTTTTTTCAAAAAGTCATTTAGCAATTTTAGTGCAAATAAGGTGAATTTTTTTAAATGGCCGTTTTCTAGTTTCGGCCTCTGAAAACTCGAGTAACTGACCCGATTTCTGCACTCCGAATTATCCAATGTTCGGTAAAAAATTCTGATGAGACATTTTAAATTGTTGTTAAATTTGTTGGTCTCCTGAAATGTTAAATGTTGTTTACTGGTGTAACTCTTTTTGCGTAGGCCTACATGTTATCGCCCGGTATTTCAATCCGTTTACCTTTACCCGGTAAGGCCGTTTACGTTTTCGTACCGAGGCACGGCCTTCTTGAGCCGCTGCCGTTGCCGTCCGTGCTGTTTGGGGTTCAATTTGCGACTTCCGACTGCGCGGGGAGGCATTGACGCCATGTACAACTGACGCTTCTTGTTTAGTACGAATATATTTCTAATAATAAATGTACTATTACAAGTATTTTTTTTTTATATCTGTAAACACTTTATGAGGGTTGTAAGGTAGATTTCAAAATAATATGAACAAATCTTTGGAATCGATCGATTAAATCCGGGACCTCTCCTAATGTTGCGTTTCAGGACGTGACAATAGAACATTTGCAAGTAAATTTAAAAAATTACCAAAAACACTTAATTTTCCAAATTTGGAGGGCCTTTACTAAGTGGGGACCGGGGCAGTCCGCCCCCTCCGCCCCACTCTTCTTAGCCCGCTACTGCTTACTAATAGTGGGCGTTTTTGTTGTTTTTGCAAAACGAAAACGGATTGTTCGTTTAAAAAAAAAAACAACTGTTTTTAAAAACAGTTGGAAAAAACAGGTTGAATTAATGAACTGTTGCTATTTACATTTTTTGATTTTTACCATCATATTGTTAAAACGTTTTGTTTTGAGCATTTGAAATAACTGTTCATCTTAGTATTTTTCTTAAACGGACGGTTATGTAACTTAAACAATGGCATTAAGTCAATATTTCTCTTATTTACCAGTATCATACAAGGGATTTTTTGTTTCAAATTGTTTCATCAAAACGTATGGGGAATATCTGAATAATATTTTTATAGTAACTGAAATAAAACTGAACATAGCCTAATTCTGCGCTAAACAGAACGAGGACAGTACAATAATGGAACCCAAGTCAACGAACGTTTGCAGTAAAAATGAACAGTTTACTCCTAACAGTTAAACAAACGTTGCAATGAAAATGAACACTTTACTCCTAACAGTTCAACAAACGTTGCAATGAAAACGAACAGTTTACTCCTAACAGTTCAACAAATGTTGCAATGAAAACGAACAGTTTACTCCTAACAGTTCAACAAACGTTGCAATGAAAATGAACAGTTTACTCCTAACAGTTCAACAAACGTTGCAATGAAAACGAACAGTTTACGCCTAACAGTTCAACAAACGTTGCAATGAAAATGAACAGTTTACTCCTAACAGTTCAACAAACGTTGCAATGAAAATGAACACTTTACTCCTAACAGTTCAACAAACGTTGCAATGAAAATGAACACTTTACTCCTAACAGTTCAACAAATGTTGCAATGAAAACGAACAGTTTACTCCTAACAGTTCAACAAACGTTGCAATGAAAACGAACAGTTTACTCCTAACAGTTCAACAAATGTTGCAATGAAAACGAACAGTTTACTCCTAACAGTTCAACAAACGTTGCAATGAAAATGAACAGTTTACTCCTAACAGTTCAACAAACGTTGCAATGAAAATGAACACTTTACTCCTAACAGTTCAACAAACGTTGCAATAAAAACGAACAGTTTACTCCTAACAGTTCAACAAATGTTGCAATGAAAACGAACAGTTTACTCCTAACAGTTCAACAAACGTTGCAATGAAAACGAACAGTTTACTCCTAACAGTTCAACAAACGTTGCAATGAAAACGAACAGTTTACGCCTAACAGTTCAACAAACGTTACAATAAAAACAGTTTACCCCAAACAACTCTACGAAAGTTCCAATGAAAACGAACGGTTTACTCCGAACAGAGAACTGAACTAGAACAGTGCGTTGTCAATACTGTTGTCAACGCCACTTTTTTTAGAGAACTGTTTTTTCAAACAGTTGGGCATTTTTGTTTCCAGCACTACAGATTACAAGTAAAGCCTTGGTTTTCTTTACACTAGTCTTCAATTTCCATTTATTCAAGGCTCTAATATTCATACAATGCGCACATACGATCATAAAATAGACACTTTAAACGGCACCGAAGCGATACGTCATTAATGCTTACTACAGGAGCATATTTGTGTCAGTTATTAGGAACTGGAATCGCCTACACGCCGCTCACACTTACTGCTCACACGTATCCGGTCTCACGTTCCAGTTCAGTTCAGTCACGCGTTCATTACTATCGTTGTTTGTGTTGTCTTGTGAGACGAGTTGCGCCGTAATTCATATTACTTTCGTTGTGTCGTTGATATATTTATTTATATCGTGCATTTTTATCGTTGTCGAACCAGAACTAGAAAACCTGAACAGTTTGAAATCGAACCACTAAACCTGGAAATACATAGTTAATCGGTTTAAATATTTGGGATGTTGGATGGCAGAAGATAATGTAGAAATAAATGAATAATGAAAAGGATACACGCCGCAAATAGAGCATATGCTTCGTTGACAACTATATTCAAGATAAGGAATATCCACCGTCAGTCCAAGGTCACGTTATATAAAGTTATGATTAGACGGTGATATCATTTGGCAGTGAGACTTGGACTGTGAACAAACAAGCCGCTAACATAGTCAGTACCTTTGAAAGGAGAATTTTGAGGAGAATATATGAACCAATCCAAGTCAACGGGATATGGAGAATGCGTTAGAATGAGGAACTATAAAAGCTATATAAAGACAATGATCAGGCCACCATCAAACGACAGCATAGATTGGAATGGGGAATGGGCAGGACACATCATTAGGATGGAAGGCAACCGAATACCTAGAAAGGTAGTGTTTAGTCAAATCGAGGGTAGAAGGCCTGTCGGAAGACCCGAGCGTCGGTGGATTGACGCAGTAGCGAGGAATGTTGATACTTTACTTAAAATAAAACGATGGATATCGATCGCCAAGGACAGAGAAAAATGGAGGCAGATGATTACGGAGGCTAAAGTTGACTCCGAACTGTGACGCCGAAGAAGAAGATTTTTATCATTGCATCTGTTATTCGCGATTGCTGACTTCGGGCATTGCCTGAATTATTTTCTCATTCGACACAGTGCGCAAGGCAGAACACTCGTTTCGCTAAGTGATCATTTTATTTCACTGGGCAATGGGCAAGACGAATTAATGACTCAGCGGACTCGAGTATTTCAAGTCAGTGCCGTTTCGGGTGGGCTGAAACTCAGAGCATGGGAAACCGCGAGGTGTGCAAGAGCTTAATTGCGGAAGGTATTCGCCTTGTAGTAGCAACCTATCCTTACGGACGACTGCCTCCGGACAGTCGAGCCTATCGACCACACCAGAGCACCTCTAAGCTCCTGCGGGCGATGTCTTAAGGAGGCCACGGAGGCGCGCTTCAGGGCTGGCGACTGGCTGGAGCAATAATCTTGAACATATGCCCCATGTGTATTCGTGGACTGCTCCATAAGAACGACCGAGCTACGCTGTAAAAAAGTGTCGTTCATCGGGCTCCGGCCTGGACAACACACACAAACTAGGACGCGATACGCCCCGTGCATCTTCTGTCTGTCTGAGTATTTCAATTTACGCATTGGTCTAATGAAATTGTATTTTGAAGACGGTGCAAATTAAAATACTAACTCTGGGGAGTGACCATTTTATTTAATTCACTTCGCGAAGTGCGCATGTTACTCATGCTCAGGAGTTGTTAACAACAGAAAAATTACACACACACACACACACACACACACACACACACACACACACACACACACACACACACACACACACACACACACACACACACACACACACACACACACACACACACACACACACACACACTCTCTCTCTCTCTCTCTCTCTCTCTCTCTCTCTCTCTCTCTCTCTCTCTCTCTCTCTCTCTCTCTCTCTCTCTCTCTCTCTCTCTCTTTGAGTTATTTTTGTTATTGTTTTTAATTTTATTTTGGAAGAAAGGATTGGATTTGTAACTTATATTATATAATTTTATTTTTTCCGTGACAAAAGACATACCCGGTATAATAAAATTGCTATTCGTGCTATTTTTTACTGGAGGGTAATTTCAGGTGACATAGTGACCACTAACAATATATTCGTGTCGTGATATTTGCTCGCCGGACGATTGCTCCCTGTGATAATTGCTCCGTGCGACAATTGCTCCCCGTGACAATCGCTCGCCGTGACAATTGCTCGCCGTGACAATTCTAGCCGTGACAATTGCTTTCGGCGACAATTGCTCGCCGTGACAATTGCTCCCCGAGACAATTTCTCCCCGTGACAACTCCCCATCGTTACGAACGACTCCCCTCTGAGCTCTTGAGGGCGATGCCTTAGGGCTCTTTCACACGGTAAACCAGTCTGCGGCAGACGTCTGCCGTAGTAGGCTCACGCGAGCTTGCTCTCGGCACACTGTGCCTGTTTGCCTCGCACCAAACGCTTCAGCCTCAATTTAGTCAGTGAAGAGTAAACACTCAAATTCAGCATATTTTTTTTAATTGCCTTTTTATATAGTATTTCAAAATTATGAATTAACAGGAAGGAGTAGTTGCAATATTGGCTCTAGCATTAATTGAAAATAGAAAAAGAAGAAACGAAGGAACAGGAAAATGTTGATTGACCCACTAATAAACGACAAACTTACCAGTAGTAGTTTTGCACTGTTGTATCACGAACTGAGAAATTACAATGAAAAGTTTTCAAATTATTTTCGTATGTCGATTTCTTCTTTCGATGAATTGCATAGTTTGATGGAGAATAACATTTAAAAACAGAACACCAACATGAGGAATTCTGTTGCAACAGTTGAAAAGTTAGCTGTTACATAAAAAAATCTATACACTTTAAGTTTACAATACATTGTTTTTTATTCAGTTTGTATTTTTAATAGTAAAATTTTTAATTACAATTAATAAGACAAAACTGCAGTGACTACTTACCTAATGCAATTTTGTTTTTCCTTGACATTTCTTCGTAATTTTTATAGGTAATTACAAATATTTCGTTCCAGGACTGTTGTTTTCTTATTTTACTACTATTATCTTTTGAAGAACAATCCCATATAGCTAGAAGATTGCGAATTTCTTCAATAAAGGATTCGACATCGAAAGTATTAAATGACTTTTTCCATTCGGAAGAGGCAGACGTCTGCTCGTGTGAAAAGGTTCTAAGGATTTGCACTTGCTAACTAGCAACTGGTCTGCCAGACGAGTTGAATTCAACTGTCGGGGAGAGAACGAGCCGGCAGACGTCTGCCTCTTGTGGCTCACCCGCACGCTCGTGTGAAAAGCTATGCATGTAGCAATGGGATTTTAGTGCCCAGCAGACTGTTGTCTGCCTCGTGTGTAAGGGCTCTTAAGAGGGCCACGGAGACGCGCCTCAGGCCTGGCGACTGCCTAGAGCAATACCTTAGAACATTTACTCCATGCCATACACGCCCATCGTGGACCGCTCCCTAAGACCTTGTGCCGAGCGAACGACCGACCTGCGCTGTAAGATACTGGCGTTCATCCGGCTCCGTCCTGGACAACACACACAAACCAGCGCGCGAAACGCCCCGTGCATCTTCTGTCTGTCTGTCTGTCTGTCCAGGCTGTGTTGACCTGCGCCTTGACTTTGCTTCAGGCTTACTAGGAAAGTAAAATATACTACCAGTCATTTAGAGCAGTCGTTCCCAAACATAAGATGACCTCGAACAGCCGAGTCGAAAGGTAGACACACTGTGGACCTTCCCCATTCTACCAAGGACTTCAAGCAGTTAATGAAAAAGTATAATTTAATTCTTAAGTGTGTTTTGTATCTAAAATGAATTTTATCTACTTAAATTTACTAAATTTAAGTAATTAAAATTATGTTATTACTTAATTAAATTATCTAAAATTACTTACCAATTACTTAATTAATTAAAATTATCTCCAATTTACAACAATGGAGAAGAAGCTGCGGTAAAATGGGTATCACTATCGGAGAAGACTGCTTGTTTAATATCCAATTTGCTGATGACTAAGCAGTAATAGCAGAAGATTCTTATGACCTGGAATTCATGCCCACTCGACTTTACAAGGCATATGAAACGTGGGGATTGAATGTTAATGTAAATAAGACAGAATATCTAGTCGTTAATTCCGATGCCAGATTTGAAGTATTGAGTAAAGACAGTTCGTCAATTGAACAGGTCGATGAATTTAAATATCTAGAGGCACTAATAACACGGGAAGGCCTAGGAAACCCCGAAATAAAAAACGAATAGAAAAGAGCAGGAAAGTTCTAGGAAGCTTGAACTCTATTTGGTGGGACAAACATATTTCGAGAGCCACAAAGATTCATATAGGAAAAGCTTTTGTTGAATCAGTGCTGTCTTACGGCTGTGAGGTATGGATGTTGAGCACGGAAATTATACGGCAATTGAATGCCGTGGAAATGGATTATCTCCGTAGAAGTACCGGAGTCTCAAGAAGTGGGAGAATAACCAGCGAGGAGATCAGAAGGATGCATGCAGAAGACACAGATATTAAAAGAGTGGAACGAAGAGGCCTAAAATGGTTCGGTCACTTACTCCGAATGGATGAACAGAGATGTCCGAGGAAAATATTTCAGTGGAGGCCCCCAGGCAGAGTTAAAAGGGGCAGACCTAGACTGTCCTGGTATGAAAACATGAGGAAGACAATGGAACATCACAACTTGGCAGAAGAAGATGCACAGGACAGAAATAGATGGCGGTTATGTGTGGGTAAGCGGCAATAGCCGATGACAATCCCTTTGAGAGAGAAAATTATGTTTGAGACTAACTAAAATCAACCGTAATTATCACTCTTTTACTTGATATTGATGCAGGGGTGGATCGACAGGGAGAAATGGGGTATTCCCCCGCCCCAAATGTTCACTTCAGACGAAATTTTGTCGTCGTTTTGTGATTGTAGAATGTTTTATGATACAAAATTCATATCACGTTATGAATGTTCATGGTTTTACTCTAAAATTCCTTTAAATTTTATCTGTACCTTACCACCATATTGATTTTTGTTTGACACGTAACTTAAATGAGTAGTGTGTATATTTCAAACTGTAAGTGAATATTACTAAGAGAAAAATGAACAGACAAACACAGATAAGATTTAATACTTGTACGTTAACGAACGCACTGTGTTGATAATAACACACTGTATTTGTATCTTCACTCATTCCCATCGTTTGTACTTTAGGCATTAAAGAATCGTCCTTCTTTTCATAATTTTTCCACAAAAGTCAACAAATTCCTCCCCCCAAATCGTTTTCTGGATCCGCCCCTGTATCAATGTGATTTTTGGTCCGCATTTTTGTCTGTCGAATTATTTAAGCCGGTACATCGGTTAAAGCTAATCTTGTATCGCCGCTTGCGTTCAACCAATGTTTGCTTTTACTTTTTATCAGTGGCAGAGTAGAGAATTCCTGTGCACATAAAAACAATGTCGGTAAGATAATACATTTTTTTAAATGTATGTTTTAGTAGCCGTTAAGGATCACTTTTAAGCTTCTTATACCACCTCTGGTCCGTGGAACCACTGATGTAGAGCAGTAGCGTGGCGTCCATGCAACCGCTGTTGCCGGCGGCAACAGTCCTGGAAACGAAAGAATATCATATTAATTATATCACACAATAAATATTTTAGTTATTAAATAATTTGAAATCCGAACAATATTAGTAGGGGAACTTGAAGAAAATCATAGCATTGCTTTCGAACTGATGTGCACTTGGACCGTCTTGTGTTGCCGGCTCAGACAATGGCAATTTTTTACCGCGTGTGGTCATTGTCCTCGTAGTAGTTGTCACTGTACAAACGGGAGAGGGAAACATTCGTCCACCCAACGTGTTGCCGCTGTATAAACCGGCAAAACGTTCAGTCAGCGGCTATGTTCGTTTCGGAACCAACGTACAGCAGTTACTACCTACCTATTTGTGTTTTGTTCGTTTAGTTATGTGTTTTTCTGTTTGTCTTTATTATTATTATTGATTCGATTATTTGTGTCCTCATTTATTCTGTGTACGTATATGGGAGTCAGATCCCGTTAAACCGTTCCCCTCTTCTTCTGCCAGCGAAAGATTGAAAATACTCTAAAAAGATATTTCACCTCTAAAAGAATATTTTGGCTCTAAAAAGAATACTCGGTACTATGAAAAATTCGAATTAATTTTTAGGCTAAGTTTTAGGCTATCACAACCGGCAACAGCTGTTATGTACCCACGCCACGCCACTGAATGTAGAGGAATGCGAAAACAAAACGTTTGAACACTAGTACTAGAACTGTATTTGAATGAGAACATCGTTGTGTTTGACTACGAGTACGCTTTAATGAATGACAGACGTCAAAGTCGACAGAAAAACACAGCAAACCAAACACGAATCGGTCGCGTCCACCTGAAGGCGACTACAACAGAGGCGTTAAAAATAAAACGGTTTTCCATCGTTCAGCCAAAAACGTATCCCGTACTTTTCCGTACGAACCTTGTCCCGTTTGAACAAACACAAGAGAGCGAGAGCTTGTCATAGTGACACGCACGCACGTACGGTCGCTCAGTGGAACACGCAAACGTGTATAAATAGACAGGGTATGTGTCTATGTCTATTTGTGCAAAAGACGGTCGTACAGTGTGTCAAGGGGAGCCGCGTTACGGACGTGGGTGGCAGGCCACACTACTCGTTACACTTGTACTTGTTTTGACAAATGATCTTGGAATATTTTGTCCTTCGCTATCGGTTTCTTTTGTATTTCTAAAACGATATCATCTTAACAAATTGCTGAGCAGCGTTAAAATGGTGCCCAGAACTTTGTAAACACATACAATGTTTTTACAAAATTAGTCCTGAACACACCTCTCCGCAGGGGCGAACCTAGGATTTCATTTGGGGGGGGGGGGATTTTTTTTCAACCACATATCGTTTCTTAGAATATTTTTTTCTCATATTACAATGAAAATCGTGCCAAAAAATTAAAACTAATGGGTAAATAATGGCCGTAATTCACAATTTCATAAAAATCAATTAATAACATACAGTTTGACTTGGACACCTAATAATACCTTTCTGTGGAATATAAATACTTTAAAGAGAACGTTAAAATTAAGAAAGCAAATTTTGTATGTGTATGTGTGTGTTTGTGGTGTAGGGTTAACACATGCAAGAACACGAAAAATGTGTAATGGACGTATGTTTAATTTTACAATATTTTGTTTCTTAGAGCTAGGTAGAGTCTGTTACAACAACCCATGTCCATTACGAAAAATAATGTTAAGAAATTAAAACTCATGCACATAGTGTGCTTTGTGATTGAAGCTGTCAACATGTAACATTAAGTTAAAGTATAAAAAGCTGTGTCCCTATTTATCGTAACCAGCGGAAAAACGTACCGTATCCTACTCTCTTTCAAGCCGACTTCTTTTCATTTTTCACAATTTCTTTCAACATCTGTTATATTTATTATTGTTTCAATCACTTTATGCTACAGTCCGTTTCTTGATGTATATAATACATTTAATATTTATAAATAAATTTACTTCAAAATATACTTGAAGTAAATTTAAATAGGAAAAAGTAAAAAGTAAATTTTCCTATTTAAATAGGAAAAAAAAGGTATATCTTGAAGTAAATTTATTTATAAATATTAAATGTATTTATTATTGAGTATAAGGCCTATTATTATTATTTATTATTGAGTATTATTGTAGATTAGTTAAACTTGTCATTGGCCCAAATAGTAATTTTTTAAGATTGACAATTGCTACTCAATTAATTACAATTCAAAAAACATAAATAGTTTAAAATTTTGTTCGGACTTTGGGGGGGGGATATATCCTCCATATCCCCCTAGGATCGCCCCTGCTCTCCGGTTTTGTAGATTTTTAAATAGGTACTAAAGAGTCGCCAAAAGCGACACACCATTTTGTTTTCGCTATTAACTCTGAAATAAGAAATAGGCCTATTGGTCAAAATTTAAATAGTTAAATTATTATGTACGTCAACATTTGAGAATGATGTTAAGCCATTAATCTCATATGGTACAGTGGCGTATCTAGAATTTGGGCTTGGGGGGACAGTGTTAACCTTTTTGGACCTCCCTCAAGTCCAAATTCTAGATATGCCATTGTTACGACACTGCAAGCACACGTATGCAGTAGAAAAGAAGTACAATATTCAAAGGGCAATATATAAAATATATAAGTCCTATATTGGCACTTGATGATACAGTCAAATTTGCCAGACTTGCTTTTGGTTCAAGTGTTCCTACAGATTTTGTTTTACAGAAGACGGGCAGAAGAACGATAATTGTCAACAACAATTAACAGAAGTACCAGTGATCTACGAAAGCAACGAAATAGGAGATAACAACGATGTATCTTCAACTTGTACAAATCTGAAAGATTCCCTGAAGAAACTACGAAACATATTTTGAATTGTGTGGTCGACTGGTTAGACAGCGCAGTCAATAAAAAATCCAGCGCAAGTTATGAGCTTCCTTGCAGAGAAGGTAAGAGCCTTGAAAATGCGAAGAATCCGAGTTCATTCTACATCTATAGCTAGCAGAAAGGAGCATAGCCTAACATGGAGGAATAAGAGTTCAATTGTAGGCCGTCAAACGATGAAGCAGGTACAATGAGTAAAAAGAAGAAAACGGGATGAAAGGAACGAAGCACAGCTTGGCCCTGAGTATTCGAAAGAAGACACCTAACGGAAAACTTCATTTGGTGGGACGATCATTTGTAGGTTAAAATCTTAGCTACAATTCTAATTATTACTGTTTTTTACAGTGTTAGGCCATTTTGTGTTTTCAGGACTGCTAGGCCTCTGATTTACTATTAAAATTAGAAATGTTTTTATAAAACGATTTTATAATTTTTTTTAAACCTTCATGTGTCATCATATTTGCTAAACAATTTTGTGTGTTTAAATATAGTTTTTAAAAAATTTTCATAATATACAATTCATAATATAACTTTTTATTAATTATATGTTACAAATATTATATATTTTTTTTTGCCAATTTTCCTTTACATATAATAAAAATTATACAAAAAAGGACCTATAGGGGGCATAAATGCCCGTACATAGGTTGGTCATTAGAATTAATATTTATATACTTAATACTAATTGTGAGTTTTACCTCACCGATCCTAGTAATATATTAAAAATAAAGTATTTTTCAATTTCAACAAAATTTTAGTTTGTATTATAATACAATTCAATAAATAAATGAAAAAAAAGAGAAAAAAGGCCCATATCATAATAGACTGTTTTTTTGATTAATCAATAACAATGTTCCTAATTTTTTCTTTGATTTTCTTTTTTAGCACTTTTATATTTACACTTAGATTTTTCAGTTCATTAGGTAATTGATAAAGGGAATGCTCGAGGGGCGTAGCGGACAGGGGAAGCCCTAGGCGGCCGTACGTGGAAGGGGTTAAAAAAGGAAGAATGTATGTGGTGATCAGAGGCTGTCCACTGAAAGGAAGAATTGCAACCCCACCGACCTCTTGGTTGAGAAGAAGAAGAAGAAGAAGAAGAAGAAGAAGAAGAAGAAGAAGAAGAAGAAGAAGAAGAAGAAGAAGAAGAAGAAGAAGAGTTCGTAGACCACTGGGAGTGAGACTTGATTGCTAATCTAGAAGTGCCTGCCAGAACCATAAACTTAAGATGCATGTTTTAGCCCTCAAGTCAACTCAGTCTGTGGAAATGAATACCTTGGGTAACAATAGGCGGCTGAAGAGTAGTGCTGGCCACATTCCTTCATTGAATGGTGTTCGGCTCATCTTAGACACCATTCCCAGCCTCTTTTAAACGATCTGGAAGGTAAAAAAAGAAGTCTTTTATTTAAGGTGTATGCGCTACACTTAAATATTGATGTAATTTATTCGCGAACCGATAAGAACAGATACCGGTTCAATCACATTTCACACAGGGACCGTTACACCTAGATAATGTTTTGTCTGAATTATTGTTGATAATACTGTATGCAGGGGCGAACCTAGGGGGGATATGGGAGATATATCCCCCCCCGAAATCCGAAAAAATTAAAATATGAATAATAAACATTTTTATACTGGTTCCGTGTTTTTTGGAATGTAATTAATTGTCTTTCAAGTTTTGTCAATTTTAAAAAATTACTATTTAGGTCAATGAAAAGTTTAAATAATCTACAATAATAGGCCTTATTCTCAATATAAATATAACAGGTGAAAAGAAATGGTGAAAAATGAAAAAAGTCGAGTTGAAAGAGAATAGGAGGGCACGATTTTCCGCTGGTTAGAAGCAACTTGAAACATATGATTCATGTGACGACGTGCTTTACACTATGCTTGAGCCATGTCAGCTGATTTATTTAATTCCGCAACGAAGGAACTGTTTGCTTTTACCCGCTAGTTGGCCGTAACCGAGGCCTATGAAAAAGACAGGCGCTGGAGCATACGACGATTTTTGAATTCACGTGACGTTAGGAGTTGAACAATTCCAGTGTTATCCTATGTATTCGCGTAATTAACGCGGTTTTGTTTGACCAAATTTACTTAAATATTTCTGATTTTTTAAAATTAAACATGTAATAAACATGTAACGAAACATGTGTAATCCACATATTTTTTAAATATGTAGAAGGATAAATGCAATAGTTATTTATCAAAGCATATAGTAATATTTATTTCTTTGTTTTTTACCTTTCTTTCTTTTTCTATTTTTCCTTTTGAAGAAGACTGACAATCATTATATTTTTTAACAAAATTATTTAACACTATTTTACATGCTGTAAAATTTATACCTGCAGCTCTGTTATACACATTTATATCCACAGCATTTATACACATGCTGTTAACCCTCGCTTTCTTAATTTTAACGTTCTCTTTAAAGAATATATATTCCGCATAAAGGTATTATTTAGCTTCCAAGACAAACTGTAAGCCTATCTGATGTGTGTTTTTAATAGATTTTAATGAAATTAGTGAATTACAGCTATTATTTACCCATTAGTTTTAATTTATTGGTACGATTTTCATTATAATATGAGAAAAACAATACCGTAAGAAAACGATATGTGGTTAAAAAAATCCCCCCCCCAAAATGAAATCCTAGGGGTTCGCTTCTGATTGTATGCTCTAGAAATGAGATTCTGATTTTTAAAAATTGTACTTGAAGTATTTATCGAAGTACTACTTTTGCCAAACGTGATGGGCATGCAGACTTTTTGTCATTTTGTTTAAAGATACATTAATCTAGCAACATCCAAAATTTATTTAGTTTGTAATGTTTGTGTGGTTTAAGCTTTAGTGACTGAACTGGTAGCAGTATACCAGTACTACCAGCAGCAGCACGTACATGGGTACATGGGTCGTGGTGGCAGGTATGTGTGTATTTTATTTCACACATTTCTGTATGTTTGTGTATATTTAATTTCCCTTTGTGCAGAGGCACAGAAGGGATTTTATAGAGGTATTCCCTGATTTTTCCATAGAAGTCACGAAAATCGCTTGCTATTATTTAAATAAGACTCCGTTTTATAAAAATGTTTTACCTAACTGGTAAACAAAGATTTTGTTCCAGACCAAGTAAAAGCGTTTGTAATACACTTTTAAATATAGGCCTTATATCACTACTATTTTGTTACTACTTTGCATACTACTTGGCCTACGAGCATGTATAAAGTAAGAGTTTATCAAATTAAATTATTCAATGACAAAATTAATATTTATCACATATCAAATTTTAACAATAAGATATCACACTTACTTTCGTGTACCGACTCTTTAGAATTATCCCAGGGCGCCAGTAATAAATAAACACAATTTAGTTGTTATTAATTAAATTTTTTTTAATAACAGTTGTATTCAAATATTACAAATTTATCATTCAGTACTTTATTCACTTACTATCAAATTTATTAGTGTTTATTTCTTAGCAATGGATTCTTAGACTGATTGAGTCACCAAAACAAGGTTATTTTTTTTTATACCATCATATACTTGATATTAATAAGCAATATAAAATGATTGTTCATTGTTGTTATTTACGTGTCTGTTGAATTACTCTGCGATGCGATGTCCTCTGCGATGTGGTTTCCAGGCTGGTGATCAGAAGTTATCCGTTGAATAATTATCCTTGTCAGGTCGCACTAATTACACTGGTTTCACAAGTATTACACTATTCACTCAACTTGCTTAGTGGTAATTACACAGGTGCTGTATACTAATATATATTTGTAGAAAAACACAGTATTTCATTAACAAAGCTAAGTGCGTCTAACACCGGGTTAATAACTGCTATTGATCGACCGTCCCGTACAATGACGTTTCACACATTTAAATCGCTAGGTAAATTTAAATCTCGACTTTTAAACGGTTGATGTTGTATTAATTAAAAATTAGATATGTTACTCGGTTTTAAGTTGATCTTCTTTAGTTGCGCTCGAGTCCTTCTTATGACATTTATTAAGTGTTTACGATGCAAACTTCCGCACAGATTACTATTGCGTTACCGTAACTGACTCACGTTTCGGTTGAAAATATACTTATTAAAATTACTGAAAAATTATTATATCAACTAATACGATTCTTAGTGTTGTGATTTTCCCGTAAAATAAATATTACGAGTCTAATATCTGTAATCTCTCCGTTGACTGCCCTAACTTCTTTCTCTCCGTATTTTTTATACTTCGCTACAAACTACCCTCACTCAATATTGACAAACTACACGCCTATTGGTCTGACTTACCGCTAAATTCAAAACTACCCAATCTGTTTAACGAAACAACCCGCGTAAAAAATGACGCTATCCGTTATTCGTCCACAAAATGCGCGTGAACACGTGGTAGGAAAACTTCGCGTCACCTTCCATCTCACTCTCTACGCCTCTTTTTAAAATATAGCTCCTTTTGTTAGATGCACTTAACTTTTACAATCTTGGTAAATGTTTCTTACACCCTAGCAAACAATACAGTTTTATGACGGTCCGTCCCGCCCGTGACAATTTGTAATTTTTTAGCCGACTTACAGGCGTCAACGCAAGGTCGTCTTATTGATTTCTGCCGCACCTTACTACATATTTTAATGTTTTCTTACTTTTAAAGAAAAACCACCGCTTTCTATAAATTTATATTTCTCCCTGGGTACCATATAACTTTGTCCCCGTAAAATTGTTGATAATGCAATTTTCCGTGATACGTTTTTTATATGTATTTTTCCCCTGAATTCAGAAATGTTAACAGAATTTTTCTATCACCCTTAGTTTTTAAGTTACCCCTTCTTACGAGTTATACATTTATGGAAATTATGCAATTTGTTACTGTATCATTTATAATGCATGAATGAATAAAAAATTTGGATTGATTAAGCATTTAAGAATGATCAGTTTGATATGAAAGAAAGTCTGAAATGGCATAGCACATAAACAATGTTAGTGCTGGATGATGCAGTTCCACAATAAGGAGTTAGTGTTTTCAGAAATAGGCATAATGACTTCAAGAAATTTTTAATTTGAAGATGGACTTGTTTTTTGGAAAAATGGTTTTTCTGTCATGGAACCACTTGGTCAAGAGTACAAAACAGAGGATTGGTGTTTGTTTATTGATTCTTCTAAACTTAGTCTGTAAGCTGTGCTTCTGCACGTTGGGAATAAGTTTCCATCAGTCCCACTAGCTTTTGCTACGGATTCGAAAGAAACTTACGAGAACATGAAACTTCTGCTGGATAATATAAAGTATGAAGAATTTAAGTGGAATATTTGTGGTGACTTAAGTGTAATTGCTCTCTTGCTAGGTCTTCAACTTGGTTTCACCAAGTACAGTGTTGTTTGCTTTGCGAGTGGGACAGCAGAGATTGAGGTTTCACCAAGTACAGTGTTGTTGTTTTCTTTGCGAGTGGGACAGCAGAGATTGAGAAAATCATTACGTACAGAAAGAGTGGCCAACCAAATCGAACATCATTAACTCCAGGAAAGAAGAATGTTGTTAATGCACCACTTGTTGATTCAAAGTAAGTTTATTTACCTCCACTACGTATAAAGCTGGGGCTTATGAAAAATTTGGTGAAAACTATGTATCGAAATGGGCTTGGATTTACGTACTTAAAAAACAGGTTTCCAAAGATCAGTTACGCAAAAATCACTGAAGGAATCTTTGTATGACCTCAAATAAGAGACTTAATTAAAGATGACAACTTTGATAGTGCGTTAAACGAGGTGGAGAAAGTTGCATGGGAGTCTTTTAAGAGCATTTTCAAGAACTTGTTAGTAAACTATAAATACGAAAATTACAAAGAAATAGTGGATGATCTTTTACAATCTTATAAAATCATGGGATGCAACGTGTCACTTCTTGAACTCACACTTAGATTTCTTTTACCAAATCTAGGAACAGTCAGCGACGAAAATGGTGAACGGTTCCATCAGGATATTTCGGACATGTAAAAGCGGTACTAGGGCAAATGGAGTCTGAGCATGCTAGCTGACTGTTTTTGGACCCTAAAGAGAGATGTTAATGAGGCAAAATATCGTAGAAAATCGAGCATTACTACTTTTTAGGTAAGATAATATTGTATTGAGTACGCATTTTAAATACGTAATGTTGTAAAATTAACATAGGTGTCTCTAAAAATCCTTACGCGATAGAAAAATTCTGAAACCATATCTGAATTCAGCGCGAAAAATGCTATTAGAATCACCCATTTTCACATTTGGGACAAAAAGAATTTAATTTTGCATGACAGTGAAATTTTCGATGATCTTTGAAAAACAGTTGTCCCGCTTACGAATTTCGTTTACTGTTAAATAGACTTTGTTATATTATCTGTACGAGTTATTTTTATCTGTATCGTTTGTTATGTCAGAATGTTATTTCTGTCTTCTGTACTGTTTACAATTCACTAACTTTCCTTGTAGGCGAGATTGGAGACGAGATGACATCATCGTTATCGTATAACCGACGCGACTGAGTCTGTAAACTTCGCGTACGGTTAGCAAATGTTGTTTATCATCATAACGATTGTCGTTAACTTCAAAGTGTTAAGCCGTTGTCTCGTTCCGCCTCCACTTCATCACCGACGTTATCGTAGGCGGCCAACGCGAATCCTGTTTCTTGGCAGACCGAGTTCCTCTGTGTGAGGTTTGTGAATGTTGACGTTTCCTGTTGTTGAGTCAGTCGGATGGCACAGCTGCCTCCTTAAGCTTCCTCTCTTACCTGTTCGCTGTCGGCAATATTCACTTTAGTCTAGGCGTTTCAGTTGTTTTTATCAACGGCTTCCTTGACCGCTATTTAAATTTGGTGAAGTTTTCAAATACAGTATACAAAACTTTTATAAAAATCCATTGTAATAGATCCTTTTACATATATAATGTGCTCTCATAAACATACACTAATTGATCTCGGAAGTTTATGAGAGCGTGTCTTAAAATTATAAAATTAATTAGGAGACAGAAAAAAATAACCATTAACTAAACTAAGGGGGGTTAAGGGGGAACCTCGCTTCCTCAAGTTCCAACCTCACCTTCTCGCGGTGACACCTGTTTCCACTAACGAGGCTCTGGCGACCGAGTATGAGGTGACCCCCTCTACCAAGTGCCAACGGGCTCCTAGGAGGGCGGATGAGCGGGGGGGCACCCATTTACCCTTGGGGTGGGAAACTGTCCCTAAAGGCTATGGTTTTTTAACCTAATATTAACCATGGTCTTAACATGGTATCAGTAAACAAACGTAATCTTTTTTCACTACTAGTCAATAATAAAGAAAAAGCTAACACACTGGAGAAAAATGGAGTTTATGAAATACGCTGTGCAGAATGCGATGCTATTTATATCGGACAATGTGGCCGTGCTCTGAAACATCGCATTTCTGAACATAAGAAGGCGATTTTAACCAATACATCTAATACAGATTTTGCAGATCATTGCTTACAACACAATCACTTCATAGACACAAAAAACATAACACTACTCCACAACATACAAAAAGGTAAAAAAATGGATTTGTTAGAAATTTTAGAAATTAAAAAAGCAATAAAAAATAACAAAAATTTAACCAATGAACAGATTGAATTTTGTGTATCCCCTTTATTAAAATCTGTTATTTAGTTTAGTTTATTTTATATTATTTTGAATGTTCATCATTATTTTAAATTTTGCATTCAGTTTATATTTAGTTCAGTTAATTTTATATTTTACATTCAGATTATATTTAGTTTAGTTAATTTTATATTTTGCATTCATGATTGTATTTAGTTTTTAAAGACACCTGACCTTCCCTTGTCTCTTGCACACCTCCCTCGCCATCACAACACAGATGTTCCAGATACGCCCTAAACAGATGTTCACCACCTACACTCCATCATATCCTGTGTTTAATAATTTTCATTCATTCGCCTCTTTGACAATGGGTTAGTTAGTCGAAACAGCTGTCAGAGTTAATTAAAAAAATATGTGAAACGTACCCAGTGTTTTTATATATTTTACAAAACCTTTGTATTAATATATTTCACCAAGTGCCCAACGAGTCATCAATTAATATAGAGTATGTTATTACTGTATTTGTTGTTATGTACAATGGGGATTGCATATCTGTTGGTTCATGACCACCGCCAGGGTCGGATTAGAAGCGCGCGGTGCCCTATGCTGCAATGATAGTAGTGCCCCCCCCTATTCAAAATTCAATTTTTTATCCATTATTTACACAGATAAATGGCATACACAATTTTGAAAGTTAAAAATTATTTTATTAATCTCTCAAATTACAACAAACATTTAACTAAATAACGTTATCAATGAGCATAGTAGTAGCCTTCTTAACCTTAGAAAATACTAATTGTACATTTTTTTCTTGATTTTGCCTTAACGGAGTCTAACATAATTTCTTCTAAATCGAGCGATTCAAGTATCTCGCTTTCAATATTCAACCTTGCTAACGACGATAGTCTCTCATCTCCCATAGTTGAATTCACCATATCTTTAATACGTTTTAATACAGAAAATGATTTTTCAGATTCGCAGTTAATTATTAGAATCGTAAAAAGCAGACGATAATCAATGTATATATTCAGAAATACACCAATCATTTTACAATCAGTAATCCAGTTTAATACTTTGAGTGGACAAAGTGTAGTATCACTGAATCTATCATCTTCATTCGAACGATCTGAAAAAAAAATCTATTTCTTGCACGAGACTCGTGGCATAAAGTGCTTCAATTCTATTAGTGGGTCGTTATTTAAATCATTCGAGTAAACTTTTATAAGAGCTTTCGCTTGTTTTTCCAACTCGGCACTCTCAATGGTTAATAAATATGTAATAAAACCAAACAATTGAGTATCAGTTCAGCTGAATGGTGCACCGTCTGACAGCTGAAGCCCTGGTGCCCGGTGCTGCAGCATACCGGATAATCCGCCACTGACCAGAGTCTGACTTAATAGTTTTAGCCCCCCCCCTCATTCCACCTTCCAACCTTTCAGACAACGAATATTGTTGTTTGTGTAATATATGAGTGTGTAATACATGAGTAAAGCATGATTTACTCGTTCATTATAGGCTACTTATTACTTAGGAAGATGCGGGTTGTATAAAGAAAAAATTCGTCTTGTTTCCATTTTAATTATGTAAATTATATTTATTACAACGGTATGAGCACATTGACAAATTATAAGTAACGAGGATATTGCGAAAACCCCATACGCTACTTAAACTTTAACACGAAACTTTACACGAAGTAAATAAAAACGCTAAGAACAAAAGTTTTTTCAAATAATATTTACGTCCATTATTAATTGCTGAAAATTTTTGTTAACTGGAAGATTATTTTCCTGGATTTTGCAGTTGCAAATCGATGAATATTTTGTTAAAAGAAAATGCTTTTCAGAAAATCGTTGTCAATGAATAGGCCTAAAAGTGCCATGGATTTAATTTTTATTGAACCTAGGTAGACCTAAAATAATTTTTCACCCGGCTTAGGGGTGAAAATGATCTTTCTCCGTCATTCATTTTTAGGTTCCCCATAGTCAGAGCCTGTAGGGTGATGAATTTTTGGCGCCCCCGCCTCCGCCATTACACCTGACAATCTCTCACTATTACGCACTATTTACTCACATGTTATAGGCTACTTATTATTTAGGAACATGTGGATTGTATAAACAAAAATTCGTCTCGTTTCATTTTATTCACATAAATTTGTGTATTGCAATAGCATAAGCACACTGACAAATTATAAGTAACGAGAATATTACGAAAGTCTCATACTTTGCTTAACCTTTGCACGAAGTAAATAAAAACTCTAAGAATAAAAGTTTTTCAAATAATTTTCATGTCTATTATTAATTGCTGAAAATCTTTGTTTACTCAAAGCTTACTTTCCTGGCTTTTGTAGATGCAAATCGATGAACTATTTCATTAAAAGAAATGCTTTGTAGAAAATCATTTTCAATTAATAAAAGTGCCGGAGATTTCATTTTTGCTTGGCTCAACGTAGACAAATAATTTTTCGGTCGGCTGAGGGCTGAAAACGATCTTTCTTCGCTACAATTTGTGACTGCCATCCTCAAAAAATTCACAAGGCAACTTCAACATTCGGGAATATTGATTCCACACTACATGATTTTAAGAACTTTAGGATTCTGCATATATCATAATGCTTCTTTTTCTTTGGGTTTGGTTTCTTAATTCGGTTTCTCCTATTTCATAAAATTTACTTTCTTTCGAAAATGTTTTTAAATGAACCCACTTCGCAGAAAACGATTGATCCAAGACTGAAATATACATTTTCAACAAGTTGCTAGCTTTTTCTTCTACACTGGAATTTCCCATTTTTTTCTTTTACATTGCCAACATGAATTGTTTTATTGATTTGTCATCTTAAATTTTTCGCTCCCCAAAAGCTTGCTCTCTAGGCTACAGCCTACTCATCCTAATGGTAAATCAGGGCCTGCTTATGACACAAGAGAATACATTTAATAGGAAGGTAATTATTTTTGTAGGCGTTTTAATAAAAATGGTGACAATCAGTGACTTATTCCACAGTTCTAAGACAAAACTATACATAGCCTACGCTCTCCGTAACATTAACGATTTCTTTCTTTCTTCAGTTCTTTTAAATTGTAATACTGACTTATTGTTCTTACTACCCAAGAATTGTTTTGGAATTCAATAGCGAATTACGTTTCATGTTGTAGGCTACCTAGGCTATTTTGTATATTGAACTGGCAGTAGCGTGGCGTCCATGTAACCGCTGTTGTCGGCGGCAACAGTACTGGAAATAAGAGAAAATAATATTAATTATATCACAGATAAATACTTTAGTAATTGAATAATTTGAAATCCGATCAATATTAGTATGGAAACTTGAAGAAAAGTGTAGCATTGCTTTAGAACTGGTGGGTACTGGCACCGTCTTGTGTTGCCGCTCGGACATAGGCAGTGCTTTACTGTATACAGTCATTGATCTCATAACCGTTGTCACTGTACTGACTGTGGAGAGGGGAACACATTCATCCACCCAATGTGTTGCCGCTGTATAAACCGGCAAAACTCTCAGTTAGCGTTCGTTTTCGGAACCGACGTGCAGCAGTTACTACGTACCTCTGTGTGTTTTGTTCGTTTAGTCGTGTGTTTCTCTGTTTGCATTTATTATTTTTAATTCGATTATTTGTGTCCTGATTTATTCTGTGTAAGTATAATGGGGTCAGATCCCGTTGTACTGGGACCTTCTTCTTCTGCCAGCGAATGATAGAAAATACTCTAAAAAAAAATATATTTTGGCTAAAAGATATTTTGGCTCCAAAAAGAACACTTGGTACTAGAAAAATTCGAATTAATTTTTAGGCTGAGTTTTAGGCCTATCAAAACCGCCAACAGCTGTTAAAAACGCACGCCACGCCACTAGAATTAAATTGAAAAAAATTAAACCCCAAAATTTATGAATTCTTTTGCTTTTGTCTTACGTTTGAGTTCTTTTTCTCGTTGGATGAAGTCGGCTTACGCCCGTGACTATAGTAGGTGAATCTCCTGAAGTATGATCCTTCCGAAGTACACCAATAACAAGTTTGTGATGGAAATTAATTTTCTTACTGTGGTATAGAGTTTAGGCGGGGGAGAGGAAGGCTAATTGTGTGGGTCGGTGAACGCCGCGCTACCTTAAATTCCCAACGCGACCATAAAGCACGTTAGATTATAAATTATATCTCCGTTGTTCTGGTTTGCCCGGCGATTTTAAACCCAACCGTGCCACCGTCTGCCCCGTCAATAACGGTAAGAGTCAACCCCGAGAGAATATTGGCGCGCTTGCGAGGTTCATCGTTCGGAAGAACTACCCTTGCTCACAGATCCTGCTCGTTACTTGAGGCTTCGCTCAGTGCTCGACACGTATTGTCATTAACATTCATGGGAGTCTGTCTGTAGTCCTGGGGAGAGCTACCTACAGGTTGAGGACATAGCACCTGTTCGAGGCGTTGCGATTTAAAAATAACAAATAACATGAGGCCACCAAAAATACATTTCTTTTTAAATTGTGGTAATAATTACTTTCTAGTTCAGGGGTCTCCAAACTACGGCTCGCGAAGGGTATTGTCCGGCACGCGACAACCCGGCCGATGCTGCGTGGAGTTTTTAAATAGGTAGTCAAATGATTCAAATATTATAACATTCACTAAATAACTAAACAAGAAATAAGTTCAGTAAAATAATATATTATTTTGTACACGTTTAAAACATTTACGTGGTTAATGTGCTTGTTCGCCTGGCTGCCTTGAATGAATCACGCTTAAAATAATACATAAGAAATATCTTTGAATGTTATTTTTTCCTTACTTTTATTTACATTATTTTGAATAAATTAATTTGTTTTCTTTGGATAAGTCTGCTTAATTTTTATTTAAATACCTATTTTATTGACTTGATTATTTTGTAAACTTAAAAAAATAAGTTTACAATATATATTGCAACGTTACGATTATTTCATAAATTCACACAAATACAGAACCATGTACTCAACGCAACTATTAAGTGTAGTACACCGGCCAGGTCGCAGGTTTTTTGTTTCTGGTTGCGTCAAGTATATGTAGTTGCACAATAATTAAATAAATTTTAAAGAGGAGTGAGATGTTGTTGACATGAAATAACGATTTAAAACCATTTAAAAATAATCATCCTAAGATTTATTCATTAATAGAAAAATATTCCAATATTAAAAAAAATTCAAACATTAGATCGATAAAATGTCCACTTTTATAAGTTTCACACATATTAGGCTGTTCATAACATCTAAAAACTAAACAATCATATACTCTTATTCACTAAACAGACATGTTAAATAAGTCATCTAAATTCTTTCATTTTGTGTGTGTCTGACTCTGATTCAATCTTCAAATGCTAATAGCAACTCATTTAAAAAGAAACAAAAATAATTTTAAACTTAAGCATTAAATTACTAGTTGCTATAGACAAAATAAACTAATTACATTTACTTTCAAACTATTATTTAACTCTATTGACACACCCAAATTTTTAACATATAACAAAAGATTTAGTAACTTTCAAATTTTCGTATAAAATTAAATTATTTACTTAAACTATTATTTACATTTAAAATTTTTAAGTCTTACTGTTGATGTAAAATTGTCTTTCTGAAAGTTCTTTTCACAACAAAATTATAAATATATAGTCATCACCTGCATACTGCAGCCGTTACCGTTGTGTGTGTGTGTGTGTGTGGGGGGGTCCTGAATCCTGAGAATTTTATGATGATGATGATGCTGTGTTCTATGTCTTTATGGGTTGTTGTTGTTGTTGCTCCTGAGTTCCTCCATACGTCTTGTGTGTGTTCAGTCGATCGGCAGACCAGCAGCGTGACGTCCTTTGGAAAATAGCTTATCAAAATGACATAGTGTCCTCGTGTAGAGATTCCTTGAGTCTGAGAAGCCCCAAAATTGTCGGTCGTATTTATACTGGACTCAATCTGACATGTCCAGGATTGCTTTTGACATGTTAGAAATTTTAACTTTCATGCAAAGCGTCCTTTTAATTACGAATCACTTTTTTGTTCATTTTAGCGATTTCGTAAACACACTTGTAGCATGCGCGATATCATTGTTTGCGTAATTTTTTCTGTTCACGCACATATAACACACATGTTAATTACTCTTTAATTACACCCGTAATTAACATTAATACTTAGCGTCTTTAATATTGCAAATTTCTGGAATATTTTATATATCACTGTATTCGTTAAAAATTCCTTAATGCAATGGTGTTTTATAATTGGCGTAAGTCTTTGCTTACAAGTTTAACACAAGTAATTAATTTATTATAATCGTGTTAAGACATGATTACAGACAAAACAATAAGTCGTTCGCATCACCCCATATTTTCATATCGTAGCGTACTCACACACACAAACACACACACACTATAACTTAAGCTACCACAGCAGGTGTCCCTCTCGACAGGTTAGATATTGTCAATTCCTGCACACAATTGTATAAAACTGTTTCTTATTCTATTTATACTAATTACAATATAAAACATACCGCCCTGGGCAAATATGCAAATATATGTATTGTTGCAATATATATGTGTATGTGTATGTGTGTGTTGTTGTTGTTTTTGGCCCGCGTGACTTCCAAGATTTTTCAATTCGGCCCTCAAGTGAAAAGTTTGGAGCCCCTGCTCTAGTTGATTAAAATACGTCGATTGAAATTTTAAAATTCAAGATACTTTATTAATAATTGGTTAAACATTTTAAGGGCCTTATCTTCATCATTTCTCTCTACAGCTATGGTAACAACTGTGATGCTATACATTTGTGTTAAACTTTCAAACCAGCCTAAAAAGTTATCTTCTTTTTAATAACCATGTTAATATTATTGTCTGAATTACCGTAGATTATTTTTATACAGCTTAATACTTATTTAACAAGGCATTTTTGGTAATCTTTACTCAAACCTCAGTCGAATGGCCATCGAACTTTGGAAACCTAACCGATTCGTCTCAAGGGAAGAAACTTCTCTTCCACCTACGGTTTACTGGGGAGGTTGATGTTCTCTTCCATTCCTAATAGGTTTCATTAGTTCTGTAAATATTCATTTGTAAGCCCCTCTCTTTTTATTTTCGATAAAAAACTGCCACAAAACACGCTTCGCCATTTTGCATTTTTAGACGCTATTTACACATGAAGCAAAAGGCCACACACATGACGTAATGATCACAACTCATTGTAAGCATATTCTAGCCCGATCTACGCGTATTTAAACAAAATTATAAAAATAAACTAAAACAAATTTGCGTGGGAGAGAGATGAGTCAGTGGCTGGGATCGTAGGGGGTATGTTAAGGTATGTGGCCAAAGCTACTACATAGCCCATCCGAGTTCAGCGTGCTGAAACCGTAGGGGGAATGTAAATACGCGCGTTTCCCGGTTCAACGCCTCTCTCTCTCTCACTCCCTCTCTCTCTTTCAAACTCTTTTTCTTCTTATATGGCGTCACAGTTCGAAATCGAACCTTAGCCTCCGTAATCATCCGCCTCCATTTTTCCCTGTCCTTGGCGATCGATGTCCATCGTTTTATTTTAAGTAAATTATCAGCACCTCTCGCCACTGCGATAATCCAGCGTGTCTTGGGTCTTCCGACAGGTCTTCTACCCTCGATCTGACTAAACAGTACCTTCCTAGGTATTCGGTTGTCTTTCATCCTAATGATGTGTCCTGCCCATTGCAATCTATGCAGTCGGATGATGTTGGCCAAATCATTGTCTTTATACACCTTGAACAGCTCCTCATTGTGACGCATTCTCCACATCCCATTGACTTGGATCGGTCCATATATTCTCCTCAAAATTCTCCTTTCAAAAGTATTGACTATGTTAGCGGCTTGTTTGTTCAGAGTCCAAGTCTCGCCGCCATAATATTATGATTATGATTATCACGGGTCTAATCATAACTTTATATAATGTGACCTTGGACTGATGGTGGACATTCCTTGTCTTGAATATAGATGTCAGCGAAGCATATGTTCTCTTTCAAACTCTAGCATTTATCATTTTCCTGGCATCCATTGCTACACTATCCCTCCACCTCATTGTCGGTTGCCCACTGGCAGTTTTCCTCCTGCTTGGCCCCATACAATTCTTCTGGATCTCTGTCGTCCGGCATTCACAGAACGTACCTTGCCTACTGGAGACGCTTTAGATTTACACGGTCCGAGAGTTTGCGTTCCTTACCGAATCCTCCAGGTTCCTTCTTCGTCCGAATATCTTACGCAACACCTTCCGCTCAAAGATGTCCTTCCGCACCAGCACGGTGCAAGAATTTTCAGTTTGTAAAAACAATAAAACCAGGGGCTGACTGGCCAGGTCGGCTGGTCGACGATCGCCGAGGGCTCCTGGCCCCGAGGAGGTTCAGGGTGCCCCGAGCCATGAAATTTTATTTCGAGAAAAAAAAAACGAGAGAAATATATATATATATATTGCAACAGAACACAGGATGATAAGCTATGTTGTTTATATCAGAGCACATGGATGACGAGCATTTTCTTTTTTTAAATCGGTTTTATGTAATATTTTGTCTTTTAGTCGTAAGTTTTGTATTTAGAAATAGATAAGTATGTAGGGTATACCAAACTCTTCATAAAAAGGTGTTCTATATTGTCATGTATTTTTTGTGAGAATTTGTGCGGGTGTGCGGGTGTGATAATCTGTGATCGCTATAGCTTCAGTGGTAGTAAACCGATTGACGTGAAACTTTGACAAGGAATTATTTAGGTAAATAGCTTCAATTTGTGTATACTCTGAGGTTCATAACTATTTTAGAAATATGTTTTTTTTAAGTGAAGAAAAACTCAATTGTAACTCTTATCAAAGATAGGGTAATACAATTCGTAGATAATTTCCATGCAGGCCTTTGCTAAATTATACAAAGTTTTTCATGAAATTTGTATATCTGTTTGTTCCATCAATCATGTGACTTGGGCTTAGCCTATTAGAATACACTAAATTCAGTGAGATTCATTCGTTGTAGAGTTAGGATGGACACAGTCTGTCTGTAGAAGTTGCAAGGGGACGTTGTGCTCGGTGAAGAGAGTTGTTCTCTTTCGAACGTAGAAATATCATATATAAAATAAACCTTGGTAATTCTTAACGAAGTTTTGCGTTAAGAACCGAGTGGGTAAAATATAATACAGTGCTGTTTTCGTGTAAGTTAAGATATCCGCTTAGGGAATTTAAAGACACTTCAAGATATCGTGGAAGGTGTACATTAAACGCACCACATTAATTAATACCCATATTAATCCTGAGATTAAGAAAATGTAAAGTATAAGTTAATAACAAACTGTACGAGTGAAATTATAATCATTGTGAGTGAGCAATTTATGAAGAAACTAATTAATTTTAGCAGTCAAACATAATACCAACGAGGACGCCAGGACGAAGAGGACACCAGGAAGGAGTGACGCTGAAGAAGAGGACGCCAGGACGGGAGCGACGAGAGGAGAGGAGGACGTTGCAGCAACCAAGTAAAATCGATTTATAGTATCGAACAATACAAACAATTATTTCTATTATCAATACCTGAGAATTTATAATACAATATACATCTTTAAAAACTATATTTGTGTGTATAATAAATAATTTTTCATCTCCTCCATAATAGACTTGTTTGTGATTTTTACACACTCACTATATCCTTATTAGTATAATAAAATTTGATCTGTTGCAATATATATATTGCAACGATACGTTTAGCATAAGTCTCCGTATCAACCCCTGACTGTGGTATGAGAACATACGAACGCACGGATGAGTCGTGTAAAAGATGTAAATAATCAAAATAATGTAATAATTAAGCGTTTGGTATAAGACATAAATAAAAGAAACAAACGTATTAATTAATTTTAAATAAGGAAATAATTGTAAGTGAACATGCATATGGAATTGCAAAGCCTAGTTGGTTTTAAACGCAGCGAAGGGAGACGAAACACGCCCCGACTGGTCGTGGTGACGTCATTGCGACAGGCAACCGCGTGTGTATCAGTTTGTGTGTGTGTGTGTGTTAGTGTAGTGTGTAAATGAAGAACAAGTTGAATTATGTATACGATTGTGGAAAATTTTACACAGTTTTTTAAGTGCTGAACGAAAACCAGAAGTCACACGAATCAGAGACATATGTAGAAAAAAAGCTGGCGCCTGGCGGTACAATTATATACTAAGAGGTATATGATCGTGGGAACCGTTCAGCTACCGTGTGAAATTTTGCCATAACTTCCATAGTTTACACACCTTAATGTTTATAATTTGTATAGGTTAAGTTTATTAATGTAAATAACGATTTGTCAAATAATATTTATAAAAAAGTGTGCACTTCATGGAAAGACGCGTAGGTTGTAATTAGTTAATAAATCGACGCGCTGACTTGTTCAACTGTGTCCGAACAGTTTTCAACAGGAATTGAACGACGGCAGGAGTATAAAACCCCAGCGAGCGACACACGCTTTCTCAGATCATTAACAGACAGTACGTGAAATCCACGCATCTCGCCAACGTAAATTTTACAAAGTTTAAGTAATGTTTTTTTAATCTAATTACGTAACTTGAAGTGCGATGGAACCGGCAGTACGTCGGTGAAAGTAATTAGTGATATACACGATTTATTTAAAAAACAATAATACTGTAAACTACGAGGAGTCGAAACGTCGTCGATAAACTTCAAGAAGTCCACATAGAACTTCGAGACATCCACGAGGGAAAAGACGAGGAGAGGAGAGGAACCAGAGCAATATACTAGAGGATAGGGACAGCCACATGCAGCTACATCCAGCCGTACATCATCACGACCAGAGGTCCACGTCAGAACTCAGCATCCATTAGACGGAGAGAGTAATTCCAAACGACGCAGAGACAGAGAAGGTGATACCGGAAGGGGATCCCAAAACTCGAGAGTCCAGGTGACGGTAACAACACAGTTAAATGGTTGCAGAAATATGCAGGTGAAGTCAGACATTTATTCAGTCTTATAAATGACCCTGAGGTCTATCAAAAGAAGGCTCTAGATTTCATATACAAGTTTACATAAACGTTATTATTTTATTTGCATCATGAATAATTAACAAAAGTTCAGAGAATACTAATTTGTAACAAAGAACATAAAACTTATTAATCTCATAAATAAATGGTAATTAGAGAAACCATATTTTATTATATTTTTATAATGTTATTATATAATTAAAATCAAGTAACTGTAACGTAATATCAAGTATGAAAGTTACTTTAATTGTAGATTTTTAATTAATTGAGACATTAGGAGTATTGTTATTAAAGTAATAGAATGGTCTCTATTAGAATTTTTATAAATGTTTAATTAATTTTTTTTTTAATTAAGTGGTACATAATAAAAAACCACACTTGCTACGTCAATATTAATATTCAATTTCGTACGTGTTAATCACGCATTGTAAGAATATATATGTCTGTGTAAATATTCCAGGTCATAAATGTCTTATGTTTGAGTATAATGTGTCTTAGACTATAAGAGACAAGATTTTGCCACGTTATAATTATACGATATTCGTATAAGTGAATATATTCAATATTAGTTAACCCACACACTAATTAGTAACATGACAATTTGCATTTTTTAATTAATAAACAAAATGAATATAATTTTATTAACAAAGTCGTACTAATTCCACAACCAGTACTAAATCCTCTGTACTCTTTACTTGTAACGATATTCACGTGCTTATCCACCCTCAATTGACTACCAAAGCCTGCGACCTAGCTGGGAAACATCAAGGTAAATACTGCAGAACTTCTGATACCTTCGAGACGTGGGTAAGTGCGCACAAATGAGTAATAGCATATGTGCAAAAGTGAGTGTTTAAGAGTATCGTTGCAATATATATATATATTTACCGATATTAAAAACCTTTCTCGTCTAAACATTGTTGGAAATAAATAATAAATAAATAAATCTTCTTGATTTATTTGGGTCAGATTGGAAGTGATCACTTCTCAGCCTTGTTTATATACAACCTATTTTGTATTTACTAATGGAGGAAAGCGAAGGAGGTTACTGCAGAGGCGCGCCGCGCGGCAACTGACTGACGCGACGAGTAGTAGGATATTGTCGTTTTAATGTCATTGCAACATTCAGGGCTGGGTGGCCCGAAGGCCTGGAGGGGTCTCAGGGCCTTATGCCAAGATTCAAAAGGGGGCCCATGGAATAAACTTGCAGAGGGCCAGGGTTAAAAATTTACACTATTGGTGCTATGGATTGGTGGGACGGAGTGACAATGGACCGGGCTCCAAGCTCAAGGGGGCTCCACCGTCGTAATACACTGTGGAATATTTGTAATTGCGATTTTATGTAGATTTGTAGGGTACAAATGTTCTTTACAGTAGAAACAAAAAATCAACTCTTTAATTTAAGTAAACGGAAAACAACAACGTAGACAAACATGTACAGTGGGCCTATGTTATTACAGGTCTATTATTTACTTTGACGACTGTATTGTAAGTTTCACTGAATAAATAGCGTGATTATTTCCAGTAGTATTTATTGGTAACTTACCCTATATATATATATCATTGACGTAGTTAATTATGTGTTTAAAGATGGTTATGTTAAAGTCTAAAAATAATCAAATAAACTGTCCAGTGTGTTTTATTAAAACGTTTACTTACGTAAATACTGTACAAAAATATTTGTACATACCATGTATCTATAAAGAGTAAATAAATAATTTAAAAAGTATACGCACACAAATACGCGCGTTCGTGTACTACCAGCTACCTGCAGGGGTGCCAGGGATGCCAGTCCGCCCCTGAATAAAACGTATTCAAAGCGGAATTATACAAGGGATCGAAATTGTCCCAATTTGGACCCTGCACCACAGAAAAATCAGTCAACAGTATCACGTGTACTTTGTTGATTACGTACCTTTTTGTTGGGATACAGTTACTGTATAAATGTTTCTACCTTTTTTATGACTTCAGGCGACCCTGGTTGTTTTCTACAATTTATATGTTCAGTTTGTCACAGTCCTTTATTAATTTAATAACGTATTACCCACTGCCACGCCACATTGCTGTATATAACACAGACATTTCTAAACACGGTAAATATTTGTCAGTATATTACAAGGTAACAGGTTTGAAACTGACTGCACTTGCAGAAATACATTTTGATTGGGTGATTTAATACAGTTATAGGTTATTCTTTTTTCCATATAAAACATATACAGTTTATGTGCGAAAATTATGAATTCGAAAATATATAAATTTTGAAATATTTCACAGTTGGCAAATTAAAAAAAAAAAAGATTCTTTAATTATTTTATATTTTATAAGGAGTTTTTATAAGTTCGTTTTCCTGGATTTGCTGGGTTGAGTTGGATCAGTCCGGACGATCTCGCGGGCCTGCTGCTGGTTCCACACCGGCCGTTGTCCTCCTAAGATGGGATGTTGAGGTCAGGGTTTCTTCCCCGTGGGCGTTGTGTCTGTCCAAGTGGCTCCTGATTTAGTCCTCGTTGACAGCCATGGGTCGGTGAAGATTTTATTTTTAATTTTCCCTCCTGCTTGGTCCCTCTTCTTCTTCTTCTTTAGCACTACAGCCCAACGTGAGGTCTGACTTCCAACACCAATCTTCTCCAATGTCTCCTGTCCATTACGATCTCAGTGTAACCCGTCACATCAATTCTTCTTAGATATTCTAGCACATCATCCATCCATCTTATCCTAGGTCTGCCCATCTTTCTGGTTTTATAGACTTGCGCCCTCAGGATTTTCTTTGGCATACGCTGATCATCCATCCGCTCTAGGTGACCTAGCCATTGTATTCGTTGAGCCTTTACGAATCTTACAGTGTCCTCATGCTTCTATAGCTCATCTGTCTCCCGGTTATTTCTTATTTTCCATAAACAATTTTCTTTAACCAGGCCATAAACACGTCTTACAATTTTTTCAAATCTTCTTAATGTTTTTTGTTCCGTAGTATTAGTGCGATGCCATATGCTGCGTATTACACGCACATTTCTAAATACGTTAAATATTTGTCAATACTGTATGTGTTATAATAACGGCTCCTTTTTTACCATCTAATCAGTCTAGGAGTTAACGGCGGAGTAGCCTACCTTATGCGAGACGTTAGTTACAAGGAAGGCAGTGTGGCCAGCACTACGCCACAGCCGCCCGTCATTTATCCCGGGTAATCATTTCCACAGGCTGAGCCGACCTGAGGACTGAAAAAAGGTGGCTTGATTTTTATGGTGCTCTCGGGAATAGAACCCGGGACCTCAGGGTTACTAGCCACGCGCCGTTACAGTTAATATGTTACCATAATTAAAAACAAACCACTAAAAATAACAGTCACTGCACAAGACGCTCCGAATAAAATGACAAAATACTATAACTGTTTATACATTATCAATCCGAGTCTTTCCGCGCTTGGAACGCGTCATAATTTCACGCCTGGAATGATTGTCTTTCTCGTTAGCTTCGATAACTTTCGTCCTTTCACTGAGCGGTGAACGGTCGGCCATGGTCCTTTCTAAGTCATGATCTCACAGCGTTTCTCAAGCTGTGATCTGCGTATGGGTTATATCGTCACGACTGGTGGAAAATGTAAACATTCATCATCATCATCATCATCATCATTGGCTCGACAGCCCGTTGTGGGCCCAGGCCTTTTCAGAAGATTTCGCCATTCTTCTCTACTCATAGCCACATTCTTCCAGTTTCTAATTCCAAGAGTACTGATGTCCAGACTCACCCCGTCCCTCCATCACAGTTTTGGCTTCTAACTTTCCTTTTACTTTCTGGCTTTGCATTAAATATCTTCTTAATAACTCTGTTTTTCACAAGCACGTATAATGTGTCCAGCCCATTCTAATCTTTTCAATTCAATAAAGGTGGCTACATCAGATTCATCATACAAATTATAGAGCTGTAAATTATATCTTTTCCTCTAGGCTCCTCCCTCTTCCACTGGACCCAAACATTTGCCTGAGGATCCTCCTTTCTAATATATTTAGTTACCTCTCATCTGATCTAGGTAGCGTCCATGTCTCTGATGCATAAGTCAGTGCTGGGCGCACTGGGACCTTATACATCAATACCTTGGTCTTCCTTTCTTTTAACTGAGAAGACTTTAGATGTTTTCTGAGGACCTGCACACGCCTATTTGCTGACAAAATACGCACTCGGATTTCCACATTAATATTATTTTTACAGGTAACTTCTGAGCCGAGATGGGTAAAGCTATGTACTATCAATAAATTATAAGATCTTAGACTGTAGAATGGCCTACGAACAGTCTTTTCTTATCACTGGCATAGCCTTTGTTTTTCCCTGATTAATCTCCAGATGCATTTTTGTTGCAGCTTTCTCCAATTTCACAAAGATTTCCATCACAGTTGTTTTTGTTCTTCCTATAATGTCGATAAATTTAAACATTGTTTATACTCTTATAGCTTAGAAACGAATGTCAGATAGGTGCGAATATAGTGATAAAATGTAAGAAAAGTACTATTTTAAAAGTAATTTATTATTTGATAATATATAATAATATAATTTCAAGTGGATATCGAGTTTCGGTCTAATAAAAATGCAGGTTTTATGCGACGTTTCGAGATTTATTTTATCTCATATTCATGCCTACAACATAAAATATAAAGTAATATAATAGTGATGAGTGTTAATTATAATATATATATGTTGTATGCTAATAACAATGGTGTTGTTTTGTATAGAATAACTAATAGTACTTACTTACATATATTGTTGAGTCACAGATACACACATACACAAAACTATACACTACACTACGATACAAAAAGATGACACATATTATTTTTCTATTATATTATATTATTTTCCTCACTTTGTATACTGCATTGTGGCAGTGTGTGAATCTATTTCGTGACTGGAGAAAGAGCGGACGCACAAGGTAAAGGATTGTGAGGTATTAACGGTACCAGTTGAGGAGGGGTTGTTGAGTTGTTAGGTATCTATTATTGTTTGATTTCTGGGAATGTATGAGGTTAGAATAACACTTACTGAGGCTCTGTACCTCGGTTTTCTTGTTAACGGAATTTTGCTTATTTCTTCCAATAGTTATCATTTCAAGGAACTGCCGTTTAAAATGATTGGTTTCTGTATGTAGTATTTTTACTTTGTATAATTGAAAGGTGTGGCCATGTACGCGAGCGTGTTGTGTTAAGGCTGTTGGATCATGTTTGTTAGTTTTTATTTTATCGCAACTGTATTTGTGTTGATTCACTCTTCTTTTATATATTATTCTGAGCAACCATAATATTTTTGACCGCAGTCTTCTTGGCATGGAATTTCATAAACGACATTAGATTTTATTTCTATTTCATCTCTGTCTTTGGTATTTGTGAAGAGTTTGATTATTGTGTTGAATTTCTGTATGCTATTTTCATGTTGTTGTTAGTCCTTGTAAATATTTTAGTGATTTTCTCTGATAGTGTTTTTATGTATGATAAGGAAAAATATTTAGTAGTTGTGATAGACTGGTCCTGGGTATTGTGTACTGTAAGATGTTCTGTTAATTCTGTGGGTGGGCCTATAGTTATGTGTATGTGTATGTGGGTATCTGTGACTCAACAGTAAATATGTAAGTACTATTAGTTATTCTACACAAAACAACTCCATTGTTAAATCCATACAACATAGGCCTATTGCAACGTGACAAATGGTCTTAGTATAGATGAATATAAAGAATAATGTGTATCAGCTATTATAAGTGTCCCAAGGAGTAAATGAATGTTTGAAAATAAATAATATTAATAAAATAATTAGAATTAATAGAAGAAAATTAGAAAATAAGACAATGTAGAACCATGAATATATAATTTTACATATGAGTGAAGTGTTGTGTAATGTGAGTAACGAATAGAATGTTAGGGAAATATATTCATATGCTACAACAAGGTGTGTTCTAGAACATTCAAGACAGAGGTAGGTGAAAACACGTGGCCGAGACTAAATACATGGAAGCAATTGAAACGACGTCTACGCGCATAGCGGCGGTGACGTCACTAGCAACGCAGCGCTTTACATTCAGCTGCATTATAAAACTGAAAGTCTGTGATAACTCTCTGAAGTCTCTCTGAAAGTTCGTCAGCGAAGGTGGTCGCAGTGGGAAGCGATTCCAGACGACGCAAATTCCAGACGTCCTTGGGTCCGTAGGGTCGAGTGAGCGGCGATTGTCAACGGGAAACTAGCACGGAGTCTGAGATAGTCAACTACCGTTCCTGGGCATCGTTTGCTGAGCGTAGCGACTGGAATACGGAGACCTTAAGTAAGGCACTACCTGGAGGCGATTGCTGGAACGTGGACCGAGACGGCGGATCGCTGGAGGCGGATCGAGATCGTCGACCTGGAGGACTGAGCGGACGACCAAACAGGGAAGCGAAAATTAAATCATTCTGAAATTGTAAAACTTTAAAGAACATTAATTTTGAAATAATTTTGTTTAATAAAAGAAGACTGGTGAGCATTTAAATAAATTCATAAATTTGTGTAAAGCAAAAAAGCTTTTGTTTAAAGGACATTTCAAGTAAAAATTTTTAACAACAACAAGTTAATTGTATATAAAACGTTTAAAGAACATTTTAATACTAAGTGTACAAGAAAGAACAATAAATGTATTGATTTTTCACTAATTGTGCATTATTTTCTGCAAGTCTGGTCTGGGATCGAACCTGTTACCTTGCAATATTATAATTAACACTTATCACTATTATATTACATTATATTTTATGTTATAGGCGTGATTATGAGATAAAATAAATCTCGAAACGTCACATAAAACCTGCACTTTTATCAGACCGAAACTCGATATCCACTTGAAACCATAATTAACACGGTCGGTAATAATATTCTTAATAATATAATGTTATAAGTATAGTATAGTGTAGTATTGCACAAATATGTTATAATGTATATAATATAAAATGAAATATATACTAAAAATTCGAAACAACCGGATTTGGGTTACAAATTCCGTTTACTCTGGATTTTCACAATTTTTCAACTTTTTGTTTTATTTTTGTCTGTGGGGTCTCAAAATGTTGACGTTTCCGAAATCTAACGCTGCATCCAGATGTCAATTACTATTGCATTTAATTTGATACCCCACGTGAATTTTTGCAACTTTATCGAACTCTTCACACACCGACTCGGTCTCGATGTGCAAAAACCTTGAAATTTTCAAAAATAAACACTGTATTTAGATTGTGGTTTAATTTTATACTCCACACGGGGTTTTGGGTTTTTTCACATCTTGCCTCCCCCACATTTTTGCCTCCCACCACCCTATTTTTGAAGGAATTAATCTAAAAACAATGCGGTTCTGTAGGGCATAAGTATGGACACGAATCCCAACTTTTACGACAATCGCCCAAGATGTGTTGTGTGGGACGAAGTTGTGTGTGCCCGTCGCCCGCTGTTGCGCAGCGTCCCGAACTCCCACAGCGGGGACCAAAAGACTCTTGTACATTTAGGTGTGACCTGCTACCGGCCGTAGCGTTCAAACGTTACGTGAGACATACCCCAAATACGCAGACATATGGATGGAGAGAGAGAGAGAGAGACGGACAGACAGACAAATGCCAAACGGTCGAGTAAACACAGAGAACTCGGTTCGCTCGTTCAATTATGTACGTAATATGTTATCTATTGTACACACATAATATAATATGTAATATCTTCATAAAAATTCCATTATTCTTGTTTTAACAAAAAACAATATTTTTCACTTTTACAAGCATATATTTGTTTATTTATTTACACTGTTTCAACAGTTTTTTCTGTACTGTCATTTTCAGAAATTAATATTAAGGAATTATATTTAATATTAATTTCTGAAGATTACATTACAGAGCAACTGCCGGAACAGCGTAAATAAATAGAAAAATATATTCTTGTAGGGAAGAGGTGTATTGTTTATTATTAAAATATATGTATTATCTCTTTCTCACTCTTGTATGTGTGTTACTTATAGGCTTACATGTAATCAGCGGCGTGATTACGAGGAGGGACGAACGGGACAGGACCCCCCCCCCCCCAGAGTGTCGAAAAAGTTGACGAATTTGGTTAATCTTTTAATTTTTAGGCTGTTTAATTATTTTTTTTCAGCGGTGCATACCAATATAGTAGTAACTCTGTTAATATAGAAACAGGTCTATTACACAGCACTCACCTACTTACGTGTGAAATAGGAAATGTATAGGAAAATCAATTCAATCAATAAGTATCTTGTAAACAATGTTTTAATAACGCCTATTTTTGTTGTGTTATAACATTATAATAGTTTACTTTAATGGTATTGATTCAGGCCGTTTTCACACGTTTTTAAACCATTTTAAAGATAGTAATTTTGATTAGCTTTAACGGTTTTTTCTTTTGTATGAAGCCGACTCGACCGGACCCCCCCCACCCCCGAAGCCAAATTATAGATACGCCACCGTGTAATGTATGATTTTACATGATTATTACAAGTCGCACAATGTGATATAGTCTAATTATTCCGGCATTTTTATTTTTGTTACATTGTTTTCTTTTACCAAAACTTGGCATTTTAATCCATCATACACCAGCGGAATTAGCATTTTTATTTACGCGCTTGTACAAGTAGGCTTACATATTTACGTATACATAATATTGTGTTTGAGCGAGGGCGCGTGTGTGTGAGTTCACGTTTATCGCAGATACGTACGTGCAACACTCGCAAACAAGAACACGTAGACGTGCCAGGGCAGCAGCGCCCTCATTGTGTGTAAACCAGAGCACAGGATCTGAAACTTACCGTGACTGGAACGGAGGAGGATGAGGTCTGAATGAGGAAACGCTAAAACAGATGAAACGACGCGGTGAACAGTAGGGAGGAGGAGACGAGACGAGACAGCCACAGACGGTAGATAAGGGAAGCCAGTGTAAACGGGACACGCGCGCGCGCGGGCTCGCGTATGTGTGGGGGTAGCGGCACCGACACACAATAGGTGTGTGTGTGTGTGTGTGATAACATTCAACGAGCTGTGATGACAGCGACGACAAAGCGCAAGTCTGCTCTCTCTCCCGCACACGCACGCGCTCGCTCGCTGCCACCAGTCCGGAAGTCTACCATATCTATGTAATCAAATAATGGGACGATCCATTTACTATTATTAGAACAGTGTCAAAGGTTTGCAGTGTCCTGGTACTACTATTATCCCACTGTTTATTATTCTCCGTCCTTTTTTACACTCACACTGGCAGTGTACAACGCTGAATGTGTGTTCCTTGTAGTATTTACACTATAACCGTGTAAACATTATAACCGTGTTAATTATTATTTTACAGCGCACTGTTCGATTATTTTACACATCTTAAATATGTAAACATTTTAAAAAATAATTTTGGTTTTCAGACGTTCTTGACTCCCAATAACACTGTGAAAATTACAACACATAAAAAACACACAAATTGTTTTTTGATATTTATGGTACTTTAAAGTAATAAACAGTACCCTAAATCAGGACCGTATTTACGGGGGGGGGGGACGAGACGGCACGGACCCCCCTCCCCCCAAGAAGGTCAAAAAATTGAAGAATTTAAACTAAATATAAGTGTATATCACTACCGACTGGGAACACAAAGTTTTTTAATTGGTAAAAATGTAAAAGTTTTACCCTTATAGCCTGAACTAGTTTTCCCTTGTTATAAGCTAAAACGAATCAGCCTCTGACGAAGCATATAACAAGCGAAAACTGGTTCAGGCTACAAGGTAAAACTTTTACATTTTCACCAATAAATAACTTTGTGTTCCGAGTCGGTAGTGATATACTTATATTTAGTTAATCAACAGACACGTCATGGATAACAAAAGCCATGAAGAATTTTATTAATCTATTACTTTTTACACTATTTAATTATTTTTTCACCTGTGTACGGTAATAATATAGTAGTAACTCTTTTTTAATTATACAATCAGATTTATTATACAGCATTTGTGTATACGTTTGTAATGCGAAATATAGGAATATCAGTTCAGTCAATAAGTATCTTCTAAACAGTGTTTCAATGACCCAATTTTCATTGTGTATACGTTTGTAATGCGAAATATAGGAATATCAGTTCAGTCAATAAGTATCTTCTAAACAATGTTTCAATGACCCATATTTTCATTGCGGTTTCACAGTTTATTTCAATGTTATTGATTTCAGGATGTTATCACAAGTTTTTCAACCACTTTAAAAAAAGTAATGTTGATTAGTCTTAACAAACTTTTTCTTTTGTATGAAGCTGACTTGACTGGACCCCGGACCCACCCCAGGCCAAATTCTACATATCCACTGCCGTAAACAGGGGCGGATTAGCATCCCTAGGGGCCCTCGGCTGGAAACAGTCAAGGGGCACCCTGAATCTACACCACACAAACGCGCACGCGCGTATTTCTGTCCGTATACTTTTTTAATTAATCATTTACTCTTTATAAATACATGGTATGTACAGTATTTACGTAAGTGAACGTTTTAATACAAAACATACAGGATAGTTTATTTGATTATTTAGACTTTTATAACCAGTAACCAGCTTTAAATAATATAATACTTTAACGTAACCAGCTTTAAAACCATAATTACCTATGTCAGTGATATATATATATATATATATATATATATATATATATATATATAGGATTTTTTTAGTGGATGGTTAGTGAGGATCGGTCAAAAATAACACAAATTTTAACTATTTTGCGTCGACGTTTCGACAATGTTTATTGTCATCTTCAGGGCCTGTGTATGGATATATATAGGGTAAGTTACTAATACATACTACTGGAAATACTCATGCTGTTTATTCAATGAAACTTACAATACAGATTTAGAAGTAATATAAAATCGTAAAAAAAAAAATTAAATCTAAAATGTAATTTATCTCAAAGAACAAATAATATAAAGTACTTGACAGTAACCTCCTTCGCTTTCCTCCATTAGTAAATACTAAATAAGTTGTATATAAACAAGGCTGAGAAGTGATCACTTCCAATCTGACCAAAATAAATCCTGAAGATTTTTTCCAACAATATTTAGAAGAGAAAAGGTTTTTAATACCGGTAAAAATATTTATATTTCTCGATTTTTCTCGAAATAAAATTTTCATGGTTCGGAGGCTCCCTGAGCCTCCTCGGGTCCCGGGGCCCACGGCGATCGCCGACCAGCCGATCTCGCCAGTCCGCGCCTGGCCCCTAAATTAATTAATTTAAAACAGTGAAAGGTCGTTACAGGAGATGACTATAGTTCAGCTGTGACTCGACAGAGCATTCCCGAGGGGTTACCTCAGACAAAACATCAATGCTCTGTCAAATTTGTTTATAGGATCAAAAAATAATTCACTATTATTTTGTTCGTCTAAGTGATTTTGTCTTATTTGATAGTTTCGTAAACTTTTAACCGCCACGTGATGGTTGCGTGAACAGTGGCGTATTTACGAGGGGGTCTAAAACGTTTGCGAATTTTGTTAATCTATTATTTTTTAGGCTATTTTATTATTTTTTCAGCTGTGTACGCTGAATAATATAGTAGTGACTCTTTTAAAATATACAAACAAGTTTATTACACAGCATTTGCGTATACTTTTGAAATATAAAATATAGGAAAATCAATTCAGTCAGTCACTATCTTGTAAACAATCTTTCAATAACGTGTATTTTTAGTGTGTTATTACCGTTTACTGTAATGGGACTGATTTCAGGATATTATCACACGTTTTTCAACCACTTTAAAGATAATTTGTTGATTAGTCGTAACTTGTTTTTTTATTTTGTATGAATAAACTCGACCGGACCCCCCCCCCCCCCCGCCAAGGCTTACAGTAGACTATAGTTCAGGTGGGGATCGATAGGGGGATTCCCGACGCATTACCTCATAAAAAAACTTATCTGCTCCTTCTCCTTCCTGATATCACTAATCTTATATTGATGTTTGTACTTTTGTATTGTACATATGATTCTGACATGCCACAAATGATCAGTTGGACAGCTGATCAGATATACCGCACAGTTTTGGCTTAACCAATAAGTGGTGGTAAACTAAACATCTGTTATCACGGAATGGGCAAAATGTTTGGTATCAACAATAATAAATCATATGTTAATTCAGAAATTATTGTTGTTTTCATTATACAGACCTCTTTGTTACTTTGTTTATTAAATAGAATATTGTCTCACTCATGAAAGACATAGGCAACTCTAATTAGCGCTTGTAATTTGGAGAACATCTTTGTAGCAGTTCTCCAAAGTACTGGAGAGGATGAGTAATGGCTTATGATCTCATTCCTTGGTGAAGAGAAATATCCAGCTGCACCTCCTAGTGGTGGGGGATGGGCAACACCTACAGGTGTCTAACGCGGCTCTGGAGACCAAGTGACAGCCGGTATAAGCTGTCCCTCCTCTACTTGTCATTGTCAACCAGAGGTTAGGGCACCCTTTTGCCCTTGGGGTGAGAAATAGTCCCTTCCATTGGTCAATGACGTAGGATGTGGGAGGGAAGGAGAAACCACCACATTAAAGACATCTCAACAGTCTCGTTAGTCTGGTAAGACAGCCAGTTTATGGGAGAACACCCAGACAGAAAATCGGGCTGGACATTAAGCCTGAAGGTCTTACCCTGCAATATGCTAATAACATATCTAGGGGAATATTCACTACTAAATAGCCTCAAATAAGGACTAGCCGGACGGATAGGCTGAATTGGTGGGAACATCTTTGCTGAATGGATGACTGCAGCATCCCCAAACATCTGTGGAGTTATAAGCCGAGGACACGGAGAGATGTGGGACATCTGAGGATGCGCTGGAGTGACCAGCTGTAGTCTTTGCCTGTTTGAGACCCAGACAAACTATCCTTGGTTTAATCCTTGAAGAAAATGATGATGATGATTTTGTAGCAGGTGGGAATAACCCCCCTACACACATGCACTGATGCATGCGCGTGTGTGTGTTTAACAGCCTGATCAACCATTTTCTCCACCAAATACCTTTCCATCCCAGCCCCCACTGCATCTTTCAGTTGACTTCGTGGGCACCCTCAACTAGTTCTTTCAATCAGTGTCTATTTAAAAACCTTCCGTGACCAGCTATTCAACCATAACCTGCCATACCAAATCACGTTCATTTCTCGTAACAACAACCACTACTACTACTACTCAGGGCCGGCCCCAGCGCTTCTGCTGCCCTGTGCAGTATTTATAAGTGCCGCCCTCTCCCTATTTTAACTTTGAACACATTCACGCACACTAGACCTACTCTAAAGATACAGCTATTGACTTCAAATGACGACTAGGAATGTTTGTATCGTTGTGTTTATCAAATAATTAGAACTATTTCGCGTTTACGGTGCGGCGAATGGCTACAATAAAAATTGTAGAGACAATACAAGGAATCGTGAGACAATAAAAATGTATGCCTATGTGATGACTTAAAATTAAAATACTAACTAAAATTCATTATGATTGAAATATAACAAAAGTAATGTATAATATACCTTAGTTTATTTATTTTATTAATATCATATACTTTAATTTTAGTTTTTTCCCTCAATTTCAAAACTTAACACCCGGAATCTGCCGCCGTTTAAAATTTGCCGCCCTGGGCGGTGGCACGGTTCACCCGTGCCTGGAGCCGGGCCTGCTACTACTACTACTACAATAACAATAATAATAATAATAAAAAATACGAAATTAATTTTCAGGCCTACAGAGCAGGAAAAGTACTTACAGTATTTACTTGAAAGTTCTTAAGACAACAGTTTGGATTCTGGAGGGGGCTGAGTCACAGGACCCAAACTAAACTAGACCCAGACTAGACCCAAAGGAAAAAATATTCAAAAATTCATGTGTAAGAAGAATGGAATTTATATTCGAATAAGGATGTTAGTTCTGTAAGAGTATGTACGGAATTAATATTATTCCCTTTATGTTCTTTCTTGACAGCACATCTAGAACATTGTGACTGTGTTTATAGGTTGTGATATGGTGCTCCATAACCACGCAACAGGGTAACATGGTTAGCACTGTGCATAGATCTCACTTGACTTTCACCAACTGATGAGACCAGCTGATCATGATCCGCCACTGGTAGTTCCCAGTCCCACACCTAACAGTGTACAGTAATCATGGTACACAAACTGCTTGCCAGGTCTAAGATCAAAGCAATTTCTTGATAAAATTCATTAGAATATAAAATTATAATCCATAACAGTTATGGTTATAAAATTATTAAATTTCAAATCTCTACACACGACACAATATGCACAGGCGTATTTACAGAGGGGAGAAACGCAGAGGGCCTCTCCCAGATGGTCAAAAAAGTTGGCGAATTTTGTTAATCACTAAATTTTTAGGCTATTTTATTATTTTTACAGCTGCTTAACCTAATGTAGTTGTTATTCTTTTTGAATATACAAACAGGTTTATTACGCTACCAGTACATAACCGGTACATGTGAAATACTGTATAGGAAAACCAATTCAGTCAATAGCATCTTCTAAACAGTATTTCAATAACACTTATTTTTATTGTGTTAGTACTGTTTATTTTAATGGGATTGATTTCAGGATGATATCACACGTTTTAAACCACTTTGAAGATAGTAATGTTGATTATTGTTAACTTGTTTATTCTTTTGTAAGAAATTGACTCGACCGGACCACCCCCTACCCAAGGCCAAATTCTAGATATGCTACTGAAAATATATTGTCAAAAATTATCAAAAAGGAACATAAATAAACTTGATGTAAGACATAACTCTTATGAATCATTTAAGATGTTATTAACATATACTAGAGCACAGTATTAAATATTGGTTAATATGATAATTGTTAATTTTGTAGTAAATCTAGAGAATAAACAGTATTTCCACATACACGCACGCATACACGCAGCGTGCTTGTGTGTGTGTGTCGTGTACTTATGACTGTTACACTTAACATATGGGTTCTTCAACTTCAAAGAATCTCAAATTTTAAAAGTATATTTAAAAAGTAGGGCTTTCTAATATTGACACCAATAATACCACTTAATTGATTGCGTGTAATTGGGATTGTAAACACCTGTTAATTTCCAGATATATCTGTCAATTTATTCACTTTTTACCAGGTGTTTGAAATTTTCCTGTCACGCGTGTTTTTAAAATGCAAAAAATGAAACGTAAACTTCATACTTCAAGACAATTCTATCAACTGAGTGTGAACCGTATCCCCAAAAATTAAAATAAAGTACAGTAGAACTCCATTTATCCGAACTCCAGTTATCCGAATCGTTGTCAGGAAACTAAAAAAATTGCAATTGTTGCACTAACATAAAAACTTCGTAAGCAAATGAAATACATAGGCTAAGGTTGCGTTAGCTTTGCATCATAGTTTACGTACTGATCAGTACAATGTTTTCTAGCCTACTGCTCCCCTAAAATTATAATTATGTGTGAGTATTATTTTAAATTTTTTGGTAGTAAAAGTGAACATTTTTCAAAACACGTATGACCTTGTTTTTATTAAGATACTGTATCCATGTAATAAAAATAAGCAAAAGTGATTTTTGAACAATTTTCACGTTTTATTTCACAACATACCCTTTTTCTTCTCATGGTCCCAATTATCCGAATTTCTGCGTATCCGAATTACGTCTGGAACTCATTAGTTTAGATAAATGGAGTTCTACTGTAGGCCTATATACAATTAAGTATCCAGCCTTGAGTGAGTGTGGTCTGTAGTTAAAATTTGCTGTACCAATACCAGACTAGCATGCTTAGGGCTTAATGTCTCCAGTCTCCATATTGGCAACTACTGATTAAAGAAAGTTTGGTAGAATTAAAACTAATGTAAATGATTGTATAGTTTTGACCTACCTTTGTTATGAAGAGACTGGAATGGAGAAGTACTGAAGCGTCAATGAGTAGTCGAGTCAAGTGGAATAACTATGTTGAGATCCTATTGTTCCAAATTAGACTTATGTAATTAAAGAAATGACTACGGGTGTGAGGCATGGTCAATCACACAGAAAACAGCCGACATAGTAGACACCTTTGAAAGGAAAATCCTCAAACTCATTATAGGCCCAATACAAGAAAATTGCTCATGGAGACTGAGATACAACAATGAACTGTATCAAATATATAAAGAGATACCAGTCTCAAAATTTATAAGAATGCAAAGATTGCGGTGGGCCGGACATATGAGAATGGAGGATGGCAGGAACCCCTAAAGGGCTCTGCTGGGTACATGGGAGGGAACGAAACCTAGAGGCAGACCGAGGAAGAGGTGGGAAGATGGCGTTGCAGAGGACGCGAGGGACATGGGGATAAGAAACTGGAGGAGAGCTACAATGGATAGAGTAGATTGGAGGCAGAGATTGGTGGAGGCCAGGGCCCGACTTGGGCTGTAGCGCCATAGGAGGAGGAGGAATTAAAGAAATGAGTCAGTTGATGAAAAAATATTTGTTAAGAACATATGAAACATCTACCTTATTAAGAAAAAAAAATTACCCAGATGTTATTTTCAGTGTTGAGCAAACGTTTTCTAGCTTCTTTCTTTCTTCAGAGTTTCTCAAATATTTCACAGAATTTTATCCGTTTTTTTCAGGGGTGGGATGCAAACATAAATAATTAACTATCAATGAGAAAATTTATGTGCTCAATTAATATTTAATAAGCTGTTAAATTAATTAATTAAAATTAATTTAATATTAAGTTGTGTTATAATTTCTGTGACACTGACTATGTGAGCGCTCAGCATACATTAGAATATTCATTTTTGTTTAACAAAGACTAAACTTTTTTTTAATTGCTTAATTTTGCCAATATACATAAAATAACATATACTCTGTATTTTATATTTATACCTTATTAATGCTATTTTAAAAAAACCATAGCCATACTTTGAATCTTTCTTCTAGTAACTTTGTATACGTATCTTATCTGCGGGTAGTATGTAGTATAGTATTCACGCGACTTAATGAAAATTCAGTTAGCTCGTTTAGTCCAGATATATTACCTATAAACAATATTTACTATTTTCTATTTGTTTTCTGTTTCAACCTGTTTTGTCCAGTTTTATCCAGTTTTCTTATACATATGAAAGCATAAAGAGAAGGAAAACAATAAGAATTTTGCACGTATATATAGATACACGATTGTAAAAGTAAAATAAAATGCAGTCGGTTTTAGCTCAGCATCTGTTACTTTCATCATAACATAACATTCATTTTCAAACTCTACAGGAGGGAGGAGCCAGTGCCTGGCTGTGCCACATCTCGTGCTTCCCGAGGGACTGTTACAGGTTCGTTTGACACACTATGATAACACAGTTAAGTATTCTATTTCTTATTTTAGGAAACTCGTTCCGGATAATGATAATGTAAACAGTCAAATTTCCGTTACCAAATTTGTTCTATTTTTTTTTTTTAATAATTTAGTTACCTGTAAAACAAGTTATATTTACATAAAATATACATTATGTATAACATACACTAATTAGTGGAATCATATATATATATATATACACACAAAATTAAAGCCACATGTATTTATTATATTTTTACTTACTTGTTATTCATGTTCATATTGCAAATAAGTCATAATGTCTCAGCTATAACAAGAAATAATTTCCCTAGTAAAAGCTTCAGTAGAGAAGTATTTTCCTCCTACTTGTTGTTCTAAGGACTAATTCTCTTAATTAATAGAAAATGTTTTAAACATTTTGGTGTGTTCAATCTATTGTTTTAGATAAAATTTGTTATATAATGATAGTCAGGTGTTATATTGTTATATAGGTGTCATCACTCAAATGAAAATTAGATTTTAATAAATTTACATAAAATTCATGGCCATTGTTGGTAAATGTTTTTGCTGTTTCTCCACACATGTGATTAATATAGATTTAATCAGTGGCGGATTCAGCAAGCAATTTTGAGGGGGATATGAAAAGCTGGACCATTCTTTAATGGTCTAAAGCAGGAGTTTCCAAACTATAGTAAAATTAAACAGACATGAAGCAGCGCGCAGGTTGTAGTGGGGAGAAGTCGGGGGTAGTGGAACCCACGAGAGAGGAAAATGTCTACTAACGCAGTTGAAAATATTGGTCTACTCTCTGAATTGTGAATTTGACGCACATATGACATGAGTAATCTATTTTGGCACGGATTAACTTTTTATACCTAATGTGCCGAAGTTACGCTTCTTAATTAAAAATGAAAGAAAATCGTAAAATTTACGTTTCTCCCTGTAAAAGTACTAAAATTTAAAAACTGATATCGCTTATAATGACACCTGAAATAAAGCAGTTACACTGCCTTGTCGATTCACAATTATTTTCGTTTTATTATATTTATACCTTTATTTATTTAGTTTTCTATCGTCTATGATTCTTGTCTGTGTTTTCAATTGTTTATTTTTAAATTTTAACGTTTTTTATGTGTTCATTGTTTTTTACATTTCGTTGGCTATATTTTTAATTATATTACTAAATACTTTACCAAACTAAATTTTACAGCCCTACCAACACACACACACACACACACACACACACACACACACACACACACACACACACACACACACACACACACACACACACACACACACATTCACGCGCGCGCGCACTTAGATATATGTAACTTACTTTTTTCTAACTTACCTAACTTTTTACTAACCAATTATTCTTATAATTTTAAAATTCTTTTGTTATTCTTTTAATTGTTTTTAAGGCTTTTACAGTTTAGTACGTTTTATATTTAATTCTCTACTTTTTTACTAAGTTACTAAATAGCCTACTAAAAATTTGGTTGTAGGTAAGTTTTGATTTCGATTAGGACAGTAAACGTGGACATTTTGTAAGATGAAACAAGCGTCAGACACAACAGAAAGAGACAATGTAATAAAGATTTCACACAGATAATGTTTAATACTGCCATTATTTTGTAAACAGTGACTTGGCGTGTTGTGTCTGTTGCAATGTTTCTCGAAAGCCGAGCCTAGACATAAAAAATCGTTGTATATTTTGGAATGTGTACACTTTGTGTTACGATTCACGAAAAAACGTAGTAATATATGATCCACATTGCTCTCGCATCTTAATTTGTTTGAATAAGTAACATTAATAACAGCCTCGTACGTGAAATGATTGTGTGTGTGTGTGTGTGTGTGTGTGTGTGTGTGTGTGTTTAAAAAACAAGCAGATGTAAACTATACGTAAAGAACAGGAGAGACAATATTAATGCAACAATTAGACAAACTATTTAAGTACCATAGAGCACAATTACTTACATGCAATTACAATAATTATTTAGGTCAGTTCTTCACTCTTCTAATATTTCCGTCACTGTTATCACCACTGTTACCTCGTCTTACAGTACTTTCTAAACGATCTGTTACAGTATCCTTTATTTGGTCCGATCTAACTTACTCATTTTCAATTTTCATGACGTCACGCCTTGATCTCTAGTCTGCAGGAGAAATACAATAAAATTCCTTTGACACTGTCTACAGAAAAATGAACGTTTTTTCTTTCAACACGCTTCTTCACGGTTGCCCAAGTCGGTTCCATAGGATTAAAATCCGGCTGATACAGTGGAAGTCGTAAAACAGAATGTCCATGGTTTGCCAAAATAGCATCTATTTTAAAAGTTTTTAAGTTGGTTTGTTTTGTTTAATTAGTGCATACAGCTCAGGCTTTAACATAGATGGACTACAAGGAATGTAATGGTTTTTTAACCAGTTAATCATGTCTGCCTTTTTTGTTAATGATGTTGGAGGTGGATTTATTTGTACATTGTGGTAGGAGGCATTATCTATTACTATTACGCTGTTCTTATTCAAATGAAATGAAACTAAACGCTTCACTTTTGATGAATACGGATGTTTTTTGAAAAGTACTTATACAATAACCACCACAGCGTCTCAGAGAAAACTAAGCTAGTTTCTCTGTTGACGCATGCGCATTACATAACCTGCGCCGTTAGCACGAAAACGGTTGATTCATGTCTAGTGAATTTTACTATACGGCCCGCGGGCCAGATCCAACCCGGCCGATGCTGAGTGCAGCTTTTAAATAGATCGTCAAAATACTTCGAATATTATATTTTACTAAAAAAAAAAATCTGTCCGCGCATGAAATGGCGTTGATGTATGGAGAGAAACTATGAGATGAAGTTAGTACAAAAGAGTGTGACATCCTTTAACGTCGTCGATGTGCAGGTGTATGGATGTATCATAAATCTCACAGTGCAGATGGACGCCAGAGAGAAGTACGATTAGGATTACCAAGAAGGACCCAACAGGGGTGAATGCACTAATTAACAGGGCAGCTGGAAGCTTGAAGAAATTAAGGGTTCTTCTGGCTGAAAGGCAGAGAAAAACACTAGAGAGAAGTACAATTAGGAAATACCAAGAACACCACAGCAGAGGTGACTGCAGTAATCAACAGAGCAGCTGGACGCTTGTAGAAACCAAGGGATTGTTCTGGTATAGAATAACGCAGAGAGAGAATTACGATTTCAATACCGAGAAAGCTACAGCAGAGGTGAGTGAACTAATTAACAGTGCAGCTGGACGTTAGACGACACTAAAGGGTTGTTCTGGCTAAATGGCATATAAAAACGCCAGGAAGATTTACGAGTCTGAGATCGGACATACCGCGGCAGAGGTGGTTGTACCAAGAGAACGAATAAAGGAGGGAACTGACACGACCTATCAGAAAACAAACTCAAAGGTAGGCGGGTTTCCAGGAGTGAATTTTCTTAGAAGAATAGATAGAAGGACCAATTAAAACGGAGCAGACTGAAATGTAGGAAACTAGTGGGGAATTATGTGTATTGAATATATACAATGAACTGAGGCGCGATCGGGGGAGTCTTTACTTAAAATTCGAAGAGTCTTTACGTAAATTTCGTGGAGTCTGTTGTAAAGTTGTTCGGGAGTCTACGATGAAAGTTCAGAGATTTTACTTAAATTTTCCGTAAAGTCAACATAAGTGAATAGTTTGTAAAAATTTAGAAATCTATTCTAACATTTCGTAGAGACAAAATGAACGAACAAGTTGTGTAACGTAGTTAAATATCGAAAGAGTCAGAACTAGAGTTTTATTAGTTGATAACTCGTAAAAACAAAATCGGATCTTATCATGAGTTGCTAGCGATATAAACTATTGAAACGGAATAAGTCGTTTGTGAACTGTAAACTTACGTAACGAGAGTAACCGTTGTAATCTAGTGAACAGTACTTATACTAATGTAATTATCGGAAGAAGCCGGATAGACTTAGTTAAAGTGAAGTGATTACAAAAGTGTTAATCAATCAATCACTACGAGAGTCAATCATACTATGATTCATCCAAATGATCCTATATGTAAAGGAGCCGTGAGGGAATCTACATCTACTCAACGGATCTAAGGAGCTGGAGATGGAAGCACAGGACATCAACACGCCGTAGACAGGAATATTCGTACCAACAGTAAAACTTGTATGTACTAATTACTATTTTACAATACACCTGTCTGTCCTTCTAAAAGAACTTACGTATAAGGTACACATTAAACTTAAAGTCATATGATTAGAATTTAAAAGCGAACTACGAACATTTTTAAAATAAATATATCATTTCGATTAAAATATTTATTCATATCTTAAAATGAATCCATTTGGAATAAATGTATTTTGTAATATGATAAGTAATTAGATGTAAATGTTATTCATGCTTAGATACAAAATTAAATGAACCCTGAGATCGTAGCATATAATTTGTGTATTGGTAGAAATTATGTTTAAAATAATTAATGATAATGATATGTTAAAAGTCATAAAGAACTGATATTAATGACAGTTAATATAAATTTAAGTAAGACTAATAAATGTGTACTGTTTTCATTTATTAAAGATTAACCTTATTGATTAAACAACACGATTATTTGAAATAGTTTTCATGTACACCAACAATTAAATAAAAGAATTAGTATTTATCGCTTCTGAGTAAATAATTAATACTTGAGTATTATACTATTAACTTCACAACTATTGTTAATTGATACCCACAACTTGGGGTAATTAGCATAACATTTGACGCAACAACTTCGGACATAAGAAAATAAGCGTTACAATCTGTGTGAACGCGAGGACACATCAAGACTCGGGAAGGTGTACGTTCACTACACCGAAACTATATTAATTTAAATTACAAACCATTATCGAGCCCTGAGTAAAGAGATAAACGCTATCGGTGTATCGGCGTGCGTGAGTGTGAGCGGAGAGTCCACGTGTCATCAGAGCAGCAGTTTCCAGCAGGCAGCGAGATGTAGCAGATTCAACAGGCCGCGAGAGGTGGCAGTGCAACGGTTCAACGGTTTCGCAAAAGGAATTCAACGACCAAGTAAAATAGACATTTAAGGAAAGAAACTTTCAAATCATTAATAGACATTATTAAATTTAGAATAAATAATTTTTGTCAATCACAGACCATTTTAATTTGTCTAAAATATATACCTTACTCCAGATAAAAGACTCTATTATTGTGTTTTTAATACTATGCCTTATATTTGTTTTGTCGCAAATATATATATATATATATATATATATATATATTACAACGCTACCTTTTATCTAACACTCTTATCTAATATTTTGAATGATAGATAAAACATTAGTTACCCGTGAGATTACTTTACCTGGGCGCCAGAACAAATCCCAGATACTAATGACACGGTTCCAGCTTAGCTCAGAGCATAGAGACACAAATTTCTCAGGATTCGTTCAGTGATTGTGGATTCAAGGGGAATCGTTACAAATAACACTTTAAAATTTGCTTGAGTATGTTTAATTAACGTTTTAATTATTTTTAAACGTCTTGAAAATGTTAATTGTAGGACTTATTGCTACCCTAACTCTTATAATTAACAAGTGTTAGATAAAAGGTAGCGTTGTATGAATTTGGCGCCCCACGTTGGACGCCAAATTCATACAACGCTACTTTTCATGTAACACTCTTATCTAATATTTTGAATGATAGACAAAACGTTACTTACCTGTGAGATTACTTTACCTGGGCGCCAGAACAAATCCCAGATACTAATGACACGGTTCCAGCTTAGCTCAGAGCATAGAGACACAAATTTCTCAGGATTCGTTCAGTGATTGTGGATTCAAGGGGAATCGTTACAAAGAACACTTTAAAATATTCTTGAGTATGTTTAATTAACGTTTTAATTATTTTTAAACTTCTTGAAAATATTAATTGTAGGACTTATTGCTACCCTAACACTTATAATTAACGAGTGTGTGTGAAAAGTAAAGATTAAGACGTTCAAACGACCTATTGCTCTTATCTGGTTTAATTAAGAGATTGATATCTCCCAACCAGTGCTAAAGAACAGGTCTGCAATAATTTGCACGTCCAATACTACACCTCACTTTCCATTCTACACTCCTATACTATGTTATAGCTACTCTTACACATTAAATACAAAGTGTGTGATTCTTAGTGTCTTTTAAAAATTGTTTATTGCTTTTATTATTTGTTTAGTGCTTATTTCATTGATCAATGAATCTATTTCTTACTGTTTGATGCGTCGACCGAAGATAGGAATCCGTAGAGATCCTCCTTTTGATGGTTTAGCACAGAAGAAATGATGTTGATCAATCCTGTAGAAAGATGATCTGGCAATTACAGCTGCTGTAGCACTCTGTTGCTCAGGTCACTTCACGGCTGATTATTAATTAATTAATTAATGTTGTGTTACACAGCGAGTGTTGTTGAACTGTACTAGTTCATCTTCACTGCGGACTACTTCTCGAATTTCTCACTTAAATACAACTTTGCGTGATTGTAAAATTTCTGCACGTAATTTACATACGACTAGCGCATTGAAGATCCAATCGAAGAGTAACGCTACCCCTTGGTTTGAGTTGGCGTCTGTTTTAAATACGGGCTTCTGATTGGTTGTTCAAATAAATCATACGTTTTTCCAGTCAGGTACGAGCAAACACCCCATGACAGGTTTGAAACGGCAGAGAATTTCTAGTCAAAATCGTACTTCCTGTATTTTCAAATTGATTGATTACAGGCATTTGCAAATGTGTTTTCAAAGATCTGACCACAGAATATTGTTGCTTAGGTCTTTATCTGTGTGTGTGTGAAAACACCTAATTCCTATGTAGCATAATTCTCTTGTTATTCCTTTTGGCGTTCGTCTTCCGTATAACTTCTTCAATTGTTAATTATATTAACTGAGATTGCGGCTACTTATAAAGCTTTACTTGCTGAACACAATGCTGTTTTCAGAATTGCCCTATATTTATTAGTTTTGAAGTTATTGCAGGTTGAACTGATAATTTGAATTGAGTAAAGTTTCATGTTCGTACCGGTAGCGGACGTCGCTGTGACGAGGTTAGAGTGAGATGGCTGCGATTGTACGCTCTCTCTCTTGCTTACGCTGCTATACTCGTACAGTCTAACACTTTCATATAACGCTCAGATAGGACGCTAATATGAATCGTTATAATATATATATATATATATATATATATATATATATATGCTTGACTTCTAAGATTTTTCAATTCGGTCCTCAAGTGAAAAAGTTTGGAGACACCTGGTCTAAAGTGTAAATGGTGGGGAAGAGTGAAGATAAAAATACAGTGTTATTATCAACACGATAAGTTTATTAACGCACAAGTATAAAATCATCTCTGTATTTGTCAGTTCATTGTCCTTTTCATAATATTCACTTACAGTTCAAAATTCATACTGCTCATTTAAGTTATGTATCAATCAACAATTAATATGGCGGTAAGGTACAGAATACAATTTACAATAATTTTGAGTACAACCATGAACATACAGAAAGTGACATGAATTTTGTAACATATTTACAATCACAAAACCAAACAGAATTATCACTGTTCCACACCACTATAGAAAAATTATTCCGATTAGCGCTTTCAAGCTTCACAGCTCATCGTTGGATCAGACGATGGTCAGTGAAGCTTGAAAGCGCTAATCGGAATAATTTTTCTATAGTGTTGTGCAACAGTGATAATTTTGTTTGTGATTATAACCACTAACACAACTTTCTTAATTAAATCACAAAACCATTCTACGATCAAAAGATGATGAATATATTTCATCTGAAGTGAACATTGGGGAGGGGGCAATACCCCTGCTCCTGGACTGCGCAAGGATTTAATATATTTATCCCATCACTGATAGTGTTAATAATGATGTATGAGGACAGCTTACAGAAGATCTGACACAACAAGAAAGAGTAAAATCCACATGAATGTCAAACAAAAGCATAATTAGAATTATATACATAGATCTCAGTTAAATGAATGGATTTAGAATTCAAACATTTCTCTTCACTGCTTTTCCACATTTTATACACATATTGTAACGATATTTACCAATCAATAATTAATTTATATTTATAAATTTGTTTTTGTAAAAAAAAATTTTGTTGGTTATAAATTTTTATTTTATTTTATAATTAATTAAAATCAATTAATTAATTATGTTCTGTCGTGTTCCGAAACTTTTGTTATTTGTTTTTATTATTTTAATGCCTTTTCAGGATTTTTAAAATCCTCTCGCCACTTGATAGAATTGTCTCCAATAACAATCGATTTGTATATTTTTCTTATTTGGAGGTTATCTTCCTTCGGGTGGTGAGATTCTGGTAGTAAACTCTATTAAATTTACCTATTAAGTTAATTATATTTTAGGAATGAAAAAATGTTCAATTATGTAATATATAAGAAATTTTATTAACAATTATTTATTATTTCGACTCTTTATCGATATATAAATCGATTCTCAGGGTATCGTTAATTTGTACAGTTATTTATATAAGGATTCTTTTAGCAGTTATTTTAGGTAAAGTCAGAGAAATAAGGGCAAAGTTTATAAAGTATAACATTACAAATATATCACCTTAAAGATTAAAATACAGATATGATAGTTAATATATAATGGTAAGTGAGCAGATTTCAAACCATTCCGTTGTAAAGGCAGTGTTGCGTTGTATTGTGGGTAATCAGTGATGGCTGCTTCTCGTGTATAGTTGAAAGACGGTCTCACTTCGCTGTTTCAGAGTTTAATAAAAGATGCTTTCCCTCTGAATTTTCGTCCTTGTGGCTGCAATTCTTCCTTCTTGTGTTGGTGGAGTGTCTCTGGTTCAGTTTTAGTGTTGTATTTTGAAAAATAGTGTAGTAATAAGTCAATCTCACTTTTGTCTGTTAGGCCGATATTCGCACTTTTGTGTGGTGAAGTGTAATTACTGTTTTAATTGTTTAAATGTTATTTTCACTGGTGTTCCGTTCTATGATATTAATTGAATGTCTGTAGGTATTTATTTCACTTGGTCTCCGTTTAAAAATGTGTTTTTACCGAAACTCTCGTTTTTGCACTTTAGGCTTATAAAACATTCGCCAGTACGATAGCAGAAATTAGGTTAAGGTTTACAAATTACTCGGATCGAGTGTGCTATTCAACGTCTAATAATCAACTAATTTACTTCCTCCGTCTTCGGCTAAAGTCTTAGCCAAACCAATCTTATTCAATCCATTGTTCCAAATTTATTTGCATCCTGTGCATGTGAGAAAGTTACATTATATAACTGATTATATTTTTGTTATTCTTCAAATTTATTAACTAGTAAATACTTAATCTTCTTCTTCAGTTCATTCTGCGTAATTTGATACCAAATAATGCAGTTTTATTAAGTTTTTGATCTAAAATGGTATTTTTTACTTCATTTTGTAATGGTAAGTTTTAAAATCACTTCCTGTCCTTGTCTTCCAAATGAAGCCATATTATAAGTTATATTAATGATTATATTAAATCTCAGATTGTAACAAAAGGTTTATCTTCCCTTAATTTCTTGCAATTAGATTAATCGGTTATGTTTTAAAATATTATACAGTAATATATGACTCCCCTCTGTAAATTTTGAGTTTTTACATTTCCATTTTTAACAATAATTCTGGCTATAATTTTACAAAATCTTCCTTACTTATATTTCCAATTACATGACTTTATTACTGATTTACCTTATATAAATTCCTTCAGTTTAATTGTCTTTCTGTACTTATTTCATCAAATTTGATGATGTTTAGTTTTTAACATTTGGCCTAGACTTCTAACAGTTTTTACATACAAAGTTTTTTTAAATAATACATATTGATTTATACCCTCTCTGACTTTCATTGCTATTGTGATATAAATTAACATTTTCTTATACTATTAATACATAACACCTAATTCAAATTAACATTTGTCTTTCCAAATCAGACATTTTATACTCAATGATTAATAGTAATACATAATAAATATATCATAAATAAAGAATGTTGTTCAACTCTAACATCTCATACTTAATTATTAACAATAATACATATAATAAATATTCATAATTAAAGAATGTTAGTGGTTCTGACATTTTTAAACTTGCTTATTTCTAATACCTTATTCTATATAAACCAAAACATAATTACTATAATCTTATTCTCTATTTCTTACTCTAGGTTCAAATATCAGTTTTTTTTCTGTTTTTATATTTATCGGGTAATGACTCTTTGTCACTTCACTTTTATTATGGCCTGCTCTTGTTTTATTTTAGTCATTCTAATGAATGTTATATAAAAAGAGTGGCAGTTATCTAAAAAACACATGTATTATCGGTCATGATAATACTTTATTTACATTATTCATGAACACAAATTAAAGCACTTTAAAGTTGTAATATTTCACCATCTACTTAGTTTGTGAACTTCAATATTGAAACATAAGGTTTATTTTTTATAACACTAAAACTTGCACTGATTCTCTTTTTATTCCTTGATTTTAATTCTAAATAGTTATATAGTTCTACTAAAATCAAGAAATCTATTTATAGAATATAATGAAGGTTTGTTTTTTGGTATTATATTATTATCTCACATTGGTTCACTTTCAATTCTTACTTTATACTCTTTCTGGCTTACATCTATTTTACATGTGGTTTTTACCTTTGATATTTTGTTATACTTTTATTTATTATTATTATATTTATTTTGGGGTTTGGGTTTTTTTCATAAGAGCACTCCTTCTTCTTGTGGATGCTGTCTTGTTCTGGTTTTCTTCATTGATCCCTTCTGTTCTTCTTGTTTCTTATAAAATTATTTCCTTCATCTTCTTGTGGATGTTTCTTCATTGGTCCCTTCTGTTCTTCTTGTTTCTTATAACATATTTTCTTTTCTTGTTGTGGGTTTAGTCATTTTCTGGGTTTCTTCCTTACCTACTCCTATCCTACCTGGGTATTACCTTTTTTTTTCATATTTAGTTTTTAAATTTATGTTGATGATTCATCACTCGTTGTAACCTTAGTTTTACATGAACTTTTATTTTAATCAATGATTGTATTCCACGGTGGTTCTTAATTAATTCTTTATATTATTTTGCTTTCTCGGATTTAACAATGTTATTATTTTATTTTTATGATCATTTTACCATTCATTTTTATGAGCTTATCTGTCATGCTACAATATGCACATCACCTGATAAAATAATTTTGTCTAGTTATCGGCCTTTCATGTGTTATTCATCCACTCGAGTAATTGAAATTGTACAAACACACAAAAATGTATGGAAACGACATCCTAAATGAACACACTCAATTTAAATCACACATACTATTTGAACAAGAACAACAACACACAACAAGAAACTTTCAGCGCTATCTCCAAAAATAGTATGAACAGCACTCCTAGTGGCAGCCTCTGACAAAGCTCACAGTGAACAAAACTAGTTCAGTAAGGTAAGTTTTTTTTATTTTAAAAATGTTCATCTAAAATACTTGTGTTCCATGTTGGATTAGTGACTATTAGTTCGTAGTAATACTCAGGCATGTCACGGACAACAAAATTTAAAAATAATTTGGCTTAATCTGCTTCTTACCTGTATTATAAATATAGTCAGTCGTAAGATTGATGGCAGGTTATGGGGGCCAATCTTATTCAATAAATATATACTATTTCAGGTCAAAAATAATGATTTAAAAATTGATAATTAAAATACCGGTGTTACTGCAGAAGAGCATTTCATAATAACTGAATCATTTGGGGTAGTGAAAAAGTGGCCAAATATAATGTGAAAACCAAAATTTTAATAGCTTTCCATGACCTGCTTTATGATTTTCTAGACATATCACATCCTTTTAATGGGTACAGTTTGTAATTCGTTCTGATGGTATGTATGTTAAGTTAGCGCCTTTCTGAAATAACATTACTTTTCTTCTTATGCAGCTGGAGTCAGAAACCATTTAGTTGAGATAACCAACCAACTAAAAATTACTTTGTAAATATGGAAAGTATGGGAACTTTCATATATAATGCAATTGAAACATGCACAAAATTAAAATTGACAAAGTCTGAAAGTTGAACTATGTTGCAATATGTATATACTCTTTCCATTCTTAGTTCAATCCTGACGTAAACAAACCCACGTGGAAAATCTGAAATGCTATTGGTCAGGGGCGTTGACACTGTTTACACAGAAATGTATTACGCGCATGTGCAGAATGTCTGTATAGTCAGGTGAGATTTATCTTTCCACTTAAATCGGGGCACGTCGTTTTAAGACTTCCTCTTTATCTCTGTATTCTGGTTCGTATTGAATTACTATGGAGCCAGTTGAAAGGATATGTTACCCGCCACAACACAACATTAGCTGCTTGACATAAAACAATTTATTGACAAGGCGGTAAATGAAACAACTGTGAACAAGTGGATTCATTGTAAGCAGCATATAATCAAGGAAGATGATAAGCTATGGCAACTGGCCCACAGTACCTACGTCGTTGTGGACAATGAACAATCTTATCAATAAAAACGCTGACTCAAGTGATGATACAAGTTTAGACACAGATATGGAAGGCATTGAATTACTCCCTGACAGCAACTGATAGTATTCAGTACACTGGTAATTATCACAGCTTCTATTTTCGCTTTACATAAACTTTAGTTTTTTGTTTGTTGCGATATTTAAACAGTTAATGAAAGAAAAACCATTAACTGGTGTTATAAAATGTTTCACTGTCGGTCTGACACAGTCACACAAATTGTACTTTGGTCAGGACAAATTATTACAATTTATGTGTTTTTATACGGTATCAGCATAGTCGTAACTTGGGAGGGGCAAGGGGGGCACTCGCCACCCCAATGTTCCGAGCATTATAAAATTTTTTTCCAGTTGTTATAAATAAAAACTAACAAATAGTCAAACAGGAGACAGTTTCTATACTTGCGAGCACATTACAAATTTATTATTCTTATTTACTTCGAAGAAACTTGTAAGGAGAATGTTTGACAGATTTAAATGATATGCGTCAAAATAATATTTCTGTTCGAAAAAAACAAACGCCTGAGACCTAATTAACTGGAATACAATGCGTGTCTTTCACACAAACAAAGACTTGTTTTGGAACACATCGTAATGAAGTAATAAGCGCAGCTGTACTTCTGGGAATTTGCTCTCTTTACTTCGTCTCTTTTGTAATAATATAATACATTTTATTATATAGATGGTCTCACTACACACTTGAATTTATGAAGCCTTACCCTGCCCCCCAAAAGTTAGGCCCCAAGTTACGCCCATGGGTATCAGTATTGTATGTACCCTGTCTGTACTCCTTGTGTCAGGTGACACGCCTCTAATTCAAGTAACAAATAACGTTTCAGATGTCCCACGCCTGTTTGTTTACATCAAGATTAAGCTAAGAACGGAATCAGTATAGTATTTTATTTACTGTACTGTGCTTACTGTAGGCTGCTGTAAATTCGAAGAATCAGTTCACTGTAACTGTAACACTCTCTGTACTGAAATTACATAATATTTCCAGTTAAATTTACAACCAAGTGACCACAATCACTATATATATTGCGCTGTGTAATGGTCACATAGAATAAACAGTGAAGATATATGTTATTGGAACGAAACGGATTTATTAATGTTGCTTCAGTTCTTCAGTCAGTCTACTGTACCTTTAATACAGTTTACAAATAATACTTAATTTGTCTCTGCTGACATTTGTAACACAAACTAAAATTTGATTTTTGTATAATGAAATACAGTAGTGTGTCGTCCATGTAACCGCTGTTGCTGGTGGAAACAGTACTGGAAATAAGAGAAAATAGTATTTATTATATCACAGAATAAATACTTTAGTTATTGGATAACTTGAAATCCGAACAGTATTAGTAGGGAAACTTGAAGAAAGCATAGCATTGCTTTTGAACTGCTGGGCACTTACACCATCTTGTGTTGTCGGCTCAGACACCGGGAGTGTTTTACTGCATACGGTCATTGACCTCATAGTAGTTGGCACTGTACAAACTGCAGAGAAGGGGACACATTCGTCCACCCAATGTGTTGCCGCTGTATAAACCGCCAAAACACTCATTGCCAGCTATGTTCGTTTCGGAACCAACGTGCAGCAGTTACCACCTACCTACTTGTGTTTTGTTCGTTTAGTTATGTTTCTCTGTTTGTCTTTATTATTTTTAATTTCATTATTTCTGTTCTGATTTATTCTGAGTAGGTATAATGTGAGTCAGATCCTGTTGAACCGGGACCCTCTTCTACCAGAAAATGATAGAAAACAGGTGTTATCTACCACGCCACTGATGAAATAAATTATTATTTATAAAGTTCGTTTTGTCTTATCTAAACTATAAAGTCTTTGCAGATGTAACTTGTAACAGAGTATTTCATATAAATAAGTTTTTATAAGTGTGCATAAAATAATACAAGTTCACTTCCCTGTAATGCAGATCCTTCAAACGACAGGTTGATCTTATCTGGATGAATTGACATGGGTCAGTTTACTCTGTCCGGCCTCAAGGTCACTTCTGGGAGTGTAAATAGTTCTTGCGGGCACAGTTACATCAAATTTCACACCGTGAACCCGTTACTGCTTAACTGGTGTGTTAGGCTTACACCTTTCCAGTTAGCTTGAAGTGTCTACATTTTCCTGAATGGACTATCTTGCACTTTGCGGATAGCACACAATTATAATAACTATTGCAGTAACCTTGGCCCCCACAAGGGGGACCAGCGTATGCTGTAGCATAGGGGCCCGGGCTAGTGGAAAAAATTCAAACTCAACAACGTTTATAGTTATAGTTAATATTACCTCGTGTATCCGGGTACACTGGTGCTCCTCCTTGCAACTTCAATGTTTTTTAAAAACTACACGTTTCGGGACTCATGGTCCCATCATCAGGTTGATGAAAACAAGAATCACTCACATGGAGTACGTCAACTTAATAAAATACAAATAAAAACTTTCACTCGCACATCATTCCATCATTGTGTTCTAGAATCTAGAGGCTCTGGCTTCAATTCACGTGCACAGCATAAAATCAAGGGGCACTTTTTTTTACCCCTCTTTAGTTCAGCCAGTGGAAATGAGTATCTGGGATAACATCTTGGGAATAATGGGCGGCTGAAGCGTAATGCTGGCCACACAGCCTTCCTTGTATATCGAACAGCTGAGATAAGTCAGCCTACCCTGACTAATTCCTAAATCAGAGTTTCTCAACCTATGGAGTGCATCCCACTCCAGGATAGGTCCTGAGGCGGGCGTTTGGTGTGTTATGAACTCGGGTAAAAATTTATTTACAGTGCATTACACTTTTATTAAGTGCTTTATTTAGTATTAAGAGGAATTAAGTACGTATAATTTGTTTAGGCATAAAAAAGGCTTTAAGGTACTCGATGTTAGCAAAAATATGATTGTAAACTGGATGCCACCTCCACCCGTACAAGTAATTCTGCAAGACCCAATCCTTATGGGTCCCCATGAAGCATAATATCCTTCAAGATAGATCCCGAACTTGAGAAGGTTTAGCACCGCTGGTTTAAATGGTAAAAAGCAGACACATTATAATTATTGTTTTATGTTAGTGGAAGTCTGGGATACAATTTTTTCGTTGAAAATATTTTTCAAGATATTTTTTCAAAGCGTAGCAGGTGATTCAATCGATGGGGAGAAGTGTAAAAGTATCAAATAATATAACACAGAGTGAAAATAACACATGGTGCTTTTCATTATCGTGAATTATAATAAAACTTATTTAGTAGAGAGTCTTGAATCTAAAATAATTTGTTCAACTGTTTTAATTCCTTTAACTCAAATATTATGAAAAATTAATAAATTACCTTAGATCCGTTGTGTGACTTTGTTTTATAATTAGAATTACGCGTTTCGGAACATATGTTCCATCATCAGTTTACTTCACTCAGTTGAGATCGTCAAATGTTAAAATCACCTACTCAATTGTTAAAAACACATGTCAGTACGGGTGCGCGCCCTATGAAGGCTGACCGGATACTGGAGTTGTCTACGTATGTTTTTGCAAGTTCAAGGCTGTATCGTACAGCGGGTTCAATTTAAAGTTCACATGGTCATTCAATATGAAATCCCGACTGTGTGTGTTATTGTATGCTTCGTAAATTTCGAACTCCTCTAAAGCTTTCATGTACTGGCCTTTATTACAAATGTGTAAGGGTTTTTAAATTTGATGTGGAGTCTGTGTAAGTATGATTGCTTAAATTAAATGCTGCGCATAGTTGGATTTTATGTTATTAAGTGAAGTCCGATTTTAACATTGAAAATATTATAAGGACGTTTCGCACATTTGCGGCCGATCGCTGGTGCGTGATCGAAAATGGGAACCGGTGAGTTTCCATAGAAACTATTTCTTTGTTGTCAATAACGTAGTACACATATAAAACTTCGCTTATGATTGCGACTACATTTAACTTATAATCTGTACATTGGTAAATGAAGAATGAATTCATTGATTGGTGAATGAACACAAATATATGTATATATATATATTTTTTTTTGTAGATTTATTGAAGCATTTTCAATGCCCTTCCCTGTGTATTGCATTTGTGCAATGCCTGTAAATTTTTAAATTATATTTTGGTGTGTGTTCGTTAAATCTCTTTAGGAGACCCCTCCCTGTTTGGCCAATTAAAAACAACTGCAATCATCACACGACAATTTATATACACCTGTTTTCTTTTCATTCATGTTTTTCATTATGAAAACTGTCTAGATTATGGAAAACTTTCATGTCTGTTATTGTATTTGAACTGTTAGCATTAGACTGCGGTCTTCATGCTTGGCTGTACAACAGTGTCGCACAATACAAGCAATTTACCTGTTTCAAGTTCATACATCAGATTAGTCCCATCTGTTCGTGAGTCCGCCAAAATCTCAGTTTTCTTTAGCCCAGTACTATCTCGTTAGTTTGGCAACCGTGGCTCACTCTTTTCATTGAGACATTCACTCGTTTCTCTTGTTGTTATGTCTTCCATAAGCATATAATTATGATGCCACACCTTCACTGAATATTATGTCTCTACTCATCCCCATTCCTTGTCTCTTCTAAAGTCATCTCATTTTATTTGACTGGATTAAATTAACGCCTTTCTGTCAGAAAATCCAGCTTTTACTTTTTTCATATTGGTTTTGTGATTCATCATCATCATCTTCTTAACGGTTTTAGGCTTTAGCAGCCTGTTCCTATTCCACAGTCCACCTTTTCTTAGGTCTACCAACGTTTCTTCAGCCTCTAGGGTTGTAACTTTTGCTATTGTCGGCATTCTACTTTCTTCCATTCTATCTATAGGTTTCCGAGGCTACTGTTGGAATTGTGAGTTGTTGATTGAGACCATCTTATAGGGCAGTGTTGTGATTATACGCCTATGTTTCGTTTTGTACAATAACTGAATGACAAGCGTGTTTTTTTCTGTTGTGTCGAGTTACATCATTAGTAATCACCGCGAGTCAGATTCGTTTACAAAGTTACGGGGCGCGTAATTCAGTCGCAGAACTGTGACTCAATATCCGGATAGCTGGAACGCTTTACCCAACACGTATATAACGTGTTTACTCTAAAGGAGAGATGGTGTGGTGGGATCGACGACCTCGGCACGAGACCTTGATGCCAGTACCGGATTTGGCAGAAGGAAAGACGTTCAAACAAACAAACAAACAAGCGGAAACACGAGAACGTCAAACAGGACAAACAACGTCGTTCGTTACCGGCGGCGGAAAACTAGTTTTGTCTGTCCGTGAATATAAAGTATCATACAGCGAAAAACGTTTAACGCGAAATGTGACTGAGGTCCCGATTTCGGTCCTCTGAAATCGGCGTAACGGCGCATCAGCGTAACAGTACGAATAAATCGCTATATTTGTGAAAGTTATTGTTACCTTTTTTTTTATATTTTTATATTCTATTTCTTCTTACCTTCAGCAGTAATGTCACAATTATACTGTGAACGTAATTTACCTCTAATGTTATACAGTGGAAAACATTTAACACAAAATATGACTCAAGTCCCGAACGCTGCTTATATTTTACAATTACAATTTGTACGATTAATACGAAATTTTTTTTCCTACAAAAATCGGTTAACACGAAAAAGGTTTGTTAAAAATAATTTTCTTACTGGCTTTTCAATACCTGCGTAATAAATAAATCCATTACGTGCACGCCCCAAAACAGTGCAAGTCAAAAACTGTGAAAATGATGACAATGACTAAGGGCATGCCCGTCGCCCGCTCGTGTGCTGCGGCCCGAGCTTCAAATAGAGCTCCTGCCGCAGGGACCATAGATGGGGCTGGATTTGTAGGGTGTGGCCTGCTACCGGCCGGCTAATTAATTAATTGAGGGTCAGTGTTCGCCGAGGCCGGTCCTAGATTCTCCTGGCACAGAGTGGTAGCGACCGAGGGCGCTAATGAGGTAGTTGCCCTGGAAGCGGGCGGAGCGGCGATAGAATTTCCGGGACAGTGTCCGTATAGTGGGGTCCAAGGAACGGACACGCAGGGATTCACGGATGATTTTGTTTGATGTCAGGCAGTGGGTCTTGCACGCCCAGAGCAATTCTCGGTCCAGGAGAGACTGTAGCTTTCGCTTATGGGTGTTAGCCAAGTACCCCCATACGGGGATCAAAATGATGACAGGGAAACGAACTTGACACGGAAAATCACAGTGAAAATTTACGAGTTCTTACCGCTACCGACATGCATTCGTAGCTGAGGCGAGTTCGTCGATATTTAGAACCACGTTTTTGTTTTTCTCTTGGTCGTAACTGATCGGGTTCAGTATCTCACCCGGGTCGCAACTGACCGGGTTTTTCGCGTAAAAGTCCAAATTGAGCGCGGTCCACACACCCTGAGTTCTGTACGCTTCTTCAATCTGCTTCCAAACTTGTAGACCAGTGGTTCCCAAAGTGGGGATCGCGGGGGTCCGCGACAATGTTTCACGGGGCCCGCGGGCACTTTTAAGAAAAATTAGAATATACAGTAATTTTCTCCGATTTTGTATAGTCTAAAATCTAAATTTCAGAATCTTAAAACAATTAGTAGCAGATTCCAGTATTTTTTTTTTTTTTTGGTTCAAACTAATTGTAATTGTAAAAGTAATTTCAAACTAATGGATTTAATAATGTCTTTAAATCATGTGTAGCAGATCTGTTTGTCAGGCGAACTGACTAGAGCGCCGCATCAACACAGAACTGATCGCGCTGTTTTAGTCCACGTATAAGCACTATATCTAAGCAAAACGTTCTTCCGTGTAATTGGTTTTACGCCTAAGTAGCTGGATTTAGACACGTGTGGCTGGAAAGATAGAGGCGAGGTTGGCATAGTTAAGAAATAAACTTGATGTCGACAGTGACATAACATTGAAATTATCAGATATTAAACTTAAAATTGTAGAGCTAATTGTTCAAAAGTATCTTCATTGTTCACATTAAACTATGTTTGATATAACTAATATTATAATTTTGCAAGTTAAGAGAATTTTTATTTTAATACATTTTAATTAAAATATAAGAGTTTGTATCATATTTACGGTTTGTTTTATTTCTTAACTCAGACGGGGTCCGTGAAATTTTTAATTTTTTGGGGAGGGGTCCGCGGACTGAAAAGTTTGGCAACCACTGTTGTAGACCAATAATTGATATAGGCTTTTATAGCTTCTGTCGATCCACAACCTTTCCTGGAAACGTACTCTGGTTTACTCAAGTTATATTTTTATTGTTGTTTAATTGTACTGAAAATTATTCTCATGAAGATTATAATTGAATGAAACGCAGTTTAATGAAAATACAGTGGAAAACGTTTAACTCGAAATATTATGACTCATGTCCCGATAGCTGTTTGTATTTTCCAATGGCAGTTTGTATGAGTAACACGAAGGTTTTACCTACAAAATATCGTACACGAAAATGGTTTGTTAAAAATAATTTTGTTGCTGGGTTTCCAATAGCTGCATAACAAATAAATCCATTACGTGCACGCCCCAAAACAGTGCAAGTTAAAAACTGTGAAAACGATGACAGTGCCGACGACCTTGACACGGAAAAAGACAGTGAAAATTTACGAGCTCCTACCGCTACCGATATGATTTCGTTGCTGAGCCGTGTTCGTCGATATTTAGAAGCCAACTTGGAAGGTGAAATGTTTTACTACAATGATAAATTAGGACAATTTCTTGAAAATAAGGTAGTGCAGAATTTTGTGCAAAAGAAAATAACCGACTATTTTAAAAAGAATTATACATTGTCACTATAGGAACTTTAAAAGACATACTACATTACTGCACAAGGGAACTTAAATCGTAAGACTAAGTGAAGAACAGCTACAGTGCGCGTGTACTACGTTTTAAGAAAAAGTCATTGACAAGACCGATTGACACCAGTAGTTAGAAGCATGGGCAATGACAAAGAAAACACAAAAATGCTGGTAAATTTTGAAATAAAATTTTTATGAAAGACATATGGGTCTCTAAAATAAGAACTAGTTGAACGAGACAGGGATGCCGATCCCCCTCCCAACCCTTATGACGCTTCCCCCAATTTTATTTAAAAAATCCCCCCCTTTTCTCACAAGACCTTTTCTCTCTTTTACAGTAAAATTTCTTACCTAATCGAGCAAAAGCCGGGACTTTCTAATTCAAAACTATTACAAAATATTACCTTTTACCGAAACGATATATTGATTATAGGTAGTTATAAACTAAAAAAAAATATAGATTTCTAATAATAAATCACAAATTAATATTTTCAGTAAAACGTGATTTGTTTTACAATACCAGTACTCTATGACTTTATTGAGAAGATACTTAGTTTTGCAACTTAAACGTCTCACTTGCATCTGTTTTTATCGATAAAATGCTATAAAAATTTCAGTCTGTTTTTGGACCTTTTCGTAGTGTAATAAAATGTAGCAAAAAGTAAGATAAATAAAAAAATAAACACAAAGTTCTATTGCACACTGTACTTTATTAATATAGTAAATAAAAAATAAAATGTATTTCAAAATTACATTATCATAATATGAAGAATGTAATATTTTAAGCTTACAATCACAATATTTGTGGTACCTGAAGCTGAAACATAGCTTATAAGTAAGCAAAAAAAGTAATGATAATAATAAGTAGCCTAAGTGTTTTTAGCTGTTCAATTATATTTTGTAAAATTGGGGAAGATTTTTCGTACAATAGTAAAAAAAAAATATCCCCCAAAATTGTTTTAAATGTCGTCAATGGCGACACGATCCCCCCCTGTAGGCACCCCTGGAACGAGAGAAGCGTGTCTCAGTTTTAACTCGACCGTTTGACATTTGTCTGTGTCTGTATGACTACTGTTTGCGGATACGTCTCACAGCTGTTGAATACTGTAACGAATTTTCGTTAAGCTCGGCACAGAGCCTATTGTTTTTTATATTGATCCTCCCAATTGATCCCCCTCCTCAATAGGGGAGTAGGGCGAAAATATGAATGTATACAATCTCAAAAATATATGCCGGGTATCAAATTAAGTAACAACAACTGAATGTAGACTAAAATGGTATGAACGAAAATGAGAACACGAAAAAATAAGAAAGTAAAATGTACAGATAAGATTAATTGTCACCAACAGTTAAGAAGCGTGGTTTAAAGTGAGCAAGCGGGTCGCAAGTTAGGCCGATTATTTATTATCGAGTACCAAGATAAAGCAAATGTTTTATCTTGGATTTCGTTGTCCATGACGTGTCCGTTAATTAACTAAATATAATTATATCACTACCGGTTCGGAACACAAAGTTTTTTATTGGTAAAAACGTAAACGTTTTATCTTATAGTTTGAACAAGTTTTCGCTTATTATAAGATTCATCAGAGCTGCCACTGGGAGCGCTGCCCGTCTTGTTCTTGGCGACGGCGTCGACTTTTGAAGGATCGATGTTTTGTGTGTGGGGTGTGATATGTTCAAATAATGCGTGTGATTTGAACTGTGTCTGGTCTGTTCCGTTTAGGATGTCGTTTTTATGTGTTTTTGTGTGTTTGTATATTTCCAGTTGTTCAAGAGTGTCTAGTTTTCGGCCTTTTGTGTGTACGTGTAGAATATCCATGTTGTTGTCGATGTTTGTGTATGTGTGGTTTGCTTCAAATGCTTTTCTAGAAGAAGGAGTCTAGAAATCGCTAACGAATTAATATACGCAAGGTTGATCTAGAATTAACGAATGTGGCGACAAACTGGCAAGCAGTATCTAGGGACCGAGGAGCTCGGTGGAAGCACTGAGAGAGGCCATGAGCCAGTAGGGCTGTAAAACCTCGGGTGAAGAAGATATTATTAATGTTTGTGCTCAGCCGTTGAATTCTTCGCGTCACTTTTGGGTCCGGGGAAGCAAAACCGGTGTAATATTACTCGTCTTGTGAAGAGCATCATTATATTTTTTGAAGTAGCTCAGCAGAGGAGAGCTACCGACTTCGCTCATAGCAATACTAGTACCAAGTAGGCTATACCAACATTCCATTACCAAGTCTGCGTGAAAAACGTCTATCTGTTTTTCAAATGCTTTATTCCGTTTTATTCGAACACAAAGAGACGTCGTTACTTTACGATAATCAAGTTAGAGAGTTAGAAAGCCGTAATAAATTAAGGTTTTGGTAAAAATAAAAATAAAATTTATGTAAAACAACGTATTGTAGAAATACACAAGTCGGAAATTATGGTACATAAAAACGGAAATTCAGAAGATAAAATACTGCGTATACGTCATTTTAAGTAAAATATATCGCATAATTTTCGATCGCTGCGTATGTCAGTTCTCCCCGTAAGTAAATTATGACTGAAATGGAGTAGCTTTAAAGATACGTCCTACCATGTAATGTCACGTGAATCAGAGTTCATTATGTAGCAGTAAGAAGATGATAATACAGAAGAAGAACCACAACATTATGTAAAGTAAAAATCAAACAAAACCGAACGTCATGTAACTAGCCTATCCAATACGTTGCTGTTCTTTATTTTACCTCTTTGTTTGTTATTTTACTCGTAATTTACCTTTTTTTACTCGGCGTTTGACTGAGAAACAACGGGAAAATATTTTGATTTACATACTGTTATTACCATTCAACCGCTTTTTTATAACCCTTTTTTTAATGACGCACATTTCACGCAACAAACCTCTATCAGTCACGTTAAATTTATACGCTGCCTTCCATTCTTTACCGATTTATCCTTGATTTTATGAAATTTTTATCCGATGTAACAATTTTTATAATAGAAAATCTTTAGAAAACAACTTTAAAAGCTGTTAGAATTTACAGTCCACGGTTCGATTCCTAGTAAACGGCCGAGGTGACTCTTACGTGAAACATAAGCGCAATTGGTACTGCCCAATAATATCCGTACCAGCACTCATTTTCGATATTTCGATTATGCGATTATTGACATCGATATGTAGTGAATATTGCATATAATTTTAGTTAGTAAATAGAATCGTGAAAATTTATATATGTATATTATAAAATATTCATTGTGTGTATGGTCACCAAGTTGCAATGGTTAATTTTAAAATAGATTAGATACCTGATATTCCTTCATGCATCCCACCTGAAGATGGAACCTTGATCCTGAAACGCGTCGTGCATAGCGACCAAAGTTAGTTGCATGAAAGAATATCAGGTACCTAAGCTATTTTAAAATTATAAAATAGTTTGTTGACGATTCCAATCGTGTTTCATTGTCATATTCTTTACGAAAAATGTTTCTACCAATAATATAAATTCGGTGTGTGCCTGTGACACGAACAGTTGGCTTCGTTAGGTTAACATGCAAATTAAAATTACATATGGAAGCTAATATGCCTATAAAATAATACTCGCTTTTTGTGAAATCCACTTAAAAAACCCAACTCGAAGTAAGGCAGTTACTGCCTGTTACTATACACGTCTATCGTTTTCCAACAGTATTAGTTTTTTTCACTAATACTCGGTTTTTGTGTAGATCACTGTGAAAGCAATCAACTCGAAGTAAGGTGGGATGCTATACATGTCTCCCTTTTTTTTGTTTCGAATAAAATTCGCGTCCAGTGATCCTGAACTCCAAAGCAGCAAACACTCTCGATATCTTTGAAAGAAAAGTATTACGAAGAATCCTGGGACCAGTTAATGACGTACACGGCTGGGGAATAAGATATAACTTTGAATTGTATCAAATGTATAAAGAACCACCGCTAACACAATACATAAAACTACAGCGTCTAAGGTGGGCTGGTCATGTAGCCAGGATGGGGGAAGACAGAATACCACGAAAAAAACTATTGAGTACCAGACTCCACGGAAAAAGACCAGTGGGAAGACCGAGGAGAAGATGGGAGGATGCGGTGGATGAGGATGCGAAAGAAATACTGAAAGTGCGTCCCTGGAGGAGGATGGCTACCGACAGAAGAGAATGGGGGGAAAATTGAAGGACGCCAGGGCCCAACAAGGGCAGTAGTGCCAAAGGAGAGAGAGAGAGAGAGAGAGAGAGAGAGAGAGAGACTTTACGAATAACGTGAATATTGACTAAACGAATAACAAATCTTGTTTTCATTTGTTAATTCGTTTTTTGTTTTTTTTTTATCTTACTTTTCAGAAATAAGTATATTTTCCATTTTACATTTTCTGTTGTTGAAAAATACGTTATGTTCTTTAGTTTTAATATTTCTCTCTTTCAAGCATTGTGTAGACACATTGAACGCCATATATTTCCTAACTATGGCTTTTATTTCTTTAAACAGTAAGCCAAAAACGAAAACCCATTATTAGCTGCACCTCACAAATGAAAATAACACGTATTTTTGCTTTACATAAAGAAATAGAACAAAATTTACAATTAGTACACTTCTTCTTCACATCATCGTATACATATATCTATATCCAAAACGTCGAAAACGTAGTGCGAGTATGGATATTGAGACAGTTCCGCACAATTAATTATTATTATTAGTGCTGCGTCGAAAATGTTGTAGTGCGAGTACGGATATTGGGACAGTTCCGCGCAATTAATTGTTATTAGTGCTGAGGCTTCAGTGAGTCGTCGATTTGTACGATCACGGGATTGATGCCCCATCACGAATAGTAGAAACGTCAGCCATTTCAAACTCACGTGGTTTTACCCGGCGTACGCCAATAATTTTGTTTCCCACGCTGTACGCACAGCCTACGCGATAGCTGTTTCTCTCGAACGCCCACTAATTGTTACTAAATATATTGCGGAAGAATTGTCAAGTTGCCCGCAAAAAGCGCAAGCCAGTCTCCACAAAGAATCCACTGCTTACGAGCGAAAAACTATGCTTTTTTTATAAACGCCCCGTGACGATCAAGAAAGCAGTTTTTTTTTTTTTTTTTTTTTTTTTTTTTTTTTTTTTTTTTTTTTTTTGCAGATGTTAATTGCTGTTTGTCACCAATTAAACTCAACAGTGGTCTTTTGTTTCCGGCAAATTATTCTTCAAACGCTGCTGTGTGCGTACTCTTGTCAGAAATTAGCCTTTGTCAGCTGGCATGTGACTTTTAAGCGTTAGATCCTTGCTGCCTTGTCTTGCCTTCTTTGTTCCAACTTGCACAACGCTCGATTCCTCCGTCTTTGTTCGCAGTCATGCATAGAAATGTGTCGTTAGTTCTCTCGATAACTAACATGTTTATTTTTACTTTTCGTTGAGATATTATGATTAGCCATGAGCGTATCTCTCGCCAATTCTTGAGACCGCGTGAGGTGACATTCGAGCCCCGATTAATGGATTTATCTGTAATTGTTACGTTATCTGTGGAGTTCCAACCTCGTTTGTATTAATATCACAGATATCTGTTCACACAACTCCAGCAAAATAAAACTTTTAATGGGACTGCGAATAGCTGAGATGCGTGCTCAAACTTCCTGAGTAAGCGACACTACTCAGTTCTGTCTCGTGGACGTTTCAAGGGCTAAAGCAACCCCTGTGATCACCACCGTCCTTCAAAAGTTAATTACAACATTCAGGAGGGAGGGGACACCGGCAAACATGGTCTTCATTCAGCGTCGAAAATAAGTACAAACACAATTTTATATGTATATTATTAATTGAAATGTGAGAATATTTTCTTTATAAATGTAAGAATATGTCCATGGTTGTCAAACGGCTTATGAGACTTCTTCATTCTTTCTAAACATATTGTTTGTATCCTTTGTCTTGATCCTTTCTAAATACATGTTTTTGTTTCGATAAAAGAATTTATATCCGGCCTGTTTGGCCGCGGTCGATTCCTTTGTTCAGTTATTGTCTAAACGTTTCGGCTGCCCACCGGAGGCCTTCTTCAGTAGAAAAAATTTAAAAGCCTTCGACAAAGGGTCATTGATTTTACCTCGTTAGGTCTCCACCCTTTGTCGAGCACTTTTAACTTTTTTAATTTACGTTGATACCTAAAGGTCGTAATAGATGTCTATACTAGCACCAAACCACGGACCATTAGTTGTGGTACCTGACACCTTGTCCTGCAACTTCTACAAGAATACAAATATTCATACAAAGCACCGCCCCACGACGCGTCCGACGCCCTCGGGCGTTGCTAGACGATACCCCATAGACATACTTCGAATGAGCGCCTCAGAACCCCCCCCCCCACCTTCTCAGCTTCGATGAACCCTGTGTGTCGTTAGCCAGGCAACTCTCTCAGGTGGCGGCTTGCCGACGCTGGGGTTGCAAAATAGCGTTTGCAAAAATTTATATAGGCAGTTCCAATTAACAACAGTTAGTATCTTTTTTGCCGTCATGGTTGGCTGAAACCCTGGACATGGGAATCCGCGAGGTGTGCAAGTGGCTGGCAAACTGTCGTTACGAGCGGCCCGGCTCGGGGCAGTCGAGGCTCTTCTCTACGCTCCCGCGTACGATGCCCCCGAGCGTATGCCGTGGTACAGGGGCCCGGCCCAGTGGAAAAAATTCAAAATCAACAACATTTATAGACTGTGACTTTAAAATGTGACCGATTTAAGTAAATTTGTTTTAGAGAATTGTTTTAGAGATTATTATTATTTTCTTTTATATATAAAGAGCAATCTAAATAAATCTAAAAACCTCAGTCATGTACCCAGTGTTAGACTTTATAATGGACGATACAAAAACAAGATTGACTACAGTTAGTTCAATTCGTGATTTATTTGCACCAGTATTAAACTTTACGGACATGGAAAATGATAAATTAGAATTGAAAGTAAAAGTTCTCGTTAGCAAGTCTAAAAAGGACTTGGCAATGGATCTCTTTGAAGAAATATTACACTTGAAGAACATTTTAAAAACAGTGTTTGAATCTGAAAAGAATCCACTAAGCCTACTCCAATCTATTTATGACAAAAAACTTCAAGCTGTATTTGTGTGAACTTCTGTCTTGCCCGTAGGCTTTTCTCTACTATTCCAGTTACAGCTGAAAGATTTTTCAACAGGTTAGCGAATTCACTGAAAACTTGGCAGAGAAGCACCACCTTCCAAGAAAGGTTTAATAATTTGGTAATTTTAGCTATTGAAAATGAATTGGTTAACTAACAGTATTAATTTTTCAGATGTTACTGAACAGTTTGCTCAAATGAAAGCAAGAAAAAAAACTTGGCACTACTTAAGCCATTTCAGAAACTAGGCCTCTCTCTTTCACTTATGAATGGTTATGATCTTAGACATATTATTGTTTTTTGTTTATTTTAAAACAACTGTAGGCCTATCACTTATGTATTGATAAACATAGATTGTATTTATTTTTTGTTTTATAAAAGTTAATTTTAGTAGATGGTTGGGGTAAAAAATGAGTTAATTATTTGATATGATTAGGAACTTAAAATTTGAAACGTTGTAGACTTTAAGTACTCTAAGTAGTTCGTTAATTCTGTTTTACTTTAAAGCGATAGGTTTAAAATTTTCTATCTAATAAAAATACTTTTAACCTATTCAGCATTTTTATTACTAGCCTGTTTAGACACTATGCTTTTAGGCACACAAGTAATAGGTCATGTTTGTCTAATAAGAAAAAGGCTTTAAAACAAGAGGGGGTTTTGAACGGCGAAGGGGCCCGGAAGGTGGTCTGGAGTCCCCAGGAAAGATATGGGGCCCATGGCTAAGGTGCCACGAAGTCGCGTCTCAGGCGTGGCAATCGGAACTCCCCTCATACACGCCAATCGTGTATTGGTGGCCGAGCGAACAACCGTATGAAACTGGCGTTCATCGGGCCCCCGGTCTGGACAACACACACAACGCCCTGTACATGTTCTGTCTGTCGGTCTACAAATATTCGAGCAAAACACCATTCGCAAAAGCTGAATCCCGGTGGCCCATACCCCGTAGCTTGAAAATGCAACTGCAAGCCGACGGCCTACTTCGTTGTGAGATTTTTGGTGTCCTAACTAGATGAAAACATTGGAAGATATTTATTCCGCTATAGTATTGCGTCTTTACCTTCCAATGTGATAGATCTACAACGTGAATGGCGTAGTATCAGCAACCAGGAAGTTCTAAATACACATAAAGCGAAGCGTAGAAATCGAAGGAGAAACGTGCCTGCGACTGCTCTGCACCGTAATTAATGGCTAATACATCGATAACGCACGCGTCACATCGCTAGTTCTTACTATCGAGTTACACGCCCGCGAGCTGAGACTTTATATTCGTAATCGCGTATCAGCTCTTTCTGTTCTGAATGAATAGCTAGTTTTCACAGCGAATTAATGCGTGTCTGAGTTCTCTTGTTTTGCTTCTTTGTCGTCAGCATTGGCAAGTTTCGTAATAAAATCCTTTCTTCCCGTGATTTTACTGGGCCATGACCTCCATGATCTCGTTTCTGTTTCATTCGAAACCGATTACCACCCGTCGCGGTCACGCACATTAAATATTGACCGTCCTTACATGCGTTATCTCCCCGACAAGTCCTAGGTATCCACCGTCTCGCCTTCTACTAAAAATGAATCTGCTATTTGCCCATTCTTTTTACGTGTCCTGCCCATTTGAGTCATACTTTGATATAGTCTACTACGTTCCTTCTTTGTGCAGTTGCTTTAGCTCATAGTTACGTCTGGTGTGTCATCCATCTTCTCCTTTTTGGATCAACATATCTTTCTTAAGACTTTTCCCTCAAAATTGACCAGAATTGTTTCTATGTGTGTGTATCTGTGTTTTTAGAAGGGTCTACATTCTATAGATGAAGTTGGTCTTATCAGTTATTTTTGTACTTTTATTTTTGTGAATTCACCTATAAATTTCAACATAGGTGTTTTGTTTAAGAAGGTAAAAAGAAAAACGAACAAATGTGAGCTAAAACCATTACTGACGAGAATTAAAGTAAAATTCGTCTCTCAAAAGAAGATTACGACACAGAAGGTCAGAACTTTTAAGATCGACACAGAGAATTTACTGAACAACAGAGAAGCCTCTCAGAAAATATCGAACAACGTAGGAGCTCCTCTTGAATAAAAACCTCAGCACCAAAATAACAGAAGCAGCCGCCAATGATAGCTCCACTAAAACAAGCAAAAACTTCTTCTTCTTCTTCTTCTTCTTCTTCTTCTTCTTCTTCTTCTTCTTCTTCTTCTTCTTCTTCTTCTTCTTCTTCTTCTTCTTCTTCTTCTTCTTCTTCTTCTTCTTCTTCTTCTTCTTCTTCTTCTTCTTCTTCTTCTTCTTCTTCTTCTTCTTCTTCTTCTTCTTCTTCTTCTTCTTCTTCTTCTTCTTCAATCAGGGACTAAGAACACCTGTTCCGGTCCCAAAGGAATATACACATATTTGTTACTTTCGAGTAGCATAAATGTCTTCGAAGGACGTTACCAGCGTCCTGTAAACTAAGACCAGCGGTAGGAGTGGTACCTTGAAGCGTCTGGTCTTGCTCTGGGCTTCATTTGGAGACCCACCTTCTAGGTTCTTCCACCTCTGGTGTCATTGGGAAACCTTCCTCTTCCTCTTCTAGGACTGTTGACTATTTGACACCCTTAACTCTGACCGAACCCTTACCGGGTTAGTACGAAAGGAAAACAAGAATTACATAGTAAAGCTGAAGTATGAAAACAATGAAAGACTCCCTAGCCCTGGAAAACCTAACAGCGTCGGGATCGAAAAGAAGACGAGAAACGAGAAGTTGATCAAGAGAGACGAGAAAGGAATGATTATAGAAAGAGATTCCACACAAGACAGGTTGAAGCAAGGTGAGAATCCAGCTAGCGTACATCGGGTGTGCTAAACCCATATCCACCAGGTGTGGATCCATGTTGAAACCAAAAACGTAGATGGTGGAATCAAGCAAGACTGTGATCATGGATTATTGAAGGAAAGACTACAATCCTGGAAAAAATGTTACTCTACAAAGAAAAAGGAATACTATCGGAATTTTATAAAACAAAGAAACTTAACCACAAAAATCATCCAATAAAACAAAATTTGAAAAATCTCGTCTGAACTAAATCCAGGAAGAATTCCTAAAAAAATAAGACTCGAAATTTCTATAAGACTTTCAAAATTAAATTAATAGTATATCAACCCCTCATGCTTTGTTTTAAAAAGGAAAATGAGGACCTTGCCTTAAGTATCAAAGAGAATTACAAAATTATAGCAGACTACTTCATAAAGTTTTAAATTGTGAAAGACCAATACTAAATTTCAGTAAACATTAACCGAAAATATCTTTCCAAATTCAAAACCCCCGGGCAAAATCTAAATCGTAATCGATGAACTCAAAACAATAAAGGTCCTGGACTTTCTGAACACATGACATCTGCAGGAAAACAAGTTAATTTTTTAGAGGACATAGCCAGTAGAACAGGATTAAGAATTTCTGCAGAAAAAAAAACAAATTTCTCACGAACATTAAAAATGCGCTAAAATTCTTACTAACAGATATTGGTCGAATAGAGAGGGTTAGAAAATGTAAGTATTTAGGGGAAATTCAAGAGAATGGTTTAGAAAAATCTGCTATAGCAGGAAGGATTCATAAAATGGTAAGAGCATATGGTATAACTAAAGTTATTTACAATAAAAAGTGTATATCTAAAAATGCGAAAATAAGGCATTACAGTACAGTAGTGAGGCCAGAATGCCTTTATGCAAGTGAATGTCTAGCATTGAATCATAATTTAGACAAACTAGAAGTATTGGAAAGACGAATTATTAGGAAAATATTAGGCCCACGAAAAACTTCAGGAGGTTGAAAATTAAGAAGTAATGATGAAATATATCAAAGTATAGAAAATATAACAGAAATAATAAAAAAAAGAAGACTATAATTTGTTTGGACATTTATATAGAATGGACGACAATAGGTTAACAAAACAGATCTTCAAATATCTGTGGGAAATGAAGTCAATATCAAGTCGGATTAAAGAAGTCCAAAAGGATTTAACGAAAAATAATATAAACACAGAAAAAGCAATTGAAAGAGAAGTTTTTCAGGCGAAAGTGTTAAAAATGGAGGGAGTCTAGGGTAGAAGAGAGAAAAACGCAGGTTCAAAGTGGACTGAAGACAGGAAGAAGAGACACAGTGAGAAGATGAAAGAATATTGGAGAAAAGAAAAGAACAAAGAATAAAGAATTGAAATTGAAAAAATCCAAAAATCCTTCGGGAAATCGAAAAAATCAAGAAAAGAGTAACTGCGCTCCCATTCGTCCGCTGCACTAAAAAGGAGACAAGATAGAAGGTAACACCTGTAGAGGAATCTCTTTGCCGGCTGCGACGTATACAATCCTGTTCAGGGCACTTTTGGATTGGAAGAACAGGTTGGTCATCAATTAGGGAAACTAAGAAAATTTCAGAAAGGGAATATCTTGTGCAGAACAAATTCTAAATCTCAAATTAATCATCAGAGACTACACCGTCTTAGAAGTAAAAGCTTGATAATAACTGTTGTAGACTTCGCGAAGGCCTATGACTCTGTTGACAGAAAGACACTCTTCAACATGCTCAAGGATTCATTACATTATAGTCTCCAAGTCACGTGTATAAGTATTTAATATTTATAAACACTTGGTTAGTCACCTTCTTGTGACTTGTTTAAAAAATTTATGCGTTTCAAGGATAAATCCTCATCTCAGGTTATATAAAAACACCAATCCTTCTGAGAAGTCGTCAAAAAATCAAAAATTTTTACCAAACGTCACAGTATGTAAGTCATTAAGAACACGTCACATATGCCATATGAGTCGATCGCGTGTAGTGGTGCGCACTAGGTGGCAACGTGGCGTGAAGTGCTACAATAATGCGTTTTTAGACGACATACATAGCGTGATGTTTGGTAAAAATTTTTGATTTTTTGACGACTTCTCCAGAAGGATTAGTGTTCTTATAACCTGATGATGACGATTTATCCTTGAAACGCGTAGTTATTGAAAGTTTTACAGAAGTCACAAGACGGTGAGTAACCAAGTGTTTACAAATATTACAATTAAATACATTCTCAAGGAATTTGGGACAAGCAAAAGACATTTACAATCATGGAGTAAGCCTTAAGAAACATAAAATCTAACTTCAAATTTTTCGGGGATATCTCAGAACTCTTAGAAATCAAAAGTGGAGTTAGGTAAGGATATTTCCTATATCCATTACTTTTTAACGCTGTCTTGGAAAAGGTAATGGAAGCTTTCAAGAAAAAGTGATTCAACAAATTAGGCTGAAATGTGCAACCTCAAACTGAACTGTCTAGCGTTTGCAAATGATTTAGCAATCCTTTCCGACAATACAGATATAGCAACAGTAAAAAATCAGTGTTTTGAAGAGTCCCGCAGAAAGAAACGACAGAACTACGAGGATTGTTCAATAGAAACACGTTTGATCTGCGCAGCCGTGACTTCGTCGCCGTGGCAACGGAATTCATTTGTTTGTGTTGTCTGTTTAAGTACTAGTGACGCGTCTGTCAAAAATATTTGCAGTTTGCTCTTTTCTAAGCCTTGTGACTGGGTTGAAAAATCGCATCTATGATATAAAATCCGTCCAAAGATAATCTGCGTGCCGTGGTTGAATGGTACAATAAATTTCGACAAGGAAGAGAAGCCACTAAAGATTTGGCCCGTCCCGGACCTGCACGTGTTGCAGCATCAGATGAAAATGTGAGACAGCTGGAAACTGCTTTACGCGATAATAGGCAGGCGCATCAAACTTAGATAACTTTTTCGACTGTTGAGCATCAGCGGTGGGAACTGTTCATTCCATCATTCATAGTTTTGGCTATCACAAAGTTGGTGCTCAGTGTATTCCACGACTGCTTACTGATGAGAAGAAAAATTTGCGTTCGGCCTTATCATTACAGCATTTGATGCGCTATCAACAACAAGGTAATGCCTTTCTACACCAAATTGTTGCCGGTGATGAGTCTAGGTGTTATCACTACGAGCCAGAATCCAAACGTCAGAGTATGCAGTGGAACCATGCACAATCTCCGAAGGCGAAAAAATGTCGGTCCCAACATTCGGCAGGAAAAGTAATGGTGACCGTATTTTTTTATTATCAGGGTGTGCTGCTCTTAGATTTTAAAGAACCTGGTGTCAACATCAACACTGAGCGATATGCAGACAGCTTAAAACGCTTACAGGTCAGCATCAAGAATAAACGTCCCGGGAAGCTCACAAATGGTGTCATTATTCTGCATGATAATGCTCGACCCCATATAGCCCAGACGATTCAAGATCTGCTTAGTCGTATGAAGTGGGAAGTCTTACAACATCCACCTTACAGTCCCGACTTGTCCCCGTGCGATTATCATGTTTGTTGGACCATTAAAGAAATCACTAAAAGGACGGCGGTTCAAATCGGACTCAGGTAGAGTTTGCTGTTAGCGAATGGTTCCGCAAACAGCCGCAAGAATTATACCAGCAGGGAATCTACAGATTAGTGCAACAGTGAGACTCATGCCTTAATGTTAATAGAGACTTCTTTTAAAATCGTTGAATAAGAAATGCTTTACAGCCTCTAAACGTGTTTCTATTGAACAATCCTCGTAAATAAAACTTTTCTTACAAGAATATATTTTTGTATTTTTTTAATATTACATATTTTCGATAGTATAAACTATCGTCATCAGAAATTACAAATGAATAAATTTTAAAAATCACAGCAAGTAGAATGAAATTATAATAAAGAATCAATAGATTTTTTGGACCACAGTGTTCCTTACCTACGCACAGTTCATCATTAGGGTAAAATCATTTCATCATTCGGAGAACCAGAGCAGGTTGCCAGTTTGAGTATACGATTTGAACATTAAAGATGTTGTGGGCAGCATTACGCTTTAGCCGTCTATTTGTAGTAACCGAAGTAATCAGTCCCACGTGTCGAGTCGATTTACAGTCTGAAAAACGTACTGTACTTCGATTTAACGGTGTTGGCCGAGAATCGTACACGGTACCTATAGATTAATAACCAAGCAACGAGCACGCTGCTTGGTACTACGCCCTATGTTTTTTAATAGTGCAATAATAATTCTGTACTGGTGTGTCGGTAGTTCACATTAAGCAGTATGCGTATTACTTACAATACAGATGTTTGGAATGTAATAGTAGTAAGGATTTTGTGTTGTTGCGTGAATCCCGTAGCCAGGGAGTAGTACTCTCTGTTTTATGGCTAACGCAGAAGTAAAACCTTGTAATAACAGTAAACTTTAGTTTTATAACTAGAAACAGCGTGTGTCTAAGATAGTGAGAAATTTCAATCCGTAACGGATATTTTTACTGTCTAACGTAACTGACGTGGCGAACATGTAAATGTACTAAAAAAAAGAAACAATTAGAAATGTAATGTCAACAAACGTATTGAATCCTAAATACAAAAACAGATTTTTTGTAAAAAAAAAAAAAAAATTAATGCCTTCCACCTATATGTAGGTGCTGACTTTGCATGTTATATCCTCAAAGAAAAACAATAATGAACAAATAAAAAGTAAATATAATTATTTCACAACCGACTCGGAACACAAACGTTTTTATGGGTAAAAACGTAAAAGTTTTACCTTATCACCTGAACCGGTTTTTGCTTTTAAAAAGCTTCTTCAGAGGTTGCCGCTGGGAGCACTGTTCGTCTTGTTGTTGGCGACGGAATCGATTTTCGAAAGATCGATGTTGTGTGTGTGGGGTGTGATATGTTCGAATAATGCGTGTGATTTGAATTGTGTCTGTTCGTTTAGGATGTCGTTTTTATTTGTTTTCGTGTGTTTGTATATTTCCAATTGTTCTAGAGTTTCTAGTTTTCGGCCTTTTGTGTGTACGTGTAGAATGTTCATGTTATTGTCGATGTTTTTGTACGTGTGGTTTGCTTCAATGAGGTGGTTTGCAAAGATGAATTCCGTAGTGGAGTGCCTTTGTGTGTTCAATGTATCTTTGTTTGAAGCTACGTCCTGTCTGGCCTATGTAGAATTTGTTGCAATCTGAGCAATTTAGTTTGTAAACACCAGGTAGATCGAATTTGTAAAGCAATTACGGCAGAGAATTTTTTTTTGCGTAAACGGCACTGTAGCGGGCATCAACTGTCAAGAGTGATGCATGGTATAGCCAAACGGCCGCCGTTAGACAATGATTTAAGAAGGACAACGCCTTGGCACATAACAGATGTTGGACATGGATGAACGACATAAGCGCAAGTGGCGACAATAACAAAGAAACAAAAGACGGTGTCAGTTCATCACAACTACCGACAAGGAGTGTACTAAGGGGACGCCAACATTTTCGACGTATACGTGTGAGTTAGCGGCTGCACATGGACATAACATTTTCCACAAAAGCAGTCTAAGAGCGGATGCAGTTAGGTACAAAGGAACTTATATAGCTGCACAGCGGGAAACTTGCTTACTGGCACGACATACGGAGCATCTTGTAAGGCTGCAGAACAGATGTTAGTTCCTGGAAGATGACCACCATCAGCGTGTGAACGTAACAAGGGAAGTCGAGGACAATACGGCGATTCGACACACCCGGGTTATGGTACACACATGTGCGGAAAGGAAATCGCTTAGAAAGGACACTTGGGAACGTAAGAACAATCACATAACAGACAACCGTGTAATTAGGTCCGTCGTCATACGGGGAGATGGTGTGGACAGCAAGACTTTTAGAGAGGGGTCTTGGCTGACCTATCAGGAGCAAGGAATTCGGCAAAGGCGGGTGTAAAGAAGACGTCAACATGGAGACAAGGGTGAAGAGCGAATGGGAAGTAGACTAGAGACCCCAGCCGGAGTATCCAGGAGGAGCCTTCGCAGAATCTGATGCGAGAAACCAATCATGACAGTGATTGTGGTAAGGGTATGACATCCGTGGAGGGAGTCGTGTTGCTGAAGTAATAAAATAAGGTGTTCGCAGAGAAGAAGAGTTCAGTCGATTTCCAATTTTCAAACAATTTAAGTCAGCCTATAAAAATCAGTCAGTCAGTCTATTTTAATCTCAGTTCGGTCGATTTGGAGAGTTCAGTCTCAGTTCGGTCGTATTCTAAATTTTGTCAGTCAATTCTATTTCGGTATAAACCAGCCAAAGTCTTTCAGATGGACGGTAGTAAAGTGTATTGATACTAGCAAAGAGATCGTTCGGGAGTGTATCAGAGACTATGTAAAACTGTAGAACTAACCCGTGACCAAATACTATGACAACGTCGAGTTAAGTACGATCAGACTTTGTGATCATAAAAATCTCGTTTTTATGAATCTAATGCGAGTGATAAAGTATTGACAATATCACATTACCGTGACATAAGTGACATGAAACAATATAGTAAGATTGTGCCACGTTCTTAACTCACTAAAATGCAATTAAAACCAATTATATTTGCATTGTGAATACAGTATAAATGGTACAATCGCTCTAATTAAACGCAGCATAAACTATTGCACGCGTACATCAAAAGTGACAAAGAACCTACACGCAAAGTGTTTTAGACGATGAAGTCATATTCGAGTTAACGCAATTAGTCATTATCGTTCATGCGAGTATCCGGATAAAATGTGGGACAAATAGTGTCGTGACGAAGTGTCAAGTGTAATTTAATTGGCGTATCTTCAGCCTGGATTTCTTCGTAGGATGAGAGGTACGACGCAGTTAATCACCGCAATTTGGATACAAACAACAAGTAAATTATTATCATTCATGTAACATTAGATTAGGTCGCCACTGTCCTGCCACTCAAAAAGAACTCGCCACTGAGTAGAATATACATTTATTTAATCGTAGAATATACATTTATTTAATTGTTGAATATACATATATTTAATTGCTCAAAAGTAACGCAAATTGAGAAATATGAATCCATAGAGTAGGATATATTGAAATTTATATGGTCATTAATTAATTAGTCTTTATTGATTTTGTAGATGTTCATAACGTAGAGATAATATAACAGCATTGTGTATTTGATATGTTGTCTAGAAACGCTAACTTTATTCAGTATTTAAATGATATTGAAAACATATAATAAATTTGTATCGTTTATAAAAATTAAATTTGTATTGTTTACGAAAATTAATAGTGTCTGAGTCAGATGATTGTTATTCACCCAAAACACCTGTTTACATATGGTGCTCCAGCACGCGGGGCGTATTATGGCTCAGTGATATCAGAGTGTATCATCAGATATGGCATGCCCGTCCTGGAGCAGTAAACAAGATCTGTAATAAAAACTTACATTTATGGAAACTCCTTTGAATAATTTTAACTAATTTATGCAAGTAGAGACAAACATAAAATATATTACAGTTGCATATGGTGTCCCAACACGTGACACGAGGAAGCAAATTCTAGTAGATAATTGTAACCAAGAGAAAATTTTTATACAATTAAAAATTCAATTAGATTATGTAATTAATAAATTTGCATAATACATGTATATTTGTACATGCCGCCCAAACGCGGGACAATAAGTAAAATTTATTTAATTAATTAATTTATGCAATTATTAAATCTGCATAAGTAGACATTCGTAAATTTGTTTTGTGCTTTGTGTGTGTGTTTTGATAGTGTGTATTCTGTTTTGTTAGTAGTTTTGTAAGCGATTCTGTATCCTGCTTTTTTGAATTTGTGGGCTATTTTTTCAGTTTGTTTGTTGATGTATGTTAGTGTTATGAATTTGTTGTTTTCTGTCTTTGTCTGTTGTTTGTTTTGTGTTTTGTGTAGGAGTTTATTGACTATTGTTCTGTCATATCCGTTGGATTCTGCTAGATATTTTATATATTTATCGTGTTTAGTTCGTCTTTGTAGTCTTTCTTATATAGGGGGATGTTGTTAAGTCTATGTATCATGGTTCTGAGGCAGATAGTTTGTGTTGTATTGGGTGATCGGAGGAGTTGTGTATTAGTGTGTCAGTTGTAGTCGGTTTTCTGTATATACTAAATTTGTGCCTGTGTTCAAGTTTTGTGATGGAGAGGTCTAATTTATTTTGTTTTACATAATTACGTTTCAATCAAAAATAGCATTTCTTCGCCGTAACGGAAACTAATTTTCTCTCAACTGCGTAACAATTGCGTAATTACAATACATAAATTAAAACTCACCAAAATGTCCTGGTAGCAGTCAAACACGACCTACCTTCACAATATTGAAAATATTGCGAATAGTTGTGGTAAACTGTAAACTGCTTCCATGAGTTCACCAACTTTTCTACGGTCCTATGAATTGTACATTAATGTTTCGTAATTATTTATTTACATATTTTGAATGAAGTCGTGTTTCTACTATTATTATTAGCGGGCATCCTACAGTCTATGCCGCATCCCGCATTTCGATCGTCATTTCTCCCTATCCTTCCAGTCATCATCTTCAATAGCTCGATCTCTAGTGCGTTTCCTAATTCTTGTTCTCCATTGTGTTGTCAGTCTTCCTTTTCTTCTCCTGTTTTGTGGTGTGTAAGTCAATGCTTTCTTTGGCCATGCCTTCTTCTCCATCCTCATTACGTGACTATACCATAGCAACTGTCTGGATTCTATTATTTCTGCTGTTGTAAATATGCGCCCTGTTTTCCTTCTTATCTCTTCGTTTTTTAACATGTTGCATGACAGAAATATTACACGCTCTTCTTAAGAAGTCCATTTCCACAGTTTCTATCATCTTTTTCTCTTTATCTGAAAGTTGCCAGCATTCGCAGCCATAAGTTAAAATGGGCTCCACAATAGTTGTGTAGTTTGTCAGTTTAGTTTCAAGTTTCATTTTGTTCGACCAAAGTAAAGAGTTTAGCAACCGGATAGCCTTTTCCCTTGTTGTATGCTATTTTTTATGTCATTTTTTGTTGTTCCATCTTCTGAAATAGTGCTTCCCAAATATCTGAATCCGATTCTATGGATTTGCAGATTTGGGTCTTCTTCTTGCATGTCTCCTATTTTCATATATTCTGTTTTAGTAGCGTTTATGTTTAGATCCCATTTCTCGTACTCCTCTTTTATGTCATGTTTCTATACATAGAACAAATTCGTCATCATCATCTTTCCATCATGGCATAGGCAAGGTGCTGCCTGTGTCTACCCACACACCTGTGCACTTCCAGGCTGGATCTGACGTTCTTTCTAAGTATTCTTTCCAGCTTTTAATTTTAAATAAAATTAAGTAATCTTTTAATTTTCCATTGAAGTCAAAAACTTGTAATTCTTCTCTTATGGCCTCGTTCTTTATACGGTCAAGTTTAGAACAGCTTTTAACTCTTTTTAAAAACGCCATTTCCGAGGCCTGTATTTTCCTGTTTTGTTTCTTTGTTGTTGTTCATAATTCGCACCCATAGGATAGTACAAGGACCGCCATAACTTTTTAAAACTTTAATTCTGTATTCCGACGTATCTTGTTTCTAAAAATACTATTAATAAACTCACAGATAGTCTGAAACTTACCTAACTTAATATCAATATCATAATTCGTATCATACCCAGTATCATTTCCCAAACAATTGGCTCACCTGTTCTACAATTTGACCATTAATCATTATTTTTGTTCTTGTTGGTTCGTTTCCTCGAAATGCCATTACCTTTGTTTCTGTAGTGGAGATTTTCATATTGTATTGTTTTTAAGTCTGATGAAGCTTAAAAAAAGATTCTGTATTTTGAATTACAAGCAAGTCGTCAGTAAACAAGAGCACATCCAATTATCTGTCTCGTGATAACTTAATACCAGGGTCATTATATGTTTCTATTTCCTTACTAGATCGTCAGTATAAATGTTAAAAAGAGTAGGTGATATATTGCACCTTTGTCTAACACCTTGATTGACAGATATTTGTTGAGATATCCTACAGTTATTTTTAACAGCTATTCTTGTTCCATTATATAGACCTTGTATAGTTCTTACAAGCCGTGGGTATTCCCCGTTCTTCTAATACTTGCCACAGCAAGTTTCTATTTACTCTATCAACGGCCTTTTCAAAGTCAACGAAAGCTACATGCGTTTCTTTACTGAACTCAAAAGAACAAATTATGTACGCAAATCTCTAATACAGGAGTTATACTATAAACACGTCCATCTTCTGCCATAAACAGTGACAGACTTCAGAATGTTTCTCTCTATGTTTGGCTACCAGTCGCCTCTGTCAGTCAACAACAAAGTTTGCGTCGGTCCCCTTTATATTCAAAGGAAAAAGAAAATTACGAATAATTTTTCTATTTTTCTGTCTACTTTTAATATGTTACAGCATTCTGGTTTAGATTTTTTTACTTCTTGCAATGGAATAATTAATAATGCAGAATAGAAGGCACAGTATGTGTATTTGGTAATAAATACATTAAACCGTTATTAAAACAGCCTTATAGTAGGTGGTGAAGATCAAGACCTAGAACTAGGAACAAAAGTGATAAAAAATATCAAAAACCAAGTATTTGAACAATAACATCGGATGGTGACAGCAACTAAGAAATAAAAGTAAGAATATGACAAGCTAAGACAGCAACAAAACAATTAAACAGTCTGCTGTGGAGTCCACGAATAACAAAGAACAATAAAATCAGAATATATAAAACTATAATCGAAATTATAGGCCTATATGGAGCAGAACTGTGGGAAATTAATAAAAGAAATAAATCCATAATAAGAGCTATGGAGATGGATTACTGGCGGAGGTGCTGTAGACTAACACGACTAGAAATAGTGAGAAATGTAGAGATAAGACAAGCGATGGGAATCGACCTTGACATTTTAGAAACAATAGAAGCAAGAAGACTGAATTGGTTCGGACACCTAAAAAGAATATCGGATGAGAGATGGCTAAGGAAGGTGTGGGAATGGACTCCACCCTCTAGAAGAAAAAAAAGGAAGACCTAAACATTCATGGAAAATGGACGTCGAAGATGCAATGAATGCAAGAGGACTTACAGAACAGGACTGTTTAGACCGGCGCCAGTGGAAGCTAGGATGCGAGAGGCGGCGCCAGTCGTAATTAAATCGCCTAAAGAAATTAAAACAGTACACTGATCTGGAAGAGAAGTGGTATCTTTCTTCAAATATGGTGGTATGGTTTTGATCAAATAAAGTCATCAATATCATTCTGATGGAAGATAGGTGACAAATTGGTCGCCGATTTTCAAAAGAGGAGAAATAACGAGGCATGTGGGGGGCAACAATAATGTTGATTATGTAATCGTTGATTTACTTTTGCCTGATTTTCTTTGAACAAGCACTGTTTACGTTGTTTGCTTTGAGGGATTCGCCTCTGAGCGAAAGTAGTATGAGTAGGAAGAAAAAAAAACTTGGTTGGACCGAACGTGCAGCGGTGTATTGACTTGCAGAATCCAAATACACAATACGGAGAGTTCCAGAAGTTTGACGACGCCAAGTGAACATCGATTAACATGGCAGGCATGTGTTTCGCAAACGGAATCCAGAACAGCTGTTTTCAAAATATTATGAAGTCGATGGCGGGAAATCCACATGTTCTAGGTTTCAACAGAGGCGGTGATAAGGCCCACGAACACCCAGCGTCGCGGGAGGGCCCCGGTTTTATTGGGGGGGGGGCCCAGGCTTAACGTAGGCCTATTAAAAGAGGTAATACAGCGGACTCTGTTATTTGTTACTATTACCAGAGCAGTTATTACATTTGAGTCATTCTTTGTCTCAGGGTTATGAAGTGAGGGGTGGGAAGGGCTATGAATGAGCGTGACTGTGACTGTATGCTTGTCTGTTGCAATGGTGTAGCCAATAATTAGTTAACGTTCATTGATTAGAATTATAATATTTATTTTATGGTGCACATAAGGTCAAAATTCTAGTAAAAACTAAATTTTTCCTCCTATAGGAAGTTACCGGTCTTTGTACCCTGTTTGACTGTGTTAAGAAAGAAGAATGATGTCAAATTACCTAATGAAAAAGTTTCCCGGTTAGATATTAAGCATTTCAGACACGTGACACGTAACAAATATGTTGAAGTATGTTGCATGTTTTTCTTATAAAACTACTCCATGTCCCTTCAAAAAATATCGTTATGGAGAACCATACACGACTTCCACGTTCTAAGATTTATATTTAAAATCATTTTGGAAATGAAATATTTCCATATAAACTACTTCTTTCTTCAGCCTTAACCACAGTACTGTGGTCACTAACGTATACCACCTAACTTTAGCGCACTCGATTTTCACAGATGATGGTAGTCGATGGCACTACCGAAACGTCTGGTTTTGCAGAATACATTGGACCACGGCCAAACAGCCCGGGAATGAGTTTTAACAATAAACTACTTCTTTGTTGCCGATAACGTAGTACACATATAGAAAGTTATCCCCTCCCCCTTCAACTATCATTTTCATTTATAGAACATTATCCCGTTCTCCTTCAACTACCCTTTTCATTTTATAGGTATTTCATCTACCTTTATACAGTGGATTATTATAACCTTCTTTTTAGAATACTTTATTTAGGCTATCAAAATTAGCCCTTGAACCTTGAGTCCTCTACAATTCAGGGATGTATGCAAACAATTATTTGTTTATGTTTGAATGTGCGGCAGTTATCGTTTGTCATAAAAAAATATCGGTATGGAGAACCATACATGACTTCCATGTTCTAAGATTTATATTTAAAATCATTTACGAATTGAACTGTTTCCATAGAAACTACTTCTTTCCACTTATTGCTTCAGCCTTAACCACAGTACTGTGGTCACTAACGTATACCACCACACGTTATCGCACTCGATTTTCACTGATGATGTCAGTCGACGGCACTGCCGAAACGTCTGGTTTTGCAGAAAACATTGGGCTACGGCCAAACAGCCCGGGAAGGAATTTTAACAACAAACTACTACTTTGTTGCCGATAACGTAGTACACATATAAAAATTATCCCCTCCCCCTTCAACTATAATTTTCATTTATAGAAAATCACCCCCACCCCGTTCAACTAGCCTCTTAATTTATAGATATTTCATATACGTTTCTACAGTGGATTATTAAGATCTTCTTATCAGGATACTTTATTTATCAAAATTAAATACTTTACTCTTGTTTCAACAAAAAATGTTTTTGGTAAACTGCCCTTTCCCCGGAACCGATCTTCACCAAAATCAATAGGCCTTGAGTCTTCTACAACTCAGGCACATATGTAAAAAATTATTTGATTCTCTTTGAATTTACGGCAGTTGTCGTTCGTCATAGAACAAATTACCCTTGTTAAAACATAAAACGTTGCCGGTAAACTACCCCTTTCCCTTAACCGATCTTCACCAAAATCAACAAGCCTTGAGTACTCTCTAATTCCGGAAGGAATGGAAAAAAGTATTTGATTCTGTTTGAATTTGCGGCTGTTATCGTTTGCCATAGAAAAAAAATTGCCCTTGATAAAAAAAAAACGTTGCAGGTAAACTACCCCTTCCCCTTAACCGGTCTTCACCAAAAACAATAGGTCTTGAGTACTCTACAATTCAGAGCTGTATGCAAAAATTATTTGATTCTGTTTGAATTTGCGGCTCTTATAGTTTGCCATAGAAAACAATCGACAGACAGACACACAGGCACAGACACACACACACACACACACACACACACACACACACACACACACACACACACACACACACACACACACACACACACACACACACACACACACACACACACACACACACACACACACACATATTTCTAAAAATGACTTTTTTTCATGTTTTGAGGGTAGTACAATCAGAATCTGCAATTATCTCTAACACGATTTTTTTTGCCATCACCATACTTCCATTTCCTTATGGAACATGGAAGTAAAATTACCCTTGTTAAAACATAAAACGTTGCTGGTAAACTGCCCCTTCCCCTTAACCGATCTTCACCAAAATCAATAGGCCTTGAGGTCTCTACAACTCAGGTACATATGCAAAAAATTATTTGATTTTGTTTGAATTTGCGGTAGTTATCGTTCGCCAAAGAAAAATTCTACGTATAGCCACACAGACAGACAGATACACAAACACACACACACACACACACTCATACACTTTTCGGAAAATGACTTTTCTTCATGTTTTGAGGGTAGTACAATCAGAGTCAGCCCTTACCTCGGACACGATTTTTTTTCGCCATCACCATAATTCCATTTCCTTATCGGACAAGAAAGTAATAAAATGAATAAGGTATCCTTTCAGTCCTTCTCGGGGGGGGGGGGGGGCATAGGTTTTAGGGCCATCACTGCGTTTTAATACGATCATAGTTGATTCGCCAGCGACTGAAGAATCCTAGTTTTGGGGAGCTAGTTTGATATTTCCAGTCTCTGATGATGCGGTTGATAATTCAAAGACCCTAGAAACAAAAGGTTAGCAGCCTAATCACCAAGAGAGATTTTATTTTTATCGAAATCATCAGTTGTCCGTTTGAGCACACACAGCGGACGCGACGCAATACACTGTTCGCAGACTTATCAGTATCGATCGGATCGCCACGTAACGTGTACGTATATAGGCGTACATTTACGCAGTTACGTCGGGCAGCGTGGGAGTAAGGTCCGTGTGGGAGTCGACGACGTGGGCGATACACCCGGCTCCCACACTTTCCCGCCTCTTCTTATCTTGTTCAAGATAAACCTCCACTCATTACGCCTCTAGTATTTATAAACCAGAAACGGCCGGTGAAAAACAAGAAAATCGTTTTATTGGCTGATCTAATTTTACACCTCGTTTCCGAGAAAGTCGACGACGAAGTAGGGAAAGTCTGAAGAACTAAATAAAACGCGCGCGCGTGTGTATGCACGACTCATGTTTCTAAGTACGGTGAGTTTTTCCTTTAACCGTATTGTTTAAACATCGGTGTTTACTGGCTGCAGTGTTTTCCCGATACCGCATCATCACCTGTCTAACCGTATCCTGTTTCCTACAGTCATTCCGGCTCACCCTTTTTAACTGCTATTATTTTATGCAGACATAACCAGTGGTTTATTTCTAAAATTATAGGTGATGGAACGCATCAGTTCAAACGTTGTACAAACATAAATATACTTACATATACAATAGACCTCGGTCTAACAGTCCGGCAAACAATGTTTCCAACTATATTGAAGCCGGGCGTGAAAGCCTTAGGAACTCTATAGTTACATACAGTGATTGATTTCTAAAATTATAGGTGCCGGAACGCACCAATTCAAAAGTTGTACTGACAGAAATATAGGCCTACTTACATTTTATATTAGCGTATAAGTTTACATCAGGTTATTACAAAGGAGATCTACATTTTTAAAGCCTTATAAAATATGTAACATACGTATGAACTTGTATCTAAAAAGTTAGTAAAGTTTACTGATATTTCTAAAGAGCTTCATCGTCAGTTAGCCGCATGACAATCGAAAACATGTCACTCATGGTGGCGTCATCCCGGAGCCTCAATCAGACTCTAAGTCATGGTTTCGGTGGTTCCAACATTTTAAAAAAGTTTCCATAGTTTCATCATTGTGTCGTCATATTGTTTGTTTCATGACCTTTCCTTACTCTCTGTGTCAAATGGTGTATGATGGCCATAAATCAGCCATCCTACATTCCCTTCAAGTTATTGCCATTGATTTAGTAGCATATTTCAAGGTAGAAAGACTCTTCGGAAAACTTCTGGAATGCAGTGTTCCCGGAAGCTCGCAATCAGTTGCCTTTCATGTAGTTTTAATTTTTAAGCAAATTTTCTTGTTTCATTTTTTCGATAGGTTATTAGGACATTGAGCGATAATAGTTAAGATAAAGGTTAGTGCTGGTGTTTGATTTTGACAAATGTTTAGATTTGTAATGGGGGTGATGAGAGGTACAATTTAAAAAGTAATAGTAATTTTTTTAAATAATTAGGTTTTTCTATTCATATATTTTTTTTGGTAATTTATCCAAGAGGTTCCGGAATGTCGTTCCGGCTCGTTTCCCCTGAAATCAAGCCCTGGACAGAACCATACGTCCTCGTAATGACCGGCTAAGAACTTTAAAAAATATGTTATCAAGAAATAACAGCAGTAACTTATCAAAATATTTTTTAAGCTAAGATTTCTGCAACGTCATTGACTTACTGATGTAGTATTATAACTAATGTGTCCACATGGTCGATTTTCTTGCCTGCCCTCAACATTTCGCGTAGGACGCATAACTGTGTCGTTTTGAAGGGAAATTAATTTACATTTTTCTAGAGCTTTGATATGTGATAATTAAATGGCCAGATATAATAAACAAGAGTTTCGAGAAAGGACAATAAATTACAAAAGCGTCATTAAAAAAAAGAAAAGGTATGGAGAACCGTACATGACTTCCATGTTCAAAGATTTAAAGTTAAAATCATTTTCGAAATGAAATATTTCGGTAGAAACTACTTCTTTCTATTTTCTTTCCTCAGCCTTAAACACTGCACTGTGGTCACTAACGTATACCACGTCACGTTAGTGCACTCGATTTTCACTGATGTTGGCAGTCGATGAAACGTCTCGTTTTACAGAAAACATTTGACAACGGCCAAACAGCCCGGTAAGGAATTTTAACAACAAGCTAGTTCTTTGTTGCCGATAACGTAGTATACATATACAAAATTATTCCCTCCCCCTTCAACTACCCTTTTCATTTATAGATATTTCATCTACCTTTCTACAGTGGATTATTATGACCTTCTTTTCAGGATAATTTTTTTATCTAAATTAAGTACTTTACTCTTGTTAAAACATAAAACGTTGCAGGTAAACTACCCCTTCCCCTTAACTAATCTTCACCTAAATCAATAGCCCTTCAGTTCTCTACAACTCAGGCAGACATGCATAAAATTATTTCATTCTGTTTGAATTTCCGGCAGTTATCGTTCACCATAGAGAAAATTACTCTTGGTAAAATATAAAACGTCGCAGGTAAACTACCCCTTCCTTTCAACCGATCTTCACCAAAATCAATAGGTCTTGAGTCCTCTACAACTCAGGTATACATGCAAGAAAATATTTGATTCTGTTTGAATTTGCTGGAATTGTCGTTTGCCATAGGAAAATTCTATACACAAACACACGGAAAAATAACTTTTCTTCATGTTTTGAGGGTAGTACAATCAGAATCAGCCCTTATCTCGAACACGATTTTTTCGCCATCACCATACTTCTATTTCCTTATGGAACATGGAAGTAAAATTCATAACTGTTAGCGGTTTGGTAGAACCGCTACACTGTCACTGCCAGGGAGTAGTGTAGTAATTAGGTCGGAGTTTTTCAGTAGTAAATAAATTCTCGACATCAAAGAAGACCTAATTTACACCCAACGTTTTCAAGTCAACTACCAGATGAAGTTATATTTATAAGAACGTTAAGATAACTGTGACTTAAGCTGCAAGTTTTTTTTATACCCACGCTGCGATATTCAGTAGTAACTAATTTTAAGTTGATTCTAAGTTTTAATATTAAGTAAGATATATAAAATATTAAACTGATAGTATGATTTCAGAATTTAGTATTTTCATTTTTTTATTGCCTAATATATTTAAAATTTGTTCATTGTTTGTTTGAATAACTTTTTACTACCACAACCATTAATACTAATAACAGTAATTCACAGAGGTGCCCATCTCCCTCAAAAGGCCATGGTGCAATCCCCCCCACACGTATTCCGAAATCCCCCAAATTTCCGTGGGTAGGGTAAACACAGTACGGGGATATGGAAAACCTCACATTTAACAGTGGATCTTGGGGGCTTATCCAATTTTTTTTTTAATCTAAAGCCATTTAAGCAATTATTGGAATCAGAAACTAATGTTATTCTCTTTATCAATACCAAAAAGGTTTTTTAGTGTGCTTAATCAATAACTAGATTATGAGAAATTACATTTACAATGCCTAGTCAAACCTGGAGGGTAATTTAAAAGTAAAAGAAAAAGTTTGAGTACCGCTGAAATTCCTCGAAATACAAAAATCGCCTTGAAAAACTACCCCCCCCCAAATTCCAGTGGTGCGACTTGCACTATGCTGTGGGCACCCCTGGTAATTCATTTAATGTAGGCGTAATACAAAATTAAAATTTGTTTAATACTTTAGCGAATGTTTCAATTCAAAGCACCTACATGTATTGTTTGGAATATAAAAAGACATCTATAATTAATTTCCTGTTATACATTTTCAGTCACAATGAATATACAGTAAATACTTGTATATCACCAAACGCTTCCACATTACTAAGTGCTTCCGTACTATTAAATACGTCCGTAACGTTAAGGGCTTTCATACTATTGAATGCTTCCATAATACTTAACCTGTTTTCCGTACTAGTATTGGGCCTAAATAGACTACTTCCATGACACGCTAAATGCTTCCATACTATTTAGCCAGCTTTCTGTACTACTATTGGGCCTAAACAGACTACTTTCATGCCACTAAATGCTTCCGTACTATTTATCCGGCTTTCCGTACTACTATTGGGCCTAAATAGACTACTTCCATGCCACTAAATGCTTCCATACTATTTAGACTGCTTTCCGTACTACTGTTGGGCCTAAACAGGCTACTTCCATCCCACTAAATGCTTCAATACTATTTAGCCTGCTTTCCGTACTGCTATTGGGCCTACACAGGCTACTTCAATATCACTAAATACTTCCATACTATTTAGCCTGCTTTCCATACTACTATTGGGCCTAAACAGGATACTTCCATCCCACTAAATGCTTCAATACTATATAGCCTGCTTTCTGCACTACTATTGGTCCTAAACAGACTACTTCCATGACACTAAATGCTTCCATACTATTTAGCCTGCTTTCTGTACTACTATTAGTCCTAAGCAGACTACTTCCATGCCACTAAATACTTCCATACTATTTAGCCTGCTTTCTGTACTACTATTAGTCCTAAACAGACTACTTCCATGCCACTAAATACTTCCATACTATTTAGCCTGCTTTCCATACTACTATTGGGCCTAAACAGGATACTTCCATCCCACTAAATGCTTCCATACTATACAGCCTGCTTGCCGTACTACTATTAGTCCTAAACAAACTACTGTACTTCTATGCCACTTAATGCGTCCATACTATTTAACCTGCTTTCTGTACTACTATTAGTCCTAAACAGACTACTTCCATGCCACTAAATACTTCCATACTATTTAGACTGCTTTCCGTACTACTATTAGGCCTTTACAGGCTACTTCCATCCTACTAAATGCTTCAATACTATTTAGCCTGCTTTCCGTACTAATATTGGGCCTAAACAGGATACTTCCATATTGCTAAATACTTCCATAATACGTAGTCTGCTGTCCGTACTTCCATGTTACTAAATGCTTCCGTACCACTAAAAAAATCCGTAATCTAAAGTCCTTCTAGATTAAATACAGTACTTCTATATTACTAAATTCTTCTGTACTATCGAATGATTCTTTTCTACTTAACACTTCAAAAACTATTACTTTGAAATTCTCATGGTGATAGTTTTATGCCTTCAAAATGAGTATTACTTTTATTAATTTAAATACTTTTTGATACAGTCTATTTCTTAATGGATATATAATTTATTTAATATTTATAAATTCTTCACCTCAAGATGTTTTATTCCCTTATTTGGTACATGTTTCGGGAAGCGCATTGTTCCCATTTTCAGCCTTCCCGATTTTATATCTTGTGGAATTAAATAAAATTAAATATATCGTTGTTGTTATGTTCATTTTACAGAGCGTAAACTCTGGGTTTAATGAATACGGTTACAGCTGATATTCGGCTACAGCTAACCTAAATCATATATATATATATATATATATATATATATATATATATATATATTGCAACAGAACACAGGATGATAAGCTATATTGTTTATATCAGAGGACATGGATGACGAGCATTTCCTTGTTTAAATTTGTTTTATGTAATATTTTGTCTTTTAGTCGTAAGTTTTGTATTTAGAAATGGATAAGCATGTAGGATATACCAAACTCTTCATAAAAAGGTGTTCTATATTGTCATGTATTTTTTGAGTGAATTTGTGCGCGTGTGCGGGTGTGATAATTTGTGATCGCTATAGCTTCAGTGGTAGTTAACCGATTTACGTGAAACTTTGACAAGGAATTATTTAGGTAAATAGCTTCAATTTGTGTATACTCTGAGGTTCATAACTATTTTAGAAATATGGTTTTTTAAGTTAAGAAAAACTCAATTGTAACTCTTATCAATGATTGGGTAATAAAATTTGTAGATAATTTCCATGCAGGACTTTGCTAAATTATACAAAGTTTTCCATGAAATTCGTATATCTGTTTGTTCCATAAATCATGTGACTTGGGCTTAGCCTATCAGAATACACTAAATTCAGTGAGATTCATACGTTGTAGAGCAAGGATGGACACAGTCGGTCTGTAGAAGTTGCAAGGGGACGTTGTGCCCGGTGAAGAGAGTTGTTCTTTTACGAACGTCATATCATATATAAAATAAACCGTGGTAATTCTTAACAAAGTTTTGCGTTAAGAACCGACTGGGTAAAATATTTAGGTAAAATTTAAATATAATACAGTGCTGTTTTCGTGTAAGTTAAGATATCCGCTTAGGGAATTTAAAGACACTTCAAGATATCGTGGAAGGTGTACATTAAACGCACCGCATTAAGTAACACCCATATTAATCCTGAGATTAAGAAATTATAAAGTATAAATTAATAATAAACTGTACGAGTGAAATTTATAATCATTGTGAGTGAACAATTTATGAAGAAACTAATTAATGTTAGCAGTCAAACATAACAACGAGACTCATTGAAATATCGCCGCTGGAGCCGCCTGACGTAGAAGAGGACGACAAGACGAAGAGGACGCCAGGACGAAGAGGACACCAGGAAGGAGTGACGCTGAAGAAGAGGACGCCAGGACGGGAGCGACGAGAGGAGAGGAGGACGTTGCAGAAACCAAAATCGATTTATATTATCGAACAATACAAACAATAAATTCTATTATCAATACATGACATCTTTAAAAACAATATTTATGTGTATAATAAATAATTTTTCATATCCTCCATAATAGACTTGTTTGTGATTTTTACACACTCACTATATCCTTATTAGTATAATAAAATTTGATCTGTTGCAATATATATATATATATATATATATAAATTATTTAATATTTATAATGACTTTACCTCAAGGTGTTTTTTCCTTATTTGGAACATGTTTCGGGACCCATTGTATATTTTCAATGTAGAGTGCTTTGAATACTAATATACACACCACAATAATACCAATTTAAAGTGCCAAAGGCCAACAGGAAACCACAACAACAACCAACCAACACACAAGTACTTGACAAGATTCAAAGTTAGGAAGGCTGAGGATGGGAACACAAAGCGTCCCGAAACATGTTTCAAATAAGAAAAAAACATCTTGAGGTAAAGTCATTATAAATGTTAAATATATTGCACCCTATACATCAAGAAATAGACTGTAGCAAAAAAATGTTTGAATATATATATGTTTATAGCTTATATACTAACAAAATAATTTGTATGTAGTAAACTCTCAGTTTTGGTTAAAGTGAATTACCAGACATGAAGTTTTAATAAATGCCAATGCATAACATACCTACAAGTGAAATGTAGTCGAGCAAAGAAACGAAAACGGATCTCAAGGGGTCGCTACTTGATTTACTGAATTGTTTGCTCTTATTTTGACTAAAGTGTGAATCCTGAGTAGGTTGTAACAGGGCCATTTCGTACACCTTTCGTAGATGTTAGTACTGTTATAAGGGTTTAAGAGTCTATGAATAATGTAGTCAAGCGTACAATAAATACACATTCTTGAAAAGGATACTGAGAAAGTATTCATCTGAGCAGTATGCATTAAGCAACAGCACGTCACGGACTATTTCAGAGCTTAGCTACCGTAAACCCACATACCTCGTAAATATTTTGTTTTCGTTTACAATGTAAACTGAAAGATTGTTTTCGAACGAGCGAAACTACTTTTGTCTTAACCAGACCGTTTTGTCATTTCTCTGTCTGTTTATGTGTCTTTGTATCTATTTTCATTTCCATGTTCCGTAAGGAAATGGAAGTGTGGTGATGGCGAGAAAAATCGTGTTCGAGATAAGGGCTGATTCTGATTGTATTACCCTCAAAACATGAAGAAAAGTAATTTTCTGAAAAGTGTCTGTGTGTAGAATTTTTTCTATGGCGAACAATAACTGGCGCAAAATCAAACAGATTCAAATAATTCTTTGCGTATGTGCCCGAGTTGTAGAGGACTCAACCCCTATTGATTTTGGTGAAGATCGGTTAAGGGAAAGGGGTAGTTTACCTGCAACATTTTACGTTTTAACAAGAGTAAAGTACTTAATTTTGATAATTAAAGTATCCTGAAAAGAAGGTCATAACAATCCACTGTAGAAAGGTAGATGAAACATCTATAAATGAAAATGATAGTTGAAGGGGGAGGAGATAATTTTTGTTATCTGTAGGCTACTACGTTATCGGCAACAAAGAAGTAGTTTGTAGTTAAAATTCCTTCCCGGGCTGTTTGGTCCTGGTCCAATGTTTTCTGCAAAACCAGACGTTTCGGCAGTGCCATCGACTGTCATCATCGGTAAAAATCGAGTGCTCTAACGTGAGGTGGTATACGTTAGTGACCACAGTACTGTGGTTAAGGCTGAAGAAAGAAGTAGTTTCTATGCAAATATTTCATTTCGAAAATGATTTTAAATATAAATCTTAGAACATGGAAGTCATGTATAGTTCTCCATACCGATATTCCTGTTTAGGGTACGTTTAATGATAACTTTTGAACGCATCAACTGATTTTCGTAAATCTTGCACGCGTGGTCATACCTGTTACCCTACAGAGCCCTATCGTTTTTGAGACTGATCCCTTCAAAAATAGTAAGGTAGAAGGCAAAAACGTGAGGAGTCACGATGTTTTTAAATAGAAAAAAATCCCTGTGGAGTATAGAGATAATTTTAGCCCCAATCTTGATTCAGTGTTCAATTTCGGAAATTTCAAAAATTTGGGACACTAATCCCCAAGAAGTGTAAATTTCGGGTTATAAATGTGAAAAAATTACAAAAATTCATACGAGGTGTTAGATAATAGATAATTTTAACCATAATCTGAACATAATGTTCAGGTTTGGGGATTTCAGAATTTCGTGGCACCAGGGCCCAAGCAGGCTCTCCACCCTTTATAAACTTTTTTCTGTTAAAGAAGGCCTCCGGTGGCCGAAACCTTTAGACCAGGGGTCTTCAAACGTTTTCACTTGAGGGATGAATTGAAAAATCTTAGAAGTCAGGCGGGCCAACAACACACACACACACACACACACACACACACACACACACACACACACACACACACACACACACACACACACACACACACACACACACACACACACACACACACACACACACACACACACACACAATATATATATATATTGTAAACTTATTTTTTTTAAATTTGCGAAATAATCAAGTCAACAAAATAGATATGTAAAAATAAGCAGACTTATCCAAAGAAAACAAATTCATTTATTCAAAATAATGTAAATAAAATTAAGGAAAAAATAAAATTAAAAAGATATTTCTTATGTATTTATGTACGTATGGGATGTGTGGATTTGCTTCTGACATATGATGTCTGTCCATTTTGGATCAAATTTTGATGCTCCTATCACTAGAATGGATTTCAAGTGTTCGTCTGGCAAGGTAGCCCTGTATTTTGATTTTACAAAGTTCATTTTTGAAAACGTTTGTTCGCAGATATAGATCGATCGATCCACAAATTACACGGGAGGAGTTAGAGCCGAACCTACGGGAAGAATAGCAATCTTCGCTTTAGGTTGATGAGAGTGAAAAGCTTGATTCATTCAAGGCAGCCAGACGAACAAGCACATTAACCACGTAAATATATTTTAAACTTGTACAAAATGTTATAACATTTTACTGAGCTTATTTCTTCTTTAGTTATTTAGTAAAATGTTATAATATTTGAAGTATTTTGACGATCTATTTAAAAACTGCACGCAGCATCGGCCGGGTTACCGCGGTCCATACTTTGGAGACCCCTGGTTTAGACAATGACAGAACAAAGCAATCGACCATGGCCAAACAGTTTGTTTTCACTAATTAGGTTAAAATAAACGGTTCTTTACATTGAACTTCGGAAATAGTAAACCAAATAGTATAGGGGTCTAAAGATTCGCTATAAATAGAGTCGATAGTAGACCTACAGTGAAATAAGAAAAACGTATCCATTTCTGTGCGATTTTAGTTATGAAAGTTATTATTTTTAGATAATATTGGGTAAACCGGCAGTAACTGTTTGGCCTTTTTGGCGTGAAGCTAAGAGTATGACACAGTCATTCGTTCCAATACTGAAAGCGTACAAATTATTAACGCAATCGATAAGGCGCTATTTCGAGAACGGGTAATTAATGAATGAATTTAGGCGGACAAAAAACTGCAGAACGACGCGTTACGTTATAATAGCGGCAAAGCTATGTTCCACGCCACGACTGCGCACGTGCCTCACGCACACACACACACACACGCACACACACACACACACACACACACACAGATTCATTATCAGTTTCGCCGGCTCGACTATGTCTGCTATGTACTAGCCGAGTCTAGCGTTTACCAGTTAAATTCGTTGCAGACGAGTCCTGCAAGAGCGCGCCACCGTATCCTGCAGCTGTTTGGAACCGACCGGTGGCGCGGCGTTAGCGCCCATACTTCGGAACCGGCCGAGCGCTGGCGAACGGAAGCGAATAGTGCAGGGGGTGTTCGACGTCATTGCCCGCCGGCAAATTGTGGCGCGTCGATCAACCCTGATACTACGACATTCTTTAAAATATACTGCGCGTCTCAGAATGTTTTTTTTTCCAATTCTTGCCGCCGTAATTCAATAAATATCGGTATGGAGAACCATACATGACTTCCATGTTCGAAGATTTATATTTAAAATCATTTTCGAAATAAAATATTTCCATAGAAACTACTTCTTTCTACTTATTGCTTCAGCATTAATCACAGTACTGTGGTCACTAACGTATATCACCTCACGTTATCGCACTCGATTTTCACTGATGATGGCAGTCGTTGGCACTGCCGAAACGTCTGGTTTTGCAGAAAACATTGGACTACGGCCAAACAGCCCGGGAAGAAATTTTAACAACAAACTACTTCTTTGTTGCCGATAACGTAGTACACATGAAAAATTATCACATCCCCCTTCAACTATAATTTTAATTTATAGAAAATTACCCCCAACCCGTTCAACTAGCCTCTTCATTTACAGATATTTCATCTACATTTCTACATTGGATTATTATGATCTTCTTATCAGGATACTTTATTTATCAAAATTAAGTACTTTACTCTTGTTCAATCATAAAACGTGCCAGGTACACTACCCTTTCCCCGTAACCGATCTTCACCAAAATCAATAGCCTATTCTACAACTCGGGCACATATGCAAAAAATTATTTGATTCTGTTTGAATGTGCGGGAGTTATCGTTCGACTTAGAAAAAATTACCCTTGTTAGAACATAAAACGATGCCGGTAAACTAACCCTTTCCCTTAACTGATCTTCACCAAAATCAATAGGCCTTGAGTCCTCTACAATTCAGGGATGTATGCAAACAATTATTTGATTATGTTGAATGTGCGGCAGTTATCGTTTGTCATAAAAAAAATTACCTTTGTTAAAACATAAAACGTTGCAGGTAAACTACCCCTTTACCTTAACCGATCTTCACCAAAATCAATAGGCCTTGAGTCCTCTACAATTCAGGGGTGTATGCAAACAATTATTTGATTATGTTGAATGTGCGGCAGTTACCGTTTGTCATAAAAAAATTACCCTTGTTAAACATAAAACGTTGCAGGTAAACTACCCTTTCCCTTAACCGATCTTCACCAACAAGAATAGGCCTTGAGTACTCTACAACTGAGAGCTGTATGAAAAAAATTATTTGATTCTGTTTGAATTTGCGGCTGTTATCGTTTGCCATAGAAAAAATTCTACACAGACACACACACAGACACTTTTCGAAAAACGACTTTTCTTCATGTTTTGAGGGTAGTACAATCAGAATCAGCCGTTATCTCGAACATGATTTTTTTTTCGCCATGACCATACTTCCCTTTCCTTATGGAACATGGAAGTAATAACACAGTAATACCCCGCTTAGCGCTGATTCGTCATAACGGTGGATGAAAAGTCGAGGGCAACTGAGTTTTATTTAGTTATCCACACGTAACGGTTTATATATTCGTTAGATAGGTAGGTACTGCGTATGTTATTACTTCCATAAGGAAATGGAAGTACGGTGATGACGAAGAAACTCGTGTTCGAGATAAGGGCTGATTCTGATTGTACTACCCTCAAAACATGAAGAAAAGTCATTTCCCGAAAAGTCTCTGTATGTCTATGTGTCTGTGTAGATTTTTTTCTATGGCGAACGATAACTGCCGAAAATTCAAACAGGATGAAATAATTTTTTACATATATGCCTGAGTTGTAGAGGACTCAAGGCCTATTGATTTTGGTGAATATCGGTTAAGGGGAAGGGGTAGTTTACCTCTAACGTTCTATGTTTTAACAAGAGTAAAGTACTTAATTTTGATAAATAAAGTATCCTGAAAAGAAGGACATAATAATCCACTGTAGGAAGGTAGATGAAATATCTGTAAATGAAAGTGGTAGTTGAAGGGGGAGAGGGTAGTTTTCTATAAATGAAAATGATAGTTGAAGGAGGAGGCGATAATTTTTTATATGTGTACTACGTTATCGGCAACAAAGTAGTAGTTCTTTGTTAAAATTCCTTCCCCGGCTGTTAGGCCGTGGTCTAATGTTTTCTGCAAAACCAGACGTTTCGGCAGTGCCATCGACTGCCATCATCAGTGATAATCGAGTACGCTAACGTAAGGTGGTATACGTTAGTGACCAGAGTACTGTGGTTAAGGCTGTAGAAATAAGTAAAAGAAGTAGTTTCTACGGAAATATTTCATTTTGAAAATGATTTTAAATATAAATCTTAGAGCATGGGAGTAATGTATGGTTATCCATAGGCTACCGATATTTTTTATCGGTACTTCCTGTTATTTTTACGTATTATTATTCCAAATTTTTCAATTTCTCAATCACCAATCGTGTTCGGGTTTAAAACCTGCCCCGTAAATAAGATGCAAAAAAAACCATCAGCTTGGGTGTGAAACTATCAAGTTAAGACGATTAGAATCTGGTGAGCGTCTAGTGGATGTAGTCTGTTCATTAAAGATACAGTCGACAATTAAAAAAATTCTAATGTGATAAAAACATCTGCGTCGACTTTATCAAAATTATCTATTACTAAAATAAAATCGGTCGAGAAGCAGAGTGCTTGAAGAAAAGGAAAAAAAACTACAAAGCGTTTGGATCGATGATCAAAGCAGCGTAACACGCCGTTAAGCTTGGAGAAAGCGAGAAGCATTTTTACTTACATTCAGAACGAAAAAGAAGACAAATCAGAAACATTTGGAACTAGTAAAGAATGGTTTGATAGGTTTGAAGACGTTCAGATCTTCACAACTTTAAATAACAGGTGAAGCAGCTAGCGAGGATTATCAGGCTGCGTTAAATTAAAATAAAAAAAAATAAAAGTATAACCTCAAGTTGGATTAAAGAAGTCCAAAAGGATTTAGAAAAAAATAATATACACACAGAAGAAGCAATTGAAGGAGAAGTTTTTCGGTCAAAAGTGTTAAAAATGGAGGGAGTCCAGGGTAGGAGAGAGAAAAACGCAGGTTCAAAGTGGACTGAAGACAGGAAGAAGAGACACAGTGAGAAGATGAAAGAATATTGGAAAAAAGAAAAGAACAAAGAGTAAAGAATTGAAATTGGCATGTGGTCCTTAGATAGCCAATACGAAAAAAAGTAAAACAATTGGTAAAACATAATAATTAAAAAATCGACCCCGTACGAAGCGCTGTTTTGTATAGCGCTTACCTCGAGCACCAAGCGGGATATTAGCCCTATTGTAATGTCTTAAGTTTTATTTTTTTTATACTGCAGCAATTGACAGGTTTTCAGATTTTTATTCCGTTTATAATGTTTAATTCTCTTTCTCTCCTATGGTACTACAGCCCTTGTTGGGCCCTGGCCTCCTTCACTTTTTCCCCCCATTCTCTTCTGTCGGTAGCCATCCTCCTCCAGGAACGCACTTTCAGTATTTCTTTCGCATTCTCATCCACCGCGTCCTCCTATCTTCTCCTCGGTCTTCCCACTGGTCTTTTTCCGTGGATTCTGGTATTCAATAATTTTCGTGGTATTCTGTCTTCCCCCATCCTGGCTACATGACCAGCCCACCTTAGACGCTGTAGTTTTATGTATTATGTTAGCGGTGGTTCTTTATGCAATTGATAGAATTCAAAGTTATATCTTATTCTCCAGCCGTGTACGTCATTAACTGGTCCCAGGATTCTTCGTAATACTTTTCTTTCAAAGATATCGAGAGTGTTTGCTGCTTTGGAGTTCAGGATACACGTTTCGCAGCTGTAGGTTAGGATGGGTCTTATTATTGATTTGTATATCCTTAGTTTCGTGTTTCTGTGGATGTCTTTGGATCTGAAGATACTTGATGTGGCGAAATACACTTTATTGGCTTGGACTATCCTGTTCCGGATTTCGGCTTCTTCTGTCCTGTTTTTTTTTTTCTAATATGGTTCCCAAGTATTTAAAGTTGTCCACCTTTTCGATATTGTCGATTGTTCCGTAGTTTCTTTGTCTTATAGTTTGCACTAATATTTTGTTTTATCTACGTTGATTTTGCTGTATGTTTGCCAATGTTGTCAGCATTTTCTTTGAGATCAAAGTACGTTTCCTGTGCTCCATTTTTTGTCCGACACATTATGTTGATGTCGTCCGCGTAGGCTGCTAAGTGGACCGATTTGTTTGGCAGTACGTTATTTCTTCCTACTGTAAAGCAATTATTGTAAAGAAAATTTTTTTTTTTTTGGTAAACGGCACAGTAGCGAGTGTCGACCGTCAAAAGTGATGTACGTTGTAGCCAACCGGCCGCCGTTAGACAATAACACGTGCGCCACATTAGCGACGAAACAGGCTCCGCTAAGGAAGACAATACGAGGGCAACGGCAGATGTTTGACAAAAGTGAACGGCATGGGAATAAGCTGCAATAACAGAGAGACAAAAGACTACGTCTTCTTGTACCAATTACCGAGAAAACGTATACGAGGACGACGCAAGTATTTGTCAATCCACACGTGGGAGTTTAGCGACTACACACGGGTGAGACAGATTCCACAAAGGCGAGATACAAACGGATGCTATAGGAACAAAAGACCACGCATAGTGACACCGCGGGGAACTTGTTTACCAGCAAAAAGTAAGGAGCATACAGGAGAACTGCAGGGCAGATGTTCATTCCTGGAAAAGGACCGTCATCAGCGTGTGAACTTAACGAAGGAAGTCGAGGACAATACAGCGATTCGCCACACCCGAGTTATAAGACACACGTGTAGCTGGACGGAAATTACTGGAGGAGAACTGAAAGAGAACATAAAACAATCGGATGACAGGCAACCGTGAAATTGTGTCCGTCGTCATACGGTGAAGGAGGAGCAAACAGCGAGGCTTTAAAAGGAGGGGTCAAGAGTGACCTACCACGAACGAGAGTTCGATAAAGGCGGGTTGTTGAGAAGACATCACCATGGAAACGAAAGGAAGAACGAATGAGGAAGTAGCCAGAATACTAGCTCGAGAGTCTAGGAGGAGTTTTTCGCAGAACCATCGACGAAAAGCCAATAAGGACGTAGACGGTGGGAAGCGTACAGGAGATGTAGAGATGGTCGTAGTACTCGAGTCATAAAAATAAGTATTGGCGAAGAGCAGACCCCAGTTGAGTCATTCAGAATCAGTTATTAAGAGCAGTTAAAAAGTCAGAGTCATTGAGATTCGTTCGGGCAGTTAATAAGTTGATCAGTTTAGTCAGAAGTCAGCCGGTTCGGGAGTGAGTCGGTAATTATGTAAAACTGATTGTACGTTGAAATTGAGTTAGTGAATCAACTGTTGAACTTACTCATGTATTGAGAGAATTAGTTAAATCGTGGGATTCAGTTATTAAGACAATGCTGAGTTGATTTTAATCAGACTTTGAAATACATTAAAATATTGACGAATCAAAAGTGCGTGATAACATAATAATAGTGTATCACCATTTGTGATGAAATAAAACTTTAAAAGGACTTAGTTACGATTCAAAGTGTCCGTATTTACGAATTGCGTTAAACAATCAACATGAACTCAATATCGAGATCACGTAATGAATTAATACGTCATTGTATCAAATGAACACTAAAGTTCTCTCGATGAAACGAATCATAAGTGTAACGATCGTGTTAATTGAACAAAGTATTAACTATAAATGTACGTGAACAAAGTGTAAGGGTAAAACCGCACGCGAAAGGGTCATGAGACAATAAATCTACCCGAATGACCGCAGTAAATAACTTTCGTTAAAAGAACGTATCTTAAACGAGTGCGAAACAAAGTATTGTCGACGCCGGAGTGTAGAGATCAGTGAGAGTTAAAAGCGTAGAGTCAAAACGATGAGGAGAGGATCTACCCAGCCATCAGCGATCGGGGACCCGCAGGAGGATACAAAAGCTTCGCAGATAATCGCCGTTTTATTTGGATACGTACTCCAAGTAAACCACTTATGTATTATTAGATTAAGTAACCACTGTCCTGTTACTCACAAAGAACGCACCACTGAGTTAATTAGAATGTTTATTTAATTTCTTTTGAGCAAAACCGTGAAAATATGAATCCATAAATTAGAGTACTTTGTAATATGTAGAATAATTAATTAAACACTTAATCAGTTAATAGCTAAGGTATTAGAGAAGTAATTGACGATTTAGCAATGTAATGCATCCTACAGTATTGTGTAGTACTGCTAAATTTAATTTCAGAATTTGAGATGATTTCTAAGTATTTAAATAAATTCTTTTGTTGACGAAGGTTTCTGGTGTCCGATCGCATTATTATTGTTAACCTAATTAACAACAGGTAATTAGGTAGACGTATGAAGATACCAACGGCAACCAATGCATGGAAGTTAGCAGTGATAGCATTGTCATGCCCAAAGTAAATTTAATATACAAGGATTCACAATTATACTTACTTTGCAAGACATTAGAATACACATTTGCACATGATGTACGAACGTATAACATAGTACAAAGTTACAGTTAGATTTGAATTACACAATCAATCAGTTGATAATAATTACGATAGATAAATTCTATTAATATATTTGCACATGCTTAAATATAGATACATTTCCATATGACACACTAATATGTGACTCGATCAAAATTAATTATTTGAGTAACAAATGAATGCATTAATTTACACAGTAAAATTAATACAATTAGATGTGATTTCCGGACGAGGGGCTTACGAAGACTATCATCAACACTCAACACTTTATTAACAAACCAATAAAACAGCAGTTAGTAAATAAAATTAATTAATAAAATTTAATTAATTAACAATCAACATAGATTTGCACTACTGACAGTTTTCTGATTACATGTTCTAGAGCTAGATTAAACAAGGTCGGGGCCAGGCCGTCTCCTTGTTTTAACCCTCGATTGATTACAAATCCTTCTGTTATGTGTCCTTGTATTCGTACTTGAGCTTCTGTATAATGTTTAATTAGCCGTACTTAATATTTCCTGATGAGATTTGCCTACGACTATAAGCAGGAGAGGACGGGAACACCCGGGAAAAATTGCGTATACTTTAACTGGGGCTCGAATATGCGTCTCTCGCAGCCTCGTGGTACATGAACGTACATTCATTAATACACCGGTTAGTCCAGTGCTAATTACTGTACGGTTGATTGCTAGAGAAATTAGGAGATAAGCTGCAGATGTAGCTACGAGAAGCCGAAAACTAATAGTTAGAGGTGCACAAAACAGAAAAGCTAGGCGTGTTGGATGCGCGGGAAATGGCGAACGCTGCAAACTACCAGGGTCGTCCAAAGGGCGGTGTGGTTCCACCGGGCGCCCCCTTCTTATTTATTTGTTTGTTACCAGTAGCATGGCGTCCATGTAACCGCTGTTGCCGGCGGCAACCGTACTGAAAATAAGAGAAAATAAAATTAATTATACCACAGAACAAATACTTTTTTTTGTATCGGCCATCTAAGGACCATATGACAGTTTCAATCCTTTATTCCTTGTTCTTTTCCTTTTATCCAATATTCTTTCATCTTTTCACTGTGTCTCTTCTTCATGTCTTCAGTCTACTTTCGACTTGCGTTTTTCTCTCTCCTACCCTGGACTCCTTCCATTTTTAACACTTTTGCCCGAAAAACTTCTCTTTCAATTGCTTCTTCTGCGTTTATATTATTTTTTCCTAAATCTTGATTGTAGTAATTGTAATAATCAGACTTTTAAAAATAAACTAAAGGGTTACCAAACACCGAGTGTTTGTTTTGAAAATGAAAGTGGTAGAATTGGCCTAAGCAATACGAAAAATTGTGAAACACTTGCAAAATATTTTGATCAACTTTTAAATTGCCCGGAACCGATTCAGAAGTTATAACTGTCAGACATTTATGAAAATTTAGAAGAAAATACACCCCCGACTATCGAAGAAATTTAAGAAAGAATTAAAACGTAGAAAAACAATAAAGCTAGTGGAGAAGACTCCATATAAGCTAACGTTTGAATAGTCTCTACCAAAGATCAAAAACGATCTACAATTAATTTCTGAAGAAATTTGGAAAACAGAAAAAATCCTAGAAGAATGGAAGGTGGCCTTAATACACCCCCTGCATAAGAAGGGTGATAAGCAAGAGGTTAACAACTACAGAGAAATATCTTTACTTGTACGTCATGGGAGAAATATCTCAACCGTTCAAAATAAATACAGGTGATGGTTTATCCCCAATTCTTTTCAACTGTGTCCTGGAGAAAGTAGTGAGAATTTGGAATGAAAAATTAAAGGAATGCAAAATATCACCAATCATGTTGGGAAGAAGGAACAAACAGATTGAAATAAACTGTTTGTCATTCACAGATGACTTTGCTATACTTTCTGAACATCTGACATCTGCAGTAACACAAGTTAATTTTTAGAGGACATAGCCAGTAGAACAGTCTTAAGAATTTCTGCAGGAAAAATCAATTTTCCTACAAACATTAAAAATGCGCCAAAATTCCTGCTGACAGATATTGGTCGGATAGAGAGGGTTAGGAAATTTCGGTATCTAAGGGAAATAATTCAAGAGAATGGTTTAGAAAAATCTGCTATAGAAGAAAGGATTCATAAAATGGAAAGAGCATAATGGTATAACTAAATATATTTACAATAAAAGTGCATATCTAAAAATGCGAAAATAAGGCATTACAGTACAGCAGTGAGGCCAGAACGCCTATATGCAAGTGAGTGTCTAGCATTGAATTGTAATTTAGAGAAACTAGAAATATTGGAAAGACGAATTATTAGGAAAATATTAGGCCCACGAAAAACTTCAGCAGGTTGGAAATTAAGAAGTAATGATGAAATATATCAAAGTATAGAAAATATAACATAAACAGTGAAAAGAAGCCTAGTATTTTTTGGACATTTATATAGAATGGACGACCATAGTTTAACAAAGCAGATCTTCAAATATCTGTGGGGAAAGAAGTCAACATCAAGTTGGATTAAAGAAGTCCAAAAGAATTTAGAAAAAAATAATATAAACGTAGAAGAAGCAATTGAAAGAGAAGTTTTCGGGCAAAAGTGTTAAAAATGGAAGGAGTCCAGGGTAGGAGAGAGAAAAACGCAGGTTCAAAGTGGACTGAAGACAGGAAGAAGAGACATAGTGAAAAAATGAAAGAATATTGGGGAAAAAGAAAAGAACAAGGAATAAAGAATTGAAATTGACATGTGGTGCTTATATGGCCGATACGAAAAAAATAAGAAAAGTAATAATACGTAAACTTCTGTCAAGCAACGACTTTGTGAATAAGTTGCATAAGTTCAACCTTATGTGGGGGACCATTAGGCGAACCCTTAAGTCAGCAAGTAAAGGAACACGCCTAAAATTCTACAAGGTAATGGCTCTTCCCACACTTCTTTATGGGCCTGAGAATTGGACTTTAACGAAAGGCCAGGCCAGTCGCATCCAAGCGGCTGAAATGAGAAATGAGGCACATGGCAGGGTATACTCTCCATGATCATAGAAGAAACTCAGATATACGGCAAGATCCGAATATTATGAGTATACTCGACAGGATTGCCCAGTATCGGCTGAATTGGTGGGAACATCTTTGCCGAATGGATGACTGCCGCATCCCCAAACAATTATGGAACTATAAGCCGAGGGGACGGAGAAGTGTGGGAGGTCCGAGGAAGCGCTGGAGTGACCAGCTCTAACCTCTGCGGAACAAACCACCCCTGGTTTAATCCGTGAAAATGATGATGGTAATGATTGACATCGCTGCGTTTTTCATTATCCAACGCAAATGTTATATCAAGTACTGGAAACGAAAACTGTGTAGCAATGACGTATCAACCTTCTTCCAGGGGCGAACCCAGGGGGAGATCCCCCCCCCGAAATCCTAAAACATTATTTTTTAAAGTGTTGCGGCAAAAAATTTAAAACTCGTTGTGTTTTTTGAAATGTAATTAATTGACCAAAAATGTTGTAAAATGAAACACATGTTCGATTACAATTTTTCGTGTTCTTCTGTGTGTTAACCCTTACTTTCTTAATTTTAACGTTCTCTTTTATGTATTTATGTTCCACATAAAGGTATTATTAGGCTTCCAAGACAAACTGGAAGACTATCTGATGCATGTTTTAAATTGATTTTAATGAAATTAATGAATTATAGCTATTATTATGGAACAGTAAGACGACTATTGAAGAATAAAAAGCGGAGGGCGACACCGCTAAATTTTTATAAGGTCGTGGCCGCATCCCCAAACAATTATGGAACTATAAGCTGAGGGGACGGAGAGGTGTGGGACGTCCGAAGAAGCGCTGTAGTGACCAGCTCTAATCTTCGCCTATTTGAGACCGGAACAAACCATTCTTGGTTTAATCCTTGAAGATGATGATGATGATGATGATGATGAAGATGATAATGATGATAAACTTCTGTTCAACGGTCCGTAAAGGAGCAAGGCACACCGCCCGGCTTTTGTGTTTAGTGGACGGTTGCATAGGTAGTACAACGCGTCGCCAGCCGCTAGTTGCTGTATTCACAGCCAGACATAAATTTTATATATATATATATATTCAATCACTTTCTGCTACAGTCCGTTTCTTGATGTATATAATACATTTAATATTTATAAATAAATTTACCTCAAGATATACCTTTTTTTTCCTTATTAGGAACATGTTTCGGGTACCATCTTGTACCCATCCTCAGCCTTCCGGTTTTTGTGTCTGGTGAAGTACATATGTGTTGGTTGACTATTATTATTGTGGCTTCCTGTTAGCTTCTGGTACTTCAAATTGGTTTTATTGTGTGTGATTGTGGTGTATGTGTCAGTTTTTTGTGTATTTTCGATGATGAGTGCTTTGAATATTGTGTCATGTTTTGTATTGATTTGTAATTGTTCAGGTATTAGTTTGTTTTGTGTTTTATGTTTGTATATTTGTAAATTTTCCCAAATGTTCATTATGGTGGCTTTGTGTGGTATATGTTTTATTAGTGTCACATTGGTTGTGTCTGGGAATTCATGTCCTGTGTTTATTGCATGTGTGGCTAAATTGGATATATATATTTCTGGTTTTTGTATGTGTTTAGGTGTTCAAAATAACGTTTTTTCAGCTGTTTTTTTGTTTGTCCTATGTAACATTTATTGCAATCTTGGCATTCAATTTTGTATATAGGCCCGTTAGTTGTTGTATTATTTTTGTTGTGTGGGCTATTTAGTTTTTGTAAATTATTTTTAATAGTTTTGTATGCTATTTTTATATCTGTGTTTTTAATTTTTTTTGTTAGTTTTGTCATTTTATTATTTATGTATGTGAATGTGGCCCATTTTTTGTTGTTGTTATTATTTATGTGTTGTTCATTTTGATTAATTCTTAATTGTTCAGTTTTTATTTTATATTTGATTTTATTTTCTATTTTGTTTACAGTATTTTTATTGTATCCATTTTCATAACCAATTTGGTACATTATATTTATTTCTTTGTCAGTTTCTTGTTTGTTTAGGGGAATTTTGTACATTCTGTTAAATAGCGAATAGAATGCTGCCATTTTATGTTGTGGTGGGTGGTCAGAATGGTTAGGTATAATGATGTTAGTAGTATACACTCTCTCCTTTCCGCTCTCTGCTGATGAGTCCGTCGAACACTGATAACACTAAAGCAGATTTCACATACACCAATTGTCACTCTCGGAATTATTAGCGTTCTCGCTCGCAATAAGTTATTATTATTTTAAAACGTTATTGATTATTTAATCTCAGGGCGATAATGAGTAATATTTAAAAAGCGGTGTATTGGGCTTACACCTTCCGACAAATCTTGAAGTTTAATGAAGAAAGTTGTGTTAGTGGTTGAAATCACAAGCAGAATGATCACTGTTGCACACCACTATATAAAAATTATCCCGATTAGCGCTTTCAAGCTTCACAGCTCATCGTCAGATCAGAATTGCTTATCAGATCAGCAATTCCGATCTGACGATGAGCTGTGATGCTTGAAAGCGCTAATCGGGATAATTTTTATATAGTGGTGTGCAACAGTGATCATTCTGCTTGAAATCTTGAAGTGTTCCGCGAAACTACAGATTTACCGCGGTCAGTAAATCTTCCTATGCGGATATCTTCCACTCACGCGAAAAGCACTTTATATAATAAAATAATATGGTTGTTCACCAGCTTGGTTCTTGACGAATAACTCGAAAAGAGTTCCAAGTTTTAGCGTAACTTTAGATTTATACTAGTTCATACAAGAAAAACTCTTGTAGAGGAATACACGTTCACTGGCAAATGCTTTCGATGAACTGCCCCGATTCATGCCATACAACGTACGGATCTTACGGAAATTAGGGGTTTCTGATTGGTCAATCAGCTGTCCACGTGGTTGATAGAAGAAAAGATAGACGGTTTGCAAGCAAATCTTTGTATAAGTTGGCTAGAACCTGCATAGATTTAATCTCGAAATTTTATTACTCTTCCATAGATAAAAGTAAAAATTTGAGGTTTAAATTGTTAAAAAAAAAACACATTTATAAAACAGCTGAGAACCGCAGAGTATATAGAAAATGTAGCTATTTCCCTAACTAATTCACTGTCCAAGTTTCAAGCCGATGGGTGAATTAACACGGAAGATATAGCGAAAAGGGTTTATCACACGCGTACGCGCGCACATATTCACACACAAAGTACATGACATAAAACAACAAAATTGTACAAAGAATTTGATATAACATAAGTCCTTATCCATCCTAAATACAAAACTTATAGCTAATTGACAAAATATTGTATAAATCCATATGCAACCTGTTAATGTCCGTCACCCATGCTCTGATATACTTAATATAGCTCATCATCCTGTGTTTTGTTGCAATATATTTATTTATATGCGATCGTTCTGCTCTATATATGTACAAAAAAGGCCTTATTCATTAAGGGTCTTAACAATTATCCAGGACGAAGTTCTGAATGTATTAAGACCATTTTGTTGTTACATTTAAGAACTTGGATTCAAAGTAAGATCAACACATCTACAACGGTAAAGTGTAGAGTTATGGTGTCAATGACAGAGTGTTTAAGTGTATGTTGTGCCCTTATCACTGGAAGCGTGTTTGTGCCAAGAATAATGACATTACGTCATTATGCTACTTGTGTGCAGAATGGCTAAAAGCACTATGAACGTTAATAATTTAAATAATTTAATAATTTAATTAAATAAAATACCGCTAATTCTAACGACGGATTAAAATCGATACACATTAATGCATACTGAAAGCAACGGGGTTTCGAATACGCTGGAAAACAGAAGTTGGACATTTAAAACACCTGGCTTAGGCTACGCATTAAAGACGTTTGCATCAATAATGGTTCGGGATATCAAATTATACATAGACAATCTTACTGCGTATTGGTGAATTAATCTGTGGTGTCACTAGTCGTATGCAAATCTGAACTTACTTAATTTATGTAACAGTTGTTGATAAGCGGCTCCGTAGAAGACAGTTCCTAACCAGACAACGACAATGCGTCAAGCAGCTGCATGAGGTTTTAGCAGGACCAACAGCATTGTACGAGATTTTCCACGATCGTTACTCCCCATACTGGCCGAAAGCGGAGGCGAGACCGACGTGTGCCATCCCAGTAAGACGTCCGGGGAGGAAGATAGGAGCGTGAGAGGAAGACGTCGTGCTGAGATCTTCAAGGGACTGAACGAGCCTTCAACTTTCCACCGGTAACAGGTAAGTGGAAAATAATTGTATTTCATCAATATTATATGGGATAACATTTTAAAGTAATTTAAATATTCAATATTTATAAGTCATTATTCAAGACTTGGAGTTCTTTAAATATCTTGGAATCTTGAAAAGTGAAGAATGTCCTGCACTCGTGAAATTAGAGCAAGAATTATTGTTCTTTATTTTGCAATATTATTGCTATAGCGAAAGAGGCATTTAATGGGAAGAAAAGACTGCTGTGTGGCAAAATTAATAAGAATTTAAGAAAAAGGTTGGCCAAATGTTATGTGTGGAGCCTTGCTTTATATGGTACAGAGACATGGACACTGAGAAAGGAGGATGAGAATAGATTAGAAGCATTGAGATGTGGGTTTGGCGAACAATAGAAAAAGTGAGGTGGGTTGATACAGTAAGGATTGATGAAGTTTTAAGAAGAATAGGGGAAGAGAGAAGAATCCTGAAGGTAATAGAAAATAGGAAAAGGAATTGGTTAGGTCATTGTTTAAGAAGAGACTGCTTGCTTACAACTGCCATGTAGGGTGTCATAGAAGGAGAAAAAAGAACAGGGCGTAGAAGAATGAAGTCAATAGATAGCATTAAAATCAGAGGGTGTTACGAAGAAACGAAAAGACTGGCATGCGATAGGACAGCTTGGAGAGCTCTTACCATCTGAAGACCTGCCTTAGGGCAGAACACCAAATAATAATAATAATAATTCAAAGACTACAAATGTTAATATAATTTATATTACATATTTAAATTCTAAAAAATCATAAATCTACTTAACAATTTTAATGCCGCAGCAAATAATTCCACATGCTAACTCGATGAACTGATGCATCCGACCATGATTGTAGATGCTAAGCTTAGGTGGAAAGAACATGTCAAGAAGAAGCGTGAAGAATTTGAAATAAAATTCCAGAAAATGCGGTGGCCACTGGAAGACGTTCTGAGCTGTCACTGTGTAATAAACGGTTATTATGCAAACAAGTTTTGAAACCGGTGTGGATTTGTGATGAGAAACTTTGTGGTTACACAGAGATATCCGACATGAATAATTAATACACAGTGATATCCGACAGAATCGCATACAAAACTACAAACAAAATGGAACGCACATTATCAAAACAAACACAAAGCACAAAACAAATTTGATCTACCTGGTGTTTACAAACTAAATTGCTCAGATTGCAACAAATTTTACATAAGCCAGACAGGACGTTGCTTCAAATAGACATACATTGAACACACAAAGGCACTACACTCCACTACAGATTCCACTTTTGCAAACTACCTCAGTGGAGCAAAGCACACATACACAAACATCGACAATAACATGGATATTCTACACGTACACACAAAAGGCCGAAAACTAGACACTCTTGAACAACTGGAAATATACAAACACACAAAAATACACAAAAACCTCATCCTAAACGGAACAGACCAGACACAGTTCAAATCACACGCATTATTCGAACATATCACACCCCACACACAAAACATCGATCCTTCAAAAGTCGACGCCGTCGCCAAGAACAAGACGGACAGCGCTCCCAATGGGAGCATCTGAAGAAACTTGTAATAAGCGAAAACTGGTTCAGGCTATAAGGTAAAACGTTTACGTTAAAGGTAAAAAACTTTGTGTTCCGAGCCGGTAGTGGTATAATATAATTATATTTAGTAAATAATTAAGATTTCAAAATAAAGTTCTTCGCAATAACGTTGATGATCGTGGTGTGTACAGCTAAAATAGACATGAAACGAGTGTCTGGTTGCGCTGTGTCAAACAATCTCGTTGCGCATGTGTAGCTTTGACGCGTTTGTTTTTGGACCAATTGTGTTCAGAGCAACTACATGTTTGGTGCGTCATATGGTTGTGTGTTGTGGTTAGTCACGTCACACCCCGTGGTTGGTCCTGCACTGCCTTCTCTGTCCCCTGCTACGATGTGCGCGAACCGTTTCATGTCTTACTATTTCAAGTGTAAGAAATTATGAATTTTTCCGGTGAAGGATTTGTGAGGATCGGTCAAAAAATATAACACAAATTTTAAGTTATTTGTGTCGACGTTTTGACAATGTTTGTTGCCGTCATCAGGACCTGTGTATGGATACAAAAGAAATGTGAAACACAACAGAACAATTATTTGAGTGAACGTGTTTGTGTATGTGAGTGTATGTGCGCTTGCGAGCGTGCGTGCGTATGTGTATATCTTTGTATATGTGAAGGAGATGAGATAGTTTGTTTTACATCATCACTCAAACAATTGTTCTGTGTGTTTGACATTTCTTTTGTATTCATACACAGGTCCTGATGATGACAATAAACAATATTGAAACGTCGACACAACTCAAAATTTGTGTTATTTTTTGACCGATTCTCACAAACCCTTCACCGGAAAAATTCATTGATTGACGGTCTCTACGAATTAAGGATTTAAGTAAGAAATTATGTTATTCATCGAGACCCGAAAATGCATATGGTTGCTGATGAGATTAAACGGTCTGCGCCTTCAATGAGGTATCACAACTGCTTGAAAGTGCTTGACTTGTTCGAGGTGGTTGCGGAAACAGAAAACGTTTGAACTGCTGTATGCAAGTGAAGTGTTTAAAGAAATATCTTCTTTAAACAGATATTTACAGATATTTATATGCAGAGCACGATGTACAGGCACTGCTTGCATAATTATTAGAACAAAACTGCTTGATAGTTTTTAATTAGTTGCAACATAAATAAATAGAAAAGTAAAAATCGTATATTTTCATTTTAACAATTTTATTTCAACAGTACTGTATATTCCCAAAGAAAGTTTTAATCATTTAGTTAATTTAATTATTGACGTTGTCCCGTTTGTAACGACGCGACGCGCGCGTAACAGTGTTTGTGTTGCGGTAGAGACGGGTTCAACGACGTCATTAGCCAGAGACGTCGGGATACCCTCGTTTCCGCAACGACACACAACAGGTTTGAACATTATTTTAATTCTTGGATTTCGTTGTCAGTGACGTGTCCGTTTCTTAACTAAATATAATTATTTCAACTGCAACCTCTGAAGAAGCTTTTTAAAAGTGAAAACCGGTTCAGGATGTAAGGTAAAGCTTTTACGTTTTTACCCATAACAAGTTATGTGTTCCGTGTCGTAGTGAAATACTTATATTCATTATTTTAAATGTGAACAGCATCAATGCGGAAACGTAGCCAACTTGTTTGAATTCTACACGTAAAGTCAATACGAGGCCGAGTTTAACCTCATTTTTGAACGAGCCTTTTACGCGGTAACACAAAACAGGGACTGTTAACACAAAAGGGGTTCTGTTTTTCCCCTTATTCAGTACGGAAACCGAAATAAATGTAACGTTTTGTACGCGATTTTACAACAATAGAGTGAATCGAAGTGTGCTCTTCTGCGTGGTCGTTTTATATTGCGATGCAAATCAAAATAGTCTCGTTGCTTCAGACAAATGGAATAGCCAATTTGCTCTTGCTGTGAAAATTTCGGTCAACGAGAAAAGATCGGTTAACTGAAAAGCCGTCGCTAGCCTATAGTAGGGGTTTTTCCAAAACTTATATCAACTTTACAAGTTCTTTAGCTTTCAGGCATGTCCATCCGGGGAGTGCCATCATGTGAGGCATTCCACAGGTCCGGCCCAAGAATTGATCCCTGAGCTGCTCCCGTGGTGACCTCTTTAATCCGGCATCCTGATGCAGTATCATAAAGTAATGTCCTGCTACTTAGGTAATATCTAATCATTCGCAACAAGTATTTAGTTGTCCGAAACGTATGCCCCAAAGCGTCAAGCATATCACTCCACTTCGTTATACGCGTCTTTGACGTCCATTGTAACCATATTAGCCGCGGCACGTGGTTTCCTCCTTTATTTATCCTTGCGGTTTCAACCACTATATTCATTGCGTCTGCTGTAGACCCTGCTCTTCTGAAACCATACTGTCTGTCGGATAAATCTCTGGAGTCCTTTATAACCTACAAAAAGCGATGATTTATCAATTTTTCTAGCACCTTCACGGAAGTGTCCAGCATGCACAAAGGCCTGTACGATGCTGGAGAATTGGCATCCTCTTTGCCTCTGCTGATAAGAACCAGGCTTGCCCTTTTCCAACGCGAACAGAAAACTCTTCCCCTGAGACAAATGTTTAACATGTGCAGGAACAGGTCCGCGCCACAGCCTTCAGCACCTCTGCTGGTATGCCGTCGGACCCTGGTGCCCTTTTAGTTTGTAACGAGTCCTTACACTACTAGTATCAATTCGTCTTCGCTGAAAATCGGGACCTCTGCGGGCTCTATCGTTCCACTCTCTGTTTTCCTCACAGGGTGAGAAGGAAAGTGGGCATCTACAGTGTTTTGCATTCTCTCCGTATCCTGTGGCCCTTCCGACGCAAAATCTCCGAGCTTGCGAGTTACAATTTTATATATCGTAGTCCCCAGGGATACGACATAATTGTTAAATAGGATAATAATTATTATTGTTCAATAACAGTTTTCTTCTTCTTCCCTTCCTCAAGGATCAGGTTACCTCTTTCGGCACCCATCTAATCCTCGGACGACCCACGTCTCTTCTACCAATGCTTTATAGTTCAGTCCTGCTTTCGGCAATCGATCCTCTGTCATCCTTTGCAGATGATCCCACCATTGTCTTCTGTAAATTGAAATAATTTCATTTATGTCCTTTACTTCGAGTTATGCTCTGATATCTTCATTCCTTATTCTATCTTGCAATGTATAATTTAAAGTATTTCAAAGAAACTGCATTTCAGCACTCTGAATCTTGGCGCTTTAGTTTTGTGTCATGACCCACGCCTCACTCGCATAAATCAACGTGGGTATTGTAATTGTCTTATAAAATTTAATCCTTGTGCTGTGTCTTGTTTTATTTCTAAGATTTCTATGAATCGCACTTATATTTCGTATATATCGCATTTCTTATATCATATTCAGATTCATAGCTTACTGCATACCCGAGATATTTGAAATGGCTCACTTGTTCTAAAGTACTGTTGTTTATAACTATCTTAGTCATTACTGGACATTTACCTTTAAAGGCCTTGGTTTTAGTCTTTCTTACTGAAATTGGCAGTGAGTACTCGCTTGCCACTTCTTGTAATTGAAACATAGATATTTGTAAATCATCCTCATTTTCTTGAATAAGAACTATGTCATCCGCATATAGCAGGGAATCTATACAAATTGATTTGTTAATCTGTATTCCCGAAGTCACTCTGGATTTTCATGCTCTCAACATATCGTCAATGTATATATTAAACAAAGTTGGGGAAACTCCCTTATTTATTGGAATGTCACCTGCTATTCAATAATAGTAGTAGTAATAATTTTTCATACAAATCAATACACGTGTAACTATATTTAACCTTACTGATTAAAACTGCTTTAAGGATTTTTAACGACAGGTAAGATTTATCAGTTGTCCACAAACTAGTCATAGACGTTGCTATAATGCTGGCTCATTTATTGACTCGAAATAAATATTTACGAAAACTGAAAATAGGGACAATTTTTCATTCCTACTTTTATCCAAACAGTAGGAACAGTATTAATAATTTCGGTATGGAGAACCATACATGACTTCCATGTTCTAAGATTTATATATAAAATTATTTTCGAAATGAAATATTTCCATAGAAACTACTTCTTCTACCTTCTTTCTTCAGCCTTAACTACAGTACTCTGGTCACTGACGTATACCACCCCACGTTAGTGCACTTTATTTTCACTGATGATGGCAGTCGATGGCACTGCTGAAACGTCTGGTTTTGCAGAAAACATTGGACCACGGCCAAACAGACCGGGAAGGAGTTTTAACAACAAACTACTTCTTTACAAGCAGAATGATCACTGTTGCACACCACTATATAAAAATTATCCCGATTAGCGCTTTCAAGCTTCACAGCTCATCGTCAGATCGGAATTGAAAGATATAATGTGAAAACAAACCCTTCACCCCCATCTCACCCCACCCTGCTCACAAACAACAAGCTATAATTCAGATGTCCCTTCCCCACCCCTCTGAGCACTGTTCCTCCATCTGGACAGTTACATATTTTTCTAGCAAATTCCTTGTGTTTCAGTGTTGTGTGTGTGTGTGTGTGTGTGTGTGTGTGTGTGTGTGCATTCCTTTTAAACCTACCGCCTTCCTCTCCACACACGTGGGTCAGTCACACACCCTTATTTTAAACCATCCAATTAGTACTATGCAATTTAAATCTTTTAATCTTATCTATCTGTCCTCTATCATTTACTTCTTAATTATGTTATAAAATATTTCTTCATTATCAAATTTAATTTTAGTATTAATTAAATTGTCTAACTCTTTTTCTCTTTCTTTCAATATTTCTAACTCCTCCCTAAGCTTCCTTTCAACTGTGTTATTTACTACTTTTACAATTTCGTAGTCTTCCAAAGGATTAACAAACTTATGGTTGTCTTCTATGAAATGTCTTGCGTATAACGAATTGGTTGTTCTATTACCTTCTCCACGTTTGTGGTCAGACAACCTGCATACGAATATTCGTCCTGTCTCACCTAGGTACACTTTGTTGCAGTCTTTACATTTTAATATATAAATTCCGCTTTTCTGTAGTACTGGAATTTTTTCTATATTTTTATTCCTTATCTTATCAAATACCGTTTCACATTTTTTAATAGCTTTATCTACTCGGTATTTATTAAAACATTTTATAATTTTTTTAGTATGTGAACCTATGTATGTCAATGACCCTGCATAATTCTTTTGTTCTGGTTCTATTTTAGCTTTTTGTATGTTAACCCTTTTCATAACTTTATCCACTATGTTGGTGTTATAATTATTATTCCTTACAATTCCCTTTACCGTTTTTAACTCCCTATCTTTTGATTCGGTCTCTTTTAAACACTTCTGAGCTCTGTAACAAAATGAATTGATTGCCGCCATTTTATATCTATAAGGGTGGTAAGACTCTCTTGGTATAATTATATCAGAATACGACTCTTTCCTAAATATCCCAAACTGTAGTTTCTCATTATCTTTAATTTCTATGTTTAAATCTATGTAATTTATTTTCTTAGCTCCTATCTCTTCTTTAAATTGTAAGTTTTTATCCTTATTATTTACCTCATTTATAAATTCATGCACTTCTTCTATGCTTCCTTCCCAAATTACTAATATATCATGAACGTATCTAGACCATAATTTTATATTGTCTTTATACTTAGTGGAACTTATTAATTGCTTTTCAAAATCATTCATGTATATTTCTGCAAGAATAGGGGATAATGAAGACCCCATAGGTAAACTTTTTTTCTGTACATAAAACTTGTTATTAAACCTAAAATAGTTCTGATTTACACATTCTGTAATTACTTTAATCAACTGCTTTTTATACCTGTATTCTCCCATATTATAATCGTTTATTAACTTAATAACTTTATTTACTGTAATATTGGTAAACATGTCCTTAACATCCAGTGATATCAATTTTGTATTTACATTAATTCTAATATTTTCTAATTTTTCTATCAATTTTACATTATTCTCTATGTTGTATTTTGTCCCAAATTCATATTTCTCTTTCAGTACTCTGCTAACTTCCTTTGATAATTTATAAATAGGTGCATTAATAAAAGAAACAATCGGTCTAATTGGTTTTCCTTCTTTATGTATCTTAACCTTACTTTTAAAAGTTGGTGCTGCTGCTCGATGCTGTTCGATTACTTTCTAATAAATACTTTTTCTTATTTTCTTCTATAAATGTTATCTGTTTCATCATTTGTTTTATCCTTGACTGGTACTTACTTGTATAATCATACTTTATTTCCTCATATGGTCCTTCACTTATAAATTCTTCCGTTTTCTTTATGTATTCGTCCTTTCTCAGTAGTACCATTGTATTTCCTTTGTCTGCCTTCGTAACTATAATATCATTTTTTTTAATTTTATTCTTTAGTTTAGTTACAGTTGATTTGATTTTTTGTTCATTTTTTGAATTATACAAATTTTTCTTAAATATTTTATCTACTACATTCCCTACTTCCCACCTTATTTTTTTTTATCATTTACATTTCCTAGTTTTTGTATTATGCTTTCGTATTCAATAATCGTTTTTTCTTGATTTAATTCTGGTGGCGGCGCGTATTTTAAGCCTTTTGCTAACATTTCTTTTTCTTCTGTATTGAAAGTTACCTCTGTAAGGTTTATTACTCTTTTTTCATAGTTATTCTTAGAGAGGTGTTACTTTTTTAATTTGTTCTTTCTTATTAATTTATTTAACTTTTCTACCATTTTTTTATTTTTATTTTCCAATTTCTTTTCTACGTACCCTAAACCAAAATTATATAATATTTCTTCTAACTCTACATACGAGTATATTCTTAACAATTCTATTTGTCTGTCATATAATTCCCTATTATATCTATTGATTAAGCCGTAAAGTGACCTTATTTCTAATTTTATCCACAACTTCTCGCTTTGTTCTTTTACTTTTTTGGCTACACTGTTCTTATTTTTAATTTTAACTTGCGCGTATTTTGGGATGACATTATTATCCAGACATTGTTTATTAAACCATACTTTACTTAAAACCCTCTTCAATTTAACTTTTAACTTAAGATATTTAAAAACTTTACTTACCTTATTGTTGTCGTTTATTACATTACATTGTTGTTGTCCATTACCTGTCGTCGATTGCACATCTTAACAGAAATTTAAATTGTATCTTTCAATTCCGATCTGACGATGAGCTGTGAAGCTTGAAAGCGCTAATCGGGATAATTTTTATATAGTGGTGTGCAACAGTGATCATTCTGCTTGTGATTTGAACCACTAACACAACTTTCTTCATTAAACTACTTCTTTGTTGTCGATAACGTAGTATAGGCCTACATATAAAAAATTATCCCCTCCCCCTTCAACTACCCTTTTCATTTATAGATATTTCATCTACCTTTTCACAGTGGATTATGACCTTCTTTAAGGATAATTTATTTCTCAAAATTAAGTACTTTACTCTTGTTGAAACATAAAACGTTGCTGGTAAACTACCCCTTCCCCTCAACCGATCCTCAACAAAATGAATAGGCCTTGAGTCCTCTACAACTCAGGCACATATGCAAAAAATTATTTGATTGCGGGAGTTATTGTTTGCCATAGAAAAAATTCTACACACAGACATAGACACACAGACAGTGTTCAGAAAATGACTTTTCTTCATGACTGTTCTTCAGGGTAGTACAATCAGAATCAGCCCTTATTTCGAACACGATTTTTTTCACCTCACCATACTTCCATTTCCTTACGGAACATGGAAGTAAAAAAGGATATTCTACTAACTCCATGTGTCTAGTTATCATCGTTTATTACTTCATCTGTTCAAGTGTGATAAAGTTGTGTTCAGTAACTTAACGCACACAAAAACGCAGAGCACGTAGAAAGTCACACGCATCGCGCGTTATAACACAAACTCATACGCCCATTGCGCGGTCCTTACTTACGTATAAAAAGTTGACAAACGGGTTTTAAAAATAACCGCTTAACGTAAAATTATGTGGTAAACACGTAACAAGTTTCCGACCGTTGTCACATTCCCTGGCTCTCTCTAAGCATGACATTGACTGGCTGCTGTTCTACGTGTTAATAGTGGAATATTATTTCCTATACTTCGTACAGAGAACCACGAGTCACGTGTGAAACGGCAGGCGTGGAATGTCAGGTATGTAACGTAGAATCAAGTCCGAGGCGGGGTCGGATCCGGAACGGCACTCGCTGGCCGTTAGTTAACCACTGCTATTGTTAATTTAAGGAGCGAAAAGTATAACTAAAATTTTCACAGTATCGCGTTTGAGTGACGGGACAACGCGGCGTGGAGCAACAGGGAACCCGCACTTTGTAGTTCCATGAATCGTGCATGTATTAAATTTAGACATACATAGGTATTAAATCATGAGCCATAATAACGCTAACATTATGGCTTTCAAAGAAGAGGAGCCATCTGAGTCAAAGTAATTACTAAGAACCGAACATTGGAGCAAATGGGTCTTTTTAAGAAGAGCTCCACCGGTCTTTAAAATTGTCTATATAACTTAAACTATATAATAAGGATGTGTGACTTACCTTTGAAGTAGAAGACTCGGAAATCCACAACATAACGCAGAATAAAAACGCCAACAAAACCTAAAATAAGGTAAGTTTAACGGATTTTTAACAGAACTGGTTATTATTTAGGAGCCAATATCAACGCACAGTGGCGTACCTAGGCCACTAGAGGCCCCCCTCCCATAAGACGGGTGTTTGTAATCCAATTTATCTTTTACACAGCAAAAACACTTTACTGTTATGTATTAATGTCTATTTACTGTATTGATACGTCTAGTTAGGAAACTTTTCGTTCGTTCGAGTAACTGACCCAATTTCGGCACTCCGTATTATCCACTGTTCGGTAGAATTTCTGATGAGAGATTTTAAATAAATTGTTGGTGTCCTGAAATGTTAAATATTGCTCACTTGTGTAATCTCTTTTACCGTAGGCCTACATGTTATCACCCGGTATTTCACTCCGTCGTTTACATTTTCGTACCAAAGTACGTCCTTCTTGAGTCGCTGCCGCTGCCGTTGCCGTCTGTGCTCTTCTTTGGGGTTCAATTTGCGACTTCCGCCTGCGTGGTGAGGCATCCCGCCAGGTACAACTGACGCTACTTTTTAGTATGAATGTATTTCTAATAATAAATTTACCTTCATAAGTTTTTTTTTTAAATATCTGTAAACACTTTATGAGATATGGTTGTAAGGTAGATTTTAAAATAATATAAACAATTCTTTGGAATCGATCGACTAAATCCTAGACCTCTTGTAGTATTGCGTTTCAGAACGTGACGATAGAACATTTGCAATTTAAAAAATTTCCATATAACTTAATCTTCAAAATCTGGAGGCATCCTACTAAGTGGGGCCCAGGGAGGTCCGCCCCCTCCGCGCCCCTTTATTTCGCTATTGTCAATGCAGATTAGTCGGAAAATGTGTGTACCCTTGTTTCTACGTTTCCACGTCACGCCTAGTGCAACATTGTTTGTTGTTTCTACGCCTCAACAGTTTGTGTATGAGCACTTGTTTGTGCCTCAACGAAATTTTCGTTGTTCGAACATTGAGAATGCCGTTATACCAACTCCACATATAAGGATCGATCTGAAGCAGTAGCGGACCAAAGTGGGGCGGGAGGGGCGGACCGCCCTGGGCCCCACTTAGTAGGATGCCTCCAGATTTGGAAAATTAAGTGTTTTTGGTAAATGTTTTAATTTATTTGCAAATGTTCTATTGTCACGTCCTGAAACGCGATTAATCGATCGATTTCAAAGATTTTTCAAATTATTTTGAAATCTACCTTACAACTCTACCTCATAAAGTGTTTATAATGATTTAAAAAACCTATAATGATAAGTTTATTATTAGAAATATATTCACATTAAAAAAGAAACGTAAAGTACCTCACCACACAGTCGGAAGTCGCAAATTGAACCCCAAGCAGCACGGACGGCAACGGCAGCGGCAACGACTCAAGGAGGCCGTGCCTCGGTACGAAAACGTAAACGGTGTAGTGAAATACCCGGCGATAGCATGTAGGCCTACGCTAAACGAGATTACACCAGCGAACAATATTTAAAATTTCAGGACACCAAAAATTTATTTTAAATCTTTCACCAGAAGTTTTACCGGACAGTGGATAATTCGGAGTGGGAAAATCGGATCAGTTCTCGTTTATTGTTTTATTGATCAGTTCCATGTTTATTGCACACAACAAAGATAATACAACAACTAACGGTATATACAAAATTGAATGCCAATATTGCAATAAATGTTACATAGGACAAACAAAAAAAAACAGCTGAAAAAACGTTATTTTGAACACCTAAATGCATACAAAAAAACAGAAACATATAAATCCAATTTAGCCACACATGCAATAAACACAGGACATGAATTCCCAGACATAACCAATGGGACACTAATAAAACATATACCACACAAAGGCACCATAATGAAAATTTGGGAAAATTTACAAATATACAAACATAAAACACAAAACAAACTAATACCTGAACAAATACAAATCAATACAAAACATGACACAATATTCAAAGCACTCAACATCGAAAATACACAAAATACAAATACATATACCACAATCACACACAATAATACAACTTTAAAATACCAAAGACCAACAAGAAACCTTATTAGCATCCAGCCAACACACAAATACTTCACCAGACGCAAAATCGCGAAGGCTGAGGACGGAGCTCTCGAAACATGTTCCAAATAAGGAAAAATAACATCTTGAGGTAATATAAATATAAATTTTAAATACTATATATATATATATACAGTCTTATTTTATAAGCCAGTTTTTTTGTTATAAAAATCAGTAGTTGTGTACTGAGTTTTGTTTACTCAAAACAAAGTTACTAATATTCGAGATGCAGACGTAACTTCGCGTAGTGTGACATACCATGAAGGTGATAAAGAAGTCCGATTTCATTTGAAGTCAAGAAAATTCGAGATTAGACATTCGTATTACGTTAAGTTCGATTGAGTTTTTATTGGAACGCAAGTGTTGAAGCCCCTTTCCTGTATTATTACAACTATTTTGATTAACTATTCTATAAATACATTCGTAGTGTTCATAGGCGTGCGCAGCTTCCATTATTAGAGGGTGCACCGGGGTACGGAGGATCTAGGGGTATGGAATACTCCCCTGAAGAGCGGGGGCCCGTATGTCCTCCTCTGTGGCAATTTTGAAATATCGGTATGGAGAACCATACATGACTTCCAAGTTGTAAGATTTATATTTAAAATCATTTTCGAAATGAAATATACACACTAGTGTATAGACATATAAGTATAAGTAGTGTATAGACACTACTTCTTTCTTCAGCCTTAACCACAGTACTGTGGTTACTAACGTATACTACCTCACGTTAGCGCACTCGATTTTCACTGATGATGGCAGTCGATAGCACTGCCGAAACGTCTGGTTTTGTACAAAACATTGGACCACGCCAAACAGCCCGGGAAGAAATTTTAACAACAAACTACTTCTTTCCTGCCGATAACGTAGTAAACATGACATATAAATAAAAATTATCCCCTCCACCTTCAGCTAACCTTTTCATTTATAGATATTTCATCTACGTTTCTACAGTGGATTATTACGATCTTCTTTTCAGGATACTTTATTTATCAAAATTAAGTACTTTACTCTTGTTAAAACACAAAACGTTGCCGGTAAACTACCCTTCCTCCGTAACCGATCTTCACTAAAATCAATAGGCCTTGAGTCCTCTACAGCTCAGAAATATTTGCAAAACGTTATTTGATTCTGTTTGAATTTACGGCAGTTATTGTTTGTCATAAAAAATTACTCTTGTTAAAACATAAAATGTTGCAGGTAAACTATCCGTTTCCCTTAACCGATCTTCACCAAAATCAATAGGTCTTGAGTCCTCTATAATTCAGGGACGTATACAAAAAAAAATATCTGATTCTGTTTGAATTTGCGGCTATCGTTTGCCATAAAAAAAAAATCTACACACAGACACACTTTTCGAAAAATGACTTTTCTTCATGTTTTGAGGGTAGTACAATCAGAATCAGCCCTTATCTCGAACACGATTTTTTCGCCATCACAATACTTCCATTTCCTTATGGAACATGCAAGTAAAAATTTACCTTCAATTGTAAAAAGTAATTGACAACCCCAACATTTTCTCAGAAGTTTTGATGAATTTTTTTAATTTTTCTGTTCTACTGTTACAATTTTATAGTTAAACGAAGTTTTATTATAAAATAATATTCATTGAAATTATAAGGATTTGAAATGCTATTAAAAAAACATTTGAAGTTGAACATTTCATTTTATTGAATGTAAGTCTACAATTGTGTTATAGTTTTGCAATAACATTCGTCTCTCTTTAAAGTCTTCAAAAACATCATTATAGTTTATATTAATGACTAGTTCTTGCTAAGTGACAGGAAGCATCCAAAATTCCGTAGCTGTTGGTTTCAAAGCACTGAGTTGGCTCCCAAGGTGTTGCGCGACTATCGGTAAACGCAAAACCGATGTTGATGTTGGCAATCAAAGAATCATAACAAATAAATATTTGTGATATATTTAGAAATAACATTATTACTCCAAATAATTTTCAAACGAGTAAAAATCGTGTTATGTACGGCACTTTTTTCAAAGTTTGTACTAATTAATTTTTTATGGACCTGGGATTAATCAGGGGGCGCCTGTGCACTCCAGGCACCCCCTGTGCGCACGCCACTGGTAGCAGTAATTAGTTTAGAATAAGCTACTAAGTCTTGGCTTGTTAATGTACAACGTAAGGTAAAGATTACGGGTGGAGCCATCGTACCCAACGGTATAGACCAGGGGTCTGCAAACTACGGATCCGGCCCGCGGCATCCCGGTCGATGCTGCGTGCAGTTTTCAAATGAATCGTCAAAATACTTTAAATATTATAACATTTTACTAAACAACTAAAAAAAGAAATAAGTTCAGTAAAATGTTATAATAGTTTGTACAAGTTTAAAACATTTATGTGGTTAATGTGCTTGTTCGTCTGGCTGCCTTGAATGAATCACGCTTTTCACTCGCCATCAACCTAAAGCGAAGATTCCTATCCCCCCCCCCTCCATGCGCTCGGCAACAGCAGTGCTTTCTATGTTTGTTTCGACCTATATCTGCGAACATATGTTTTCAAAAATGAACTTTTTAAAATCAAAGTACAGGGCTGACTTGTCAGACGAACACTTGAAATCCATTTTAGTGACAGGAGCATCAAAATTTCACCCAAAATGAACAGACATTATAGATCATACGTACATAAGAAAGCCAAAAAATAATACTTAAGAAATATCTTTGAATGTTATTTTTACCTTATTTTTATTTACATTATTTTGAATAAATGAGTTTCTTTTCTTTGGATTGTAATGTGATTATTATTTCAAATATTTTTTTTTTGAATTTTTGGGTATTGCGAGAGAAGTACACCAGCAATTAGAGCCCGTCAAAAGTGACACATGTTAGCTTTGTTCGAGGGTGGGCGACGAAAAGGAACAAACCTTTCCTTTCCATTAAGACGTCGTAAAAACTATTCACGAACAATGAGCTGTACGGCACATGTTGCAGCGAACTGGACCATGCGTGGGAATGCTTGACTCCACAATTAGGACAAAAGAAAAAGAAGACTACCCTTACATCTGTCCAGTAGCGAGAAAAACACAGAACCAACGGCGAGAGTATTGTTCAAAACCATGTGTGCGACTTCTCAAAGACAATGGTTTATGCACGGACAATGGGACAGGCGACTAAGTGACGCTAGTGGAGAGCACAGATGTTATGCCACCCGTAAGTCAACGAAGGAAGTCGTCAGCATACCAACAATAAGGGAATTCGACACGCTACACCAAAAGTAGCAGATGTGATTTCGAAACAAGGCCTTAGCACTGATTCCAGGAACAGGGCAACGGACGTAAGACAGCGACTTGTCCAGTCCACGTGGACTACGTCAAATTCAAGTTGAGAAAGCCAACCAGCCAATGAGGAACGAGAATTCCAAAGGGAACTTCTGTAGGGGATGGTTCAGAGAGGAGCTTGAGACCAGAGAGCGAATCTCGTGTATGAACGTCCCTCTCCAAACGGCACTGGGTGGAGAATTCGTTAGAAATACGGACTGGAGACGAGAGGACACAGGGAGGCCCATGGAATAAACCTATCAAAAATGATTTGGTGGGAACTTGGAGCGTTCATCAGAATCACAAGAGTGGGAACATCAGAAGGAATAAAAACTGTTTACACAAGGGGACGCGCGCTCAGTTTACTACAATTTTTGTCTCAGTTTATTAAGAATTTTGTCTCAGATCATTCAAATTTTGGCTCAATTTATTCAGATTCTTAACTCAGTTTATTCAGAGTTTCGATCAGTTTATTTGAACTTGTATTTCAGTTTCATAATAGTTCAATTTATAAAAACTTAATGCAGTGTATAAGTTAGAACGTATTTCGGTAGAGACAATAAAGACGTTATTACGACTAAATGGAAGTGCGCGAATAAGACTCAGAACGCAAAACGGGACGGTAGTGTTCGCGATGAAGCGCGAGTAACAATCTTTATAAAGTCCATATAATACACCGTCATAAAGATACTGACATTTTGCAGTGACATTCTTGAACCATTACAGAAAAGTAGTGATACTACAATGTTTCGTAGTTAACTCAAGTAAATAGAAGTGTGAACAAGTGCCTAATGAACTTGAAAACAATCTAGGCGCCGAAAAGAGTTGTCGTGCGAGATGGAAAACTATTAGAAGCATACGGTATCGAACTGTGAACCGTGTAAAAAGACACAAGCGAGTAAAACATAGCCGACCGATTACAAATGCAATGCCACGACTTGTATTATAATAATCTCAAAAGCTCAAAGTGACTGTCGCGGTGTGCGGAAGTGTGTTTGCGAACGAGTGCTATATGGATTAACCTCACTCATCAACGCAGGGATACATCATCGGAGCGATACATCACGGCAGAACGAGTAAAGTACAAAACTAATCTCTTCTTATAATTAGTAATTTATCAAATACCACTGACCTGACACTTAGAACCAAACCACCTGAGAAAATTATATAAGTATGAGTCAGATAGATAAGAATCCATAGGTAGGGAATATTATGTTCTAGAATATTGTACATGTCTTCTTGTTAATATATTTTGTAACTATGTATGTATTTTGATGTGTCTGTTGCAGGAACAGGACTTTAGCTATGTATATGATTGATATGTGTATTGTTAATAATGATTATTTCATGCATATAAATGTTTAATGTGTTTTAACATAAAATACTTAATACAAATTATGAGCACACCACATTGTTAGTTAGTAACGTCATTACGGACGAAGAAGCGTCTACATTTGATCGCTCACTTAATTATTTAAATTTGTTCATTTAATTATTTAAATGTGGCATAGAATTTTATTGTTTTGTTGAAGATTTGTAAGTGCTCTTAAATTAATGTCATGACATGAATAAGAATGAAATATGATTTTAATAAACGTAAGTTAGAATGGATTCGTTAGTATTCTATTGATTTATGTAAAAACCTGACTGACAACTTAACCTTTCACTGAACAGTATCTATAATTTATAATTCAATTTAATGATTATCAATTAAACTCCTCAGAAAGATACACAGAATAGAAGTTTGGAAGACAGTTAAAGTCAGAAGTAATTTCATATGTAACAAGTTTGAGTGTGAATAATTAATTAACTCTAATTCAATTCATACAATTATTTAAAGGAATGAATTTGTTAACATTGTGTATGGTAGCTCAACACATGGCATTAACTATATTGTATATGATTACCCAAACTCGGAGTTAGATACACTTTGATCACGACTCTATTAAAGAGATAATTCAATTAATTTACGCAATAAAAGTACTACAATGAAATAACAATGGATACATGAAAGCAATAAAATCAACACATCATTAACTCTAAAAGATTCAACATAGTTCGTACAGATACCACCTTTATCAACACAAATAAATTTCTAATTGGATTAATTAATTACGCAATAAGATTGCATAATCATTACCATTGCAATGGTGCTCCCTCCAACAACGAGGGGCAGTGGAAAACCAATTCTAGTAGAACAAAGATAATTAATTAATATATGCAAATAAAGTTACATACAGATTAATATTATCATTGTATATGGCTCCCAAAGAACGTGGGGCATAACAAACTTAATACACACCAAAGTTTATTATTATAGGATAAGTCTGCTTAATTTTTATTTAAATACCTATATTATTGACATGATTATTTCGTAAACTTAAAAAGATAAGTTTACTATATATATATATTTGTGTGTGTGTGTGTGTGTGTGTGTCTTGTTGGCCCGCCTGACATCCAAGATTTTTCAATTCGGCGCTCAAGTGAAAACGTTCGGAGACCCCTGGTACAGACTGCGAAGTGTTTCTTTTTTTTATACCACTGGAAAATGTCAGCGGTAATCCTGATGCTTTTGGATTATCTGTATTTGTTGCGACCCTACTTGTGATTATGATTTCGATTCCATCATTTTCATTCGCTGTTCTCTTCCTCCGCTTGTTTTAAAAGACGAAAGCTAGTTGTCAAATGTGGCTGTTAACCTGTGCATGTAAATAACATTTATAAATGAATCTTCTGTTCTTGGCTTGGAATCAAAATCCACAGAAGAAATATCGGTACGGAGAACCATACACGATTTCCATGTTCTAACATATATATTTAACATCATTTTCGCAATGAAATATTTCCATAGAAACTACTTCTTTCTTCAGCCTTAACCACAGAACTGTGGTCACTAAGGTATACCACCTTACGTTAGCGCACTCGATTTTCACTGATGATGGCAGTCGATGGCACTGCCTAAACGTCTGGTTTTGCAGAAAACATTGGACCACTGCCAAACAGCCCGAGAAGGAATTTAACAACAAACTACTTCTTTGTTGCCCATAACAAAGTACACATATAAAAATATTACCCCCTCCCCTTTCAACTATCATTTTCATTTATAGATATTTCATCTACCTTTCTACAGTGGATTATTATGACCTTCTTTTCAGGATACTTTATTTATCAAAATTAAGTACTTTACTCTTATTAAAACATAAAACATTGCAGGTAAACTACCCCTTCCTCCGTAACCGATCTTCACCAAAATCAATAGGCCTTGAGTCCTCTGCAACTCATACAAATACTGTATGCAAAAAATTGTTTGATTCTGTTTGAATTTGCGGGAGTTACCGTTCGCCATAGAAAAAATTCTACACATAGACACACAGACACTTTTAAGAAAATGACTTTTTTTTCATGTTTTTGAGGGTATTACAATCAGAATCAGCCCTTATCTCGAACACGATTTTTTTCGCCATTACCATACTTCCATTTCCTTATGGAACATGGAAGTAAAAAAAGGACGCACAAGAAGAACTAGCGTCATATTAGAATTTAATTAATATTCTCGCAAAAGCGATTGCCCAATTTAGACCTTTCCTTTTATGTTGCGGAATTTCCTGGGTGTGTAAAATGACGCTTTAGGTAAACAAATATCCCGTTATTCAGTTTTTAAACACGTTTCAATCTGTTCAAGAAATACATGCTATGCCAAAGTTTTACAGTACAAGAAAAACAAAAACTTGCCATTTAGGTGGCAGCGTCAGTTTGGAGGCCAATGTCCCCGCTATGACGTCTTTTCGACACATAAATACGAGTTCAAGACGCTCCTACGAGCTCCCCCCAACAAAGAATGGTTTATGCTACTCATGTACACAGAAAGGTAGAAAAGTTAGATGTTGATTGTAAATGCTCGATTTACCAAAAATTTTAAGTTTGAGAAAAAATAGATATAAAAAAAACGAGGAAACTTGAGTATAGTATGGTATGGATTGATGGGGACAGAATTTTATAGAAACGCGGTAATTAAATGCAACAAGTTGTGGCGGACATCTAAGAGAAAACATCCGCTTGTTTTTGGTAATGTTTGACAATTTTCAGTAATAAACGTACTGTTCATTAGCTTTTCTTTTGTATAGGTACATAAATGATTATAGTAAAAAATTTCTATTTTGTAGAAACTAATAGAAATCATTTATCACTGCATTTATAAATATGTCTTCATATAAATACACTGCTACTAAAAGGTTAGATATTACACTGCAACTAGTGTAAAGATATTACATGGGAGACCTTCAGAAACTCAACGAGTTACTTACAAAGGAATAATGCATTTATAAATGTATGTACTAAAACTAATAAAACACGTATAGAAAGAATTTTATAAGCTAATATAAACAATTATTGCTGTTTATAAACAGTAATTTATTACCTTTTTTGGCAACTAAGGTGCTTAATTAATTCTCTTGGTTTCGCTTTCACACAACTAATTTTGAAGAGAGTCACTGTGAATTATTTGCATGCAATAAACACTACTACTTTTCTTTGCTCGCTAGCCTTAACAATAATTATTTTAAATCGTGTTTGTCCTACAGAAATATATAAATATCCAGTTTCTATAATTAAACACCGTAATGTATAGACTGTTTTCGCAATAATTTATTTAAACCTTTACGCGCACTCGCGCACGCATACACCCGCATGGGGCGCACGCTTAATTTATAAATAAATAGATACTCGGACACTTCTCGTCCGGCAGATGTCGCTAGCTGGTGACTCGCGTAGAGTAGCGAACGCGTGGACTTGTTTGTTCTTAGGAATTAATAAAATAAACGAATAGTCATCATCGCATAATCATACTTCTTTCGAATTTTGTCGTCGTTTTCCACGCCAGCGTGTACGCAAACATGTGGCGATTACGTCATAGGTCGTAAGACGTATTTTACCCTACGTCACTGTAGTTAACAAACAATTCATTTCTTTGCGTACTCTGCCCCCTTCTTCGACGTGTTTAATTGTTCTGCGGCCTATAATATTTTTGTGTGTTATCTTTCGTGCGCAACGTGTGTGCGTACTATTGAACGAGTAAGGCCCGCGTCGATTGTCTGTAAATACGATGAAACTAATCACTTTATTTTTGCCTTATTGTTCTCTGTAAATGTCACCGAGTAATTTCTTTCTTATCTAACATATTCGCTTTTGCTACTGCTCAAAAGGAAAAAAAATCGTAATGAACTGTGTCTAGAAACGCACAAAACAATAGGACGTCTTTTATTGTTGTTGTTGTTGTTTTCAAAAACAAGAACCGTAGAAATCGGCGTCAGCGTTCTTTTGTGACATTTACGCGTATGTAGTAAAAACCATCATTTATTGGGTTTTGAAACTGCGACCCGAGTCACACGTGCGTATCATCGGCGCATAGTAGTATAATAGATTGAACTTTATTTTCTTGACAAATACCAGAAGTTACCGCTATTATTGCCACAAATCTGTCGTCGTTACAGTATAAATAGCTACAAAATAAAGCGTTAGAAGTAATAGAAAATACGAGTTAAAAATTTACTGCAAACGCCATATTATGACGCCTTAAAAACAAACAGTTTCATTGGTCCTTATACTTCTGTTTGGTGTTTATGCATTTGCCCTTATGCATTTGGTGTTTGTTAGTTACAATCGACTGTTAACGTCTGCATGTCATTTAAGTGAGTAGCAGATAGCTTTTGAAATGGACTCTGTTCACTGAGTTTGTTAATCAGACTCATTCATATTTTTTTTTTTTTTTTAATTATTTCATCTCATTTTTTATAAGGATTAAATTAAAAGTAATTACTTTATATATTCGTGTGATTTATTTTTATTTTTAACGTATTTTTTTATTGTAAATAGAAAAGTTTAAATTATTACGTTCATTATTCAATTATTAATTTGATCTGGACACAACTCTAATTTTTAAGGGATTTTTAAAGACAAATTATTTTTTTTTTATGAAATAATACATACCGCTACATAATCAAGAAGCGTGTGGGAAACATTTGATTTATTATAAAAAATAATTTTTAAATGGTTTGTTGTTATTAATTATTTTCTATTAACTTGTGATGAGGAGTTATTGTAGTTCACTGCAGCCAGTTACGCCAGGTCACGGAATATTATGTCTAACGGCGCTGTTTTATTGAAGACAGAGCGGCCATGTGGAGTACATCGATTGTCAAACGACTTCATAGTAAGTGACCTTGACTACGTGTTACTATTTCTTTCATTTTCTTCAGCTTGTCTGCGCCGCCGTTGCTCATTATTTCCTACACCGCTAAAATTAATTTTGTACATCCAGACGCTTAGCAGTGTTTGCTACACGCGCCACTGTCTGTGGTCTGCCAAAACTGCGCTCCATTCGCCCTATACGTAGGCAAAACTGAAGGTCTAGCCGTTTTGTGGGTGTGTCTGTCTGCAAGGCGTTTCCCATGAATGAGCTGCGACGGCGGGCGTTTTGTCCGTCTGTAATCGATCCAGTAGTACGCTAGACGCTTCTGCGACGTAGTAATTGTAGGGATCATGCCTGCGCACTAATCGCAAGCTGCAGCAATAAAAATCAGTCATTACGGTGTATACAGTTTACGTTCTCGATTGAAGTAATGAAAAACCTTTGTTTTTAATTTTGTGATATTTGTAAATTCCCCCTCTAACTAAAGTTAACGGTTAATTTTCTTTAACTTCGTTGTTGAGAATGTCAAGGACTCAAGCCTATATATCTCGACTGTATTAACATGTGACTCTAACGTTTGTTTAATTCAAATAGTGGTGTTTTTAAACAACTGTATATTTAGTAGATTATAGTATTGTTGTTCGTTTTAAATAATAATTTTTACAAGTAAATATATATTTTTATTTGTAGTTCAATGATCAAGATGATTCATGCATAACAAGAATTCATTCCTCCACTTGGCAGTATCGAGTTGTAGGCCTATGGCGCATGCGTACAAGTTGTTTACAACCTCAGCTCGACATGTACACAGTCACACATGACCTTTTCCAAGATGGTTACTGATACGTATTTCATTGAATCTAGTGGTTCAAATATTACTGAATTTCAAGTGAGACAGTCGTGTGTTGTTCAGACATTTTTGCTGGGAACGATACCAGAGATGTGCGGACTGTTTTGATGTCAGTGTTAAACCTAGGAATTAAATAATTGCGCATTTTGTACGTTTTCGTTGTAAAGCACTTTTTACGCCTGAACACGAGAGGAGTGCACTTTTAGTTTTGTTATGTTTTTGCGTGGTTATTGTCGGACGACTATTGTTACTGAATCGTAAAACTAAGTGTCAAAATGAGTGTGTTATGTTGGTATGGTTTTTTATGGACAAATCTTTACAGGAAATGCCATTCATTGACCTGGAATATTTACGAGTTCAGGTATTGCGCATAAAAAATACTTTGCCCTTGTTACTTGTCTACGTTAGTGGCAGTAGGCAATAACAGTAACAGTAGTAAATAATAATTTTAGATAAAACTGAGACATAGTCGCGTGTAATAAATAGTGACTTTAAAAGGTCAACGTATTTGAAGGCGTGAGTGCCTGGGAAGCGTGACGATTTCAGAATAGGCCTTATGCCTGTGCACGTTGTTTGTGGAAAGCATGGCACATTTACTTCGTGGATATTCAATGTGGATTTTATCACTTTTTATGAGACGCTATATCAGTAAGTATTATTGTCTATCACGTGTTTAGTTAATGATGTTATTTGTAAGAAAATGTGAGAAAACAGTCTTGTTGGGCATACGTCTAACCTTGCATTCCATGCATGTTTGGGTTTGTATGCAAGCAGTTAAATACGTCATATAAAATTACAGTCATTATTGTATTTTTGAATATACAATTGCATTAGATTTTAAATACATTTCAGTATATAACTGATAAAAACACATGTTTGATTGTCGGGTGATATTTCGGTTTCAAATAATGAAATAAAAAAAGAACAGTTAACCTTAACTAACGTAACATGAAATTAACAAAGTAAACTAAAATAGTACGGTATACCAATAATACAGTTTATTGTAGAAACAGAAACCGTATAAAGAAAATAGAAAGTTATATGTTATTTAGTGTGGTGAACGCCTATTTGTTTCAAAAGTAACATGGCTTGAGAATGTAAGGTTAGTTTTTGTTAAGTGTGGTAATGTGAAAGTAATTTGAACAATAATTACTACTAATTTTAACAGTTTTTTCACGCTTGAATGTAGGCTTATTATTCCTTACAGTACACAAAGTAAGAAACAGCTAGAAAAAGTTATTTCATCTTTACTGATATATCATTCCCTATATCATTTCATCTTTACGCCATTTCATTCCCTGTAAGAACAGTCGTGATTGTACTATTAATAATGTAGATTGTTTAGAATTCCAGAATTCTTTACGATTACTGTTTGAGGATTTTAAGTATATTTGCTTTCCCTTATTTTTGGTTTTAATTGTGTAACCAGACTGTAACCTCCTCTGTTCTGCTAAACAAAACCAAAGGTTCGTGCCACAAATTATGATATGTTCATTGTATACTTTATGGGGTGGTTAGGAATGGCTACTGCTAGCAAGTAGTGTGATTAATTTGCAGGATATCAAAACATCAGCCTTTGTGAAACAAAGGAATAATTTGGCTACATTACAAAAAAATAAAATTTGAGTGACATATGAGTGCGCATAATTTCAATAGTATGAATAGAATATCACTGACGAGGATTTTTTAAAATTTTTTGTGGTAATTATCGGCTTTCTACCCAATGCTGGTATTGAAGTGACATATTTTTTTTCTATTCTTCTACGTTAGCCTATATAAACATGCGAAAAATAATTTTAAACGGCGGTCGAACCTATTTACGAAGAAAAAAATATTAACAAGTAGTTAGTGGGATCACCACAGTATGTGTTTTGATTTAAAGTAAGGAACAAGAAAAATGTTATAAATACATATAAACACACATACACATATGTACTGTGTGCATGTGCAAGAGAGATTGTGTGTGTGTGTGTGTGTGTGTGTGTGTGTGTGTGAGATATAGCCAGGCATATTGCCAATGTTAGCTTGCATGCTATTTACAAATTAAAAAAGTTGGGCCTATTTCAACTTTAAACAAAGCTATTAGGCCTAAATATTGAAAGTTAGTAGATATACTCGAAGAAGAAGCTTTGTCATTTATATATATGCTTTTGTTAGGTCATAGTTTAGGGAGGTATGGCCATTACATTCATCATCTCCCAACCTCATTTTACACTGTACTTTATAATGAGATGTCACTTGTGCTTTTTAAATAAAGGAGATATGTCTGAATAACCCATACAGCACTATAGAAAAAACTTGAAATGATTAACCTGTATGTCAAGATAATCTTGGGTATGCCGATTGTTCTGTGCAGAACCAGTACATATAGTACACAGGGATTGCTCTGTGGGTTTACAAAATTTCAGTAAATATAATTCCCAAACTGTTTTCTTTTCGTGATGCTCCACACTTTGAACATTAAAAGTTATAACACATCAGAGAAGAATAAATTTAAAAAAAAGTGGTAAGTGAACTGCCCTTTTACCATTTTGAAATTGAATTTATTGTGTGTTTCTGGTAGGTTTCCAAAACCCAGTGCATTTGAGTTCTTGGCAATTTGAGATTTGACTGCATTGTGCCCTGCTTGATTTTCAACATTTTCTCTGTTGGTGCTTTCATGAGACATCATCATGATGTAAGGAGTTTTAAGAAAGACATTAGGGCAAAATGCATTGAAACATCAAGCAGTAGATGACAAAAGCTGTGTGGTCAAATCCTGAAACTTAGGACAGAAAGGGGGGATTGTGTGTGTGTTTCTTTTGTTTAGAAAATTCTAGGAATGGCTCCTGATTGTTAGGTACATCATTTAATAAGCGTAGGAAAGCACTTTTAAAGGAAATTTATAACTACTGTATTTCATCAGATAGATGGGCACTAATAGTGCCAAATGGTCAGCACTGTCAATTTGGGCAAAAATAAAATCTTGGATTGGTATGCAGTATTACATTTGAATCCAGTCATTTCATGTTAACATACAAGTTAGCCTAGAAATATTGAACTTGTAGTTTCTTGCATTTTGTAATTTCGCCTAGCAACTTGTGTGTTGATAAATACTGTTGATAATGTAAATTTTATAGGTGACTCAGTTGTTGTATATTGGACTTGTAAGACTTAGTAAATCTGAAAATGATTATTCTGAACCATCATCAAATTCAGAAATTCAGATTTATTCAGAATTAAACTCTAGATGATTTAAAACAGTAGTAAATGTTGGAAAGAATGTGAGCTAATAGTCAGATAATAGGAAGTTGCATAAGGTAGGTATGCCAATTAGTTCAGATGTGAAACTCAAGAACTTGGATTAAAATTGAAGAAAATGTGGTTGCTTCTTGGAAGACAGTCTGAGCTGTCGCTGCATAACATTGCTATTGCTATACAAAAGTATTGAAACCAGTTTGGGTGTATGGTGTACAGATTTGGGGTTGTACTGAGAAATCTAATATTAAAATAAGTCAGACTTTTCAACATAAGGTTCTTCACAGTATTGTTATGGTTGGTGATGAGATGAGATTAAAGTGTTGCGGATAAATATGAAAAAAAAAACTTCATGAACACGAAAACATTGAAGTGCTACAACTGCTTGATAATGCTGGGCTCGTTCGGCGATTGCAGAGACAGAAACCGTTTGAACTAGAGAACTAAATATATATATTGTCAGCACATTAACAAAGTGTATCTGTACTGAGGAATGCTCCAGGGGGAGCTTATCTTACACAATGTTAATTTATGTATTAGAACAAAATTGTTAGTTTTTAACTAGTTGCAATAAAGTTAAATAAAAAAAGAAACAAAAAGATGTGAAGTACACATTTTTTTTTCTATTTAAAGGATATTCACATGGCTCTGATAATCATATTATAATTGTGTTGATGCTAGTATCAACATCCATATGCATGTATTGAATAATTGTGGAGAGAGAATACATTGCCTGCATTTGGAAAAACATCACCTTGTTGGTTACGTTTTACATATTTTTGATAAAAGAAAAAGGATCCGCTAGTTCTTTACACAATTGCTTCTGTATATAACATGAATTCTGGCTACAAATAAACGCCTCCCTCCAGTTTGAACATTAACTCACTGTTTCAGATGAGTTATTTATTAATGCATATATTTTTACCATGTATTCTTTTTCTGAGATATATATTTAATTCTGTTTGCATAGTTAAATACTAGTTATATAATTTTACAAGTAGTAATATAAGTTGTATAGTTTAAAGTGTTATACATTTGAATAAAATTGAAAATATTTCGGTAATAATTCAGAACTACAAAACTTTACAAACAAGTGAAATTCAGTTTCTGAATGTTAAAATTTATATAAATTGCAAAATTATGAAAAATGTAAGCTTATAGGGTCATTCCATATCAAATCAACCAATGAAGAATTTAATTTGAAACTTCATGACTCAGATATTGGTAATTTTTTGTATATTTGTTGTACTTATAAAGTACAGTAGTTCAAAAATACAAAGTTTCAAATTTTTTTGTTGGGTAGTTTTTTTTAAAGATTTTTTAAAAATGGCACAAAACGCAATTTTTCACATTGTTTTGAAACAGAAAACTGTGTATAATTAAGGAACCGTTAGACCTAGAAAGCTCGTTTATAGCTCATTTTAAAGGTCTTTGTAAGGGCTTTAATTTGATATGTAACACAACCCACTTTGAACAAAACCCCTTTTTTGGCATGTTTTCAAAAAACATGTTTTCAAAATTTCAAAAACGCCATCGAATTTTTTCAAAAAAATATGTTATTTGTAAAGACATTGACTAGAAATATGCGAAGTTTGAAAGTGGAGAAATGATGGGTTTTTTAACAAAAATTTAAAGGCATCAGTGTGGAGGTCGTATTTCACGTAAATTTGCATTACAATACCAACAGTTACATTTTATGTCATTTTTAGTTTGCCTTAGTACCATAATGATAAATTACAAACAAGACTCACCTACAAATTCTCTTGAATAAAGTGTCCCATATTGATCTTGCAGTGAAGTGATTTTAAGCAACAAAACTCATTTATTAGTTGTATATTTTACGAATTAAAACATATCTGTAGAAGATTCTAGTCTATGTATACACTACACAGTGCAGTCTTATGAGAACAAATCATGTTTGTAAATTAAAATAGTGCTTTTGAATATTAATCATTTAGAGTTCACACATAAGTTAATAATAAGTTGTTCACATTTTCTTCAACTGTTGTTCAAGTAAGTGAAATGAGTCTGCCATTTCTTCTGTGGTCAAAGTATACGTTCTTCCTGTAGCGGTTCTAGGTTCAACCTTTTTCAGAAGGGTGTCTGTTGACACGTCCAAAATATCCAACCGTGGTTGAGGATAGAAAAATGATGCTGCAGGTCCTCTGGGATGTAAAAAGCTCACTTTTAACTTCATTTGTCTCGTTTTTCCCTAGGATGCATGCAAGCCACCAGAAGTTATCATACATGACAGTTACAAAACCTGATTCAATTTCTTCTAATTCAGCTGTTACACTATCTGTTATAACTGGTGCTTGTAGCTTTCTTTCAGTACTTGAAGAAAACAATTTTGTTGCCATTTGTGTGTCAGAAATAGGGATAACTGCATGTAAATTATGGGTCCCTTTTGTAGTTTTTGTTTTATCAAAAACGTGTTGCTAACCTTTCTTCATTTTCATTGTGTTCTTCTATTGTACAGTATTTAAACTTGATGCCTGGTATGTTGGTTGCTGCAAATTCATATAATTGATGCGGTGTCATTATTTACTGGTCATACGGTCGCTGTAAACTTGCTTTCATAGCTAATCTTTTAACAGTCCCCCCTAGACCATCACAGGCACTTTTACCATGTGATGTGGCAAAGAAATGCCACTCAGCATCAATGCCAAAGTCTTTTTTGTGCAAACAAATGTTCTGGAAATTCTTACGGTTTTTATATTGTCCTGCACAACCATCTGAGAAGTAATAAATTATTTTAATCCCTGGGATGTCTTCTTTTAGGGCATTAATCAGGTGCGTCTGAAAGAGATTTAATGCAACAGTGTTGTGGGTAAGGCACTCTGATATAAAAACGTAATTTAAGTGCTGTATTTTACTAGTATAGTTATTATATATTTGCTATATAGTTATTAGTAACTAACTTATGCGAACTAACTTATTAATTAACTTATTATGCGAATTAACTTATTAGTGGTCAACTTATGCGAAGACACGTCCAGTGGAGAAGAGGACACATTAGGTAGATTATTTTGTATACAGAAGCTTGTATAGAAACTGGAAAGAAGACACAGCTGGGAGGAGGTTGATTGAATTGATATAAAGTTATGATATTGATTGACAACATTTTATTTTTAGATACGGTAAAATGCACTCTGTCTGTCTGTCTGTCTGTCTGTCCCCCTCTCTCTGTCTCCCTCTCTTGTATGTGTTTACATACCATATTTGTATTTGTGTCAGAAAAGATAAGCTATTTATAATTGTAAAGAATGTAAGGTATTTGTATTAAAGTCACAGTCACTTCAGAAATCAGAGGACAGAGCTCCTTCCATTATGTATTCCAGTTTAGTAGAAATTTAAGTTATTCTAGTAACAGGTACATTGATGACAGAAGCACATTGTGTGGAGAAATGATCAAGTTATGTTGATAGCATTTTTCTTGATAACTTTTATCAATAAAGTGTGTGTGTGTGTGTGTGTGTGTCCACATGAATGCAATATATTTCTGGCTGTAAAAATTTATATCAGGGCTGTGTATGCTTTTCTTCCATAAAAATTCCATTTTGGTAGTAGAAAATGCAATAACATGGTCGGTGTTTTTGTTAATTATTAGGTCTTTTCATTTATAATTATGTGATTGTGGTGATAAGTGTATACAGGTTATCTGTGTAGTGGATAGGGTATGTGTAAGATGATTTTAAAAAAGGTTTAAGTTTTTTAGAAACAAGCATATGGAAGAAATACTTGGAGACATTTACGCAGAGCATATTGCAGGTCTAACTGTAAATGTAGACAATTGCCAGGATTGTTTCTGGGGATGTGTTGTGTTGTTAATGACAATATAATGTAAATCTTGTATTGTGTACAAATTGTGAACACTTACATTATTCACCCCCACCATATCTCTCTCTCTCTCTCTCTCTCTCTCTCTCTCTCTCTCTCTCTCTCTCTCTCTCTCTCTCTCTCTCTCTCTCTCCCTCTCCCCCCCCTCTCTCTCCCCCCTCCCTCAATCAGCGATCCCGGTTAGTTAATAAAACCCGGGCCGGCAGAAAATTTTGCGCACTCTTCATTGCCACGCCATCGGACGCACTTCTCTCCTCTCCTCTCCTCTCTCGGACGACATCGACGCGGAGTCAGCCGGAAGGAACGGCCGAAGAATAGAACCGGCGTTCTTGCGTCTTCGCCCTCCAGTTCCACGCCAGCGATGGATTTCGCTGGGCCGGCAGCCGACTCTACAACCGGTGCCGAAAGAAGAGGAGGACTGCAGTACGCCACGAACAGCGGGCGCAGCCGCCAAACATCTCAGCGCGGCACTACCAACATCGCCGTTCTCGCCACTCGGTCCTTTTTAGGGCCACCAAAATAACTAGAGTGTACGATTGGCGCCATTTGTCATGCGGCAAGCCTTTTGTCCGGTGACAATATATATATATATATATATATATATATATATATATATATATATATATATTGTAACGTTTAGACTGTCGTCTTTGAAAAAGTGTATTTCGTGTGTAGTCGTTACTTTATGTTTATGCTGACGATGTCCGTCGCGATCTCACGAATTACCAGTACTCGTGAGTGGGAACCTTACCTGTCCTTTAATATGTGGTTGTATTTCCCGGGTGGCGCCAAATTGTTTAATCTGAAAACAATTAAAAAATAGGACTATCAAGCGTTCGTTCTATGATGGTATGGTAAATTCAAATTACTCCCGCCACGTGCGGGTTTATTAATATTGCTGGTAGTTCGCAGAGTTTCCGATGCCTAGTGCTTACTGTCACTGTCGCTCATCGCTAATGTACACAAATCATATAATACAATTTATTATGAAATAAAGAACAGTGGTTACAACTCTGTACTAGTTTATTAACTTGTGATTAGTTTTTATTATTCATTTTTATACAAAATTATATATTGTTATTAAACAAAGTTGCTCCTGCAATCATGAGACAATTAATTCCCAAGGTAGGTGAAAGTCGATTCAGAACGATTTAGTTAGACAGGGCGTCTATAAATGTTTATTTTAATTTCGTTCAATTAATCTGGATTCTTGTGGTTACGAAAAAATATTGATATGATTACAATAAAGTACACTACCTTACATTATTGGTACTTATATACTGTAAGGTGTAATTACAATTTGTTCCTGAAGTGTTAAAAAGTGTGTGTCAAAAGTTCGTAATTTTTATACAGGTTATTTTCTAGTTTCATATAAATTTAGCATTTTATTTTTAATTAATCCTTGAAAGAAAGTTGATTATCAGTTCATAGTGAGAGTTAATAGTGTTGTGATAAAAAGTTGATAAGAATTTATTCCTTAAATTCGGGTAATTCAGCAATACTTATCCAGTCTGTTGAATTATGGTGAATAGTTATTCAGTTGAAATAGGTTGGGTGCTTTGTGGTCATCAATCTTCCTTCATTTTGGAGTTTAATTACGCCTGGCGTCTTTTTCGTATAAGTTGGTCTAAATTATTAATTTTGAATTTATTAATCTGGTCTTTGGCGTCGGTTGGATGGACTAATTACTCATCAGACTTCTTGTTTCTCTTCTTGTCATTAATTTTGATTACTTCTTATTGTTTTAAATTAAAATTTGAGTCATTTACGGCTTGGCGTCTATTCGTCTTGAGCTTCAATAATGAACTAACTGTTTTTTAACGGAAATCTAATAAATAACGTTCGGTTGTTATGGCAACTGACTGCCTCTCATTGGCTATTCAGATTTTAAGCCCATTGTTATAATATTTGAATTTTTATTCAAAATGACTATATATCTTCTGATTGCTATTATTCTTCTGTCTTCTTATCAGTGTATGAGATATTATCACAACTGTTCATATTTTCTTTCAAAGATCATTTTGACATCCCTCAAAGCTGGGTTTGCTTGTGTATTAATGTTTTGACAATAACGTTCATATTATGTAATTACATTTCTTTCTTATTTTATGTCCTTAATTTAACTTTTACATTTCAATATGATTCACTAATTATCATTAACTAGTTACTTGCCTTGGATTTTCTAATACTATAGTTAATTTATTATAATTTGTTGATTTTGGATTTATACAGTTAGGCGTTTTATAGGCCTAAGTAGTAATTGGCTATATTTTCTTATTTTACACAAATTAAATATTATTTTACCTTTATACTTGTTTTGTTTTGTGTCGCAAATGATTTGTTTACTTTTTGAATTGATTTGGGTTGTTTTATAATAATATTGAATGTTCTCATCATTTTACAAAATCATGGTTTGTCTATTATTTTCTAATTGCCCTTCTAGTATTATTATGTTTGTCAGAATTTATCTTTTTACTTATTGATATTGCCATTTTTTTATAATTTTTCTATTAATTACTATGATTTATAAAACATAACACAAGTTTTTGGTTTATGGTCTGTATACCTCTTTGAGCCATATTCCTCCTCATAAACTTAATTGAACAAATCTTTTAACAGTTACTATGCTAATCTTGTTTATATTTTGTTTATTTTTATTTATTTTTTGGTGACTAACATTATCACACCATTTACTTTATCTAACTAATTATCCTTTTGAACATAGGATGTTGTACTTATTTTGCTTTTCTATTCTTTAGTATATTTTTCTTTTCTAAACTTTACTATCTAACCATGGTAACACTAATATTTTGACTCCTCATGGGATTTTTTCCCTGAATACCATTGTATTCCTATTTTAATCCTAATAACAACAATATTCTTATTTTTTAGCACTTTTCACCATTAAACTGTAGTGTTTATCACTGGTTTTTAGGTGTCTATAACTATCAGTAGGGTTTTCTATTTATTTTGTGGGTTTAAACTGGCACTTTGCACTTTTTTATAGTATTTGAGTGTTACTAGTGGGTGTTCCATAACGTTAATTTCTCTTTTCTCACTTAATCATGTTCACTATCTATCTATCTCTCACTTCATAATGGTAAGTTATAAGTTACTGTTAACAAGTTTCATATCATTATAGAGTTACTTATAACATTTAATCTCTATTTCTTTGGTTAGTGTACTTTGGTTGTCTTTACTTTATTTGATTTTAATAATTATCATGTACATTTATTATTTATTTGATTCTAATAATTATCATTTGATTTTACTATTTCTCATTTCCTTTTCTATATCATTTGTTTGTGTCTTATTATATCTTCTCATTTTATTTCATTTATATTTTGTTTGTTTCCTTTTCATTTACCTTCTCATTTGATTTCATTTTATTGAGTCAATCACTTGGGTTGGGTCATAGTCATTTGTCTCGTCATAGTCATTTTATTTTCATTAGTTAAACATTTAATATAGTTGATTCATAGTTTTTTTTCCTGGTATTGGTGTGGCTTTTTGTATTGTAACAATATATAACTTTTCAGAGTCTGCACGATGAAGTCGCAAACCATGTCCAGGCAATCAGAAGAAAGCATGATGCTACAGGTTCACCATGATATGTATCCAAAGTCTGTCATTAAGTAGTATTTGGACACATGCCTGCCATGTTAAACCTTTAGCATCATGCTTTCTTCTGATTGCCTGGACGTGGTTTGCGACTTCATCGTGCAGAGTCTGAAAAGTTATATATATATATATATATATATATATATATATATATGGGGTCCTTATTAGGGCTGTCAGCCTTAACCACAGTACTGTGGTGTTACTGACGGACACCGTGTCAGTAAAAGTTCAAGTCATTCAGACACTGAAGATGGTCTCCAATGGCAAGGTTGAAACGTCTGGAATTAACAACATAAGACCACAGCCTGGTAGCCCGGGAAGTAGTTTTAGTAGTATTAATCTAGACAAATTAAAAAAAAGTGTGTAAAAAAGGCAAGTTAAAAAAGGTAATTTTTGGTTCAGGGGTCGTTCCATCGGAATCATCCAGTGGTGGTGGTTGCTTGACCATTTTGAAAAAAATTTATTTTTTTATATGTTGTTCCTACATACAAAGTAGTAACAAAATGATGTTTGAAAAAAAATTTTATGTTTTTGTTTGTTGCCAGCGGCCATTTTTCCAACATGGCCGACACTCAATTTCTTCAAAATTGTCTTTTGCGGAAAGTTATATATCTCTTGACCTATAAGAGGTAGACCTGTAAAATAAAAACCATGTTGTAGGTACTGGCATGGGCTATCTTTCTGTATAATAACCTTCGTGATGTGTGCTTTAGAAAGTAGGTAAATTTAATCTGAAAACTTAAATAATCTTATTTAAAAGTAAAAAATCTCTTAAATTGTCATTTTTGGGATTTTTTTTAGGTATGAAGGGGATATTTCTAGAAGTTAAAATTGTTATCACTAATAACTGTATCTCTATAGAATTTATATAAAAAAATGAAACCTCAGATGATTACCCTTTCCATTATATAAAATGTTAAAGTTTGAAAATTTTCAAAAAAGCCAAAGTTTAGAGCCTAATATCTCTGGTGGGGGACCTCCTAAAAATCTGAAAATTTCGGAAAATCGAGTCATCTTGGATACCTATCAAACAAATCTAGTTTCATGTTTTAGACTTTTGCAGTATAACAATTATAAATTTTTAAAAATCGTGAAAAACATGTTTAAAATGCATGCTATGCTGATGACCAGTTGTTATAAGCAGCACGAAAGGTATAAAAAAAAACTGTCAAGTTCTTATCACTTTTCATTTTTTTGTTGCCTATAAAAACAAATAATGACATTAAAAGATTTTTAAGTTCAGTGTAAATATTTTAAGTAGCCTAATTTCAAAATTATGTTATTATTTAAACGAAAAAGTCAGTTACTATTAAAAAAAATAATTAAATATAATTTTTACAATTGTAGACTGATTATTCTATCTAAGAATATTTTCTTTTATGTTCAGAAACATTAGCATTAGTCTCTCATGCATTCACTGGACAGCCACTTGACTCATGTTGTTACAGCTTGTTTACTGACATGTCTTAACCTGAAAGTTCCAATACAGTACTCTGCAATGCTCTTCTTCCAGTTTATTGTTCACTGTGGCTGAGTGATGTTGTTTCATCATACTGATCTTTAGTAGTGCTAAGTGATTATGTGGGTTGACCCTAAATGTTTTATTAAATATAATTATGATATTTTTTAACTGTACATTTTAATACTGTAGTGTTTTGTGTATAAATTAGTGATGTTATAATTTTGATAAAATGCAGTGTAGTGTTGGTTTATTGACTAAGGAAACCTGTCACAAAGAAACCTATGGTAAAGTAAGTAAAGACTTGATTAATTTTAATGAGCGTGATGGGGAAAGCCAAGAACTACTTTCACTTAGGTTAAATTCAGATGACATTAATACTTTGTGTGAATACCATAAAAAAAAGTTTTTGCTCAAATTTAACTACCTTTTTGGAACCACCTGTTGTGATCCACTTGATTATCACAAAACTTTAAAGAAAAAGGGATCAAAAGGTTTTATAGAAATTAAGTTGGAACATGTCAATAAAACTAAAACCCAAGAAATAAAACTTATACCAGGAAAATCTCTTTGTCCAACATGCTATAAAAAATTTGTTTGCTGCTATCAGAGAGCAGCAACGCCACTGAGGACAAGGATGAGGATGGAGATTGTTTTATCCCCCCTCACGACACACTAAAAAATCTTGACGATTTATGTTCAGCATTGGATATTTCTCCTGCATCAAAAATTACTAAAGTTAGTACGGAAAAAAGGTAAACTGCTGTGACTTCCAAAACAGATAGAATAGCCAAAGCCATGAAACGCAAACTTGAAGACTCGTTTGAGGAAACTACAGTTACAGAAGTACAAGAAGGAAGCAGTAGTATGTCTAATTCTCTTTGTGAGCAATATAGTGACCTTATTGAAAAATTGAAAGACAAATGTAGTCTGACATCAAGTAATCAAATAAAAGCTAATGCAATAAGTGGGGCATCAAGCCAATACAAAAATAGGAAAACTTTGCAAATCTATGTCATCACAAGAAAGTTACTTTGGTCTTGATGCAGAGTGGCACTTTTTTGCCACTGCACATGGCAAAAATGTATGTGATGGGGTCGGAGCGACCACTAAAAGATAGACTGCAAGAGCTAGTTTGAAGAGGCCATATAAAGAATAGATTATGACAATTCAACAATTTTTTGAATTTTGTGATGAGCATATTCAGGGGATAAAATACATATTGGTGAAAGAAGAAGAAATAGAACAAGGTGAGAAAATTTTGAGAAAAAGATTTGATAACTGTTGTGCGATATGTGACACAAGAGAAAGGCATCGTCTAGTTCCCATAGATTAAAACACAGTGCGATGCTATCTGACGTCCAAGTCGAGCGAGTATGAAGACATTTCAATAACTGCTGCACCACACATAGACATTTCTGAACTGAAGCAGAAAGATTTAGTTGTATGTGTATATGATCATGAATGGTATGCAGCTGAAATCGAAGCTATCAACACTGAACACAATGATGTATTTGTCGTATTTTTTATGCCACCCGGACCACGAACATCCTTCAGAAAAAGTTCAGAAAAGTGTTGGGTATCCATTGGAAATGTTTTATTGAAATTTACACCACTTCAACTAAGTAGGTCTAGTGGTAGAGACACTTACCAAATCACAGAAAAATTGTGTAATGAGGTATCAGCATTGTTCATGAGATCCAGGAAAACATAACAGGAAAACACACAACGTAAGTATAATAAAATAATTTTAAAACATTCTTTGAAGTTTTATATCAATGGTTAAAATATTTTGATGATATTATTTGTTTTTGTATGTCATAAGAGAGTAAAATGTCATAAGAATTTGACAGTTCTGCTGCTTCTAACAACTGGTTATCAGCGTGCATTTTAAACGTTTTTCACGATTTTTAAAAATTTATAGTTATACTGCAAACGTCTAAAACATGAAACTAGTTTGGTTTGATAGGTATCCAAGATGACTTGATTTTCAGAAATTTTCAGATTTTTAGGAGGTCCCCCACCAGAGATATTAGGCTCTAAACTGGCTTTTTTGAAAATTTTCAAACTTTATATAACATTTTATATAATGGAAAGGGTAATCATCAGAAGTTTCATTTTTTTTATATAAATTCTATAGAGATACAGTTATTAGTGATAACAATTTTAACTTCTAGAAATATCCCTTCATACCTAAAAAAATCCCAAAAATGACAATTTAAGAGATTTTTTACTAAGTTTTAAGATTTAATTTACCTACTTCTAAAGCACACATCACGAAGGTTATTATACAGAAAGATAGCCCATGTCAGTACCTACAACATGGTTTTTATTTTACAGATCTACCTCTTATAGGTCAAGAGATATATAACTTTCCGCAAAAGACAATTTTGAAGAAATTGAGTGTCGGCCATGTTGGAAAAATGGCCGCTGGCGACAAATGAAGACATAAAAAATTTTTTCAAACAATTTTGTTACTTGTTTGTATGTAGGAACAACATATAAAAAAATAAATTTTTTTCAAAATGGTGGAGCAACCAGTTTATTTATTTTTGGATGATTTCCGATGGAATGACCCTCAGACAGTTAAAAAATACCTTCCCAAAATATACTGACCAAAGCTTTAGGTTTGTGCCTTTAACATTTCTTACAAAAAAGATACTTAAAGTTGATCAATGTAATATTGGGAAGACAAGTATAGTACACTGTCCCTGTAGGTCAAATTAGAGTAGTCTTCTCCCCAGATGCTGGAATTAGCAAGGTTTTATTGTTAAAAAGATTAGCAGTTAACAGTACCACATAAGTAATTAAGTGCACACTGCACTGTATTGTTTGGAAGACTAGCTACAAAATTACAAAATATAAGCGAAGATAATGTAAATGCAGAGCAGTTGTATGGACAAATTAAAGGTTGCATACATGAAGCGGCGAAAGAAGCTTTAGGTTATAAAGGAAAACAGAATAAAGATAATCCAGAATGGTATTCAGGAAAGATAGATGACCTTGTCAAGAAGATAAAGAAAGCTTATAACACCTGGCTAAGTACAAATAGAGGAGAAGATAGAAGAACATACGCTCGCTGGAATAGAGAAGTTAAAAAAGAAGTAAAGAGTAAAAATTAAATGTGGGAACGGAAATGTGAAGAAATAGATATATAGGGGGGACAAAAGTGGCTGAGGCATGGAAAACTATAGGAAGTCTTAAGAAAAGAAGGAAAACAGAACAGCAATTTAAATTTGATAAGTTTGAAATAATGGATAGACTATTATAAAACATTGCTTACTGAAAATAGAAAAGAATTTGAAATGATGAAGATAGACATCAAAACAGTTGAAAATGACAAAGTGATTGAAATAACTGTGGAAGAAATAAAGGAAGCTTTGGAAAAATCAAAAACCGGAAAGTCTGCAGAGCCTGGAAACATCCCCATTGAAATGATTAAATATGGACCAGGTATATTGCTTGAAATTGTAGCAAACATATTTAATAAATGCTTGTTACACGGTGATGGTATCCCAGAAGACTGGAACATAGCATATATTAGCTCATTGAATATTAGCATCTCGAGCTATTGAAGATGATGACTGGAAAGATAGGGAGAAATGGCGATCGATGCGGGATGTGGCATAGACTGTAGGAGCCCCGCTAATAATAATAATATTGTTTGGAATTCTTGGTTTTATATGCAGTTTATGTGAGAAACTGGTTTTAAAATTATATATTTTAGGTTCAGGGATATTTGTGATCTCGGAGGTTATTGTATAGTAAAGAGTAAAATGATGGTGAAAGTGATAAATACTATGGTTGTAGTTGCACTGTTTCTTTTAAACATAGTAGTAGGAGTGGTAGGTAGCATTAGCTTTGACGATGTAGACAGCTGTAATAAAGATAAAAACTGTAGAAACATTGTTATAAACAAGATTGCAATACATACAGACACAATTTGCAAATGTTGAGAACAATAGATAGATGTAGTATTAACACTAAAACTGTCTTGTATTGGAAAGTCCCAGGTAAGAGGTTGACAAAGATGTTTACCGTTACTGGCTAATTACGAATCGTATAGAATACACTTTTGTGTGAAGAAAATTACAAGTCTTGTAAGAAAAGATGTCTATGGGACTTTCCAATGCGCCCTTGGTCGTACACTACCTCCAACCCTCCCCCGCGTAACATACATTTCTAATCAGGTCAAATCTAACCTCTGAAGCTGCCATAACTGGTTAAACAATTGTCATGAAAATAAAAATTATCTGTAGATCTATACCAGGTGTTTATTTATTCAATTGAATTATTAATCAAATGTTGCGAAGCGACCATTCGATCCTCCTCCTCCTATGGCGCGAGCCTTGGCCTCCTTTATCCTGACCCTTCATCTCTCTCTATCAGTAGCAAAAGACTTCCATCCTCACACTCCCAACACCTTTCTTGCATCCACAGCGACACCATCTTCCCATATTTTCCTTGGACGACCTTTTGCCATCCATACTCTCTATAAGGACTCTTTCAGGTGTTCGTTTGTCGTCCATTCTTACAACATGGCCAGCCCATTGTAGCCTCATCAGTTTTACGTACACTTCTACTGTAGGTTCTTTGAAGTGATAATATATCTCCTCATTATGCTGTATCCTCCATTCCCCATTTCTGTATATGGGTCCCAGGATCCGTCTCAGGAGCTTCCTTTCAAATATCTTCAGGCGTTCAATTGTTCTTTGTGTTAATATCCAGCTTTCACTGCCATAGCACAGGATGGGTCATATGATAGTTTTGTATATGCACATTTTTTTTTGTCAGCCTGTGAATAACTCTTGACTTAAAGATGGTGATAAGCGTGAAATAGGCCTTGCTGGCTAGAGTTATCCTTCTCCTTATCTCTGCCTCTTCATTCCCATCTTCGGATACCATCGCTCCTAGGTATGTGAAACCTCTTGACTGTTTCTGTACAGTTTTCTTCTATAATCAAATTTTGGTTATCATTTTGGTTTTATCCACATTTATTGATAGTCCTATTTCTTAACTGTTCGATCAGTGTAATTTATTTCTTTGTTAAGTTATTTTATACTATTATTATAAATTGTTTTGTTTAAATCAGTGTTGGAGATTGAACTGGTATATTTCACTGTTACGTACTATCAGAGAGCTAGTAGTATACTTTATTTTATTTTTTTTTATTTTTTGCTCACATTGTTCACAGGTTTATGCTTACATTATGTATCCATTATGTATGGGCAGAGAGAGTAGAGTACAAGAGATAAGCAGGCAGGCTACCATTGTCAGACCACTGAACTTTAGATTATTTTTGCACTCTTAAAAAAAATAATAATAAAATAATAATTTTTTTATTCCCATTACTGAGTCTATAGAAAAACAGTTTTGTGCTTTTTGTGTGAAGTTTAGTAACAGATAAATAGAGAATTGTTTTTTTTAAAATTTTAATTCATTTGCAAAGGATCCCCTGGCCTGGTTGTTTGTGTAAGCTATTGAAGAAGCATAAAAACTGTTATAATGAAAAGGTCACAGCATTAGCACCTTAAAAAAAAATATAAATAAATAAATAAAATAAAGAATGGAACAGCAAAGAAGGTTGACAAAGCAAATCTTCAGATATCTCTGGGGGAGGAAGTCAACATCAAGTTGGATTAAAGAAGTCCAAAAGGATTTAGAAAAAAATAATATACATGCAGAAGAAGCAATTGACAGAGAAGTTTTTCAGGCAAAAGTGTTGGAAATGGAGGGAGTCTAGGGTAGGAGAGATAAAAACGCAGGTTCAAAGTGGACTGAAGACAGGAAGAAGAGACACAGTGTGAAGATGAAAGAATATTGGAAAAAAAGAAAAGAACAAAGAGTAAAGAATTTAATTTGGCATGTGGTCCTGAGATGGCTGAAAAAAAAGAATGGTACAGTTTACCATTGATTGTTTGGTTCATGAATTTCCCTATTTTGGGATGAAGAAGACGTACTGTATAAGTGTGACAACTATGGAGAGTAGATTCTCTCCACCATTTGTGGTTAGTTACAATTATGCAATGCAGTGGCAGCCAGACTTGCTGTACGTTGGCTGTCATACATGACACCAGAAGCCCTTTTTTATCTGTCCACCACTTCTTAGCCAAAAACTTGCTGGTTTTACTGAGAAAAGTGGAAAATCTGTACTTTCTACCTGATATTAGCATGTGTGAATAGGGATTGTGGTCTTGTCTAGAAAAGGGGAGTATTATATTTCCCATTGTGCCAAGTAAATAGCGAACAGAAGTTGCACTGAAAGTACCACTTGTAACTTTGCAGAACAGTGTGTATGCATGGCTTTACATCTAGCATGGATGGCTAAATTGAAAGTTAACGGAAAAATCTTTGTTTTTAAGATTGACAGATGAATGCGGTCATGTGTAAGAAGAATTATTACACACTGCTAGTATTAAAGACATTCGAAGGCGGTAGTATTAATAAATTAATTTACCTTCAATAATCCGCCTTGTGACTTTTATAAATCTCTTCTATTACGCAAGTATAAGCATTCTTTTGGGGTATCGTACAAGCGGTTGGATCCAAAGTTCAGTTGATCATTTAATACGAAATCGCGACTGCTTAGGTTTGCGTATGCGCCATAAACTGAACTTCGGATCCAACCAATTGTACGATACCGCCTTGAGTCTGCTCGCTAAGACTACGATAAAGTAACAACCGCTCAGTAGCAGATTGAACTTGAATGGGTGCGCACCCAACGTCGCGTACAATTCATATGCAAATTGACATTTTTTTATTGTTTAACGATCTCGTATGAGTGATATAGTTTTATTTTTTTATTTTACTATCTGAAGATGGAGCATAGTCTCTGAAACGCGTAATAGAAGAGAGTTATAAAAGTCACAAGGCGAATTTGTGAAGGTAAATTAATTTATTAATTCGATCAAGTGATGTGGATACCAGATTAAACATGAATATTAAGAAATGTTCAGTAAAAAGAGGGGCAAGGAGGAGACTAAATGGCTTCTTAAGAATGCCAACAGGAAAACAAAAACAAAGAATTTGTGTGTTAATTGGATGATGTAGGAATTGCCTCTTGATTTTCATTGATGTAAATCATCATCATTATCATCATCATCTGCAAGGATTAAAGCAAGAATGGTTTGTTCTGGTCTCAAAAAACAGTCAAAAAGTCTAGAGCTGGTCACTCCAGCGCTTCCTTGGATGTCCCATACCTCTCCGTCCGTTCGGCTTATAGTTCCATAGTTGTTTGGGGATGTGGCAGTCATCCACTCGGCAAAGATGTTCACACCAATTTAGCTGATACTGGGCAATCCTGTCAGTTCCTGCTGTATATCTGTCTCTTCTATCATCAAGGAGAGTATACTGTGGCACATGCCTGAGAAATCTCATTGTTGCTGATGGGTTTTGTTGTGCAAACTGATTCAACCGGGTCTGGTACACGTATCTTATACTTTCATCTTGGAGCAAGCATAAATTGATATAAATGTTTCACCATTTTTGTTACTACCATATTTTTTAACGTATATTGTGTTGAAGTAAAAATTGTATATTGCCGATGATTGTAACTGGATGGTCCTTTGTGAGGCGAATGGGTGTTATATTTTCTTAAAGAGGGGAAGAATCGTTTGGTGTTTCTACTTCAGAGGTACACTTATGTTGAGAGGTTACATGTATACAGATTGTGATTGGTAGTCAGCCCCCCTCACCCCTCATATACGCATGCACGCACATGATAAAAGGACTCATTTTATTTTTGTAATTCTTCAATTTTCTAATGTCTGTTCATTTTAAATTCTTGTATTATATAATAAATATTAAAAATGTCTGCACAGGATTAAGTATTATTTTATAAGTATACAATTTATACCACATTTTGGTAATTTTAACTGGTATCGTCGTTTTTTTTATAAAGCGATAGTTAAAACTACATATGTATGGTATAATTTATTCCAACAAAAATTTATTCTTGGATTTTGTTGTCCATGACATGTCCGTTGATTGACTAAATATATCACTACCGACTCGGAACACAAAAGTTTTTTATTGGTAAAAACGTGAAAGTTTTACCTTATAGCCTGATCCAGTTTTCGCTTATTATAAGCTTCGTCAGAGGCTGTCACTGGGAGCACTGTCCGTTCTGTTCTTGGCGACGGCGTCAACTTTTGAAGGATTGAAGGAAAAATGTATTCTTCTATAAAAGCTTTTATTTATTTATCGAGTATTGAAAATAATTATAAGTTGTATGTTAATCGTAGGTTTATGTTAATATAATTTAGTTTTTCATTATACAATTATATTTTCCATTTATATAATTTTTCTTCGTTGCATGGTACTTTTTTCTTATTATTGCTTTATAAATGGTAACATTTATATTTTTCCAAGTAAAATAGTATTTATGCAACGTCAAGTAATAATCTAAAAAGTTGTTAATTTGGTTCCTCTGTCCATATGCATCGCAAAGTGATTTTAGGAATTCTTCAGTTCTCTTGCAGCAAATTATCACAAGATGCAATGAGCTTTTTTACTTTGGGGATTTAGTGATGCAATTTGTATCTAACATTGAGTAACCTGACACCTTTGTAAATTTAATTAAGGTTTCTGCTCACTTTGTAAAGACTAAAATACTTTTGGCATTTTTCCAAACTTCAGGTATTTAATAGGACCTCTGCTGCAAACTAGTTAAATAAGAAAAAAAACTGTTAATTCTATGTCGTTCTCCAGTAGTCTGATGTGTACTAGGTAGGCCTTGTCTGTATACCATCTGTATAGATTTCTGTGTACCATCTGTGTCTACTGATGATTATTTCATGCAGCAATATGTGCAGATGAACTTTCATTATAAGTATTTTTCATTTGCGGTTATATTTTCTTTGTGGAGTGTGAGCTACACAGTGGATAACGTTCGAGGCTTCAATCTTAACGGCAATCATAGGATTGACTAATGGTCACAACTTAGGCTGCCTGCTCGCTCCTATCGCTGGGGACAATAATACAGCGGTCTGGCATGCCTGGGCTAGATAAGTGATGAAGGCAGATTTACACTACATGTGCACTCCTACACACAATACTCCCTCTTCACTGTATGACTCGCCAACACATGTGGTTAATATCTCTCTGGCAGTGGTGGTATGTGAGTTGTACCATGGCCAGGAGCACAACAGGCCACAAATCTAATGCTTGAAGGGAGAAGATGTGAAGATCCGTATGCTTAGCTTTGACACTTACTTAATGATTGTATGGAACGTTTATGTGATTGATTGTTATGGGATGGAACTTTTAGAAAATGTGGGAGTTTTACCTCTATTTCTTGTCACCAAAGGAACAAACCAAAGTTAAGTTTCAAATACAATAAAAGAAACTTGAAGGAATAGACTTGGTTATAAATTAATACGAACATTACCGTTCAAGGAATGCATTTGAAATCAGACTGTTAATTGGTAATAGATGTTATGTTATCATTCAGCGTGTATTTCAGTGAAAAAAAATATATAGAAACACAAATAATTACTCTTTATACAATTGGTAAGTTGTTACGTGAGGGTTAGTAACAGTGAACACTCACCAAGAAGGATAAAAGTAGTAAGTTAATAAGGAAAATATAAGTTCTGCAGAATAGTGGGTGAAAACACATTTTTAATTTATTTTTATTAGTAAACTTGATTGGAACATATTAGAGACTTTTATGGCAAATGTTGAATGCCAGTGAATGAGTGAAGGAAGCTAATGACTAAATGCTGATTGAAACAGACTATGGAAACTTGGAACATGTGTGGCTTTCCTGTCGCTATAAGAATTTTGGAGGGAGATAGCTCTCCTCCTTAAATTAAGTTCTTAGCCCATTGTTGTTAACGTGCCAAAGAAATGGCATCTTTTCATTTCAATTTCTGGGCGTTAATCTGTGGCCCATGTTTTTTTTCTTTCTTCACCTGATGTTTGTGGTCAGACATGCAGTAATCCTACTTCTTCAGCAATAGAGTTGAACTAGCTGTCATTAACTATGTATTAGAATGCTTTAACTCGTTTGGAGTGTTTTCTTGATTGGCAGAGGCAGAGGTGTTTTTTTTTCACGAGTCCCTGTAGCAGATGTTAAGGTGCTTTCTTCTCCAGTGTCTGGTTAGATATCAGTGTGGGTACGGTTTTTAACTTTCTCTTCCTAATAAGGTACATCAACCTAAATGGTCTCGAGAGCCCACCAATCAGGAAAATGTCATGAGTCAGTTCAGTGTGGTTTATAAGTAGCCAGCAAAAATGAGTAAATTAAAAATTATTGTTGGAATGGCCGAGACAGCTGCTGAAGAAAGGAAAAACATTTGGTCGTGGCCTAGCACGTGAAAACTGAACTAGGCGATGATCAAAATCTTAAAAAAATAAAAAAAAATGTCATGTTAATACTAGTTTTGTTGTTTCTATGGACAGTAAAGTATATTGTCTTTTGTAAGATTGTGATTTCAAAAGTAGTAATGAGTTTATAAAAAAAAGATTAAATGTTTAGTTGTAGAGATGGAGGTGACTATTGGTGAATTCATTCAAAATCTGTACAGTTAATATGACAACCTGTTTGTATAGAGTGCGTGTATATCTGGTTTGCAATAGTAAGATGTAGTAATTTAATTTATATAACAAAGCTGTAATTATGGTATTAATTGTATTCTATTACTTAATTTTTTATCTACATTGTTTAATGTAGATACTTTATATAATATACTGTTTGTATGTACACAATTGTAGTAGTAGTTTTTTTGATGTTATTTCTGAATGGTTTCAGAACTAGGAGATATTTACTGACTAATGAGAATGTCATCTGTGCGAAGTTGGTCTTCTCTGGGTGGAGGAGACGGCGGAAGTAGAGAATCAACTAGAATTTTACCAGCAGATGTTGTTAAAACGGGTTACCTAAAGAAACTGAAGGTAATTTAGTGTTATGTATGTTAGGTGTGTGTGTGTGTGTGTGTTTACTTTCATACCTTTTTCAAAATTCAAAATGTAATGTCCTAGTATGTGAGTTGGCAAATTATTATGCGATGCACGCATTATATATGCACGCATGCATTTTATATTTATGTAATGAGTATTTATAACGTGTACTTTTATATTTTAGAGTTTCATAGTTATGACCATGAACTTGTCGTACACGTGGTTGAATACATTTCAGAGGCTTATATTCATTGTATCTTCATCAGCACCAGTTTATTTCAAAATGATATATTTGTTGTTTGTTCTTTCACTTTCATTTAAGCAATATTTTAATTTTTATTGTTATTTTGATATAACATGAGTAGGTGATAACACTCAACATTTGTGGAAAATCTGTAAATTGTAAACATGTATCTTGTTTAATTGAAAAATGACATAATAATATGATAATAGATAGATTATAGTGATAGAATCCGTAGCTTCGAGAACCGAGATAAAAATAAAAACTAATGAAGACACCTATTAGTCTTAAAACTTATTAACTTATAAGATTTAGGACATGAATGCCATCAAGAGAAAGCAAAAAAATAAATTCAGAATAATAGAAAATATTTTAAAAATCAAACTAATCGACTATCCATTCTGAAGGTGAAGCTAGCAGTATAAAAGTTTGAAGTTCAACCAAATGTAAGCAATTTTTTGTTTTGTAATTAAGAAAAGTGACAGTGTAAATTCCATTTTATGTGAGTATTGATTCATGGGATACTAGGAAAAACGTATGTCGTCTTTGGATGTTATCTTTAATTGTCCTGAGAAACTGGAAACAGCATTTATTCATGGATGGAGACAGTTTTGAAATATGATCTTAGGTAGAGGTGTTCTTAAATACGTTGCTGTTTGACATATTAAAATATGTTAGCAGTACGTAAGTAAAATTTTGGGATGATTCACCAGTGATGATGTATTGTCATAAAAATCTGTTCACTGTGCACTCGGGAGTCTAATTTCATTACATCAGTTTTCACTAACCATCGGTGTTACCAAAGTTAGTTTTGTCTGATTTGTTTCCAACATCATTATTCTTCTCTTGTCAGTTTGAATTGTGTTTTGTTAATACGAGCAAGATGGAATTATTTTATTTACTTGTTTGTTTGCATATCCGTTGTACAAACTAAAAATAATGGTTACATAATTATATTACAGGCGGTGTCGGATTTTGTTTTTTGGTAAATAACAGTGTTTTTGTCAGCTAAATGCTTTGTTGTTTACTGAAAGATATTTTCAGCTTTAATAGTGACAGACATTTGTAATGGTGTGACACACACACACACACACACACACACACACACACACACACACACACACACACACACACACACACACACACACACACACACACACACACACACACACACACACACACACACACACACACACACACACACACACACACACACACACACACACACACACACACACACACACACACACACACACACACACACACACACACACACAATCAGTTTATTATAATATTTTTATATAGGGTTAGGGTTGGGTAGTTGTGAACAAAATATGAAGGATTGAAACATTTTTATTGATTAAAAATCACATATAGATTTTAAAATTGAAGTAACTGCAAATAATAATTATTTCAGTCTTTGTTATCATGTTACATACAAAAAATTGTTTAAATATCATAAATATTATTTTATTTATTGTTTAAAGAACTCTAAAATTCAATTTATAATTGCCAACTCCAATAGCAGTTTTGGAGGGAACTTCAACAGATAATGTAATGACAACGTAACCATATTGATTGTGTGAAAACTAAAATATGCCTACCGTTTACAATTACACCACCTAACTACAGTCATTGCCCTGAATATTTTACGATCAGTTTACAAATATGTGGATTTCCCTCATCAAAAAATGTTTACTGCTGTACAGTTTGACAATGGTTAAAATTAATATTGAGACCCATAAAGCTGGGTTCATGTAGACACATGAAAATGGTTTTAAAGCTGAAACTTGTCAATATTGACCATGTTAAATGGTATAACAACAGGCTTTTTTTAAATAACTTACATAAGTAACCACTAAGAAGTGTCAAATGTATAATATACAGATTCACATCGTGCATAGTTTTTGTGGACGAGTGTCATGTAAGAATCTTTATTTGTACAGGTTGATTCCTTCCAATGCCAGTTATTTTTCAAAATCACTGTACATAAAGTGCCATTGTACTTTATGTATGAACACCAAAATTACTGGGCTGATTTTTGGCATTTTGCATCATTTAAAAACATTCAAAATGCTCTGTTTTTATATTAGGTCTTAGTGATGTTTTTAAGTGTTTCTAATTAGACATTCAAAAGAAGTACATTCTTTACCAGGAACTTTAGATAATTTGTAAAAAATAAATTGTGCGTGCTACTTTTTTTCAAATTTTATACCCAGTAAGGTGTAGACAAAAGTATTTAGAACCACATTGAGTACACCTGGCAAAGAGAAATACTTGACTATGTACAAACGTCCCTTTTCAAGTCTTTATATAAAGGAGATAAATGGTTTAGCAGATTTTCTAAAATTATACAATTCTTGTCACCATAAACTGCCATTGCTATGTTGATATGCTGCATAAAAATACTGTTTACAAAGGTAAATGGTACATGAAGTATATGACAAAAAGAACAGTTCTTCCTGATGTTGATACAGAAAATGTGCCTTTAAAAATTGTTTTCTAGAAGTCAGTAAAGCCAGATGCTGGCACTTCATATAATAGCTTCCAGATCTAAAAAAAAATTGGATGTTGACACTGAAAGGGTTTATAACGTAGATCTTGCACAGTAGTAAAAAGTAGGAGTGACAGTGACAAAAACTCAGTCAGCTTGTTTTACACAAGTTTTCTTGTTGTTCATTTCATGTTTTACTTCCATTTTCCGGGGAGAGTGATGCCAAAGTAATATTTGACATGAGCACAGATTTATAAGTTACAGTCTTCAAAGTGAAAAACAAAATACATAGAGATACCCTGAATGATTTGTGTAACTACAACAGTTTTGTCCACAGTAACGAGTTAACTTCAGTTGGTTGGAATCTTTGTTTAGTACAGTGGCGGCGATTCCCGACCCGATGGGTATGGCAAGCATAGGCTCTAAGGACAATATAAGCACATGTACATAAAATTCCAATGCTAGAAAATCATTAAAAAGTATTCAGGTACGCACTTGTGTATTTGTGTTGCTGCAAGAAAGACATTCGTCTAGTGCAGTGGTTCCCAAAGTGGGGTGCGCGACAATATTTCAGGGGGTCCGCGGACACTTTTAAGAAAAAATAAAATATACCGTAATTTTCTCCGATTCTTTTATAGTCTAAAATGTAAATTTTAGAATCTTAAAAGAATTAGTAGAAGATTCCAGTATTTCTTTTATGTTGTTGGATCAAACTAATTGTAATTGTAAAAGTAATTTGAAACTCATGGCTTTAATAATGTCTTTAAATCTCACGTCGTGTAGCAGATCTGCTTGTCAGCCGAGCTAACTAGAGTGCCGTATCAATGTAGAACTGATCGCGCTGTATTAGTCCATGTAGAAGCACTGTATCTAAGCATAACGTTTTCTGTGTAGCAGGTTTTATACCTAAGTAGTTGGACTTCGACACATATGGCTGGAAAGATAGAACTGAGGTTGGCAAAGTTAAGAAATAAAATTGATGTCGAGAGTGACACTATTAAAATTATCAGACTGCAAGTATATAAAATATTAAACCTAATACTGCAGAGCTACTTGTTCAAAAGCAGCTTCAGTTCATATTAAACCATATTTGATACCATTAATATTATAATTTTGCAAGTTAAGAGAGTTTTGATTTTAATACATTTTAGTTGAAATATAAGAGTTGTATCATATTTACTGTTTGTTTTAGTTAATAACTCAGACGGGGTCCATAAAATTTTTAATTTTTTAGGGGGGTCCGCGGACTGAAAAGTTTGGAACCACTGATCTAGTGGAATGAGTATGAGGATTAAAAGAGTGGCGTTTAGCAAGCAATAAAACTTGCAATCTAAAAGCTAACCTCAAACAGCAACAAGCAAAAAAAAACAAGAGAAAAAGATGGTTGTATTTTCGCAAAGCCGGGACACAGCTAGCACTCCTAGCGGCTTAAAGCACTACTAAAAAGTGCTTGCCTTTTGCATCTCTCAAAGCCATGTGCTGTGTGATTTTACCATTCCACATAGGTACCAGCAAACTGTGTACTCGTAGGATAGACTGTTATAAGTTTAAGTATTTCTAACTGTGGCCTAATACAAAAAAGAAGGCTAGACAGTGAAAGCGTTGGTATGAAATTCTAAATAAATGTTAAGATATATGAAATAATGACCAACTCATAGTTAGCACACAGACGAATTTTTTTGAAATGATTGCCTTGAAGTGGAGCGGTCAGTCAGCTGCTAAAACAGCACACAGAACTGGAAGCGAAGTCATATTAATGACTTTCCAAATCGAGGCATCAGTCTCATTTTGACTGGAAGACAGTCGGTGACAAATGTGCCACCAATTTTCAAGAATGAGAGATAAGAAGGCATGTTAGACAGTTTTGGGTGCCAACCAATAATGTTGGTTATGTAAGCATCTATTTACTTTTGGCTGATTTTCTTTGGGCAAGCTCTGCTTGCGTTGCTTTGCTCTGAGGATTCGCCTCTGATTTAGTACACATTCCTTTATGCAATCAGAATATACCCTCGTAATCTGATACCCACACAAGAAGCTTGTGACATGATTTCAGATCATTCTTTGTTTATCAAGGTAGCCTCAAAAATTAAATAAACTTTGTGTTTGTGTATTATTTTTTATTTTGTCTCTTTCAGTTTCTATATATCAGTTGTTACAAAAATTAAGTATGTCACTAACTTATTGGGTCCTTCAGTCTACCGACTGGTTTGTACCCTCCCTGCATATATGCGTGGTGCGTGTTATGGAGTCTCTTGCAGGTATACGGGACCTACAGTTTAACGCCGGATCCGAACGGCATAGTTAGGGAGGATTTATACTAGGCACAGGGTGGCCACTGACCGGGAAAACCAGGAATAATGCATGCATTTCATTGACCAGGTAAAACTACATGAATTATGCGTGCATTTTCAGGGAATCCTGGAATTTTAAAAAAAGAAATAAAGTTAAGAGTATGACATTATTAATATGGGTTTTTTAGCAACTGCTGACTACTTTTTTACGTTCGAGAAACGAAAACCATGCTGAAATCCTTTATAAATTTGTATTTCAGTAGGAGATGTGAACGCCGCCAGCGTTGTAACACCCCGTTTGAACCAGAGATGCGGCAGGATGAAGCATCCAATTCGGGCATGAGCAGTACGCGCACTTTTCCTCTCAGCTGCTTTTATAAATTTTAAAATAGGCAGTGGCTTTTGACAAGCCTAACAATATTTCTGAGGCTCAATGTTAGAAATATATTCATTAAAAATCATTAATGCAATATATACGTACAAAATATCGTATCCAATCCGTAGTCTAACAGAGTCAGTGAACGGAACAGTGTTTTTATTCATGTAAAACTATGGTACTGGTATCTAAGCTGCGTAGTCAGTCTTTCAATTCAAACACCGTTGTTTATTTTAAACGAGTTCTTTTCGTGATTATTAACGAAACCATATGACGAAATAATTCATTTTAAGTTCTAGACGTAAATAAAAATAATGAATTATATAGATGTATAGTTTTAGGTAATTATTTTTATTGTTATATTTAATTTTCTGGCTTTAAAAATGCTTAATCTATAATTTCATAGTTCCAAATCGGGGTTTTCAAACTGTTCCTAACCAAACATAACCTAACTTTTTTCGTGTTTTGTTACCGGCCCCATTTGACTTTTAAAGTTACTTTTATTGTTGTTTTTACTTTTCCGGCCTTTAAAAATGTATCATCTATGATTATAAAGTCAATCTAAACATTAGAGGTGATGGTAAAATAGTGAATAATTACTGATTTATAATTTGAATGACTTCCCATGCAAATTAGTGAAATTTAATTTTTTTTAAGAAAACAGAGTATAAGACAAATTCCTACATGTAAATTTCTGCATATATATCCTATTTTTTCGTAAGTTTTAGTCACTTTCTTCAGCCTTTTTTAAGAATTGAAAGTAACCTTTTTTTTTTAAATAGTCACGTTTATCACTTTTTTGGACTTAAAACCTGCTTCAAGACCTGGAATGTGAAATATAATAGGCCTACTAAGATTATTTAACAAGTATGGGAAAAACTAATAATTCTTTTTTTTTTTGTAGTTAGCATTTAATTTAAAATGAAAATTTTCAGTACTGGTTATAATAATCAGAACTTAATTATTTCGGTAAGTTGTTATGAGCATACATGGTCCAAGTGCTGCTCAGTACACTTTGTAGTGACAGTTCTTTTGTGTGGAGTAATTTTCTAACCTGTATTAGTAACATATTCATAGCCTATAGCCTATGTGCTGATAATGTTTCTTGTCATAATTTTATTTACGTCGAATGTGTAACCTGGAATGTTTTTGAAAATGTCCTGGAAAACCTGGAATTATGCATGAATTTTCTGGCCTTGGTTTAGTGGCCACCCTGAGGCAGGATGGCTTACAATTGCATTGCGAGGGGGAACGGTCGTTTCTAAATCAGATGACCGCGGCGGGAATCGAACCCGCGCCGACAGAGTAGCAGCGCCACACTGTAGCCACTATACCTTGACTGCTCCCTAACCAATACAAATGAGGGAAATTACTAACAGCACATCATCGAGTAGTAGTTGTTGCCTACCTGCGTGTGGCCTGTATCATAAAACACTAACACTCATATTCTGTGTTTAGTCATGTTACTTTAACAAATTAATCTGATAACTGTATGTAACTGCATGTATACATTACTATTATGTCTTTGAGAGACAAGTTTTTTTAAAATTGAATTTAACATGTTAAAACTGGTCTGTAAGACCAACCATCAATTTATCTCTAATACCTCTTAATACTAAATACATAGCCAAAATAAGTCCAAGGACATCCTTTAGTTAGTTCTGGTGTTCGTAACTAAACACTCTCACCTGCGCACAGTGCTCTGCTTTTATACCACAAAAGACTACACAAGTTCAAATGGCTTTGTTCTCTTCAGTCTTATGAACACGTGTTGATGATTGTCCAGCAGCTGAAGAACTTCTGCATTTTCGTGGAGGTGAAGCCTTTTTTCATGCTTCTTTGCAAAACCTTTTAATCTCTTCTTTAATTGTTGGAATACCTAGATCTCTGTGGATATCGGCATTTCTAACATACCATGGTGGATTCACCTGACACCTGATAACATACTATGGTGTTTGTATTATCCTGATGTTACTATCTCTCGTGAACCCTCAGAGTTGAATTCCATTCAGTCAGGTGGGTTTAATTATCTGATTGTAGATCAGAGTTTTACTGTATAAAGACAGATTGGAATGTTTTCCTTTGAGCCATTTATGTTGTCGGAATTTTATATTAAGTTCCTCATTTTTCTTTTTTATATGCTCTTTCCATCTCAGTTGTTTATCCAATGTCATTACCAGGTGCTTGGCTTTGTTTTCATAAGGAGCTACCGTTCCATTTCTGACCAATCATGGAAGATTATTACATCTTTTATTGGTGAAAATAATGTGTGCCGATTTGGCTTCATTAAGTTTTAATTTTCCACTTTTTGGTCCATTCACATATGGTATTGCTAGCTTTCTGCTATAATCAGGTTGAAATAACCTCATCTTGCCCTGTTGTAAGCAAAGCTGTATCATCAGCAAAAGTAGCTGATTTTGCTTGTTTTAACTTTGGATGTCACTGGTAAATGATACAAACAAGACAGGTCCAAGAACACTGCCCTGTGGTACTCCCGCCTGCACGTCTTTTTGGTCGGAATATGCTTCTTGTTTGACTCGAACAGTCTATTAGATATATGTACGAGGTAAGGAGTTCTACGTATTGTCTAGATAACATTTTATTTAACTTGTAAATTAATGCTTCATGCCACACCTTGAGAGACAAGTGTGAAGACAAACTGTATGAATATATTATGACAGTGAAAACTTATATATATTGCAACAGATCAAATTTTATTATACTAATAAGGATATAGTGAGTGTGTAAAAATCACAAACAAGTCTATTATGGAGGAGATGAAAAATTATTTATTATATACACAAATATTGTTTTTAAAGATGTATATTGTATTATAAATTGTCATGTATTGATAATAGAAATAATTGTTTCTGTTGTTCGATAATATAAATTGATTTTACTTGGTTTCTGCAACGTCCTTCTCTCCTTTCGTCGCTCCCGTCCTGGCATCCTCTTCTTCAGCGTCACTCCTTCCTGGTGTCCTCTTCGTCCTGGTGTCCTCTTCGTGCTGGCATCCTCTTCGTCTTGTCGTCCTCTTCTACGGCGGACATGCTCCAGCGGTGATATTTCAGTGAGTCTTGTTGTTTGACTGCTAACATTAATTAGTTTCTTCATAAACAGTTCACTCACAATGATTATAAATTTCACTCATACAGTTTAGTTTTAATTTATACTTTCTATTTTCTTAATCTCAGGATTTATATGGGTGTTACTTAATGCCAACCCTCGAAAATTGCACTCGCCCACTCGCCAGTGGCGAGTGGGTTTTGACTGTGAAAAAAAGGAGAAAAGAGGAGAGAAAGAATGAAAAATGGAAAAAAGAAACCAAAACACTTCATGTTTTTGTTTTAGTAAAGGCGCGTGTTGAAGTCATAGGCCGTCAGTTAGCTGTCACCGTGTGAATTTTATAAACAAAACTGCTCTGTTGTATATAAACATCTTAAAACACGTCGAACAAAATAGTGTTGTTGAGCGAGGGGAGCGGAAATTTCACGCCGTTCTGTGCGGGCCGCCGGCCTTTGTCACTCCTTCCAAGTTGTACAGTCTGCTAATTATTGTTGAGTTGACCGGATGTGTTACGCGTGTGATTTATTGTTTCGTGTACTAAGAGTATTCTCAATTTCTAAGATCGTGTTCAGCGTGTATTTTATTTTTCGTGTGTTATTTTATTCATAATGAAACAGATTAAACTTAATTATTTCTTTAAAAAAAGTTCTACTGTCAGTACGACGACGCCTAGTGAGTCTGCGAGTGCGACGTTTATTGCTAGAGATTTAAGTGCCGGGCCTAGTAGGGAAACTGAAATGCCTACTATGGAAAACGCGAGTTCTAGTGGACTTAGGCCTACTCACGGTTCCTCTGGGAAACGAAAATTTCAAAGAGCTTGGCTGCATATCTTCCCCTGGCTAGCTTACGATTCCGACCGCGCAAAATGTACTATATGCGCTAAATACCCTCAAAATAGTGACCCAAAATGGGTAGCAGGATTTTCTGGTTCCATGAAAAAGGAAACTTTTGTGTTTCATGGTAAAAGCCTAGTACATATGGACAATTTAACGCGTCTTGAAGTAGAGTCAGAACCAGGAAAAGCTCCTCTTGCCAAATGTATTAAGAAAATAGAGTCTTCTATGTTTGAGCATCTAACAACTTTATTCAACATAGCCTATTTTATAGGCATCAATGAAAAACCATTCACTGACTTCCCTAAGCAAGTTGCCCTTGCAACTGAATTAGGTGTAAATGTGGAGACAAAACAATATGTAAACGATAAAAACTGCCAAGTTTTCATTAATTTTATTGCTAAACAGTTACAAGAAGATGTGGTTCAAAAACTAAAAAATGCTCAGTGTTTCAGTATTTTGATTGATGGTTCCACGGACCGAAGTGCTGAGGAACATGTGATTGTTTATGCTCGTTATGTGTGTGAAGGGGAGATAAGAGAAGACCTTTTAGGCCTTGTGCCTCTCGAGAGCGGTAGGGCAGAGTCGTATTTCACTGCTGTTACTGGGCTCTTGGATAACTTGGGGCTTGATTGGAGAAGAGAAAAGTACATGGTTAGTGTGGGAACTGACGGAGCGTCGTCTACGATTGGCTCAAAGTCAGGTTTCGTACTTCGTTTGAAAGAAGAAGCTCCGCATTTAATTAGCATTCACTGCGCCGCACATCGTCTACAATTGGCCATACTTGATGCTGCCAATTCCATCCCTTACCTAGAAAAGCTTGACGAAACTGTGAAGAACATATACAAATTTTACAAACGATCCTCAAAATGCCTCCATGAGCTTAAAAACACCGCGAAAACTTTAGAAAGTGAGATAGTAAAACTCAGAAATATTCACAATGTACGGTGGCTATGTAGTAAATCTGACGCTTTGAAAGCTTTGCGGCGTGATCTCGTACCTCTGGTCATCCATCTTGAGGATATAACGAACCGGAAAGCTACAACAGGAGAAGCTACGGATGCAGCTAGAGCAAAAGGCTATCTAAAAATCCTTACATCATACAAGTTTGTAAAAACACTAAACTTTTTGATTGACCTGTATGGGAAACTAGAGCCATTTTGTAAAGTTTTACAGTTGAAACAGTTACTGGTCTCACAGGTACGATCGTCAATGATGGTAACGGTGGAAATGGTTCAGTTCTTGCTTTCATCTGAAGGATCCAGTGTGAAACAATTCCTTTCTGACACTTCAGACTCAGAGAAACTGAATTGCTCAAAATACAAAGGTGACCAAGGAATTGTTCTCACAAACACGTTTCAAGGGGAGGAAGAATACAAATCAATACGTAATAAGCTGATCGAAAGCACAGTTCATTACTTGAAGTGCCGTCTTGATACACTTGAGACTGTAGTAGGCACCAAGTGCCACGTTCTGGATTTCTTGTGCCTTCCTCAAGATGACACCCTAACTGCATATGGCAATGAGGAGATTCTTCAATTGGCACATGTTTTTATTACTGGTGATATAAATGAGGATGTTTTGCTATCGGAATGGCTTCAATTAAAAATGATGGTTAAAGAAGAGCAAATAACTTCAAAAGGACTGGGTGAGCTATTAAAAACTCTGTACAAGTTTCCTGAGCATTTTGGTGAGCTAAAGAAAGTATTTTACGGCGTTGCATGCATGGCAGTAACAACAGCATCTTGTGAACGAGGATTTAGCTTCGTTAACAGGATAAAAGTGAAACAGAGACTTTCCCTGGACATCACTTCATTAGGAGATCTAATGCAGCTGGCAGTAAATGGACCACCCTTAGAAGATTTCAACCCTGGTGTAGCAATAGACAAATGGTATTTCTCGTCGGGACTTCGCCATGTTAGTGGCCACAAGAGGAAACACTCAGCCTAGTCCAGCTTGATTATTTTTAATCAATTATTTTTCATCTTCAACTCGATAAGGGACTATCAGAATATAAACTGGGCTAATGAATAATGTAGCGGTACATGGTAAATATTAAATAATAAAGTTTTATTCCCCCCCCCCCGGAAACGGTATCTGGCGAGTGGGAAACGCCAACAATTTTCGAGGGTTGCTTAATGCGGTGCGTTTAATGTACTTAATGCGGTGCATTTAATGTACACCTTCCACGATATCTTGAAGTGTCTTTAAATTCCCTAAGCGGATATCTTAACTTACACGAAAACAGCACTGTATTATATTTTAAATTTTATCTAAATATTTTATTCACTCGGTTCTTAACGCAAAACTTCGTTAAGAATTACCACGGTTTATTTTATATATGATATTTCGACGTTTGTAAGAGAACAACTCTCTTCACCGGGCACAACTTCCCCTTGCAACTTCTACAGACAGACTGTGTCCATCCTTGCTCTACAACGTATGAATCTCACTGAATTTAGTGTATTCTGATAGACTAAGCCCAAGTCAATGATTGATGGAACAAACAGATATACAAATTTCATGAAAAACTTTGTATAATTTAGCAAAGTCCTGCATGGAAATTATCTACAAATTTCATTACCCTATCATTGATAAGAGTTACAATTGAGTTTTTCTTCACTAAAAAAAACATATTTCCAAAATAGTTATGAACCTCAGAGTATACACAAATTGAAGCTATTTACCTAAATAATTCCTTGTCAAAGTTTCACGTAAATCGGTTAACTACCACTGAAGCTATAGCGATCACAAATTATCACACCCGCACACGCACACAAATTCACTCAAAAAATACATGACAATATAGAACACCTTTTTATGAAGAGTTTGGTATACCTTACGTGCTTAACCATTTCTAAATACAAAACTTATGACTAAAAGACAAAATATTACATAAAACAAATTTAAACAAGAAAATGCTCGTCATCCATGTGCTCTGATATAAACAACATAGCTTATCATCCTGTGTTCTGTTGCAATATATTACAACGCGTCTTTTTATCTAACACACTTATATAATATATTTAATGATAGATAAAACGTTACTTACCCGTGATTTTACTTTACCTGGGCGCCAGAACAAATCCCAGATATAAATGACATGGTTTCAGCTTAGCTCAGAGCGTAGAGACACACTTTCTCAGGATTCGTTCAGTGATTGTGGAATTCAAGGGGAATCGTTACAAATAACACTTAAAATTTTTGTTGAAGTTTGTTTAATTACCGTTTTAATTATTTTGTTAACTTCTTGAAAAATGCTAATTGTAGGACTTATTGCTACCCTAAGTCTTATAATTAATGAGTGTGCGTGAAAAGTGAAGATTAAAACGTCCAAACGACCTATTGCTCTTATCTGGTTTAATTAAGAAAATTTATATGTCCCAAACCAGTGCTAAAGAACAGGTCTGCAATAATTTGCACGTTCAATACTACACCTCACTTTCCATTCAACACTCCTATACTATGTTATAACTAATCTTACTAATTAAATACAAAGTGTGAAGTTACCTAGTGTCTTTTAAAATTGTTTTTTTTTTGTTTTTATTATTTATTTCATTGATCATTGAATCTATTTCTTACTGTTTAATGCGTCGACCGTAGATAGGAATCCGTAGAGATCCTCCTTTTGATGGTTCAGCACAGAAGAAATGATGTTGACCAATCCTGTTGAACGATGATCTGGGAAATTACAGATGCTGTAGCTCTCTGTTGCACCAGTCACTTCACAATTGATTATTAATTAATTAATTATTTAATTAATTAATGTGGTGTTACACAGCGAGAGTTGTTGTCGAACTATACTAGTTCCTCTGCAACTGCGTACTACTTCTCGAACTTTTTACTTAAATGAAACTTTGCATGTTTGTGAAATTAAGCACGTAATTTACACACGTCTAGCGCATTGAAATCCGAACGAAGAGTGCTCGCTACCCTCTGTCAGAGTTGGCGTCTGTTCTAAATGCAGGATTCTGATTGGTTGTTCCAATAAATCATGCGTTTTTCCAGTCGACCAAACGCCCCTTGACAGGTCTGAGATGGCACAGAATTACTGGCTAAAATCGTACTGCCTTTGTTTGCAAATCGTTTGATTACAGGTATTTGCAAACGTGTTTTCAAAGATCTGACCACAGAATATTGTTGCTTAGGTCTTTATCTGTGTGTGTGTGTGTGTGTGTGTGTGTGTGTGAAAACACTTAATTCGTACCTAGCCTAATTCTCGAGTTATTTCGCTTGGCGTTCTTCTTCTGTATATCTTCTGTAAATGTTAATTATATTGGTTGATATTTTGGCTACTTATAGAGCTTTAATTGCTGAACACTATGCTGTTTTCAGAATTGCTGTATATTTATTGGTTTTAAAGATATTGCAGTTTTAACACATAAATTCAATTGAGTAAAATTTTTTGTCTGTACCGGCATTTGTCGTAGCAGTGACGAGGTTAGACAGAGATGGCTGCAATTATACGCTCTCTCTCTCTTGCTTACGTCGCTATACTCGCTCCGTTTGACACTTTCATAACGCTCAGATAGGATGACAATATGAATCGTTATATATATATATATATATATATATATATATATATATATATATATATATATTGTAACGCAACATAGTTGAGGTTCCCCAACGTTACATAAAAGACTGAATGAAATATGGTCAAAGACCATACCCTGACTTAAGGTTGTTCGATAGTTCATATGTTTGAGAAGGACCTCAAGTAAAAAGGAGGCAATGACTAATATTAAATGTAAAAGAGCCAGACCAATGAATGATTGGATGTAATGAAATGTTTGTTTTGTACTGTGACATGTTAAGGTCTACAGAATATTTATATTGTATGTTGAATGTGTTAAAAATGAAATGATGTTGTTTGATAATAATACTTACTCAATAATTATGTTTATGTTTTATATTAGACTTGTTTTTATACAGCACAATATAGTTACCAATGTTAGGCACGGTACTAAGTTGTCAGTATTGTATAAAATTGAAAGATACTGTTGTTCTAATTAATGTTTATAAACTGGATCAGGAGTGTGACCAGTGTTTCAAGTCTAACAAGTAGTTCTGACAATTATGTCATAAATTAATAAAGGATTCCAGAACCAATTGATTAATGTAAAAACAAATAACCACCAGTAAATTGAAATTCATGTAATTAACTATGTAATCAATAATTAATTGTACAGTAGGTCAGGTAAAAAGAAAATTAAGTTAAAAACCAAATAATGTTATAATGGTTGTAAATGAATCTATAGGCCTAAATTCCATATTAGTGAAAGGAAATTAATACCTTTTTAGTAAACCCAGTCCAACGAAACTCTAGTAAAACATTTACTGTTTAATAAGGAAGGTTAGGGGAGAATTTTATGTGATTCAATATTAATCCAAGCATGGAGTATTTTATTGGAAAGGAGTAGTAATATTCTATAATGCCGGCTCAAGGATATATAGAAAACCTGGTTGTTAAGGCAACTGATTTTTAGTAACTTGTTGATTTTGAATAGATGGTACTGATTGTTACAAGCTATTAGGTTGAAATGAACCGATATATTTAAAATATATGAATAAATATAAAGAAAATATATATCCAAATTGAAAAAAAAATTTTGCAAAACAATTATACTGGAATGTTAATGAATCATACAGATTAAATAACCCTATAAATTATCAATGAATACAATAAAAAAGAACTGAAAGCGTCTCACCTCATTCACTAAACAATTCCGCTGAATTTGGTATCAAACCAATTCATGCTATAAATTGAAGACCAATAAAGAGTTGAAGCCTGAATTAACGGAAATATTTGGAAATACAGAAGATTCGGTTGACGAAATAACCTTCATTGACAGCGGAAGCTGAGATCCTAATTCCAGTTCGTTGGGACCAAGAATTGTGAAGACGCAAAAGAAGACTCGAAGCACCAGAGTTCCCGTGGGATTATCATCATCCATTCATTGAAGACCAGAGCAGTTTTACTGGGTGAAGACGATATAACCTGCATTTTGATCGTAGTTGACAAACATTCACCGCCTAATGAAGCTTTCGCCGCTTGGGTAAAAAAACAAATTATTTTCATATCATTGTATTTTAAGTAAATAATTTTATTCTTTTTGTAAATTGAATAACCTTAATTATGCGTTTTACCTGGCCTTACTAATGGTTCAAAGAACTACACGAACCCTGGTATAAGAATTATTTGTCATTATTTTCAAAGTATATCCATGTTTTTCTTTTTAGAATTCGAATAATTAAGAATCGATACATGTTGGGATAGTCGATTGTATTGTCTTATTGTTTGTCTGAGACAACGTAACTGGTTAAATACCAGAGAAAAATAAATAAAGTACATTTGTTGTATGAGATAACGTTTTAATCATTGCAGAGAAAATACTATATGTAATTGGCGTAATAATTTATTAACAGATTGATACAAACACTTAGAATAACTAACCTATACGCACAATTATTTATAATAACAGCGCTCCAAGTTTGCAGCTGGTGAGACGGGAGATTGCTGAACTAACGGGTTTTGCCATACTAAATTTGAATGAAATTTTTATCGTTGAGGGACTAGGGTTGAGACAAAAACCACTTACATTCAGTAAATACCCCATATATATTGCTCATATTAAACAACCACTGAGAATTAAATTAAGTCTACAGAATACTACCATTATAAATTCAGGAATATAATTCTAAGTTTGTGGACTTAATAATCTGTGTTCTGAGGGTTTCACTGGTCACAACCGCAAGGTATATTAGTTAATAACATATTAATTAAACCAGGTAACAGCATTTTAATTGTTACGAATCGCCACCTACAACGTACTACTTGGCGTTTGTTACACCGGAGTCTCTTATAACTAATTACACTCATAGACAAGATCTCTTTTTATAATTTGACGTCTCCAGCTGGTATCATACATTATTACATACGTCCTCACATAATTAACAAGCAGTTCGTTACTAAATTGATTACAACAGTGGGGTTTGAATAAGACGGACATTTTCGCTAGCACCGGCACATATTAGTCTCTTTACAAATTGGCACATAACAACGTGGGACTTATTTAAACACGTACTCGACACATTCTATATATTTCATTTTGTTACAAATTGCCGCCTGCAACGTGGGGCTTAAACGAAAATGAGGACGTCCATTAGTCTCTTTCTTTACAAATTGACGCTCGCAACGTGAGGCATCATCGTCGCATCTTAACACCTAAAAGTCGCTCTTTCTTTACAAATTGGCACTCAACGAGTGGGCTTTAGTTAAGTAAAAACTCATATTATTTGTTACTTAACTTGAGCAGGCAACCATTAGAGGCACAGGAATGCATACGAGAGCTCTGACGAAAAGAATGGAGAAGGAACAAGAGACAGAAGAAGATAGGAGGGAAGAAGAAACAGAGGCAGGTACAGATATTGAAATGGAACAACAGGCGAGCAATACAGAGGATGCCCAAGGGGACCAACCAGATAAGGAGGAAGCCAGAGGAGGATTAAATTGGGAAAAATTAATGGAATTAATGAGTAGCATGAAGAAGGATAATAAGGAGTTAATGAGTAGCATGAAGAAGGATAATAAGGAATTATTGAGTAGTATGAAGGAGGACTATAAACAAACTAATGAGAAAATAGACAGTATTAAGGAAAGTACTAGTGAACTTTTGAGACAAACCATAAATGAAAATAATGAACAATTGAAGGCCGATTTTAGACAAATCAATGAAAAGATAGACAGTATAAATGAAAATTCAGAAAAGCTGGAAAATAAAATAGACAGTATTAATGAGAACTCAAGAAAACAAAACGAAATTTTGAGCGAAAATTTAATCAAACAAATGAATGAAAAGTTTGACAGGAATGACGAGAATTTGAGACAGATTCAAGACGATAACAAATTAATGAACGAAAAACTTGAGGAAAACAATAAACGAATGAAAGCAGATCTTGAGAAAATCAATGAGGATAATCTAATACGAATCGATGAGAGAATTGAGCATTCTAACAAGGAAATAAGGGAAAATGTTGATAAACAGAATGAAGTATTAAGACAAGTTATCAATAAGAAAATTGAGGACGCTAGTGAAGCAATCAGCCAGAAGGTAGTTAAGAACGATGGCGAAAGAAAACAGGAGATCGCGGAAACAAATAGAAAACTGAAAGCGACCGATGAAGTTATTACACGAAATAGAGCTGAACTAGAGGTCAAGCTAGGCCATATAGAAGAAGAAAACCGAATTCAAGTGGAATCAATACGAACAGATTGCGGAAACCAGCATCGAAATTTAGATACGGTCATGAATGAAGTACAGGAGCAAGGACAACGTAACCAGGATAGAATCGAGAACCTACAACGGTCAGTTGACAACCGATCGATCACTGTCCCATATACACAACATATAGACGACCGGGAGACCATCAACTTTAAGGCATACAGGAGAAATCCAATGGAATTCTTGGAACGGGTCAGCGAACAAATCATGAGAACTGGTGAAAACAGGTGGCCAATAATTCGTCGTTATTTAGACGAACATTTTAAAGAAACTTATGATAACTGGTGGACAGCCACCAGGCACGAGATACGAAACTACGAAGAATTTAAAATAGCTTTTAAAGCCAGGTACTGGTCAGACGCCACCCAGAACGTAGTGAGGGAGAGCATCAGTTATGGAAGATATGACGCCAGCAGGGGAACAACACTTACCGCCTACTTCCTGGGAAAAGTATGTTTGGCAAGACATCTTGAACCAAAAATCCCAGAGGAAATTCTCGTCACCAGGTTAGCATACCACTATGATAACGGTATATCAATAGCACGATCGGCTGGACAAATAAAAACTATACAGGCCATGTCAACGCTATTAGAAGAGCACGAGCGTGAAGTACACTATCGAAGGAGTCGTCAGAGAAACGACCAGTACGGGAACAGGGATTTCCCAGACTATAACAATAGAAACAATAACCATAACAGTCATGAGGCGAATAACCGGACGAACTATAATGGCAGGCCTGGTAATTATGGTAATGAGGCGTACCAACGGCAAAATAACAACAACAGCCCAAGGAACAACGGAAACAATTACGGGAATAGACAGAGTATTCCGAACAACCAATATAACCGGTCGTATAACCCAAATTACCAGAACCGGAACACGAACAACTGAAATTATGATAACAGCAACCGTAATCCGTATAACCAAAACCAAAACTACAGAAGAGTTAATTATGTGGGGGCGTACGACAATTATAACGGGAGGACATACTACCAAGGACGTCGAAGTTTTGATAGGGACACCGATTGGAACCAGTACAGTAATAACGATCGAAGGGAGACTAGAACTAATAGGGGCAGAAGTCGGAGTCAGGAGGACTACCGCCGGATTAATTAAGAAGAAGACCGCCAACGGCCGGAACCCAGGTCAACAGAAAATGAAATAAGTCAAACAAACCAAACCGGCAGAGGAGACGAAGAATCCGAGCCGATTTTAAACATCACACGGCAGTGAAAACACTAGCAGGACCCTCACTGAACCACTCTATCGGGTTTAACGACATAAGGAACCACAGTAAAAATAATAAATGTATCACGATTATTTGTAGTAACTACTTGAAAAATTTAAGGGACGAGTTGTTGGAAGAAGAAGACGGAAATCCAAGAAAGAATAGTAACGAAATAATTTACATAACGGCAGAGATCAACAGTGTGCAAACCAAAATTATGATAGACACTGGGGCTAACGTGTCGCTAATCGACGCAATAGAACTAAACAAAATAATTGAAGAAGGGAAGAAGCATATACTTACGTTACCAATAAGCAACATTGTACTGATAGGGGCAACGGGACGTCAAAATAGAACGGTCCGGAAACAAGCAAGGTTGGAGTTAACGAGTAACAATAAAACAATCCCAATGACTTTTCTAGTAGCCAGTGGCTTACCATTTAACATGTTAATCGGTTGTGACATGCTGAACAATATTCAGCTATCATTGACATGAACAGGTCAAAATTATCGTTAAAAAGCAATCAAACAGAATGGACGGCTGACTTAATTAACAGCGACAGTACGACACCAACCCGAGTAACATATCATATACAAAGAAAGTTAGATCAACAGGAACAATCACCAAGTAATAATATCTTTTACGAGTTGGACGATGAGCAAATGTGGCATGACAAAATTAATGAGATCCGTAAATTTGAATGTGGAATAACTAACATGCAAAAGGAACGATTAGTTGAAGTGTACAATAGATATCGCCATGTATTTTCAAATATACCTGGCAAGGTAAGAGATTACCAATGCAAAATAGAGTTTCGAGAACCTGTAAATTTCAACAAAAAATCATACCCAGTCGCTTACTCACTGAAGGAAGCTGTGAGGGCAGAAATTGATAGATTAATAGACGAGGACATCATCGAACCCAGTTATTCACCGTATACCAGCCCTATCCTCGCTGTCCCGAAGAAAGGTGGCCAAGTAAGAATTTGCTTAGATGCAAGGGAAATCAATAAAGTAATAGTGAATGACCGAACATCCCCAGGGGAAATCGAGGAAATACTTAAAAAGTTCCATGGAATCAAATACATCAGCACGTGGGATACCGTCTGTGGATACTGGCAAGTCGAACTCCATCCAGAGAGCCGCAAATACATGGCATTCATTTTCGAAGGCCGAAATTACCAATTTAAACGGTTGCCATTCGGACTAGTTAATTCAGTAGCCGTGTTTGTAAAAATCATGGACCAAATCCTCGGACAGGAAACACTCCAATATACAACAATCTATGTGGATGATATTTTGATAACTTCGACCAATTGGAATGACCATTGCCAACGAGTAGAGCAAGTGCTAAAAAGGCTGTCGGAGAACCATATTACATTAAAGCTGGAGAAATCAAAATTGATAGCGAACGAAGTGAAATTTTTAGGATTTAACTTGTCGGAGCAGGGGATCACCCCATCCCAAGAAAAAATTGAGTCAATTCAAAAATTCCCAAAACCAAGGAACAGGAAACAGCTCCAATCATTCCTCGGCATATGTAATTATTACCGTAAATTTCAAGAACATTATTCGGAATTAACATCAAGATTTGTACGCCAATTATCATCCAAGGACAAGTGGACGTGGGGAGAAGAGCAAGATGCCACGCTTGAACTAATTAAAACTAAATTTTTGGAGTCAATAATGTTACACCACCCCAATTTCAATAAACAATTTTTTATGAATTGTGACGCCAGTGATGTCAGTTTGGGATCTGTTCTTTATCAGGAGGATAATGAAGGGAACCATCAAGTGATCAGTTTCGCTAGTCGAGTCGTGAATAGTTGTGAAAAAAACTATAATGTAACGGAGAAAGAGCTTTTGAGTGTTGTATTTTCCTGTAACAAGTTCAGGACCTACATTTTAGGATACAAGACGACCGTCAGAACTGATCACAAGTCAATTTCATTTCTAAAAAGTTGTAAGTTGAATCATGGAAGATTGACCAGGTGGAGCCTGACACTGCAAGAGTATAACCTAAATTGGGAATACATTCCTGGAAAAGGAAACATCGTTGCAGATACATTATCACGGATCAATATCAGGGACCAGACGTTTGAGGGGGAAAAAGAAACCATAATTAAACTATACCATATCATCAGTAATAGATCTGACCTGACTAATATAATAACAGGACTCGAACAACAGCAGAAACAGGACCCCAGATTGAAAAAAATTTTTGACAGGCTTGGAGAACAAGACGACCGCATAACACAATTTTACTGCGAACACCAACAAATACTATTCATTAAGACGCATTACAAACTTAAAACCTGGAAAATTGTTATACCACAAAATATAGAAAAGGATATCATAATGGATTACCATATCAGGTATGGCCACATGGGAGCATTGAAGGTAGTCAAAGCACTCCAAGAACACGTATACATCAGGGATGTTAACAGAAAGGTGCGAAACCAGATTAAACGTTGCCACATATGCCAGCTCGTAAAAGTTAACAATCACAGGAAGGAAGGCACAATGATGCCAATCACATCATCAAATAGATTAGAAAAAGTATTTGTCGATATTTGCGGCCCATTCCCGCGAAGTGGGGGAAGGCACCAGTATAAATATTTTATAATTCTATTCGACCATTATACCAGATTCACGAAACTATACCCGATCAACCGGGCGACGACGCAAAAGATATTAAACATTATATGTCAAAATTACATTAGTGAGGTAGGAGCTCCGAAATCCATTATTACTGACCACGGAACACAATTTAAGGGGAGCAAGTGGAAAGACACTCTACGGGAAAAGGGAATCAAGACGTATAAAACATCTGTATACCACCCGAGCAGCAACCCGGCCGAACGAGTATTAAGGGAAGTAGGGAGGATCCTACGTACGTATTGCTTTAACCAACAGGGAAAATGGTCCGAGTATTTAACAGCTGCAGAAGATTTCATAAACTTATCACACCACCAGTTTATCGAAATGACCCCCTATACAGCAATGTTCCAGAGACCACCACCCAGAGAGATAGCGGAATTAATACAATTCCCTAGCGGAGATGAATATAAATTTAACAGTGTAAAATTTTACGAGAATATACTAGAACGAACCGAGAGAACGAGAAGAAAATACCAGCAATTTCAACCAAAACCGGAGCGATACTTAGTGGGAGACAAGATACTATTGAAGAATCGAGAATTGCCCAGTACAATGGAAGGCATTGCTAAAAAGTTGTTACTATTGTACACGGGACCGTATACTGTAATTAAAGATAACGGAAATAATACCTATGAAATATTGGATCCCCATACACTAAAGAAGAAGGGTACATACAACCAATCCTCAGTTAAGGGATACTATGAATTGGTTGATGACAAAATAAATACAACAATGATAACTAGGACAGAAAAAATATGGAAAAAAAAATGTACATAAACTTAATACAGACAAGGTGATTTAATGAAAATACCACAAAATTCTAAAAGTATGTAAGGACAACTTACTCATGTTATTTCGAACAATACAATTTAAAATGAAGAAACTAAAAAACCACAAAATTCTAAAAGTATGTAAGGACAACTTACTCATGTTATTTCGAACAATACAATTTAAAATGAAGAAACTAAAAAACCCAAAATTCCAGAGGATGTAAGAACAACTTACTCATAATTATTCAGAAACAGTATGATTTAAAATAAAGAGAATAAATAACCCAAAAAAAAAAAAAAAAAAAAAAAAAAAAAAATGAAGTAAGCTCAACTTACAAACAAGTATCTAAGAAAACAATTTATGAGTTATATAAGAAAGAGAATTTTGAAGATAAAAAGAACAACCAAAGTCGAAAAATAAGTAAGAACACCTTACTATACAATTTAGAAGAAATTGATTTAAACTGATATGAAAGAAGAAAAATATTTTACACTAATTCAACCTAATAAAAATCATCAAAACCAGAAGACGAAGTGAGTTTATCTGATATAATATAATAGCGAGAAATATAATTTTGAATGTAAAAGAAATAATAATGATTGTGCCAGAAGAATATAGCTACATAATGTAATGTATAGTACTGACCAAAATCTCATAACCAGCTGTATTGATCACAAAGGAATATGAGCCAATGAAGACAAGAGAATGAAGAAGCCAAAATGGAACCATCAAAAGGATCACAAGAAAAAAAAAAAAAACTAATGGTTAAGAATTATCCGTAAACAAAACCCAATTAATAAATGTCAATAAAATAGCCAAGTATTGGAGAGAAAAAGTGTATAATAGAAGGAAGAATTAATATGAAGAAATAATATGATCTGAGTTAAAGTACAGTGAATAATCCCTAGAATATGATTATTATTTATTATTTTATTGAAGGTCACATGATGACTACCTTACGAGGTTTATTAATGAAGATTGACTGTAGAATATTCCAGCAATCATTTGACTGGGCAGAGATGATGTTCCTCTGATCCCAGAAAGTATGTAACGGACGACGGTAATTGGTTAGCCGATAGAGCACCACCGATTCGATTCCAGTTATAATGTTAGGGAGGTTTAGGAAAATTAAATATTAGAGGGAAAACTCACAAATAAATATAGAGAATTAAATAAAACCAGATCCAAAATGTATAATTAATGAAGAATGTCACAAGAATGATTATAGAAATAAGATTTAAACTTGGGAAATAATTGACTTTAAGAAGGAACGAAGAAATGATAATAAAATAACGAATAATTGGGAAATATAAAAGTACTATAAATAGGAAACAATTGGCCAGATACAAATTAGAAGTTTATTTCTTGCTAAACTTTGTTTATACCAAAATAAACTTATTTCGAAGGGGGGGTGTTATGTAACGCAACATAGTTGAGGTTCCCCAATGTTACATAAAAGACTGAATGAAATATGGTCAAAGACCATACCCTGACTTAAGGTTGTTCGATAGTTCATATGTTTGAGAAGGACCTCAAGTAAAAAGGAGGCAATGACTAATATTAAATGTAAAAGAGCCAGACCAATGAATGATTGGATGTAATGAAATGTTTGTTTTGTACTGTGACATGTTAAGGTCTACAGAATATTTATATTGTATGTTGAATGTGTTAAAAATGAAATGATGTTGTTTGATAATAATACTTACTCAATAATTATGTTTATGTTTTATATTAGATTTGTTTTTATACAGCACAATATAGTTACCAATGTTAGGCACGGTACTAAGTTGTCAGTATTGTACAAAATTGAAAGATACTGTTGTTCTAATTAATGTTTATAAACTGGATCAGGAGTGTGACCAGTGTTTCAAGTCTAACAAGTAGTTCTGACAATTATGTCATAAATTAATAAAGGGTTCCAGAACCAATTGATTAATGTAAAAACAAATAACCACCAGTAAATTGAAATTCATGTAATTAACTATGTAATCAATAATTAATTGTACAGTAGGTCAGGTAAAAAGAAAATTAAGTTAAAAACCAAATAATGTTATAATGGTTGTAAATGAATCTATAGGCCTAAATTCCATATTAGTGAAAGGAAATTAATACCTTTTTAGTAAACCCAGTCCAACGAAACTCTAGTAAAACATTTACTGTTTAATAAGGAAGGTTAGGGGAGAATTTTATGTGATTCAATATTAATCCAAGCATGGAGTATTTTATTGGAAAGGAGTAGTAATATTCTATAATGCCGGCTCAAGGATATATAGAAAACCTGGTTGTTAAGGCAACTGATTTTTAGTAACTTGTTGATTTTGAATAGATGGTACTGATTGTTACAAGCTATTAGGTTGAAATGAACCGATATATTTAAAATATATGAATAAATATAAAGAAAATATATATCCAAATTGAAAAAAAACATTTTGCAAAACAATTATACTGGAATGTTAATGAATCATACAGATTAAATAACCCTATAAATTATCAATGAATACAATAAAAAAGAACTGAAAGCGTCTCACCTCATTCACTAAACAATTCCGCTGAATTTGGTATCAAACCAATTCATGCTATAAATTGAAGACCAATAAAGAGTTGAAGCCTGAATTAACGGAAATATTTGGAAATACAGAAGATTCGGTTGACGAAATAACCTTCATTGACAGCGGAAGCTGAGATCCTAATTCCAGTTCGTTGGGACCAAGAATTGTGAAGACGCAAAAGAAGACTCGAAGCACCAGAGTTCCCGTGGGATTATCATCATCCATTCATTGAAGACCAGAGCAGTTTTACTGGGTGAAGACGATATAACCTGCATTTTGATCGTAGTTGACAAACATTCACCGCCTAATGAAGCTTTCGCCGCTTGGGTAAAAAAACAAATTATTTTCATATCATTGTATTTTAAGTAAATAATTTTATTCTTTTTGTAAATTGAACAACCTTAATTATGCGTTTTACCTGGCCTTACTAATGGTTCAAAGAACTACACGAACCCTGGTATAAGAATTATTTGTCATTATTTTCAAAGTATATATGTTTTTCTTTTTAGAATTCGAATAATTAAGAATCGATACATGTTGGGATAGTCGATTGTATTGTCTTATTGTTTGTCTGAGACAACGTAACTGGTTAAATACCAGAGAAAAATAAATAAAGTACATTTGTTGTATGAGATAACGTTTTAATCATTGCAGAGAAAATACTATATGTAATTGGCGTAATAATTTATTAACAGATTGATACAAACACTTAGAATAACTAACCTATACGCACAATTATTTATAATAACAGCGCTCCAAGTTTGCAGCTGGTGAGACGGGAGATTGCTGAACTAACGGGTTTTGCCATACTAAATTTGAATGAAATTTTTATCGTTGAGGGACTAGGGTTGAGACAAAAACCACTTACATTCAGTAAATACCCCATATATATTGCTCATATTAAACAACCACTGAGAATTAAATTAAGTCTACAGAATACTACCATTATAAATTCAGGAATATAATTCTAAGTTTGTGGACTTAATAATCTGTGTTCTGAGGGTTTCACTGGTCACAACCGCAAGGTATATTAGTTAATAACATATTAATTAAACCAGGTAACAGCATTTTAATTGTTACGAATCGCCACCTACAACGTACTACTTGGCGTTTGTTACACCGGAGTCTCTTATAACTAATTACACTCATAGACAAGATCTCTTTATAATTTGACGTCTCCAGCTGGTATCATACATTATTACATACGTCCTCACATAATTAACAAGCAGTTCGTTACTAAATTGATTACAACAGTGGGGTTTGAATAAGACGGACATTTTCGCTAGCACCGGCACATATTAGTCTCTTTACAAATTGGCACATAACAACGTGGAACTTATTTAAACACGTACTCGACACATTCTATATATTTCATTTTGTTACAAATTGCCGCCTGCAACGTGGGGCTTAAACGAAAACGAGGACGTCCATTAGTCTCTTTCTTTACAAATTGACGCTCGCAACGTGAGGCATCATCGTCGCATCTTAACACCTAAAAGTCTCTCTTTCTTTACAATATATATATATATATATTTTTTTTTCAATCACTTTCTGCTACAGTCCGTTTCTTGATGTATGTAATACATTTAATATTTATAATGAATTTACCTCATGTTTAGGAACATGTTTTGGGTACCATCTTGTACCCATCCTCAGCCTTCCGGTTTTTGTGTCTGGTAATGTGTTGGTTGACTATTATTATTGTGGCTTCCTGTTGGCTTCTGGTACTTCAAATTGGTTTTATTGTGTGTGGTTGTGGTGTATGTGTTAGTTTTTTGTGTATTTTCGATGTTGAGTGCTTTGAATATTGTGTCATGTTTTGTATTGATTTGTATTTGTTCAGGTATTAGTTTGTTTTGTGTTTTATGTTTGTTTGTATATTTGTAAATTTTCCCAAATGTTCATTATGGTGCCTTTGTGTGGTATATGTTTTGTTTTTTTGTATGCGTTTAGGTGTTCAAAATAACGTTTTTTCAGCTGTTTTTTTGTTTGTCCTATGTAACATTTATTGCAATCTTGGCATTCAATTCTGTATATAGGCCCGTTAGTTGTTGTATTATCTTTGTTGTGTGGGCTATTTAGTTTTTGTAAATTATTTTTATTAGTTTTGTATGCTGTTTTTATATCTGTGTTTTTAAATAGTTTTGTTAGTTTTGTCATTTTATTATTTATGTATGTGAATGTGGCCCATTTTTTGTTGTTATTATTTATGTGTTGTTCATTTTGATTAATTCTTAATTGTTCAGTTTTTATTTTCTATTTGATTTTATTTTCTATTTTGTTTACAGTATTTTTATTGTATCCATTTTCATAACCAATTTGGTATATTATTTTCTTTCTTTGTCAGTTTCTTGTTTGTTTAGGGGAATTTTGTACATTCTGTTAAATAGCGAATAGAATGCTGCCATTTTATGTTGTGGTGGGTGGTCAGAATGGTTAGGTATAATGATGTTAGTAGTATACACTCTCTCCTTTCCGCTCTCTGCTGATGAGTCTGTCGAACACTGATAACACTAAAGCAGATTTCACATACACCAACCAATTGTCACTCTCGGAATCATTAGCGTTCTCGCTCGCAATAAGTTATTATTATTTTAAAACGTTATTGATTATTTAATCTCAGGGCGATAATGAGTAATATTTAAAAAGCGGTGTATTGGGCTTACACCTTCCGACAAATCTTGAAGTTTAATGAAGAAAGTTGTGTTAGCGGTTGAAATCACAAGCAGAATGATCACTGTTGCACACCGCTATATAAAAATTATCCCGATTAGCGCTTTCAAGCTTCACAGCTCATCGTCAGATCAGAATTGCTTATCAGATCAATAGCTGAACAAATACAAATCAATACAAAACATGACACAATATTCAAAGTACTCAACATCGAAAATACACAAAAAACTAACACATACACCACCACAATCACACACAATAAAACCAATTTGAAGTACCAGAAGCCAACAGGAAGCCACAACAATAATAGTCAACCAACACATTACCAGACACAAAAACCGGAAGGCTGAGGATGGGTACAAGATGGTACCCAAAACATGTTCCTAATAAGGAAAAAAAAAGATATCTTGAGGTAAATCTTCTTATATATAAAAGTGAATGTTTCTTTGTTTGTCCCGTATGTGTTCCTATACCATTCATCCGATTGCGATGAAACTTCGGTGAGTTGTTGTGCGCACGCCCACGAAGGTTTCTGAATTAGTGGTGTTTTTTCGATGGGGTCCTTTGGGGTCTTCCACATCTCCTCCTAAACCACTGGACCGATTTCAACCAAACTTGGCACAAATATTTTACGCAACGGGAGAACCAACATAGGATATGTGTTTTTTCGATATGATCCTTCGGGGGTCCTTTGGGGTCTTCCACATCTCCTCCTAAACCATTGGACCGATTTCAGCCAAACTTGGCACAAATATTTTACGCAACGGGAGAACCAACATAGGACAGGTGTTTTTTTTCGATACGATCCTCTGGGGGGGTTCCTTTGGGGTCTTAAAAAACTATTAGATCTGGTTACTATGGCAACCCAATAGAATAGATTCTGTTCTAAATATATTGTCGCATTAAATTGAAGACCACGCGAACGAAGTCGTGGGCAACAGCTATTTATTTTTAAGAAACCTACTTTAATTGAACTTTATTAATTAAACTAACATTTTCATTACGTACAACGTGAAACTCCGTAGCGAAGCACGGGTATTCCGCTAGTTCATTATAAATATTAAATGTAATATATATGACAAATGTACAGACATATGGATATGGATGAACAGGCTGGGCGTCTGCATTACCATCAAGGCAATATATAATTACGTATTCGTCTTGCATGCTAATTACGGTTATATTAAACATATAAGATGAGTGATTTTTATGTGAAATGGACTTTACTACTTGTCTGGTTAATACAGATATGCTTGTCAATATTGTTTACATCATAAAAAAATGGAAATTTACTGTGAATGTTTATCACGAATAGCTGTAAATGTGTTGTGCAGGAAACAATGTGTTAAATGTAAATTAGCTGTAAAAACTGTTTTACAACACAAATGAGCAGGTGATTAATCAAAAATTCATATTATCCTTTCCTGTTTGGATAATTTTATTTTCTCTTAAGCTCTTTAGAAACAGTTATTAATTTTTCTTTACTACTACCATGTGGTTCTGTTGTATCGAGTTGTAGTTTGCAAATAAGGCTGTGTATAGTAAGCGTATTACAGTAATATGCTTGTTTAAAGTTTTTTTTTTTAACAAGCTTATCTTGGTCTAAAGATATTTTTCTCAACAGATTATGAGGTTTGATCAAAAAGTTTATACAGATATTTTATATAGTGGATATGGGATAATTTTATATAGTGGTGTGGAACAGTGATCATTCTGCTTGTGATTTCAACCACTAACACAGCTTTCTTCATTAAAGATATTTTAAAATTATGCCTTCATTCATCGACACTTTACTTTCAAAATAGTCTCAGTCAAATATAACTAAGCCAGCTGTTTTGCAATCTTTAAAATACTTCAAGCATGCACTGTTTGCTACAGCCTTGATCTCACTTGGCGATTTTCATTTTACGTCTTCAGTGGTCGCAAAATAATCCTTTTCGTGGAAGTTATCCTATTGGAAAGAGTAAAGACTGCGTTGGGACATATCTGATGAATACAGCAGTTGCTGTGTCATCATTTCGACATTTTCTTTTGCCTAGCCTGGAAAAATTCTTAACAGGCAATGACATTCGTCTAGTCGCATTATTGGGCTGCAGTTTTCATAAACTATTCTTCCGTAAATCTATCCATTTTTTTTATGAATAGTTTCATACAAATGCTGTAAAATGTCCGAATAGTACTCTCTTACTTACCACTGCCCCTAGTGATGAATTTCGTCGAACACAAAAACATAATCGTCACCTGAGAACCACGATCTTCAACTCATTTACTCCAGTATTTGAAGCTTATTCATGCACAGCAGTCTCACCATAAGCCTTCTGAACACTTTTACCCAGGACAGAGTAGTTTATCACACAGTTTACACAAAATTTAGTTCATGTTCTTCAATCTTGCATTGTAGAATGACCATGCAATGCACCTAATACACCTAAGGACAACTTACTCAGTTGGCTGTGAAATATAAACTATGCATCAAATATGGCGATTGACGATTGTCATTATCATGTGTACCGACATCACATAGTTTTTTAATTGGATACTTGTAGCGGTGGAAATCGAAAATTTCCATGAACATTTTGATCAAAACTTGGGGTGCGTATAAAGTTGTGATATTCCCTATTGTAAAGTGTGGTTTCCTTGTCTGTATTGTAGACTCACTACTATAAAATTTCTTTAAACCTTATTGTTGAATGTAATTGTTATCTTCTAAGAAAGAAACTCGTTCCTGTAACCCTATAACAATTTTTTTGTAATCTATATTAAAGAAGGCTTAGTGTCCTTGAGGAGCTATGTGCAGATGTCACGGCCTATCAAAACTGTTGTGGAAATGACCTTTTAAATCTGCTGTTTTTATTACTGTCAGTATCATCAGTGTGATGGAAATTCGTTTGTTTCGTTATTTCTGTTTCCATTAGAAACAGAAAAACATCTCTTTGGAGTAGATCTGTAGACGTACCCAGCAGTGCCACGTGTAAGTCCGGAATTCAGCATTATGATTCAGGTTATTTTCATCCAACTTTTATAAAAAATTTTTGGCACTTGCAATTAGATGTCAAATGTTAAATCATCAAAGCACTATAGCATCTCTAGACAATGCTGCTGCCATAGTGAGAAACTGATCATAATACTGTGTGTGTGTTGTTTCATATTGTCCTTCATTATCACTGTACATGATGATGAGGAAGAATTGACTTTGTTTATAATAAAGTATAAAATTCTTGGATTTTGTTGTCCATGACATGTCCATTGATTAACTAAATATAATTATGTCACTACCGACTCGGAACACAAAGTTTTTTATTGGTAAAAACGTAAAAGTTTTATTTTATAGCCTGAACCAGTTTTCGCTTATTATAAGCTTCGTTAGAGGCTACCACTAGGAGCGCTGTCCGTCTTGTTCTTGGCGATGGTGTCGACTTTTGAAGGATCGATGTTGTGTGTGTGGGCTGTGATATGTTCGAATAATGCGCGTGATTTGAATTGTGTCAATTCATTTAGGATGTCGTTTTTATGTCTTTTTGTGTGTTTGTATATTTCCGGTTGTTCAAGAGTGTCTAGTTTTAGGCTTTTTGTATGTACATGTAGAATATCTATGTTGTTGTCGATGTTTGCGTATGTGTGGCCATTGTTTGAGGCCTTGCCTTGGCTTCTGTAAAACGGAAAAGGTAAAGTTAGCTGTTACGTGACACAACTGTGTAATCTCCCTGGGTAAAGCATCCTTGGTATGAGTAATGAAATATGTTTCCTATCGTGGGTATTACGAGGGCAAGTACTTCCCAAGCAAAACAAGTCCTGGGCAGATACAGCTCTTTAACATAGAATAAGCAACCTATTTAGAAGTAAGGAAATTTTAAATTGTTACCTCATCACTTCGAGTTGAAGATCAAGTAACAGATGTCATTCAGGTAAAAATCGTGCCAGAAATTCCTGTTAAATTTCCTGAACAAAAGGAGCTGGATGGATCTAATGATAATAAAAATGGAAAAGGATTTTGACTTCTTAGCTTTAAGTGTTAAGGCTACTAATGGCACATTTGATCCAGAAACTGAAAAAATGAAATCAATTTTTATCACTTTACAGAAACTAATAAGAGATTAATCATTCCCAATGAATGCAAGGCCGGAGTGTATCATTTAAAAACTGGCTAAAATGAAGTATTAATGGCTGGGAACAAATAAAAATTACGAGGGTTGTCCAGAAAGTAACTTACGTTTTAGAATAAGTAATAAAAAAAAATGAAAGACAAATTTTTTATTTACACACTTGAAAACTACATTCTTAGACTACTTTTCCACATAGTCTCCATTCAAGTTCAAACACTTATCGTAACGATTTACGAGTTTTTGAAAGCCCTCATTGTAAAAATCTGCCGCCTGCGAGTTCAGCCATTCATTAACGCCTGCCTTCAGCTCTTCGTCGTCTTCAAAGCGCTGCATTGCCAGCCACTTTTTCATACACATGAACAGGTGATAATCGCTCGGTGCCAGATCAGGGCTGTATAGGGGATGATTGAAAATCTCCCATCCAAATTTTCCCAGAAGTTCTTGCATTTGTGCTGCTGTATGCGGTTGGGCATTGTTGAGGAAGAACAATACCCCTGTGCTCAACTTACCGCGTTGCTTGTTTTGGATTGCTCTCCGCAGCTTTTTTAAGGTTTCACAGTAAACCTCGGAGTTGATTGTGGTACCCCGTTACATAAACTCTACCAGGAGAACCCCTTTTCTGTCCCAAAAAACTGTCACCATCATTTTCCTTGCTGACAAGGTCTGCAAGCACTTCCTCGGTTTTTTGGGTGAGAAAGTATGGCCCCATTCCATGGATTGATTTTTTGTTTCACAATTAACGTACCTGACCCAGGTTTCATCCCCCATTACAATACGGTCCAGTAGAGAATCACCTTCCTTGTCATAGGCATCAAGAAATGACAATGCTAATGCCATCCGCTGGTTTTTGTGCATTTCTGTAAGCTTTTTCGGGACCCATCGCGCACAAACTAATGGTAACCAAGCTTTATTGTGACAACTTCATGAAGCAAACTACGTGAAATTTGAGGAAACTCATGTGATAGCTCAGTAATCGTAAAGCGGTGATTTTCACGGATTTTTTATTGATTTTCTCCACCAGTTTGTCAGTAAGAACACTCGGCCGGCCACTTTGCTCATCATCGTGTGTGCGGCCATTTTTAAACAAGACACCACTGCCTTACTCCTCCCTCACTCATAACATTCTTCCCATACACCTCACACAGTCGCCGATGAATGTCCACCGGTCTGCAGTTTTCTGCTTGCAGAAATCGTATTACTGAGCGCACTTCACAGCTCGCGGGATTTTCAGTCGCAGCAATCATTTTAGAAATTATTAGTAAAGCACAGAAACACAAGACAAACCTATATCGGCCCCTGCTGGATGCATACTGAGTCACGCCACCTAGTGTCACCAAGATGGCAGCGCTAGCCCCACCCCATCGCTGCCCACTCTGAAACGTAAGTTATTTTCTGGACTGCCCTCGTATATAAACAGATTTACGTATGAATAAACAGTGTCAAGAATTGTGTGTAGTCAGAAATTGTTGTAGTGCAAAGGGTTATTAGTTATCAGATGAAATAGAAGTGTGCAAACTAAAATTGTGTGTAATGTGTCTGGTGTATTGTAATAACTTTTTGTTGTTGTTTTTTATCGCAGGAAAACCTACTCTGTCTGGAAGATATTTGAGTATCAGAAAAATATGTCTGTGTGGTGTTATTTGTTGGCTGTTGATTACTAATACAAATCAGTAATAATTGGTTGCAATTATGAGTACATGAATACATAATACGTTGTCATTCTTAGACATGAATTATTTTTTGAATAATAATAAAAAAAAGTCCGATTATGAATTTATCAGTATATGTTACAAGCGAGGAGTGGTGCGATACAGTGACAGTAATTAATTTTATTTTCTGTCATTGTAATTTGTTTAGATAAGCAAATGCAGTGTTAACGTGAAATTCCAAATATTCGTGTAGAGAAATTTTGGAAACTGAATTTATACGAAGTGAAAGTTTGTTTTACATATAAGTAACATCGATTTGTGTCAAAAATACATGTTGTGGTTTTTATTTCGTTCAGTTTAATTGGCATTCTGTCAGTGGCGGCTGGTGTTATTATAGTTGCAGCATTGCGCAACAACCAATATAGAATAACTAAGCTACAAAATAATATACGAAAACATTAAGCAGCTAAAAGTATCATAAATTTCAATGGAGAGCGTATTAGATCCTACACCGAAATGTTTGCGTATAATTCAAATGTGGCGCGCAGGCTGGTGGTTGTAGGCCATTTGCAACTTCAACACTATATGGCAGAACTTACTACACAAACATATGGGAGGATGTGCGGTACTCTTCACAACTGCCCTATGTTCCCAATGTTAGCTAGGGGTTGCAAAGTTTCTGTAATGCACTGTAGCGCAACTTTGTGTCATGAAATTCAGCACAGCCTTCTTGATTTATAAGTTATGTCAGGTTTAGTGTTTACATTGGTTCAAGGTAAATGTTGTCCGTTGTTTGAGGTTATAAAATTGTAATAATAATTGTGATAGTTTAATTTCTTTTTAACCGATCTCTCATCCACTCAACCAACTACTGCAACCACCAAAATTTGGAACCACCAGCTGCCACTGCATTCTGTAATATTGTATAAATGAATGAATTTGGATCTAATATAATTTTGTTTGTAATATAAACCTGGGCATGTTTTTGAACTTAATGATACTTTGTTGGTTGACAAAAAAACTTAAAATTTAAAGTAAAAACTCTGCTTTGCAGAAAGAACTAGTACTCCTGCATCAGATATTCGAAGTTGGTTCTCATCTTCTTTGGGTGTTGTTTAAACTAAAACTCGTTTAACGTTTTGCAGAGTATTTAGTGAGATCTTTTCAAATTACGTTAATTAATTCCAAACAGGTGGGAACAGCTTTGGGTAACTTGTGGGAGAGTGTATTTGACACTTCTGTTATGAATACATACTACTATATAAATCTAAAGAATAATTTAGATTCTTTTCTATCTGTCTGCTCTTTAAGCTGTTTGTATCAATCAGCCTGAAGTTAGTTGACATGTTTTTCTTACTGTTGACATCCTTTCAGTTGACTATATATAAATCATGTTGACAAATTTCAACCAAACAGCATCTTCGAAACGATAGTACCTATTCAGGTGGGTTTAATATTAGCAACAAACTTTCAAAAATAATCCAGTAATATCTAATGGTAGCAAGATTTGTTCCCAACATTGTTGACAACAGTTGATATCAAACTCGTTAATTTAGAGAAAGAATGTTGGCAGCGTGTTTCCAACATTTGTGCCCAGTATGTATTGTCATTTCCCAGTTTGTTAATTTGAAATGTTGATAAAACTAGTGTGCCAGTATTTTTGGTATCTAGTTTCCTGTGATTAATTACGAGTTGGTTCTGACCAAAAGAATGCCAATGAAAAGGAAAGCATTAGCACTATAATGTAAAAAACCTAACATGTACAGTACAATTGAGTTTCGTTTTGGTGTTTATTGCATCCTGACCTTTTTTGTACGAAGTGTGACTAAAAAATATCCAACCTTTTGAATATTTTGGGGACTGCTGTGCAAAACCACTGTAATTCAGTAATGAGTCAGATGGGACCTGTTGATGTGTGCGTGAGGATTCATTAATGTTTTGAACTATTCGGTTAGCTGTGAGATTCTGTTGTATAAACACTTGTTGTCCATCACTGTCGTATTCATAATTTTCTTCCACATTGGGAAGATTTGGCTTTTGGTTCGGGGTCATAGCAACAAGCTCATGACTCTTCTCCAGTTATGATCTTTTTTTGGCAAAGTCTGGGCCACTGTTATCAGTACTGAGCAGGCGTTGTGGAACTCGGTATGGAATACTTTTTGCTTTAGCAATAGTATTAGCTATTGGACATAGCGAACATGGAAACACAAGTCCACGGAATACCCAGATCTTCCCTAATTCTTGCAGTCGGATTTCAATTTGCATTTATCACACAAGCATTTATCATTTTCGGATGGTCCGCTTCTTGAAGTCCTTCCAGAACGTGGATCGCTTTTAACAGATTCCCGACCTTCTTTAAAGTGTTTCCATAGTATTAGCTCCATACCACTCGTTGAATCCTTTCTGAAAGTTATATTAATCTTTGTGATAGTTTCAGTGGACGAATGTTCAAGTTTGATGCAGAATTCAATACAAATTTATGATCTAGTTTTTAACGCGTTATGAATACAACAGTCACATACAATACATGACTCACAGCTAACAGTATATCAATGAATGTTCACACGTATCAAAAGGTCCCGTCTGATTGGCTACTGAGTTATACAGTGCAGTTGTGTAATATTCAAAGTGGTCGGATATTTTTGGTTAGAACTCGTATTCCATGAGTGACCACCACAGTAGAAAGACAACAATTTACTGCACACACACACCACAATTTTTGCAACAGTCAATTTCGTGATGCTTAAATTATTTATTTAATATTTATAACTGTTTTACCTCAAACAGGATTATCACTGTTGGACACCACTATAGAAAAATTATTCCAATTAGCGCTTTCAAGCTTCTCAGCTCATCGTCAGATTGGAAAAAGAATCAAATAGAGGCAGTAAAAGAGTTCATATATCTTGGCTCCCAGATAAACAGCACTAACGAAATCAACACTGAAATAAGAGGAAGAATATATCTCGCAAATAAAACATATCATGGATTAAAAAAAGCACCTGACATCTAGCTTCATCTCAAGAAGCACAAAATTCAAAATCTACAAAACACTTATCAGGCCAGTGTTGACATATTATGCTTCAGAAACCTGGACAGTGGCAAAAAATAGCGAGAAACTTCTAGGTTGCTGTGAAAGACGGATTCTAAGAACAACATTTAGAGGAGTACAAGAAAATGGAATGTGGTGTAGGCGCTATAATTATGAACTATACCACCTTTACAAATAGCTGGACGTTGTCAGGCTAATCAAAATACACAGGCTAAGGTGGGTTGGACTCATAGAGATAATGGAGGAAGGACAGCCTACGAAACATATTTTCTACCAGAAACCAATGGGTAGTAGAAAAAGGAGAAGACCCCGAATTAGATTCAAAGACCAGATAGAGTAGGACCTCGGAAAGCTGAACATAAGAAACTGGAAAGCCAAGGTGTGCAATAGGGAGGAATGGAATGGACTCTTGGAGCAGGCCAAGACCCATCAAGGGTTGTAGAGCTATGGTTGATTGATTGATTTTACCTCAAGATATATTACTTCCTTATTTGGAACATGTTTCGGGAATCCTATTTTCCCCATCCTAGTCATCTTATTTTGGATGTTGGTGAGTATTTGTGTTCGGGTTGGTTGTTGCTATATGGTTTCCTGTTGGCTTTTGGTATGTTAAATTGGTATTGGTGTGTGCGTGTGGGTGTGCTAATACTAATTTAAAATACCAAAAGCCAACAGGAAACCATAGCAACAACCAACTGGAACACAAATACTCAACAAGATCCAAAATTAAGATGGCTGAGGATGAGAAAAATAGGATTCACAAAACAGGTTCCAAATAAGGAAATAATATACCTTGAGGTAAAATAGTTATATTAAATAAATAATGTGTGTGTGCGTGCGTGATTGCACACACTAATCATATTATATTATGTGCTATGTTTCTTAGAGAGTGGAAGTGCCAACTTTTATATTACTTTTGTGTATAGACGGTCAAGAAAAATGTGTTTTATCATTTTTAAAAATTAGCGAGTACTCCTATTTTGCCAGTTTAGTATTGGATGGCAGTTCAACGTAAAGATTTCAATTTTTAGAGGATCAAAAAGATATTTCAATTTTGTACACCACTCAACGATACACACAATTTAATATGTATATAAATTAATTTTTGCACTGTGAGATGTACTGTGTGTATATGTTGTAAGTATTCTGTAGATAATATGTATCGGAGCAGAGGTCATCGGAGTTACCACGTTCAAAACACATTGTGAGTAATTGATACAAACAAAGAATGTTAGTAAATCTGGTGAAAGGTCAAGCCGAACATTAAAATATTCAGCAGGCCTAATTCTCGTATTGATTGCTGCGGTGATAAGCAACGAGAAGATAACAGACTGCAATTGTTAGTATTGTAATTTTATAGTGTGTACGTTTGTATTACAATCCAACTAATTTGCAACAAATTACAGAGGACTGCCTGGATGAGTGTATTCGTTATATAATGAACGAATGGGTGCCTATTCATTGTTATCAAGTGCAGTGATAAAGAAAATTTTATTTTTAATAGAAATTGTTTTTAGCACAACTTAATTTTGTAAAGAATTAGGAAAATCACCGAATTTAAGAATTCATAAATCACCATGTGCAGACTATTTGCAGGCCATCTTATTTTGGAAGAACGAAAGGGTTTCACGAAGAGCAGATCTTGTACAATGCTTTTGTTATTACACAAATAATTGAGAAGCATCACGAGTTCGATAAAGAAATGCATGTAGCTTTCGTTGACTTTGAGAAGGCCTTACAACAACTTATAATACTATACAACAACTTATAGTACTATAGTGGAACAACAATAACTGTCAAAAATAATTGTAGGATATCTCAACAAATATCTGTCAATCAAGGTGTTAGACAAGGGTGCTGTATATCATCTACTCTTTTTAACATTTATATTGATGATCTGGTAAGGAAATGGAACATTAGTGAGCCCTGGTATTAAGTTATCACGAGACAGATATTTGAATGTGCTGTTGTTTGTATAATTAAGAAATATGTCATCATCATCTGCTGCAAGGATTAAACCAAGGATGGTTTGTTCTGGTCTCAAACAGACAAAGTCTAGAGGTGGCCACTCCAGCACTTCCTCGGATGTCCCATACCTATCCGTCTATTCGGCAAAGATGTTCCCACCAATTCAGCCGATACTGGGCAATCCTGTTTAGTATACTCATAATATTCAGTTCCTGCCATATATCTGTGTTTCTTCTATGATCGTGGAGAGTATACCCTGCCATGTGCCTGAGAAATCTCATTTCAGCCACTTGGATATGACTGGCCTGGCCTTTCATTAAAGTCCAATTCCCAGACCCATAAGAAGTGTGGGAAGGGCCATCACCTTGTAGAATTTTAGGTGTTTCTTTACTTGCCGACTTAATAGTTTGTCCGATGGTCCTGCATATAAGGTTGAACTTATGCAACTTATTCACAACCTCGTTGCTTATATTGGAGACACTGTAGCCCAGGTATTCAAAATTTGTGACTTGTTCTAGAATAGTACCAACTATTACAATTTTTTCCGAACGGGGTCAGTTCCACGAAAAGCCATCACCTTGGTCTTAAGTGTGGATATTTGTAATCCAGAATCTTTACAGATTCGATTTAAGAAATCACTGTAGAAATATGTCAATTACTATTAATTTTTTACTGTTCTGATGGCTGGGGGGATACTATTATCAGGAAGCCTCCAAATTTCATCCATTTAGGGGCATTTTATTTCGCTGTCATCATAAGGTACTTCATTGTCATCCATTTAGGGACATTGACAAGGTGTAAACTGTAATTATTGCAGTAAAAAGTCATTTGTCAAGTGAACACGATTATCATTATGTAATGTTTTGTGAGGTTTTGCCAGAGTTTCACATATATATGAGAGGCCACTTGGATAGGTAAAGGAAGTTTAGAAATAGGGACCGCTTCATCCAAGGGAATCTAGATGTTTTGGGTAGAACACACAATGTGGGGAACACAGAAGTTGTAATAGTTAACCCTACTGAAGTGTGATGGACAGTGAAGTTTCCATCTGTATTGAAGTCATAGAAATCTTCAGAACGGACTAGAAATCAGTCCCACTGAGCTGTACTGAAGAAACCTGTTCTTTTACACTATATTTACTGACTTGCTGTTGTGAATAGATCATAGTAACGATGGGTTGAGCAGAGTAACCAGTAATAGTGTGTTTACTTGACGACATCTGTGTAAACATTTACACTAGTAGTTGTGAGCAAGTTAGACGGCCACTAGTTTTTGACAGTCGTCAATTTTGTGTGTGTGCGTGTGTGCAAATTACTACAAGCTGTTCAGAGTACAAATAACAATTCAAGGTGTTGTTGCCAAACACCTGTCATGCTTTTAACTGCAGTAAAAATACCTGTAATCTGAGTATATACGATCATTTCAGATTAATGTTTTCCAAAGTTGAGAAAAATTTAACAAATTTTTGTTAGTATTTCATGTTTCACTGTTATGGGTGTTATAAAAGAGTACTGAGCACTATTATAGAACTGAAATAAACATTCACCATTAGAAGAATATGTATCAGTGTGTAATAATATATAATAATATTCACTAAAATAATACTTAACAGTAATTTTATTGTGAAGTAATAACTTTTTGTACCTGAACATTTGCTTTTTATCCAGTACTTTTTGAAATACTTTTTATAGAAATTCTGTGTTCGGTTCTTAAGCAGCACCATAAAAAAAATCAAGATGCGTTTTCAGCCCCAACCTGATAACAGATTGTGAAAATGAGTGTCTGGGATAACGTCCGAGAATAATAATGGGTGGTAGAACTGTAGTGCTGACCATGCTGTTTGCCTTTCTTTGCTGAAAATAGCAGCCAGCACTGCATAAGGTACTTCAGTGGTACAAAAGATGCTATTAATTTTCGTATTTTAGTTTATTCTTCTAAAAAATTGTTCTGGAGTCTTCTTCTTCCTCTGGCTCTACACCCGTCAACGAGATTCGACCTCCTCAACAATCCTACACCATTCCCTTCTTTCTCAGCAACAACAGGATCCATCCTCTGATCTCCATGGTTCACAGGTCCTCCTCAGCACACTCCATCCACCTCTTCTCAGTCTTCCTCTGAGTTGACTTGGATCACTGTCGGTTTTTGTTAATTTTTCTGAGATTCAGTTTACTTTATTAAGTAACTTTTGTCAAAGCATTAATATCATCAGAACTTTTTTTAAATAAATGAAGTTAAAATAAGTTCTGTTGGTGTTAGACAAAATGTATTTACACTGGCTATCTATATTCTTGCATTTTCGAAAACTTATTCTAAATAAGATAAAAGGAAACATAACATGGTTCACAGTTAACTGGAAAGTCAGGGAATGTCAGGGAAATAAAAAAAGGTCAGGGAAAGTCAGGGAAACTGTTTGAAATATGTCTAAAGTCAGGAAAATCAGCTAGTTTTCAGAAAAATGTCAGGGAAGTTTTCACCGGATTCTCTTACTGTGGTTTTTGCAAAAAAAGGAGAAGACACAGATCTGGATTCATTAGAAGTGTTGATTGTTTTTAACTGTCTTGTGACATCAGCTGAATTGGAGTACTAGTGTGTAAGTATGTTATAACATGGTACTATTACAATGTGTATTGATACAATTTTGCCTTCTAGTAAGCTTACACATTTTTTTATTTCACTAAATACGTGTAAGATATAAATGTGTAAAGATATAGGTGATTTATTCAAATTGATGTTTTCTGACAGTACCATAGCTTCAAACTTCAAAATGGGAGCTACAAAATGCAAATATCTCATTAATCATGGTCTTTCTCCAAATTTTTTTCATAAAATGAAAAATAGAATAAGTCAGAGTGATGATTTTGTCATATGTTTTGATGAGTCTCTCAACAAAGTCATTCAAAGGGGTCAGACGGACATATTTGTAAAATATTTTGACATTAATAGAAGTAGAGTGCAAAGTGAATATTTCAACAGTGTTTTTTTGGACAGAGCTACAGCACAAGATCTTTTGGACAATTTCATCAAAGGAATCCATCCATTGCAATTAAAAAATGTTCTCCAAGTTTCTATGGATGGACCCAATGTTAATTTAAGTTTCCTGAAAAAGTTGGATGAAAGAATAAAAGATGATCCTAATGGGAAATTACTGATAAATGGTGGAGTTTGTGGGCTACATGTTATAAATGGCGCAGTAAAAACTGGGCTGCAGGCTGTCAAGTGGGATGTGGATAGTTATCTACGTGATGTTTACTATATATTTCATGATTCTCCAGCCCGTTGTGCACAATTCACATCTCTTACTGGAAAAACATTGTTTCCTCTAAAACATTGTACAACCAGGTGGCTTGAGAATGTTCCCTCTATTGATAGAGTTTTAACCATTTTTGATGATATCAAGAAATATATTGATAACCAGATATTACTTCATACTAAGCCTTTGAAAAACGTTGTAACTCAAACTAAAGATGGGTTTTTAAAATGTAAATTGTCATTTTTTAAGGCAATTTCTCAAGAATGTGAGCCATTTTTAATAAAATTTCAAACCTCTGACCCTCTTGCTCCTTTCTTATATGCAGATCTACAAAGTCTTTTGCAAAATTTGATGGAAAGATTTGTAAAGTCCAGTAAAATACCTACATCAGTGAGCAAACTTTTTCCCTTGATCTGAATGACAAAGAAAATTTACGTGAAGTAAAAAACATTGATATAGGCTTCCAGACAAAAAAAATTCGTAAAGAAGTTACAGCAAATAAAGCTGAGATCCTAAGATTTAAACTGGAATGTCAAACTGTCGTAATTAAAATGACAAGAGAAAATATTGGAAAGATGTCCTCTAAAATATAAAATTGTCCAGGGACTATCATCTTTGGATCCTGGTCTTATTTATCATCAACCACAACAGGGCAAAATAAGATACACATTGCTGGTAGATGAATTTTATATTCACAATAGAATTACAGATGTTGTTGCAGAGAGAGCCAAAGGGCAATACTCTTCCTTTTGTGGGGAAGCCCATTCCTGTCTTGAGCTTAACTTCAAACAATTTTTTGAAAGTAGAGCAAGTGTAAGACTTGATGATTTCTTTTCATCAATGCTGTTAGGAAACCAACATTACTTAGAGCTGTGGAATATTGTGAAGCTTGGTCTAATATTTTCACATGGAAATGCAACAGTGGAAAGTAGATTTTCTATCAATAAAAACTTATTAATAGAAAACTTAACTGAACACAGTCTCATTGCTCAAAGAACTGTTGAAAATGCAATCAGGTTCTATAAAAACATTGAAAAGATTCCCATCACCTATACAATGCTAACACATGTAAGGGCTGCTCATAGAAGGTATGAAGAGTATCTTAAGGAATCTAAACAAAATCAGAAAGAAGTAGAAAAGAAACGAGTTGAAAAAAGGAAAATTTCTGTAGAGATAAAAAAACTTGAAGAACAAAGAAAGATGCTGAAACTTCAGACAGCTAAAGAAGAAGATGCCATAAAAGCAAAGATTCAGATGCTGGAGAAGAAGAAATCGAATTAGCTTTACTGATTTGTTTGAATTTTGAGTTTATATACTTTATGTAACTAGAACAGAATGAAAACAATTGTCTTTGTATTGTTCTTAATTTGTAATATGTAATGTTTTGTCAAATATGACACAAATAAAATAACAAGGAGAGCGTTGGACGGCTATGGGGATGGTGGAGGCCGATTAAAAAAAATCAGTTAAACAAAATTGCATAGTTTTGATTATTTATTTCCTTTAAACTTCACAAAAATTATCACCTTCTGATTTCAATATATTTATAGATATTTGGAAAAAATTACAGTACCATATTCAAAAATCTTGATTGTCAGGGAAAAGTTCTCAATATTGTCATGGAAAGTCAGGGAAATAAAAATATGAAAAATAGTGTGAACCCTGCATAAGCAATAAGTAGAGTGTAATTATTACATCATACAATGTTTTTAAAGCTCATCATAAATTTATGCTCATTTTAGTTTTAAAAACCAAGATAGGGTAATATAAACTTTTTGTTTAAATATTATTACTAACATACATGTAAAGCACATGATCATAAAAGTAATTGAGAGTTTTAAGTCTGAAGTAAGTAAGTGGAATAAATTATTCACAATATAACCCAAACACAGTTCAACCCTGTTAAAGGCAGAAGCTTGTGTTTTGTCATAAACATACTTACAAAGTGTTGGTTGTAATTCACAATGCTGTCCAGAAAGTAACTTACGTTTTGTAATAAATCAAAAAAAATTTGTTACTAACATAATTGAAAACTACATTGTTAGACTATTTTCCACAGTCTCTATTCAGATTCAAACACTTATCATAATGATTAACAAATTTTCGAATGCCCTCATCATAAAAATCTGCCACCTGTGATTTCAGCCATTTGTTAACGGCTGCTGTCAACTCTTCATTATCTTTGAAGCGCTGTGTTGCCAGCTGCTTTTTCATATGCATGAACAAGTGATATTCGCTCACTGCCATATCTCGGTTGTGTGGGGGATGATTGAAAATCTCCTATCCAGACTGTCCCAAAAGTTCTTTTGTTTGAGCTCGACCATAATGGTTTGGGTGGACCATAATCTAAGTGGGTATTATAATGATTAATGCCTTGCATAGACTCAAACCACTCTGCCATGTAGACTGTAGACTCCTGCCAGTAAATAACAGATGCTATATAACATATGCTATCATGGCTTTTAATTCATCACAAGATAAGCGACAGATTTTTTGTTTCCTCAATAACTACTGCATTTCTTGTTTAGGTAAATCTTAATTCCTGACCTCCTAAATCCTAGGTCAGGATCAACCAATGTATATTATTTAGTAATACAGTAGAACCTCATTATAATGGACTAATTGGGGCTCAAGGTTGTCTGTTATAATGAAAGTCCGTTATATAACAAATAAGTCTTGTTAGGTCGTATTTACATCAATAAAACTCAGTAAATAAGTATAAAACATGTTTATTTTTACTTGACATCATTTTACATAGCATACATGACAAATGAGATTATACTGTTCATATTTACATTATAGACCAGAATTGAAACTTTATATACATTCTGTTGTTTTATTCTCTTGAACAAGAAGGGCCTGGTTCATTATTATTCATTAGGTTATTACTACTAACATTAACTGGTTTGAAAAAAGTATTGATTTTTTGTTGTGTTTGTTTGTTATTTATTTCGTTGGTCAGTAACTGACGAATATGCCGCAAGTGTTCATAGTAAGCAAACACATTTTCATTTTTTGATTGTTCAACATATTCAATGACAAAATTTAAATGATCTTTCACTTCACTCACTTTTATTGTTGCCTGAATATTGTCTTCCTCCTCGTCCTCCGAAGAGTCTTCTTTCTCAGTGACACTGCCAACAATCTCCTCTTCCATCAACAAGTGGAATCCAGGGTCATCTTCATCTTCTTCAAGCCAGGTCTCCACATCTTCCAATAAAACTTCTTCCTCCCCTTCTCTTTGCAAAGTTTCACGGAAATCTTCTGTTTCACAATTTTCTATTTCTAAACATACTTCTTCATTCTTTAACAGTTTTTTCCATGAGTTCACCAAAGTAGTTGGTTTAATTTCTTTTACACCATCAGCAAAGTTGTGAATCATAGATGGAATGTTGTAGGCCTTCAAGTTTTGAAGAGTCTTTTGGCCCCTTCTATCTTCTTCAGCAGAGCAGGTGGCTCATCAACTTCTAAGATTTCATTGAGAAATTTGTTTCTATAAAGCCGCTTGGCAGTATAAATTACTCCTTGGTCCATGGGCTGAAACACAGATGTTGTGTTTGGAGGCAGGAACTTACACTTTACCTTCTTCTCTCGACTGCAGAGTTTGTCAATATCAGGGTGAGTTGGTGCATTATCCAAAAGAACCAAAGCTTTTAGTTTTCCTTTTGGAATGTTCAAAATTTCCATTTGGTGATTTATAATTGCTGGCACAGCTTTCTTATGAAACCAATCACTTGTTATTTCAGTTGTAAACCACGAATTTCGGGAACTATAATAGTGAACTGGTAAATTGTCCATCACATTTTTAAGTGCCTTTGGTTTTTTGCTTTTACCAACGATAGCAGGTTTAAGCATATGAGTGCCGTCTGCATTTGCACACAACAAAACTGACACACGCTCCTTGCTGACTTTTCTACCGGGCGTAGTTTTTTCGGCTTTTGAAGCTTGTGTATTGTCAGGTAGAGTTCTCCAAAACAAACCTGTCTCATCAAAGTTATAAATTTGGCTCAATTGATGACCTTATTTTTTAATCAAATCGTCTAATTCTTTTATAAAAGGCTCAACAGCTTCAAAGTCTGCGCTAAGAATTTCCCCACTAATCTTCTTGTTGAAATGTTGCGACTTCGACGAAACCTAAATAGCCAACCAGAGCTCGCTTTAAACTGTTCAAGTCCCATCTGTTTGGAGAGTCTTTCGGCAGCCGCTTGAATTTCAATTCCTCTAACAGCCATTCCACATGAACGAAGCTGAGAGAACCACTTGTAGACTGCATCATCCAGTGTTGTCATAGAAGGCAGCCGCATACGCTTAGCTGCACTCTTCTCCTTTTCTACATTGAACTTGAGAACAAAGTTACGAATGTCATTTTTTGATTTTTTAATGTCTGATACGGTTTGTTTTCCGATTTCATACGAGAAATGCTAGAAACAGACGCTCCTTTTTCTAATTTTTCTATACTGGAGAGTTTATCTTGAAGACTGAGCACCTTACGCTTCCGTTTCTGTCCTACACTTGGCTTACTTAACGACATGATTTGAATAAATTTAAAAAAGTTATAGGCAGGACGTGTGACTGTCTGCGACAAACAACTGAACAATACTGACCAGTAGTGATGGGAGTGAAAATATACCTGGCTAAGGCGTTAACCTTTCTTTATTTTCAACTCCATTTCGCTTACCATTCAAACAAACAGTTTCCTGTATTTGTTGTTATTATCTCAACAGTTAATTCTCAAACCAGTTAATTCAATGGTGGACTGGGGTTGGGTTTTAACTTTCAACGATTTATACCTGACAAGGGTGTTTGTCTCTGAAAACTGTCATTCGGCACTGGCGGGCGGACGTGAGTCATTCCAGTGCATTGACTTAGTTAGTAGGGGGTGGGGGTATGACGTAAAAGACGTGTCGGTTGTAAAAGAAGTCCGTAGTAACGGGGTCCGTTATAACGAGGTTCTACTGTATATTAAAATTTAATATATTATATCTGCACTTAATTATTTGTGTGTGTGCGTGTACATGGACATCTGATTCATGTCACGTAAATTACTTGTAAAGATAACCACTATATATATTTGTTATTGTCTGACGCACATTATCACTAGTGCTTTCTGTACTTTACGATGCAACTATTAACATTGTTATTATTCTTCCTTGTGATAGGATAGCATATGTACGGGCATGTGTGCATGTGTACACACACACACATGTGATTAAAAAATAATTATTTTATTTATCAAGTGTTTATAATTGAAACCTTGTGTACCTTTCACAATAGCTAGTCCTGTATCTTGAGAACCTGTTAAAAAGTACAGGACGAATTCTTGTGAATCACAGGTCAGAACACTTGTGAAACTATAATATTCTTGTATTAAAAAATAATAACAATATTGTTACCAGTAAGTACCCCCCCCCCCCCCCCCGAACTCCAGAACTTGCTCACTATTTTGAATAAAATACATTTATTATTAGAATCAAATTAATAAATTCTATTTTTTTGAAGGTGTAAGAAAAGTTCATCATTAGCATGATGGTTAGAGTTAACCAAGAAATGTCATGAGTAGTGACCATTTTTTTTTTTAGTTAGAAACATGTAACCACAATGCCTAAATGACAAATAATTTAGTCATAGCTTTAAGTTTGTGTACATTTCAGTAGATATCTATATACCTATGTAGAATACTTTCCACAGTGTATGTAATTAATTACAGTATACAAAGAAATTTTTTTGCAAATAACTAACAAACATTTTGAATTTGGTCCAAAATATGCAATGGGTGTTAACAGTTGTTCAGTTGTTCTGTTATCTAACAATTGTTCAACTCAAAACGGGTTTGATAAAGAGAAGAACTGTGCCCAATTAACAAATAAATTTTCAATAACAACTCCTTAAGTTCGTAGTGACCGTCAATCAATGAATTTTTCTAGTGAAGGGTTTGTGAGGATCGGTCAAAAAAATATAACACAGATTTTAAGTTATTTGTGTCTACGTTTCAACAGTGTTTATTGTTACCATCAGGACAATTGTTGCTGATGCCAAACACACAACTTTTTTTTTATACATAACTTCTTTCCTCTTTTTTACTAACTGTGCGTTTGGCGCCAGCAACAATTAATTGTCCTGATGATGACAATAAACATTGTCAAAACGTCGACACAAATAAGTTAAAATTTGTGTTATATTTTTTGACCAATCCGCAAAAAACCCTTCACCAGAAAAATTCCTTAATAACAACTAATTTTTTTTTTTTTGTGTAACACTTTTTCCTATTTTTTCTTATGACCCTATGTCCATTCTACCGTGTGGCATCTTCAGTGGTTTGATTGAGGCTCAACACAAACTGATCCCTTAAGATCATACCCGTTTGTAACCAATAAGCTCTGCCCTCCATGCTTTTCTATCCTGGGCAAGGCGCTACATTTCTTGATATGGCATCCATATATTGTCCATCATTTGGTTTCTCATGCGTCCCCTCTTCCAGCTCCAGTGTTTGTGTAATCAAATTACCATGTGTTTGTCGCATACAGTGTCCCAACCAATTTCTCTTCCAAGCACCTCCTCTGCTCCTCGTTCATCACTTTTTCTTTCTAGGAAATATTTTCTATCCTGCTCCATGTCCACATCTTGAAAGCCTGTAAGCTTAAGATCGTCTCCTCTTCTTTCCTCAATGTCCCAAGCTTCTGCCCTGTATGGGAGCATATTCCAAACAAGACACCATCACCTTTTTTTTAACTTTATCTTATAAGATAACGGCATACAAAAATAAAACAATACACTTAATAATATACAATAATATACTTAACAATAATTGTGTCACTGTTACAACAAATAATAAATTGAGTGGAGTTAGGCAGGCGCGGATCCATGGAGGGGGAATTGGGAGAAATGTCCCTCCCCAGATGGTCACTTACAGGAAAGTTTTGTCGTTTTATGATTGTGAATATGATTTTTAAATCATGTCACAGTATGTAAGTTCACGGTTTTATGGTAAAATTACTTTAAATTGTAACTGCACCTTAATTTTTCTTTAATAGATAACTTAAACGAGTAGTGTATATTTTAAACTGTATGTAAATGTTATTAAAAGAACACTGTACTAACAAACACAAATGTGAATGAATTCTTATACAGTAATAAATCTGTTACGTTGATAATAACAAACTGTATTTTATCTTCACTCGTTTACTATCATGTCTAACTTTTCAAAATACATCCCAAAGTCAACACTTTCCTCCCCCAAAACTGTTTGCTGGATCCACCCCTGAGTTAGGACATTGTGGCCAAGTCTCATTCAAGTCACAAGGATACATGTCATGGAATAGACAAATAACTTCCCACTTAGGAAAATAAAGAAACATATGTTAACAAAAAAAAATATAGTTGTTATTTATAGGGCAAAATCGCAGGAATTTATGTGCAAAATAAATTGTAAATTCAGTTGACTTTGCATTGGTGGATGAATTGTGTCAAACTGTGACAGTTTAGTTTGAGTTTAAGTTAAGAAAGCTTTTAAATTCAACATTGGTTCATTCGTGAATGCTAATATAATAATGTCATCTTTACACAAAATTGTGGCATTTGAGCTAAAAATAAAACTCATCAAAGGTGTTAGACAATTCAGTTCAGTTGTCCCTTATTTTTTGTTTTTCCAAGACGTGAGTTTCCTGAAAATGTGTTCTGAATATAAAACATACAAGATATTTTCTGATGGTACTGGAAAACCAAACTTTTTTACTGTTTGTGATGAGCACTTTCATTTACAAAATCTGCTGTGAGGAAATACTTTTAGGTAAACAGTAAATTTCAGTTTTTAATAAAACTGTGTGGCAAAGGAAAATGATTAAATTCATACTTAAATCATTCGTTTTGGTTTTGCAGGTTGGTTAAGTTTGGAGTTTTAAAGTTATCTTTTATTACTTTGTTTTGCTTTGCGTATGTACATGTAGATAGGTAAAAGGTATTACATTAAGATCCAAAATTCTGATAATGACCTTCAACACTGTGCGTGCGTGCGTGCATTGTGTGTGTGTGTGTGTGTGTGTGTGTGTGTGTGTGTGTGTGTGTGTGTGTGTGAACTCGTGCATACGTTGTTTTAGGTGTTCACACGTATTTACAAAGATTCACTGTGTACTGATCAAAATAAACATTTTTTAAGACATGTTTAAAGAACATGAAAGTAGTTATATTTTCAGTGTACAGTAGCTGGAAGAACCACCTTTGTCATTGATTAGATTTCAGTTTTTGCACTTTGTCTCCAAAACTAGATAATAGCTTTCCTTGAAAATTATGATAATATATTAGATGTATTCTTCAAGTAAGATTAGTTAGTTTCTTGTGAAATTGCTTTACGTAATGGTTTGTAATAAATATTTGAAAAAACAAGACTGTTTAGTTGAAATTAGAATAAATTAAGCCATAGAATTTTGTCACTTTACATTACAAAATTAGTAAACATACACATTTCCATGCACAATGTAAACTTACTAGTACACACATTAAACTTTATTAGAAAATTATTTTGTGTAATATTTAAAGTAAATAATTAACTAAGTATAAGTATATAACTACCAACTCAGAACACAAAGTTTTTTATTGGTAAAAATATAAACGTTTTACTGTATAGCCTGAACCAGTTTTCAGTTATTATAAGCTTTGTCAGAGACTGCAACTGGGAGCACTGTCCATCTTGTTCTTGGGGACGGCGCTGACTTGAAGGATCGATGTTGTGTGTGTGGGGTGTGATATGTTTGAATAATATGTGTGATTTGAATTGTGTCTCTTTGTTTAGGATGTCGTTTTTGTGTGTTTGTATATTTCCAATTGTTCAAGAGTGTCTAGTTTTCGGCCTTTTGTGTGTACGTGTAGAATATCCATGTTGTTGTCAGTGTTTGTGTATGTGTGGTTTGCTTCAATGAGGTGGTTTGGTTCAATGAGGTGGTTTGCAAACGTGGATTCGGTAGTGGAGTGTAGTGTCTTTGTGTGTTCAATCTTTGTTTGAAGCAACATCCTGTCTGGCGTATATAGAATTTGTTGCAATCTGAGCAATTTAGTTTGTTAACACCAGGTAGATCAAATTGTTCTTTGTGTGTGTGTGTTTTGATAGTGTGTGTTCTGTTTTGTTTGGAGTTTTGTATACGATTCTCTATCGTGGTTTTTTAAATTTGTGGGATATTTTTTAAGTGTGGTTATTGATGTATGTTAGTGTTATGAATTTGTTGTTTGTTTTGTGCTGGAGTTTATTGACTATTGTTCGGTTGAATCCGTTGGATTCTGCTAGATATTTTATTGTGTTTAGTTCGTCTTTGTAGTCTTTTTCATCTAGTGGGATGTTTAGTCTGTGTATCGTAGTTCTGAAGGCAGCTAGTTTGTGTTGTATTCGGTGATTGGAGGAATTGTGTATTAGCGTGTCAGTTGTAGTGGGTTTTCTGTATATACTGAATATGTGTCTGCGTTCAAATTTTATATTTTGTGAAATATAATAAGGAAAAACTGGTTCAGGCTATAAGGTAAAACTTTTATGTTTTTACCAATAAAAGACTGTGTTCCGAGTCGGTAGTGATATTCTTATATTTATTTAATCAACGGACACATTATGGACAACAAAATCCAAGTAAATAATTAAATTGCAATGTTCTTTAAGCAAAATAAAATTTGTGAAGCTATGTGTAAATGGAATAAGTAGTAATTTTGCTTGCAATTGCCTTAAATAATATATGTACCATGCCAGTATAATGTACTGGTCAAATGTTGCTGAAAGCCACGTGAGCATTAATTAATAAGCCTATATCTAAATCTATTACCTCTTGTAAAGACGTACCTCTTGAGCACTTACAGTAAAAATTTAACATTCATCAATTTTGAGATTTTAAAATAATTTGTTTAAACAAATGAAGATTTACTTTGAAGGCTGTTATGACAATTGAAATAACCTACAAGTTGAGTGGCTCTTGTCTGTATTGTAACCTTGCTTTAATGTTAATTGTAATACATTTGTATGTCCATAAATGTGTGTGTTTTAACACCTAAAATATATAAATGAAAATAGTAGTTTCAATGAGAAAATTTGAAATCGGAGCGTAGAAGTACACAGAAAGTAAATAAATGATATATAATTACCTTAATATCCACTTTAGCGATACAAACTTTCGTCAATGATGACGCGTTTCGGGACTAAGTCCCATCCTCAGATACACTTAATTAATAAACTAAAACATTAAAATCGTGAGCATGATACTGGTCAAGTCAAAAATAAAATAAAATAAGTTACAAATCGCATGTAATAAGTTTTACTAACCACGGCCGGAGCTCCCGCATGCGTTCACCCACAACCGCGATCGTCACGCGACTGGTCAAAGATTAAGACAAACTGATTGCAGTGTCGAACAGGTAATTTGACGCAAAATTTATCTGGTCATTTAATAAACTGTTTTTGGTGTTACTATCTTTTAAAGCTTTATAAATTTCAAATTCCTCCAGACTATCCATCCGTCTACCCTTTTTACAAAAGTGCAACGCTGTTAAATTTTCTTCGAAGCTCGTATATTTATGCCCGCTTGATATTAAATGTTGTGCAAAGTTGGACTTAGTATTACTTGGCTTAGGAATATGTTCTAAAAATCTTTTATAAAAACATCTGCCAGATTGACCGATATAGAACGCATCACAATCATCACATTTTATTTTATATGCACCACATTTCTTTTTTAATGGTAATTTGTTTTTGTTTTTGAAATAATTTCCTAAATTATTATTTGTTTTAAATGATAAAATATAGTTATTATCTTTGAGAACGGGTCTTAAAATATTTGGCATAATACCTGTGAAATTAGCCGAAAGATATTTATAATTTTTGTTACTTGCTTTTATACAGTTTGAATTTTTATTTTCTAAACGTTTCCTATGCCTATTTATTATTTTGTCAACTATTGTAGATTTATACCCGTTATTTATTGCTATTTGTTTGATAGTGCTAACCTCATTTAAGTAGTCCTCCTTAGCACTATCAAACAAATAGCAATAAATAACGGGTATAAATCTACAATAGTTGACAAAATAATAAATAGGCATAGGAAACGTTTAGAAAATAAAAATTCAAACTGTATAAAAGCAAGTAACAAAAATTATAAATATCTTTCGGCTAATTTCACAGGTATTATGCCAAATATTTTAAGACCCGTTCTCAAAGATAATAACTATATTTTGTCATTTAAAACAAATAATAATTTAGGAAATTATTTCAAAAACAAAAACAAATTACCATTAAAAAAGAAATGTGGTGCATATAAAATAAAATGTGATGATTGTGATGCGTTCTATATCGGTCAATCTGGCAGATGTTTTTATAAAAGATTTTTAGAACATATTCCTAAGCCAAGTAATACTAAGTCCAACTTTGCACAACATTTAATATCAAGCGGGCATAAATATACGAGCTTCGAAGAAAATTTAACAGCGTTGCACTTTTGTAAAAAGGGTAGACGGATGGATAGTCTGGAGGAATTTGAAATTTATAAAGCTTTAAAAGATAGTAACACCAAAAACAGCTTATTAAATGACCAGATAAATTTTGCGTCAAATTACCTGTTCGACACTGCAATCAGTTTGTCTTAATCTTTGACCAGTCGCGTGACGATCGCGGTTGTGGGTGAACGCATGCGGGAGCTCCGGCCGTGGTTAGTAAAACTTATTACATGCGATTTGTAACTTATTTTATTTTATTTTTGACTTGACCAGTATCATGCTCACGATTTTAATGTTTTAGTTTATTAATTAAGTGTATCTGAGGATGGGACTTAGTCCCGAAACGCGTCATCATTGACGAAACTTTGTATCGCTAAAGTGGATATTAAGGTAATTATATATCATATAATAAGTGATACGGTACGCAAAAAAAAAATAAGTAATTGAAGTAAATAAATATTATTCCAACATGATATTTAGGGGACATTTTGAAAATTATTCAGTTACGTGTGTGTGTGTGTGTGTGTGTGTGTGTGTGTGTGTGTGTGTGTGTGTGTGTGTGTGTGTGTGTGTGTGTGTGTGTGTGTGTGTGTGTGTGTGTGTGTGTGTGTGGTTATATTTTTACCTTTACGAGATACGTGGAACAATTGAGGGTATTAGGGTAGAATGTCTCGTCTCTGTATATAGTTTGACACTGTGTAATTCGTACACAGTATTGTAAAAATGTCTTTTGGAGACATTTAAAAGTATAGTGTAATTTTTGTAACTATTATTTAAATGTCATTGGAGTCAATGTTAAAGAGTCACCAGAAAGATTGCACTTGTAAAATTAATTTTTTAAAATAAAATTCACAGGTTTGGTGGTACAACCCATTAAGTGATTACAAGAATTATTTTTCTCAGATTTTTTAGTTTCACTTTTGAGACCCTGAAAAAATATTAAATCAAGTGATTACAGTGATCAGTCGTGTGTATTTTTCTCACCTCTGATAAGAACTGTAGAGCTCAAAATTACTCCTGTTATATAACACTCCATCTCCCGAATCTGTTATTCATTAGGTTAGACTTTAGCTATCGAATAGGCGACTCTGACATTGGATATATGTGGTGGGAGTAAAAGCATGTGTACACGAATTTGTTCGTGTCACCATAGTAATGGCCTGTAACGGTACTATGTTGCCATGTCCCTCCCCAGATAAACATGAGGCTGATTTTGCATTGTGCATTGCTTGGTAAATGCAAGCCTTCCCGTGTACGTACAGTTGGCAAAATCACATGGAAATGTCAAGAGTCGCTCACTGAATGGCTCTGAGTACAGTGAAACTTCCAATGTTACCGTTTCATCCTCCTCGGGTCAGCAAGTTCAAGCTATCTTTTCTTCAATCTCGCTCATAAACTTTTGTGATTTCTGTTAATAAAAATACTGTTTTTGGTTTAACATGTGTTATTGTATTTCTCTTAAATCCCGAAGTTTTACTTATACTACAATGAAGCTAACCACTGAGGATGTCTTATCGTAGTACAGGCAAAAAGAGGGAATAAAACACCCATGTGTTAAACCAAAAAACATTGTTGTTATCTTCTTCAATCTTCCGTGGGGTCCCTCCTTCCCATTTGGCTTATAGAAGAGAGCTTGTTTGGGCTTATAGTGCGACCTTCTATTCCGATATTCATTAAGCTTATAATTTATTGAGAAAATTTGTTCTTTGCATGTACATATATTTTCATTACATATAATGAAAATTATATATAATGTCCTCTCATAATATATATATATATATATATATATATATATATATATATATAGAGGCTATTACACAATGCAGTAACTTCATCGCAGTCGAAGCTTTTATATTAAAACTAGCCTCAAAGTTAAACAATTAAGTTATTTCTAAAATAATAAGCCATGAAGTAAATACTTCGTATTGTTTAAATTAGCAGCCATCCTTACTATTTCTTTTATGAATTTGCTAACTGCTATAATTTTTTGTTGTTCGACTAAGCTTTTCGTCATTACTGACATCTTCATCTTCATGGTTTAAGACCTGAAGATGTTAGTAATGACGAAAAGCTTAGTCGAACAATAAAAAATTATAGCAGTTAGCAAATTCATAAAAGAAATAGTCATGAAGTAAATAGTTAGTGAGTTTCAAAAGTTCAATCCAATTCTCTCTCTCTCACACACACACACACACACACACACACACACACACACACACACACACACACACACACACACACACACACACACACACACACACACACACACACACACACACACACACACACACACACACACACACACACACACACACACACACACACACACACACACACACACACACACACACACACACACACACACACACACACACACACACACACACACACACACACACACACACACACACACACACACACACACACACACACACACACACAGGGAGGGAGAGAGAGAGAGAGAGAGAGAGAGAGAGAGAGAGAGAGAGAGAGAGAGAGAGAGAGAGAGAGAGAGAGAGAGAGAGAGAGAGAGAGAATGTGGACTTTCTTAACATTTATGTTGAACACATAGGTGGTGCAAAAGGGGGAAAGGTAGAGAGAGGGGGGAGAGAATTTTCTTTGTATTGCCACATAATCATTTCTCTGCTGATTGTAAGAGATTGGTTTTAGTAAGTGAAGTAATGGATTGAGGCATTCCATTATTAGGTAGGTTAATATGATTCAGTGTCCAGTATTCAAGTGAAAGTTATAGAAGTATATTGTACTTTTTTAAAGTCACTTCTAGGAACAGTGTTTTCCTGCTGAATGTGTAACTGTAGTGACTGTCAGTGAACACTTCTGAATAAGGAAATGTATATTTTACTAGGTTCAGTGTCAAGCACCAATTCAGTATTTGTGTGTGACTAACTGATTCATTACCAAGCATTTGCTTGTTGAACCAGATTCTTCTGTTTCTTATGTATACCACAGTAGTATCCTTGCCACCATTTTACTATATATATATATATATATATACAGGCGGGGATACCACAGCTACTGCTGCATCCCTCATCTCATTTTCCATATCAACTTATTCTGTGTATCTTCATTCTTCAGATTCTTTTCTTCCATACTCCTTTCAATCCCTTCTATCCATTTTAATCTAGGTCTGCCTCTTTTCCTTCTGTTGCTAGGTCTGTATTTGAACACACTCACAGGTATTCTTTCTTCACTCAGTCTCATTAGGTGTCCATACCAGGAAAGCTGTTTACGTTTTATATCTTCTATTACAGTTTCTTTTCTATTTGTTCTTTCCCTTATTATGTCATTCCTTACATGTTCGAGACGAGAAACTCTGGAAGCTCCGTCTAAGATAGTCCATTTCTACAGCTTCACTCTTCCTGCGGTTCTTTCCGTTGATTGTCAAACATTCTGACCCATAGGTGGTAATTGGTTCAACAATGGCTTTATAAATATTGATCTTTGTCGGTAGCCTGATTTTGGTGGACCATAAAAGTGGGTTTAATTGGCGTATGGTGCTTTTTCCTAAACTAATCGATGTCTTATATCTTCATCACATATTTCATCGTTGCTAAATTATACTTCCTAAATATTTATACTTTTCACATTTCTTGATGGAAGTATTATCTGGTAACTGAAGATCTGATGTTTGACTTCCTGTGGCTAAGTACTTTGTTTTATTGAAGTTTATGTTTAATCCCCATCAATCGTATTCTACTAGTTTTCTCATCATATAAGTGATATCTTCTTCATCATTGGCTATCACCACTTGGTCATCTGCGAATAAAAGAGTGTATAAACACTTCTCTTCTAATTGTATTCCCATTCTGCTGCAGTTGTTTTTCCATGTCTCCAGTACTCCTTGTATATATCCTTTAAATAAAGTGGGAGACAAACAACATCCGTGTTTCAGTCCCTTACTGATATTAAATGACTCAGACACTTCTCGTCCTATTTTCACTCTGGCTTGAATGTTTTTGTAGATGTTATATACACTTCCTATGTATATGGGGTTAATTCCACTATTTTCTAAAGTTTCAAATAATTCGACTAGTGGGACCTTGTCATAAGCCTTTTCGAGGTCTATAAATACCAAATGCGTTTCTAAATTCCTTTCCATTCGTTTCTCAATTATTTGTCGCAGCAAAAATATGTTGTCGACACAGGATCTTCCCGGTCTAAATCCACTCTGTTCTTCCACATTACCAATTTCTCCTACAATTCTGTTTTTTAGGATTCGACCATACACCCTTCCTATTGAACTAGTTACACTAATCCCCCCGTAGTTATTACAATCTTGCTTATTCCTTTTTTTATATATAGAACTAATCAAAGAGATGTTAAAATCTTGTTGTAATTCTTCTCCTTTAATCATTAACTTATTAAAAATATTTGCTAATAGTTCCCACAAAATACTTGACTTCCATTTCTCCATTCAACATTTTATTGTGGTTTCTGAAGTTATCCTTATTACATGTCCATCTCTTCACATTTTTGCAGTTTTATATATCTTGAGAGATAAATTTAACACTAGTCATTTTTTCCTGTATAGTGCAAATACAAATTACAAATTTAGTTAGGTTATTATTATAAAAAAAAATAAAGTGACTCATTGGCCTAAACTATGTCAGGTATGTGTAAGGAGAGTCAGATGGTTAACGAGCCTCTATGTCAGTTGATCTTAAGGATCAACTACTCTACTTAGATAACAGCAGGAAGAATATAATATTAATTCTAAGTTATTTATGCAGATAATTTTTGCATATTGGCTAATTAACAATTTTTCCATTGTGATTGGTCCATTTCAGTCAACGTCATTGAGCCATGTTGACTGAAATGGCATAGTTTAATTAAGGTTATAGAACAATCTGTTTATTTATTGTTACCATAGTAACCAAACACGAGGTAACACAAATTGTTGTTTTGTCATTGCCCCACCCTGTATTACTTTCTTCTCAGTGTATTGTGATTTAGTGTACAGTGGTGGTGTTTTTATATGTTACTGCGATGTTATATTTCTGTGAAATATCGTCCATTTATATCGTTATTTCCTCGTTGTTAACAAGAAATTCATACATATTGCTAGAAATCTGTAGGCTGCCTGTATGTATGTACAGTGATAGTGTCTTCTTGAAACCAAGTCCATGGCCTTTTCAAGGAATTTTGTTAAAACATTTTCCTCATAGCTACGAGTTATACTTGTTTACTTTCCTTCTTTTGTCAGCCACCTACTTTCCTTTCTCAGCTCATTGTATCAGTTCATTGTTCTTTGAGGCGTGTCTGTTCTTTCAACTTAATAACTGACCACCTCTTAACATACTGTGTTTAGTCTTACATTGTGATGTCATGCCATACATAATATTTTTACAAACTTTTTCAGCACGAAGCTATACCTGTATAACAGATGCATTTTTAATTGTGTTTCTTTTTCGTATATACAATAGGAGTGATGAATATTTTATATTTTACGATAGTGTTGAATGTTGAGAAATTGTAAAGTGAGCCTTTCATTAATGTCATTATGACATTGTGTCAGTTTCAAGAAAAAAACACAATGTTCATGCATGTGATATCCTGGGTCCCCACAGTAGGCTTATAATGTATATAATTTTGATTGCTGTCTTAGATGAATTTGATACCGTAAAGTAATGCGGTCAACATGACTTTTCTTTTATAATACTCAGACTTGTATTTAGGTTTCCTGATATCCTGATAAAAGACAATTGCTGCCCTCCCCAGATTACAAGAAAAGTGATAACTGTGTGTGCGCACGTTCGTGTGTTTTGATGTAAACAAAAAAAAAATATTTTTCCAAGTTATCTTAATCTGAAAAAGACATATGAAGTTAGCGTTAAATATTGAATACAGAATTCAAAATTACGACTTAAAACTGGGTGGTTGGTTGCTATTAAACGTCATTATGTCAGCAACGTTTTTATTTCCCGGCAGGGACCACAGTCTAACAGTCCGGTTTTTAGTTGTAGTTTTGAATTTATTGGCACCTGCTGTGGGAGCTTCAGACAAAAATTGAATACAGAATTCGCAAAAATTTATGAACTTCTTGAATTTTGTTGTCCATGACATGTCCGTTGATTAACTGACTATAAGTATAATACTACTGACTCGGAACACTTTAAGTTTTTTATTGGTAAAAATATAAAATTTTTACCTTATATTATAGTGAAAACTGGCTATAAGGCAAAAATTTTACATTTTTACCAATAAACATATCGGTATGGAGAACCATACATGACTTCCATGTTCTAAGATTTATATTTAAAATCATTTACGAAATGAAATGTTTCCATAGAAACTACTTCTTTCACTTATTGCTTCAGCCTTAACGACAGTACTGTGGTCACTAACGTATACCACCACACGTTATCGCACTCGATTTTCACTGATGATGGCAGTCGACGGCACTGCCGAAACATCTGGTTTTGCAGAAAACATTGGACTACGGCCAAACAGCCCGGGAAGGAATTTTAACAACAAACTACTACTTTGTTGCCGATAACGAAGTACACATATAAAAATTATCCCCTCCCCCTTCAACTATAATTTTCATTTTTAGAAAATTACCCCCACCCCATTCAACTAGCCTCTTCATTTATAGATATTTCATCTACGTTTCTACAGTGGATTATTAAGATCTTCTTATCTGATTTATCAAAATTAAGTACTTTACTCTTGTTACAACAAAAAATGTTTCAGGTAAACTGCCCTTTCCCCATAACCGACCTTCACCAAAATCAATAGGCCTTGAGTCTTCTACAACTCAGGCAAATATGTAAAAAATTATTTGATTCTGTTTGAATTTATGACAGTTATCGTTCGTCATGAAAATATTTGTTACAACATAAAATGTTGCAGGTAAACTACCCCTTTCCCTTAACCGATCTTCACCAAAATCAACAGAACTTGAGTACTCTACAATTTAGGGATGTAAGCAAAACCTTATTTGATTATGTTTGAATTTACGGCAGTTATCGTTCGTCATAGAAAAAATTAACCTTGTTAAAACATTAAAGGTGGCAGGTAAACTACCCCTTTCCCTTAACCGATCTTCACCAAAATCAATAGGCCTTCAGTTCGTTACAATTCAGGAACGTATGCAAACAATTATTTGATTCTCTTTTAATTTACGGCAGTTATCGTTCTTCATAGAAAAAATTACCCTTATTAAAACATAAAATGTTGCAGGTAAAGTACCCCTTTCCCTTAACCGATCTTCACCACAATCAACAGACCTTGAGTGCTTACAACTTCAGGAACGTATGCAAAAAATTATTTGATTCTGTTTGAATTTGCGGCTGTTATCGTTTGCCATAGAAAAAATCTACACACACACACACACACACACACACACACACACACACACACACACACACACACACACACACACACACACACACACACACACACACACACACACACACACACACACACACACACACACACACACACACACACTTTTCGAAAAATGACTTTTTCATGTTTTGAGGGTAGTACAATCAGAATCTGCAATAATCTCGACCACGATTTTTTTTGCCATCACCATACTTCCATTTCCTTATGGAACATTGAAGTAAAACTTAGTGTCCCGAGTCAGTAGTATTTTACTTATAATTTATTTAATAACTATTTCTAAGTACAAATTACCAATGATTATGAAACTAGAAAACTACGATGCAATTAAAGTACACAAACAAGAAGTAAAAGATCACTTGATTGCTTCTACTATGACAAACTTTTCCCATTTAAGCAAGAAACTGAAATTCTTGACTGCATTCGATATATCATATTTCTCTAACCTCAAATTTGCCACTCCCTAAATTCTGCTGTCCAAGACCGGTGGGCCTGTGTGTGTCCTGCCCCCCTAAAAATGAGCCTGATCATAGCAAAAAAAAAAAGGGAATGGATTGTCAAGTATAATAGAACTTGACTTAAGTTCTTAAATTCCTAGGTGGAACATAGGGCCTTGACAAAATTTTCTCCAGCATGTTCTGTCCATTGCTAGGGCCTTCACCTCCCTCCAAGTCTTGTTGACACCAGCCAGCTCTCTTTCCATAGTCGTCTTGCTGGTGTTCCTCGGTCTTCCACGTCTGCGGCTACCTTGTGGATTCCAATTCATTGCCTGTCTAGCGATATTTTCTGGTGGTCTTCTCAGGATGTGACCGATCCACGTCCATTTTCTTCTCTTTATCTATAGTTGGATGGTACTCTGACTTGTGGCCTCCCATAGATCCCTGTTCGAGATGGTCTTGGGCCATCAAATTCTCATTATTACCTCAGGCAAAGGTTTATGAAAGTCTGTTAACCTCTGTAAAGTCTGTGGTGATGTCCTGTCTCTTTCCAAGTATAGTAGAACAACATAGTAAATGTTTATTGGTTTCGTGACACAAGTGTTGCACTGTTTTATATAGATCCTTGTTCCACTGGAAAACCATATGGTGTTGTTTACCAGAAACTTGTTTGTGCTATAGCCATAAACGGTAGTTTATAAACTAGTAAGCATAATTGGCGTAGGTAATAACAAATTTTTCATTCCACTGAAAACTCAACAATGACCAAAATGTAATGTAGACCCTTATTTACGTGCACGCTTTATTTGTTTTATTTTAAATAGCATTAATCATTTATACTATATTTGTGTGTGTTTTGATAATTCACTCAATACAGTAGTTTTGGGTAAATGAGTGGTTTCAAAATTTGATGTACCAAAACGCCCAGAATAATAATTTTAAAACTGAAAATGATTTTTGTATGTATTGTAGTGGGAAAGCAGGTGAAGAAGTGAGCTTCAAGCACAAGCAGATTATAAGTACAGTAGAAACCATTTTAACTGAAGTAAAGGGGGCGGAGTCATTTCGGATAATCCATGGAGTCTATTTCCGCTTATTAAGGCATAAAAACATAAAATTATCAGTAAAAACATATGTAATTTATAGTTACATACAAATTTATAATTACATAGTTTTACTTTAAAAAATCCGTAATTTTTAATTTTTTCAGAACAGTTTCTTCACAGCATTAAGTTTCCCCCATTATCTCAGCTAGTAAATTGGCCTTTTCTTGTAAAATAGGGCCTGACAGCGGCATTCCTTCTTGTTGTTGCTGTGTGAACCAGACAAAATGTGAGCTACATTGACCTTTTTCATAATCCGCTAATTACATTGTTTTTCAGTGTAGTAGAATAGTATTCCAGAAGTTTTTATTTCAATTTTACCCATTCCGACACCGCTCATATCCCAGCACCATGATTAGCAGCTACGTTTCGCGACAACACACCATTCTCCACTTGTTCTTATTGCTTCAAGTTTGTCCTGAATTGTCATCACAACACGTTTTTGCTTAGTCGACAAGTCAGTTGAAATTAAAACTACCTCAAATAAAAAACCTGAACAGTTAACTTTGTTATAGAATTACAAAACCCACTAAAAACACTGCATTGTGGCCAGTGATTGTACTTTACTTACTGAATGTCAACTTATTTATGACACATAACTGTATGTGGCGGGGGGGGGGTTGACTCACTTATTGTTTACAAGTGTTGTTTATCTGAAATGTCCGTACGGGGTCACTGACACGTGGACAGCATTCTGGTCTTTGTTGTTACGTGTATCGATCTTCCAGGATTTATTTTTTCATTTGTTGTTATTTTTCTTCTGACATCGTTTCGGTTATCCTTGGTTTCGGATAAACCGAATTCGGTTAACCATGGTTTTACTGTAGGTATGATTGTGTTTTCATTGACTTGACCCAAAATTACCAATCATCCAAGTTGTGAACAAATAATTATAACTGATTTTTTTTTCAGACGATGAGAAAGAAGTTTTTTGTACTGCGTGGTGATTCTACAGATGCTTCAGCTAGGCTGGAGTACTACGATTCTGAAAAGAAATGGAAAGCACATCAAAATCCAAAGAGGTATTGAACCGTCTGTATTTATCGTAATACTTCAATGATTTGTGTAAGGTTTTGTTGATGATTATTTACATGCTTTCACTAATCGTAATTGGAATAACTATTCATTTTCAGTTGAAGAAATTAATTTATTCATTTTGCTTAATGAAAGTGTTAAAGATTCTTTGTAATGTTTGTAGGGAACTGTTGTATAGTAAGAGATAAAATAATTCAAAAATTAATGAAGTGAATTTCAGTACCGATTACAAGGCAAGGTGTACTGTAACCTAACCTAACATTAAAATACAGTAGAACGATCATTGTTTTTATAGAGTGAACTTCAATTAATTTTGATAGTAATAACAGTGTGTGTCAGTTTATAATGTAAGTTTAAGGTAAGTTGTATTTGTTAAATACCACTATTGTATTAACGACTCGGAACACTTAAGTTTTTTATAAGTAAAAGCATAAAGTTTTACCTTACAGCCTGAACCGGTTTTCGCCTTTAAAAGGCTTCTTGAAAATTGGACATTGTAGCTAGTAGTTTCTAAAATGGTAACCACTTGTGTCATATTTTTTATTTTATGTTGTTTATTTTTGTAGCATTATTGAATATTAATTCTTGTTTTTTGCGGGGATCCCACAGCTACTGCCACATCCCGCATCTCAGTTTCCATAGCAACTTTATCCATTTTAATCTAGGTCTGCGTCTTTTTGTTCTCTTGCTAGGTCTGTATTTGAACTTCACTCATTCTCATTAGCTTACCAGGAAACCACAACGTATACCAGGAAAGCTGTTTACGTTTTATATCTTCTATTACAGTTTCTTTTCTATTTGTTATTTCTCTTATTACATCATTCCTTACACCTTTCCAGAGAAACTCTGGAAGCTCGTCTAAGATAGTCTATTTCTACAGCTTCAATCTTCCTGCGGTTCTTTTTGTTGATTGTCCAAGATTCTGACCCATAGGTGGTAATTGGTTCAACAATGGCTTTATAAATATTGATCTTGTCAGTAGCCCAGTTTTGGTGGACCATAAAAGTGAGTTTAATTGGCGTGTGGTGCTTTTTCCTAAAACTAATCGATGTCTTATACCTTCATCACATATTCCATCATTGCTAATTATACTTCGTAAAAATTTATACTTTTCAATTTCTTGATGGAAGTATTATCTGGTAACTGAAGATCTGATGTTCGACTTCCTGTGGCTAAGTACTCTGTTTTTTTGAAGTTTATGTTTAATCCCCATCGATCGTATTCTTCTACTAGTTTTCTCATCATATAAGTGATATCTTCTTCATCATTGGTTATCACCACTTGATCATCTGCAAATAAAAGAGTGTATAAACACTTCTCTTCTAATTCTATTCCCATTCTGCTGCGCTTGTTTTTCTAGGTCTCCAGTTCTCCTTGTATATATACTTTAAATAAAGTGGGAGACAAACCACATCCTTGTTTCAGTCCCTTACTAATATTAAACGACTCGGACACTTCTTGCCCTGTTTTCACTCTGGATCTCAGTGACAAGCCTTGAATATTAAAATACAGTAATAATTCTAACATAAACACAGTAATAATAATATATGAACATTTTCGCACAAAGTAGTTTACGTAAAGATTGAATAAAAAGCAATCTTCAGTTAAACTCTCTATCTTTTCTTCTCCAACAGAGGACCTTAACATTTTTGTAATAATTAATAGTGCTTCATTTATTTCTGTCTTCATGTCAGGAAGATACATGCTATTACTCATCATACAGTTCATATTGGAATTCAGTGCAGTGTGCATATAGAGAACAAAATATCCTTCATTTAGTTAGCTTTTCAGTAATATTTTGAACCCGTTGTTAAACATAGATGTAGAATGTGCTGTAAGACTATCTATTTAAGACATTACAATTGGTTGGTATAGGAAATATTTCCTGTAATATAAATTGAATTCAAAGAATTAATTAAAAATTTGCATTTTTTATTTCAGTGGAAAAGTTCAGTATGAATTAATTAGTATTAACAAAAAATTATAAAAATGTAATAACAATGAAAATATTAATATTCATCGATATTTTACTTTTATAATTTGATTTATATGAGAACCCCTAAAAAAGACATTACTTCAGATATGGACTCAATAATGACAGGTGTCCTGAATTTTGATAGATGTGAGTGAGACACTAGGTACTAGTTTGTTGTTTTGCTGGGATAAGTGCGATCTGTTGATAAAATGTAAGATCTCGAAAAAAGCCAGAGTAGCTGGACTCAAGACAAACGCTTCAGAAACAACACTAATGAAAATTAACACAAAAAGTCGCAAGGAACTGAAGGTGGAAGAAGAAAACAGAAAAAATAGCAGAGTTCACTTACCTTGGTAGTGTGATTATAAAAGAAGGAGGAGCAGTTGCAGATGCTAAAACAAGAATTCACAAAGCTAATGCGGCCTTTATACATATATACAACTCTACCCAGTTGGGAAATCAAGAGAAATATCAACTGCAACAAAACTATGCATCTTCAGGACCAATGTCAAAGCTTATGTGAGCGAGACATGAAAAGTCACAATGGAAATTACCAAGTGTGTGCAGGTCTTCATCAATAGGTGCCTGAGGAAAATACTTGAGATTTTCTGGCCAAACATTGTTTCAAAAGAAGATCTCTGGAGGAGGACAAAACATTGCTACCCAGATCAAAAGGAGAAAATGGAGTATACCTTGCAGAAGAACCAAAATGAAATTGAGCAACAAGCTTGTAAACTCAGCCACTTTTTACAAACCATACCCACCTTTATAATACTTACTCCGCGATCTTTTCTCCGCACTTACCTTACACTACATCAGCATATTACAGGGTCGCCAACATATTTTGAAGTGGAAGTATGTAAACTGTGACACTCTTTCCCTTAAAAACACTTGAATAATTTAGATACTTTAGTTCCCTTGACTAGAAGATCTTACAGGCTCGTCTAGGCGAGATTTTGACGTAGAAAATAGGTTAGGTTTTGGCACAATAATTACACTGAACACGTGGTCATGGTGACATTGAAATTTGCATTTATTTTCAGTTAGAAATTCAAAGATTGTTAACCCTATTCAGCTTGTGATTAACATAATATCACCCAACAGTGAACACACATAATTATTATTTGAACAAAATAAACTTGCTTAATTCTACTGAGGCGAACCAGTACTCGCATTCACTCCCTCTCTATCACTCTCTAAAAACCCCCTTAAATTTGAGATCTCATTATTTTCTGAATGGAGTAATTTTATAATAGCCCACTGGTTATTAAAATTTGTTTAGTTGACCTAGTTTTGATAGTGTACTTAGCTGTGGAAGCTATTCCAATGTTGCATCATTACTCGTTCAGTTCACTTTTGCTCCAAACTCACAAAAACTGTTCCACACGGTTGATTAATTTTGCCAATTGCATTTACACTTGAAGAGATTTATTTACCACTGTTTTATATTCATTTTCACACTTTTTTGTAGGCCTACACTGATTTTGTCCACATAGGCCTCCCGACCCTATTACATGGCTTTGAGTTGTTCGTAGACTGGGCGAATGGCGATCGATGATCGTATACTATACGGGCTGGTCACGTGGTTCCCTTCGCTCCCCGCTTCCCCTCTCATCTGGACCCATTGAAGAGTCTCGAAGTTTGTAAAATCCAAAATTGCGTTTCGTTATTGGAAAACACATGTTCCGTTTGTGATAATATTGTGACGTCAGACGGGCCATAACATTCTTTACCTTATAAGGTCCGGTTTATCCAGTTTGAGACGGCAATGCCTACGTCATATTGGCTGATTCATATACCATTCATATTTCTAAATTCGTAATTTAGTAAGGGTTACATTGATTGTGAATTATTGCACAGTATTAAAATGATTCTACCCCTTTTGTCCCATTACAAGCTCTCTTTTGGAACCCTCAGGGATTTGTATGTTATGTATTTTTAATGTTAAATGTAACAGTGTTGTCAAGATTTGATCATTAGCATGGAATGATTTAATATTTACCCATATAAATCAAAATGTTTATTCATGTTCAGTAAGTTAAAATCATATTTTGAATAAGCATCTTCTGTGAGGACACTTAATGCTCAGATAAAGATGACATGCATATCATGAAAGTGCACAATTCTCGTGTATGATTAATAATGTTTTATGAAAATTTTTCCCATTTACAGTAGAGCATCGATTATCCGAACCTCTCGGGATGAGGGCCCGTTCAGATAATCGATATTTCGGATAATAGATCGTAAATTGAAAACATTATTTCTCTTTAAAAAACAAAGATTTTTAGTACAAAATTATTTCTAACATATTGTTATATAATTACAGCAACCTGTCTATATGTTACTAAGGCTAAAAGTCACTGAATTAGAACTGAGCTTAATTAATAAAAATCAAAAGTTAATTTATACAATATTAGAGTTTAATGACAAACACTGTACTATAAAATTAACTAAAAATTAAAAAAAAAAAACGGTACCATGGATTTACATTTTTTTGAAGAATTGTTCTATCACTGTCTGCTTCAAACTGATACCCCGTTTTCTCACTGCTAAAGACTGATGTCGTTTAAGATTCATAAGCTGAATACAATCTACCTTGTCTTCTGTTTCGGCCCAGTTTAGAATAGTCTCAAGTGCTGCCGTCGATGGTTTTGTACTAGTAGCATTCTCGCCATCTTCATCTGAATGGGTTTCATTTTCATTACATGCATTTAATGACTCAACTATCTCTTCATTGGTTAATAACTGAAAACCGGGATCGGCTTCATCCACCTTTAGCCAATTCTTTGTTTATCGATTGTAAGGCATATCTGCCAACTTTTACGGGTTTTCCGTAAAATTTACGGAATAGCATGTGTTTTACGGCTTTACGGATGAACTACGATATTTTACGATTTTACGTACGAAGACCTTATTTTCAAAATTCGCGCCAGAACGAGCTTCCGCATGCTACCGGTACATGTTGTGTGACCATCGATATAATATATTATCTCGATGTGTGTGACCCGTGAGTATTCGATACATCGCATTTTCCGGTCGTTACAGTTTTCGACCATGAATACATTCCTATATGAATACAATGCTTTCCGGCTGAAATGCAGTCGTTCTATATCGATATCGATATATTTGAGTTGCGAGATCGACTAGTTGGTTCGCAAGCTGCTCCGATTGAAGCGTGGTTAAAGTATTCTTTGTTTCGCTGACTTGGCGTGGTTGGATGCAAGTTACGTAGCTGAGATTGTATATTATAGTTATGGAATAACGTGTGAATTACGCTCGTTGCATTTTCTTCGTGTTTTATGCAACGTGTTGGGAAGTCAAGGTTGTGCTGGAATTGTTTTTAAAGAAATCGTGAATTGTGCTCGTCGCTTGTTTATCTTCATTTTATTTGCACCATGTGTTTGGAAGCTGAGAATATGTTGTGTTGTAATTGGGGAAAGACCTTGTGAATCGTGCTCATCATTTATTTTGCGTCGTATTTTTCTCAATGCGTTGGGAAGTCGAGGTTATGCTGCAAGTTTGAAAAAAACGTGAATTGTGCTTGTCGCTATTTTTGCTTCATTTTTGTCTTCACTTATTTCGATACAAAGGTTATGTTGTGAGTTGTGGGATAACGTGAATTGTGTTTGTCGCTTTATGACTGTGTTGTTTATCAGAAATCATGAGTGAATCCACGAAAAAACAGTATTTTCAGGTGTTCAGGGAATCCTATTCTTTGGAATTCCCATGGATCTTGAAATCCAGAAAAGGAGAAAAATTTGCGTTTTGTACCGTGTGTGCGTGTGATATTAATATAGCACATGGCGGCAAAAACGACATTACAAATCATATTAAGTGTGCTAAACATCTCAGTAATTTGCCCAGAGAATGAGAAAATACATAGTTTCTTTACCAAAGCTGGAGATAGTAATTACAATGTTATTCAAGCCGAGTGTTTGTTTACTTCTTTTCTAATAGAGCATACCACTGGCTGCAGCTGATCACGCAGGAGCCTTGTTCAGAAGGATGTTCCCTACTTCGGAAATTGCTAAAACGTATGGCTGTGGTCGCACGAAAACAACGTGTGTTTTGAACGAAATGGCACGTTGTACAACCCAAGAAATTGTCACACGTCTACAAATGGACCATTTTGTTTGTCCACAGATGGAAGCAATGACACTAGTTCGAAGCTGTATCTGATAGTGGTTACATTTTATGATGCTGTGCAAGAAAATGTTACAAGTAGTGTACTATCGGTACCAGCATTGGAAGGAGATTCGACTGGACGCAACATTGGTAAGCTGCTACTATCGCAATTGGAATTCCACAAAATACCAATTAAAAACTGTCTTGCATTCTGTTCGGACAATGCTCCTGTTATGATTGGACAGAAAAATGGAGTTCTTGCAGTTCTGAAAGAAGCTCATGCAGATATTTTTGGCATTGGTTGCAGCTGCCATCTCATTAATTTAGCTGCTGAGAAAGCTGCAGCAAGTTTACCACTCAGAATCGATGAGATTCTTGTTGACCTTTTCTATTACCTGGAGAAGAGTGCCAAGAGAAAAGAACGGCTTCAGAAATTTCAAAGTTTGCATGGAAAAGAAATAAAGAAATTGTTGAAGCGCGTGTGCACAAGATGGGTATCCTTAGGCAGGTGTTTAGACAGATTATTAGATCAGTGGGATCCACTTCTTTCGTTTTTCAAGGATGAAGTAGTGAGTGCTCCAAACGTTTCTGCCAGTTTGTCATTCTTCACCATTCCTAAAGCAGGCCGCAGTAGATCCGATGACAACCAGAAAAAGAGACTTCTCGATTGCTCCTCCTCATCTGAAGCCAAAAGAATGGCACGTTCTTCCAAATGTGACACGCCAGTTCTGCGAAACGTGAATCCCACTACATCTCGCGAAGAAAAGCTGTTCATGTTTCTTTCTTCGGACCTCAACAAGGCTATTTGCACTCTTCTGCATGTGACTATCCCATCATTTGAAAGAGTTAATACAGTCCTTCAGAGTGCTTCCCCACATATTCACATATTATTCGACTTAATGATGGATCTGTTGAAACAGACGCTCACTAAGTATGTGAAACCAAGTGTAATTAAAGGCTCTGCATTGCTTGATGTACAGTATCACCCTATCCAGAACCAGAAAGTTGACGAGGAATTGATTATTGGCATTCAAACCCAGAACTTGGTTAAGACACTGAAAGATGAAGACAAATCTCTATTTTTTCGTCTGTCAGAAACTATTTCTGTACTGCCTGTGATTACATGGTCAATAAGTTCCCTTTCAGGAGTGATGTCCTGAAGCATGCACAGGTTGCAAAACTTGACAGCATCGAAGAAGCTCAGTTTTCTTCCGTTAATTTTTTTTTGGAGAAAATTCCCATTATTCTGTTGCGGAAAGGAAATGAAACAAGAGATGATGCTGTCAATGAACTCCAAAGGCAGTTTGCAGCCCTTCAGATAGATGACTTGTCTTCTGTTGAAGGTAAACAGGGTTCGGTTGTTTCTAAATGGGCTCAGGTGTCAAACATCCTTGAAGCTGATGGACATCATAAATTCGACAGAATCTCTAGATTCATGTTGTCTATTCTTACAATACCGCATAGTAATGCAGAATGCGAGCGGATTTTTAGCCTAGTTAAGAAGAATAGGACTCAGTTCAGGTCATCTATGTCCATTGGAACTCTGGAAGCCATTTCCATTTTGAAGACGAACAGTTTTGAACCATGTCATAAAAGCACTTTTTCTAAAGACTTTTTAAAGAAAGCTAAACAAGCTACAAGTTTATCCCTTAAATCGGACTAAAGGAAGTGCATGTGATTGTAAATAATATAAATAACTTCAGTGTACTGTATATAATTATCTTTTTGGTTTGAAGTGCAGCAAAATACTCTTTTCTGCAAAATTTTCTTCGGTTGTGTGCATAGCCTACGAATAACGTTGGGTAAGTGGATTTCATTGATAAATTTTACAAGTACTTGTGGTCGTTTAATTCACGTTAAATATTTTGTCCTTTAGAATATTGTATTAATGCTATAGAACTCTAATTATCTGAAGTGAAAAATATGCATGCATTTTGTGTTGTTAAACTGCATTTTGACGCGCGGGTTCGGACGTATTTTGATGCGTGGGATTTTTACTGATTGGCCTTTTGGAAAGTTGGCAGGTATGGTAAGGCTGTAGAGCTACAGTGTTCATTTATTACTGTACAGTACTGTAATAATTTATAGTATACAATTTTTTATGTTCAATAAATATTCATTACGCCTACACGTGTCCAATACATTACTGTACAGTACAGTACATAATTGTATTTTTTATTGAGTTCGGATAATAGATCATTCGGTTAATCGATGTTCTACTGTAATATACTTGATTTTTCTTGACAGTGCACACTAGTAATGAGAAGTGAAACTATATAATAATTGTTAAGTAAAAATGTCTGCTGAAATATAGTCTGAAATATGCTAAAACATCAAGTGTATTTGTGTGAATAGTACACTTCATATTAGTAGTGTCTGTAGAAAGAAGTAATGTGGATGTGTATTAAAGTATATGTTTTTAGACTGTACTTATAAGAAAACTGTTAATCATAATTTGATCAATAGATTAAAATTTTATGACTACACACACACAAAAAAAAATAAAACAATAACAAGATAGCTTTGTAGACAGACGTTAATCTTTCAGCGATGGTTACATGCAGACAGCATTTTTCAGTGTGTTTATCATATGACACTGTGGCTGGGTCACTATTGGGATACAAATAAAGACAGACATTTGACCTGCTTACATTTATCATTGCCAAAACGATAATAACATTGCAGTGTTTTATTCTATGCCTTTTCAGTGACATCCTGTCGTTACATTCTTTGTGTGCGTGGTAATTAAAAGTTATTAATAAACAGATTAAGTAATTATTTGCCGTTTATATAATGTTATTTTTGAGCCGTGTAAATGGTTGGTCTCATTATGATGATGGCAAGACAATAACAAACAGAATAGTAATACTAACGGACCTTCTCATTTATTATATTGTATTCAGGATATTTCTTGTTTTATTATTGTTGTTAAAATTGTTTTTATACAAATTCTATTATTAAAAACTTGAGAGATTATGAGCGTTTTAGATAAAAATCTGTTTAGTTGAAACTGGAATAGATTTGTATTTGTTAAGATTTACAGAAGACTCCTGAACATAGGTTGACATCATCATCATCATCATCATCATCATCATCATCATCATCATCATCATCATCATCATCATCATCATCATCATCATCGTTTAATAGTGCTTTTAATTTTCATGTCATGTCATTCTTCATATTTTATTTCAAACTGACTGATTTTTAGAATTCTCTTGAAGGTGAGGTCAGGAATATAATTTCTTTATTATGCAAATTGCATTGGAGACTGTAAGGGCATAGTCTACTATACGAGGGGTATCCAAAAAGTAAGTTTCCCTTATCAAGGAAAAAAATAATTAAAGAAGTGCAAAAAATATTTATTTACCTTTGTACATAAGTACTTATTTTTCTATATAATTTCCATCCCTTTCTAAGCATTTCTGGTACCTAGGTAACAGTTTTTTTTCCAGCTTCATACCAATCTGCCGCCAAATTCTGAAACCAGTTATCCACCTCTTTTATCACTTCGTCATCATTGGCGAAGCGGCAACCGCCTACATGATGTTTGAGCTCCAGAAACAGATGGAAGTCACTTGGAGCAAGGTCTGGAGAGTACGGAGGATGCTCGAAAATCTCCCATTGGAAGTTGGCGAGAAGCTCGCCTGTTGCACAAGCAGCATGTGGTCGGGTGTTGTCGTGAAGGAGCAAAACTTTATGTGGCAAAAGCCCTCCCCCATTTGTTCTGAATAGTGCGACTAAGTGAATGGTGAATCCATGTTTCGTCACCAGTGTATTCTTGTAAACAGGGCTTCACCCTCATCTTTAAACAACTGCAAGAAAGATTATGCAGCTGTTGAGCGACGCTGCTTATGGGCGTCAGACGATAAGCGTGGCACTCGTCTTGCACACACTTTTGAAAGTTGAAGGTCTTCAACCAATATGTTGTAAAGAGAGGATCCACAAATTTCAGTATTTGGTGGCAGTAGAGTCATGAGCCACTTGTCGGAGTCGGTGACGTCACGTACACAGCAATGGCGTCAACTTGGCGCGAAGTTGCTGGTCGGCCACTGTACGCGCTCATCATCGTGAACATTTTCTCTGCTTTCAATAAACATTGTTCGCCAACGACGAACCATTTGTACCGACATGACATCTTCACCATAAACACTGCATAACTGATGATGAATTTCCATGGCCGATTCATTTTTTTGCAGTAAAAAAAAAACGAATAACACTACGTATTTCACAACTGGCGGCAAAACGAAGTGGCGTCTCCATGGCGCTCGGCTCGCTACTGACGTTTGAGGAGTTCACAGTCACCACTCCGGCTGTGAGCGCTGCCACTACACCCAAACTAAAATTCCCTGTCCACGGGAACTGCCTGAGTCGCTCATACTTGGACATAAAAATTAGGGAAACTTATTTTTTGGATACCCCTTGTAATTAACCTGCTGACTGATGTTGCCATCAGACGTTTCTGCCTCACCTCTGGAGCCCATCTTCAGTGAAAGGTTTTTAAAACAGCTGACAAGGTGTGCTTCAGTAAAACCACAGTACTGTGGCAAAGGCTGAGCTACAAAGAAAACATTAATAAAAAAAATAAAAATAAAAAAAATTCACCCCAGAGGTGAGGCTGGAACGTCAAAACGTCTGATGATAACATCTGTCAGCAGGATAATTATAGTAGACCATGCCTTTACAGCCTGGAACTTAATTTGAATAATTATGACGCCGGCTGTGAAAGCCTAAGAAATAATTTCTTTATACTTTGTTACCGTTTTCTAATTATTTGTTATGAATTAGAATATGAATGTCAGGAGAAATAGTTGTATTAGTGTTCCTAGCAAGCTCCTTAGGCTGCAGAATTATCTCATTGTGTGAACAAATACATTTATTATTAGATAATATCAAATGGATTGATTTTTAATTTTTTGAAGATGTAACATTCTTCATATGTATGATTCTAAACATTAGCTGACAGTCATCATGTTGTTCTCAAACTTTTGTTTTTACTTTTTATGTGTTTTTGTATACATATAGAAATGGAAATGTTACGAACAATATGCTGAGTATCAAAGTTAACTATTCTATATACAAAAACAAAAATTTATAGTGTTGTAATAAACTACAGTTGTCTTACAATAGATTCTTACAATTTTTTGAATATTTTATGTTCATTTTTGGCCCGTCATGCCCCTGAAGTTAAAACTTTTCAAGGCAAAAACTACATTTGGGTTTGTGTTAAAATTCCTTTTGGGTGATAGCCACCATGATTAATACCGGATCACATGGTGAATTTTATGTTATGACAGTTCTTACTTGACACGGAGTAAATTTACTGTAACTGTCCTTGATGATAATGAATCTCTTTTATTGTTCGTTACAAAGGAGACATGTATCTTCAAATCATGTGTGGTCTCTGGGAGCTGTCCCAGAGAGACCTGCCCATAAATATAGGGGTAATTTATGGTTGTTACAGACAACAGAATAATTTGAAGTTTTCTGTGGTTTTAAACATTCTGCTTTTTTACGTACTATATCTTCTTGGAAGTAAAGTAAGATATCCAAAAGAAATTCAAGATCAAGTTAGTCAGTGGGAGAAGAGCCTGTAAGATGAACAGGAGTAGGATGAAGTAAGAGTGTTTGTGGTATGGGAAGTAACAGAAAGGGATTAGGAAAGAAATCACTGCTTTTGAGATGGATGTATTGCTAAGAACATTTGGAATATTGAGAAAAGATTGTTACCGAGTGAAAGGATCATCGAACTGACGGAAATAAAGAATAAACAATACCAGAAAACATGGAAAACAGTAATATATTTGGTTTTACCATACTCAAAGAATGTGTGGCACCAGATTATGTAAACAAGATCAAGAATAGATCAGTTGACTGAAGAAGCTTTGGTGACGATAAAATAATAATACAAGAGAGTGAAGATAAATTACAACTGGCAGTGCACCGAGTGAATCAAATATATCCAGAATATAATCTTAAATATCGGTATGGAGAACCATACATGACTTCCATGTTCTAAGATTAATATTTAAAATCATTTTCGAAATGAAATATTACCCTAGAAACTACTTCTTTCTACTTACTGCTTCAGCCTTGACCACAGTACTGTGGTCACTAACGTATACCACCTCACGTTATCGCACTCGATTTTCACTGATGATGGAAGTCGATGGCATTGCCGAAACGTCTGGTTTTGTAGAAAACATTGGACTATGGCCAAACATCCCGGGAAGGAATTTTAACAAAAACTATTTCTTTGTTGCCGATAACGTAGTACACATATATATAAAAAATATGCGTAAAATTAATGGCTTGTATAAGTTAATGATTGATCTCCATTAAGTAGTGCTCAAGTTTCCAAAGTTTTAATATTATGATGTCCGTAATTAAAACATCAGAGCAGGTTTAGTGTGTATGAGGGTATACCATGGACAAAAATTTTCAACATTTCCTATTGAGCGTTGCTTAGAGTAAAGCTGCGAATCTACAGTGTATGTTTCACAGAACAAACATGCGGAAAAGAAGGAGCGCTCCGAAGTCATTCATGGACCCTCAGCATCTTGCAGAGGGTTCATTCCCTAAAGACGTAAAGTCTGTCTATGAATCGTTCCTCTGTGAACACGTGCAGTTACACTGTCCAGCGATCCACAGGAAGCAAATCGCTATCCACGCTGGACACTTTTTCGGCTTGCACGCGTTATGTTGGTGTGGGTTTCGGCACTTTCCATTTAAAAAGCGTGCAAATGTAAGAAAATAAACATGAGTGAGGCCAGAAATAACGCGAATTTTGTGTGTGTGTCTTCCCTGCCCTTTTATTGCAGTAATCATAATAATAAAATGGAAACGTAAACATTACATAATTGAGATATGCTTGCCTAACACGAACGATATATTTTCACTCATACATGATTTACACTAAAATGAAAAAATTATAATTTTATTGCCTGGCAACAAAATTATTTTATTTTTAACAATTACCATTGTTTGAAAAAGTTTAAATGAATTTTCAAGTACTTTACTGTTGTTAAAGAGCCTCCAGGTGGTCTAGTGGCTAACGCGGGCGATTGATGCGCTCGTGGTCCCGGGTTCAATTCCCGGCGGAGGTTCTGTACGGCGTGCACTCAGCGTCGTGAGGCAAACTGAGTAGGCGCTGAGATAACAGCGCCGCCTCCTGGCTGTGAATACCGCAACTAGCGGCTGGTGGCGCGTAGTACTAGCCATACTCCGTCACACTAACACAAAAAAAAAAGCCGCGCGGTACGCCTTGGTCCTTAACGGACTGTTGAGCGGAGGTTTATTTTTATTTTTACTGTTGTTAAAACGTAAAAGGTTGCAGGTAAACTACCCCTTCCCCTTAACCGATCTTCACCAAAATCAAAAGTCCTTGAGATCTCTACAATTCAGGGACGTTTGCCAAAAAATTATTTGATTCTGTTTGAATTTCCAGCTGTTATCGTTTGCCATAGAAAATTACCCTTGATAAAAAAACGTTGCAGGTAAACTACCCCTTCCCCTTAACCGATCTTCGCCAAAAACAATAGGTCTTGAGTACTTTACAAATCAGGGCTGTATGCAAAAAATTATTTGATTCTGTTTGAATTTGCGGCTGTTATCGTTTGCCATAGAAAATACCCTTGTTAAAACATAAAACGTTGCAGGTAAATTACCCCTTTCCCTTAACCGATCTTCTCCAAAAACAATAGGTCTTGAGAACTCTACAATTCAGGGCTGTATGCGAAACATTATTTGATTCTGTTTGAATTTGCGGCTGTTATTGTTTGCCAAAAAAAAAATTACCCTTGATAAAAAAAAACCGTTGGAGGTAAACTACCCCTTTCTCTCAACCGATCTTCACCAAAAACAATAGGTATTGGATTCTGTTTGAATTTGCGGCAGTTATCGTTTGCCATAGAGAAAAAATCTATAGACAGACAGACACACAGACACTTTTTGAAAAACGACCTTTTTTTCATGTTTTGAGTGTAGTACAATTTGAGTCTGCAATAATCTCGAACACAATTTTTTTTGCCATCACCATACTTCCATTTCCTTAAGGAACATGGAAGTAAAATTTCCTTGCATAAGACGAAAGTTATGGGTACCCTGTTAGGTCGAAAATAATCGTCAGCAATAAGCCAATCGAACAAGTATCAAATTGTACATACTTGGGCTGCGACACAAGCTACAATTATGACAATGACATGGAAAATAAAATAAATAAGTTCCAGGCAATATGTGGCACAATAAATAGATCATTAAATAACAAAACATGAAAAGACACAAGGATAAAATTTTATAAAACGATTGCTGTACCTGTACTTATGTATGGGAGTGAAAGTTGGATAAATACCAAAAAAGGAGACAGCGAAATACAGGCAGCAGAAATGAGATTTTTGAGACGGGTCAAAGGCTGCACAAGAAGAGATTTAGTAAGAAATGAAGATGTGCGAAATGAACTAAATGTATATGCAGTAAATGAAAAAATAACTGAATATAAAGAAAGATGGAAACACCACATAAATAGAATGGGAAATGGGAGAATACCCCCAAAAATACTTGACTACAACCCAAGAGGGAAAAGAGATATAGGAAGACCACGAAAACGGTGGTCGTAAGTTTGTGAGGACGGAACAGGCAAATGCCTAATCCTTGTAGTGCAGAAGAAGAAGAAGAAGAAGCTTTGGTGACAAGGAACATTGACAAAAAAGCAACATCAGAATAGAGATGGTTGAAGGAGAAGCTGAAGAGCATAAAGCATTATCAGATGCTTTAAGCCAAGTATGTATCTTCTCAGAATAGTGTAGACACATTTCTTGTTGGTCATTGTGTACAATACCCCTTCTGTAACAGTTCGCTCAACCGTGTAACGGGAGATGGAAATATACTCATTTGATGTAAAATTTCTTTCGTCTTATCACAGCTGATTGTCCTTTGTTTTCTACTTTGCTTGATAATGTGTAACAAAAGCATTCTGGGTACGAGTAAGGGCATGTGTGTTGCGTGAAAATATTAAAATTGAATTTTTTTCAGAATTGTAGATTGTTAGTCTACTAATTGCTGCACACTAGACAAGGCCTTTCAGTGTATTTACCTTTATTGAGTCATAATGATGGAGACAGTGAAAGGCCTCATCCAGTATGAAACAATTAGCTGTTTGGCAGAAATCCAAAAGTGTGAGATATCAGTAATCATTGGAATAAAGACTACTAACAAGATTAATCTGTCTTGGAATTTATCATCATCATCATATCTTGTCATAGGTAAGGTGGTGCCTGTCCCACCTTCAGAAATCCTCCAAACATCTCTCCCTGCATCTACCCACACACCTGTGTCCATAAGGTTGTATTTCCAGACGTGTTTGGCCAATCTGGAATCAGACATTTTTAAGTGTTCTTTCCACTGTTGTTTGTAATTTTTTTAGTTTTTCATTCAAGTTAAAACCTCGTAACTCTTCTCATGGCCTCATTTCTTATACGGTCAAGTTTGGAATTTATCCTTCAGTGAATTTGGCAAGACTTTAATGTTAAAAATAAATTTAACGGTTTTAATTTTATTAAATTATTAATTTTAAAAACACAAATATATATATTATTTTTGTTTGCAGAAGTATCACTTTGAAGACGTGCTTCAACATTAATAGGCGAAGTGACATTCGACAGAAACATGTTATCGCTTTGTATACGAAGAATGACTGTTTCTGCGTTGTACTTGAAACTGAAGAAGAATTAGATGACTGGCTTAAAGCTCTGCTTTCTCTTCAGCATGGAGAGGACATGCCTGATGGAGAACTACCAAAACCAACGTTTGGTAAGTGTACTGCAGTTTCTAAGCTGACATTTACATCTTTGTTTTCATTCCCAAATATTTTAATATATAGTTTGTCCCAGCTTTCTGTTATTTAGTTGGACTCTTATTGTCAGCTCTTCCTCCCCTATCTGCATCTAATTAGTTTTATCAGTACAGTAGAGTCTCAGTAGTTCGAGGTAATTGGGACCAAACCAACCTCGAACTACTGAAAACTCTAACTATGCAAAGTGCTGGTATTATCTGCCATTAGTGGATCTGCCGCGCTCTGTGCCACTAAGCCACTGCTGAGTTAGCCCCAGTGTACTTTGCTTTCTACTGTGGAGCATCTATGCGTGATAATGTAAAGTGTATGCTGGAAATTTATTTAAAAGAAGTGTATACAAAATCTGTAAACGGGTGTGCTGAGTATGTGGGTTTTTACTAATTTGCACGGGCTTTCGAGAACATTGGCGAGTGAAAGAAAAAGGAAAAATCGATGACGAATAGTCATTCATTTAATTAGGTTATATTCGTGAGGATTAAATAAATATTCAAAAAGTTTTTTTGCCAACACTCACAAATTTATTTATTAAATGCACACACTAAAATTTAAAATTACATACTGTAATATTAAAAAGCTACTGTATGTATATTTTAAAACAAAATACTTTGCATGAAACTTAACTTTTTAAAAAATGAACCAAGAGTTTTTTGTTTTTGAGTTGACGATATTAGTCTGGTACGAATATGCCGCCATTTTTGGGGTACATATTTTTCTAGCAGGGTACCTCGAACAATACAGAATCTCAAACTATCGAACCTCGAATTATCGAAATTCTACTGTATATATCTGTAGAGTTCTTGTTTAACATGAACTTTTCTATATCTCTAGGTTTTGCTATAATTTCTTCTCATTACTTGCTTATATAACAGATTAGAAGGACGCAAGTGAGACATTCTAAGAATGACGAATGGGATAGTTGTAGTTACTGCTCACCACTCTATAAGCAGATAAAAAAAGATGTTTGTTTTCGTACATATCAAGATGTATACCCACCTACGTTCAGGGGTGGATCCAGCAAGCAGTTGGGGGGGGGGATTGACTTTGAGGGGAATATGAAAAGTTGGACAATTTTTTAGTGATCTAAAAGTATAAGTCATAGGAGTGAGTGAAGATAAAATGTTGTTATCAACCGAATAAGTTTATTAAAGTACAAGTTTATAAATCATATCTGTGTTTGTCAGTTCATTGTTCTTTAAATAATATTTACCTACAGTTCAAAATACACACTACTCATTTAAGTAACTGTCAAATAAAAATTAACATTGTGGTAAGGTAGAGTTACAATTTAAAGTAATTTTAGAGTGAAACCATGAAACTAAATAACATGGTATGAATTTTGTATCATATTCACATTCACAAAACCATTCCACAATCATACTAGACGATGAAAAATTTATGTATGTCCTTTACTTTGAGTTCTGCTCTGATATCCTCATTCCTTATTCTATCTTGCAGTGTATAATTTAAAGTACTTCGAAGAAACTATTTCAGCACTCAGAATCTTGCCGCATTCCTTTTTTGTCATGACCCACGCCTCACTCGCATATATCAATGTGGGTATCGCAATGAATCTGACAAAAAGTAATAATATGGTTGGCTGTTTCCAATAAGAAAAGTATTATGCATGTTCTTTTTTTCTGCATTCAGTAGTAGGCTGTGATATTGAGTGAAGTTAAGTGAATCATGTTATTTAATTTTGTTAACAAAGCCTATGTGGACTTGTCTCTTACTTGTGCTTTTCACTTTTCCAGAGCATGTATGGCAAGTGAATGTTCAGAAGAAAGAACTGGGCAACAGTAGGAACATCCTGGGCCCATACCATCTGTGTCTCACAGACCGAACTCTGTCACTTGTCAAACGAGGGGCAGACAAGCCAGAGAGCATAGAATTTTCTGTAAGTATTGCTGTGTGTGCGCGCTTACTGCTGATTGTGTATGCTAGTCTACAGCACTGCAAACCAAAATACAATAGCTACAGTATGCAAAGTAGAATAGCTGGAAACAGACACAGTTGTTTTGGTAGTACAGTGGAACCTCCATATAACGCCCCTGCGATATAAAGCGACGCTTGATGTAACACTCATTTTTCATGCGATCCCGGCAAATTGCCCATATAAACAATGTAAAATAAACCTTCATATTGCACCCCAGTTTCAGTATCCACCCTTGATGTAACGCTCTTTTTGCCAGCGGACGGAAAGGAATTTTTGGAAGTCCAAATAATTTCCTCCAAAGTCCAGTCCAGGGCCATCGTAAACAGTGGTGCAAGGTATTCACTGCAACACGGGCGGCACAAACATAGTTGCGGCAAATCACATCATCATATATGTGTTGTTTCACATCAAATCACGTATGTTTTTTTTTTTTTACCCAGCTAATCTTAACTTTTTAAAGTATCTCAAAGGCTTCCTCTTCTGTAGAATAAAGCTCAACGCACTTTTGTTATTCTCTGTACACTCTTTATTTATTGTAATTAAAGAATACTGAATCGTATGTAATACATGTAACTGTATGTGTGCTTAGTGCATCAAGTATCAGACTGTTTATTGATTGTGTAAATTAATTGGCACAACCCACTATTCTGATCTGCTAGGTAAAATTATACAGAAAGTAATTAGATACTTTTTCAAAATTATTTCTAAATACCGGGTTGTTAGGCCGTGGTCGGTTGCTATGAATCGACTTTTTGTTGGGAACATTTCGATTCCCCCGTCACGGATCTTCTTCAGGCTGCCTAAAAGTGACCTTGTTTGCAAAAACAATACCGAGCAGATCTCCGCTGAACAATGTCCGATACTTGTTTTGGGTAGAAGCAATTTCCAGGTAGCAAAAATAATTGTACCTGAAACAAGTATCATGTATTGTTCGGTATTAAAGATCTGCCGCTACTGTTTTCTCACACTATGTCGCTTTTTGCAGCCTTAAGAAGATCCCCAAGGGGGGAATTGAAACATTTGTGACAAGATGTCGATTCATAGCAACCTAACATGGCATAACAGCCCGGTATTTAGAAATAATTTTGAAAATATTGACACCGGCCGTTGATGTAGTCTGGATAGTCCTTTTCCTTAAACACTGTCCAGCTGTTTGTTTTTTATGGATGAAATTTGGTATACAAACATGTCCCAATTTTCAATTTGTATTAATATTTATTTCATGTAGGTACTGAGAATATGAACCACCCATACATACAGTTATGCCCATGAATAGTTTTATGACCAAGTGATAAAACTAATGTGATAAACCCTTAGAGCTAATAAATTAATAAGGTTAACTTCGATTACGCATGTATTGATTTGTATAAACTACTGTGCGATAGAAAGGATTTCCTAATGAAGATTCGTTCATAAGAAAAACAGTTAAATAACCGTTGGAGTGGAGTACTACAGCATGAATATTAGTTATGCATGAGTACTAATTTTTACTGTGGTTGTCTGATGTGCTGATGTTGAGTAATGTTCTGATTTTGAAGTGTAGTAGTGTACTGATTTCATGAAACAGAAAAACACGAACCTCAATTAAATAAGGTTATTTTAATTGTACTGTAATGTTTTTGTGTGCAGTTACAAAGCATCAGGCGATGCGGACACCTCGATTCATTTTTCTACATGGAAGTCGGTCAGGCGTCTGTAACAGGAGCCGGAAACTTGTGGATGCAGACAGAAGACCCAAATATAGCTCAGAATATGCATGATGCAATTCTGAGGTAATTATTTAAGTAACAAAATTCAGTAAAGGTAATTGAAACAAACAATAAATTAAATGCCAAGTACTTCGACAGGATAAATTGAAGCTATTTGTTTTTTTACGTATTTGAACAACGTAGGTGGTTTTGGTAAATTAAAAAATTTGTAGTTAGATTTAAGCATTTTTTTTCTTTCTTTTGAATTGATATAAGGTCATTCATTCTTCTTACAGTCTTAACCTAGTGATTGGTAGAAGGTCAAATCGTGAAATAATTTCTTCCTCCTCCTCCTCCTCCTCCTCCTCCTCCTCCTCCTCCTCCTCCTCCTCCTCCTCCTCCTCCTCCTCCTCCTCCTCCTCCCCCTCCTCCTCCCCCTCCCCCTCCCCCTCCCCCCTCCTCCTCCCCTCCCCCTCCTCCTCCTCCTCCCCCTCCCCCTCCTCCTCCTACTCCCCCTCCCCCTCCTCCTCCTCCTCCTCCTCCTCCTCCTCCTCCTCCTCCTCCTCCTCCTCCTCCTCCTCCTCCTCCTCCTCCTCCTCCTCCTCCTCCTCCTCCTCCTCCTCCTCCTCCTCCTCCTCCTCCTCCTCCTCCTCCTCCTCCTCCTCCTCCTCCTCCTCCTCCTCCTCCTCCTCCTCCTCCTCCTCCTCCTCCTCCTCCTCCTCCTCCTCCTCCTCCTCCTCCTCCTCCTCCTCCTCCTCCTCCTCCTCCTCCTCCTCCTCCTCCTCCTCCTCCTCCTCCTCCTCCTCCTCCTCCTCCTCCTCCTCCTCCTCCTCCTCCTCCTCCTCCTCCTCCTCCTCCTCCTCCTCCTCCTCCTCCTCCTCCTCCTCCTCCTCCTCCTCCTCCTCCTCCTCCTCCTCCTCCTCCTCCTCCTCCTCCTCCTCCTCCTCCTCCTCCTCCTCCTCCTCCTCCTCCTCCTCCTCCTCCTCCTCCTCCTCCTCCTCCTCCTCCTCCTCCTCCTCCTCCTCCTCCTCCTCCTCCTCCTCCTCCTCCTCCTCCTCCTCCTCCTCCTCCTCCTCCTCCTCCTCCTCCTCCTCCTCCTCCTCCTCCTCCTCCTCCTCCTCCTCCTCCTCCTCCTCCTCCTCCTCCTCCTCCTCCTCCTCCTCCTCCTCCTCCTCCTCCTCCTCCTCCTCCTCCTCCTCCTCCTCCTCCTCCTCCTCCTCCTCCTCCTCCTCCTCCTCCTCCTCCTCCTCCTCCTCCTCCTCCTCCTCCTCCTCCTCCTCCTCCTCCTCCTCCTCCTCCTCCTCCTCCTCCTCCTCCTCCTCCTCCTCCTCCTCCTCCTCCTCCTCCTCCTCCTCCTCCTCCTCCTCCTCCTCCTCCTCCTCCTCCTCCTCCTCCTCCTCCTCCTCCTCCTCCTCCTCCTCCTCCTCCTCCTCCTCCTCCTCCTCCTCCTCCTCCTCCTCCTCCTCCTCCTCCTCCTCCTCCTCCTCCTCCTCCTCCTCCTCCTCCTCCTCCTCCTCCTCCTCCTCCTCCGCATTACAGCCTTTGGTGGGTTTTAGCTTTCTCAACAATACTACTCCATGTTTTCCTGTCCTCCGCCCTTTCTCTCCACTCTCTGATTCCCATGCTAACAAGATCTTCTATTATGCCATCCATTCATCTTAACCTTGGTCTGCCTCTACGTCTAGTAGTGTATAATCTTCCCTTCAGCATTCTTTTAGGCACTCCTCCACAAGACATTCTTTCTTTTCCATGCATGAGAGCCTTAGTTCATTGTTATTGCGTATTCTCCAGCTGCCTTCTTCTCTTACTGGGCCGTACATTTTTTATACAATATTTTACACTCAAACGATTTTAAAGCAGTTTTGTCATTCTCCGTCAAAGTCCACACCACAGATCCATATATAACAACTGGTCCCGTAATTGACCATCTTCTGGTATTTTATAATACAAATTTTTATTTGTGCCCTACGTTGCGGGCCAAATATAAAGTATAAATTGTTTTGCACAGCGTGTTACACCAAATATAATTATAAAAGCCCCACTTGTGGTGTCAAATGTAACATTAATTCATTTCTTTAATTACTTCAAGTAATAGTGTTGTAGAATCCATAAGGTTAATCTTTGAATAATAAACAATGACACATTTTTCAGTCTAACCAACACCTTTATTACATTTAAATTAGTTGTTATTAATATCAATTCTCAGTGGCTTTTAACATATTATTATCATTAATTATTTTAAACATGATTTTACTAATAAACAATTTACATCCTAAAATCTATATATCTCAGGGTTCATTTAATTTTTGTAATTAAGCATGAATAACACTTGCATCTACTTACTTATTATTAGGGAACGGATTTTCATGTAAAATAAAAATCCAAATATGTACATATATATGTAATTATTTTTTCACAAATATGCAACAAAAAATTAGAAATATTTAAGAAAAAAAGCCTGAAAGTTGCTGAAAATTTAAAAAAAGATGCAATTTAAGAAAAAAAGCACAAAAGTTACTAAAAAAATTAACATTTAAAATTATTACTAATCACATGATATTTTAAATTTTCAAATGTGAAATGTCGCCAATCAGGTCTAAGAATAATTTTGTATCGGCTGAAAGAATGTTTTACATCTACCGATGTAATAGGAGCATATTTGAAAGACGCTATGTCCATTGGAGTCAAATCGACATCAAATTGTCCGTTGACCTCATTTCTGGCATGGATGTCTGCGATGAGTTTCACATCCTTCCACCCAGGGTTTTTCACCAGTCATTCATTTTTTTCTTTATTTGATTTCCATTTTCACCCTTTGTTTCTTCTAACGTTTTGATTGCATCCTTGTGACAATAAAAACGCTGTCCACTAATGATATGTTTTGAGCCTCCAGTTTTGTTATTGTAAGTGCTAAAAAAAACAGCGTTTGAAGAAATATAGGCCAAATCGTTCTTCAGCCATGTTTATCCATTAAATATGTCACTATTTGTATTGGTTTAGCTGAATCAGGATCAAGTTTAGAAACAACGTCTTTTATTTCATTAAAATTGTCACAAATTATAATACTGGGCTGCTTCCAACCAAGTGCCCCATCGTGTAATTACTGGTTGAGGGGGTAAACATAATTCTGGATAATTTTGCTCTTTAAAACTGCAACTCGGCTCGGAGCTTTTAAAAATTTTTTTTTTAACAGTTGATATCAGTAAATCGACATCAGGGTACATCGATCTCACAGTTTCAGCAACTCTATGCATTGCATGGGCCAAGCAGGTTAGATGTATCATTTTTGGGTAAAACACCCACAGTGCATTACACGCTTTTACCATGTAAGGTGCAGCATCTGACAAAAATAGTAAAACTTTGTCATGTAAGACACCATTTGGCCAAAGAAGACCCATGGAGTCATTAAAAATCGTGATATGGTTGCATGGTTACATTTTTCCAAAACTTCAAAATTTAAGAGAAATGGTGTTGACGGTGTGTCAGAGCATAGTTTTCCAACAATTATATTTGCAGTATATCTGCCTTCAACATCTGTCGTTTCATCAATCGAAACCCAAACAGTCCCAGTTTTAATGTTATCTCGAATTTTATTAAGAGTTTCATGTAAATATCTTTTAAATAGGTTTTTCTCAGTGTGCTTTCATCAGGCATTTTTTTATTAATATATTTTTCTAAAAAACTTGAAATCAGGATTGTTGATTTTGTGAATTGGTATATCTGCTCTGATTAAAGCTCGGCACAGATCTGTATGAAAAGTTGACCTACCACTTCCTATGGAATCAGTGGAAGAAGCTGTTATAAAAGTTTGTTTCAGCCTTGATTTTCTCTCTTTGTTCTCCTTGTGCTTCGCGGTAGCGATATGTTGTGTCACTTGAAACCGTTGCGATACGGAAACCACCTTCTCACAACACGAATAGTATAAAAGATTTGCATCACTTACAAATGTGTTTCGTTCGGAAACTCGCGGAGGTATTTGTCCACTAGGTCTCTTGATTTTGCTGCTGTTTTTGGCATGTTGTAGCTGTAGCCGAATGACGTTAGACTTAAGGAGCTAAACAGTAACTGAACTGAAGGGAGTCAGTGAAGGGAAGGGGAAGGGACAAGAGTGATCGTGAGATAGAAATGGAAAAGTAAAGAGAGGGAAATTTCTGGAAATCAGAAATGACTCATTCCGACTGGTAGAACTGAAAAACACGTGCCACTTTTACAAAGACGTTTCGTGGAATATCAAAGAACGGGCAGTTCAAAGAGTGAGTAGATCACGTATAAACAACAAAAGTATTTTGTTTTACTGGTTAAATAATATCTTTCTCAAAACTCATAAGTTCGACTTTTTGAGGTTTGCAATTCCACATAAACTGTAAATACGTATGCATTTCTAGTAAAAAAATTTATAATACAATAAAAATAATGAAATATGTAACAAAAAAAAAACAGTGATAGGGCGAATATGTAAAAATATGTATTTATACTAGAAATATGTAAAAATATATATTTATACTAGAAATATGTAAAAATATGTAAAATAAAAATGGGTTTAAATGATTCAGAATGCCATAAAACGTCTAAATCGAGCTTTTAAATGGCAATCCTTAGCTCAGAAAAAAGTATGTAAATACATACAAATCTGTTCCCTACTTATTATATTACAAAATACATCTATTCCAAATGGATTTTTAATATATGAATAAATATTCTTAATTGAAAGTACTTAGTTCGCTTTTATATTCGAATCAGATTACTTCAAGTTTAAATATATATTTCATATGTAAGTTCTTTTAGAAGGACAGACAGCAGGTGTATTGTAAGTTAGTAATTAGTACATACAATTTTACTGTTGGTACGAATATTCCTGTCTACGGTGTGTTGATATCCTGTGCTCCATCTCCAGCTCCTTAGATCCATTGAGTAGATGTAGATTCCCTCTCATAGAGAATGATAGACGAACACTTTTAATCACTTCACTCTCACCAAGTATATCTGACTTCTCCCAATATTTACATTCGTGTAAGAACTGTTCAGTAGTTCATGATGGTTATTCTCGTTACGATAATTGACAGCTCGCAATCGACTTATTCCGTTTTAATAGTTTATATCATTAGTAACACATGATATGATTCGATTGTTTGTTTTTATGAGTTACAAGCTAATAAAACTCTAGTTCTCAGTTTCTCGATATTTAACTCCGTTACACAAACTGTTCGTTCACTTTGACTCTACGAAAATTTAGAATAGATTTCTAAATTCTTACAAACTATTTACTCATGTTGACTTTACGACACTTTAAGTAAACTCTCTGAACTTTCATCGCAGACTCCGAAACTTTACAACAGATTCGACGAAAATTTACCACTGACTCTTTACGATTTTTAAGTAGATACTTCAGAAGTTTAACGTAGACTCCTCGATCACTCCTCAGTTCTTCTGTATATTGAATACACATATTTCCCCACTAGTTTTCTTTACATTTCACTTTGCTCTGTTTTAATTGGTCCTTCTTACTTTCTTCTAGGAAAATTCACTCCTTGAACCCGCCTACCTTTAACTCTGGTTTCTGATAGGACATTTGTTCCCTCCTTATTTCTGGCTCTGGTTCAACCACCTCTGCCGCGGCCTGTCCGATTATCAGACACGTAAATCTTTCTGGCGTTTTTTTCTATGCCCTTTAGACAGAACGACCCTTGTGTTTCCTAACGTTCAGCTGCACTTGTTAATTAGTTCACTCACCCCTGCTGTAGCTTTCTTGGTAAATCTCTCTCTGGTGTTTTTCTACTCGCTTTACCCAGAACAACCCTTAATTTCTCTAAGCGTCCAGGTGCACTGGTTAAATTAGTTTAATAACCTCATGCGTGGCTTTCTTAGTATTTTCTAATTGTACTCCTCTACCATTCTTCTCTACTAGTCTTCCTATGCCATTCAGCCAGAACACCCTTTAGCTTCTCTAAGCATCCAGCTGTCCCTGTTCGTTAGTGCATTCACCTCTGCTGTAGTTTTCTTAGTATTTCACGATTGTACTTCTCTAGTGTTTTTCTACGCCTTTGTGCCAGAACAATCCCTTAATTTCTTCAAGCTTCCAGCTGGTTATATTAGTTTATTCGTCTCTGCTGTATCTTTCTTGGTACTCCTAATCTTACTTCTTCCTGTCGCACAGCTGCTCTGTTAGATTTATGATACATCCCTGCACCTGCACAGCAACGTTAAAAGATGTCACACTCTTTTGTGCACTTCTCGTAGTTTTTCTCCATACATCAATGTTATTTCAAGCGTGGACAGATGGTTCCCCTATGTTATATTTTTTTTCCATTAAGTGTCTGTGTGTGTCTGTCTGTGTGTCTGTAGATTTTTTTTCTATGGCAAACGATAACAGCCGCAAATTCAAACAGAATCAAATAATTTTTTGCATACAGCCCTGATTTGTAGAGTACTCAAGACCTATTGTTTTTGGTGAAGATCGGTTGAGGGAAAGGGGTAGTTTACCTGCAACGGTTTTTTTTTATCAAGGGTAATTTTGTTTGTTTGGCAAACGATAACAGCCGCAAATTCAAACAGAATCAAATAATGTTCCGCATACAGCCCTGAATTGTAGAGTTCTCAAGATCTGTTGATTTTGGTAAAGATCGGTTAAGGGAAAGGGGTAGTTTACCTGCCACGTTTTTTGTTTTGTCAAGGGTATTTTCTATGGCAAACGATAACAGCCGCAAATTCAAACAGAATCAAATAATTGTTTGCATACCGGCCTGAATTGTAGAGTACTCAAGACCTGTCGTTTTGGTGAAGATCGGTTAAGGAAAAGGGGTAGTTTACCTGCAACGTTTTATGTTTTAACAAGGGTAATTTTTTCTATGACGAACGATAACTGCCGTAAATTCAAAGAGAATCAAATAATGTTTTGCATACAGCCCTGAATTGTAGAGTTCTCAAGACCTATTGTTTTTGGTGAAGATCGGTTAATGGAATAGGGTAGTTTACCACAACATTTTATGTTTTATCAAGGGCGTTTTCTATAGCAAACGATAAGAGCCGCAAATTCAAACAGAATCAAATAATTGTTTGCATACCGGCCTGCATTGTAGAGTACTCAAGACCTGTTGTTTTGGTGAAGATCGGTTAAGGAAAAGGGGTAGTTTACCTGCAACAGTTTTTTATCAAGGGTAATTTTTTTTTCTATGGTAAACGATAACAGCCACAAATTCAAACAGAATCAAATGATGTTTTGCATACAACCCTGTATTGTAGAGTTCTCAATACCTATTGGTGTTGGTGAAGATCGGTTAAGGGAAAGGGGTAGTTTACCTGCAACATTTTATGTTTTAACAAGGGTAATTTTTTATATGACGAACGATAACTGCCGTAAATTCAAACAGAATCAACTAGGTTTTTGCATACCTTTTTGAACTAAAGAGAACTCAAGGTCTGTTCATTTTGGTGAAGATCGGTTAAGGGAAAGGGGTAGTTTACCTGCAACATTTTATGTTGTAACAAGAGAAATGTTTCCATGACGAATGATAACTGCCGCACATTCAAACAGAATCAAATATTTTTTGCATGCATCCCTGACTTGTAGAGGACGGAAGGTCTATTGATTTTGGAGAAGATCGGTTAAGAGAAAGGGGTAGTTTACGTGAAACATTTTATGATTTAACAAGAGTAAAGTACTTAATTTTTATAAATAAAGTATCCTGATAAGAAGCTCATAATAATCCACTGTAGAAACGTAGATGAAATATCTATAAATGAAGAGGTTTGGTGAACGGGGTGGGGGTAATTTTCTATTATTAAAAATTATAGTTGGAGGTGGAGGGGAGAATTTTTTATATGTGTACTACGTTATCGGCAACAAAGAAGTAGTTTTTTGTCAAAATTGCTTCCCGGGCTGTTTAGCCGTAGTCCAATTTTTTCTGCAAAACCAGACTTTTCGGCAGTGCCATCGACTGCCATCATCAGTGAAAATCGAGTGCAAAAACGTGAGGTGGTATACGTTAGTGACCACAGTACTGTGGTTAATGCTGAAGCAATAAGTAGAAAGACGTAGTTTCTATGGAAATATTTTATTTCGAATATGATTTTAAATATAAATCTTAGAACATGGAAGTCATGTATGGTTCTCCATACCGATATTTTTCAATAAAGATTAAGTTTATTTGTAACAAACGATTATAATTGGCTAATAAGTACTTAACAAATCTGGTATAATACGATGCAACTTATATTTAAAAATTAAACTCTTAACTATAAGAAGAACTGAAAAACCTTACATATCTAAAATATTGGAATGTAAATATATTGCACAAAATGAAAGTAGCATTCATTTTTTGAAAATACATGAAAAATATAAAATTTCTCAAATAAAATATCTTTGATTCAAGATTCTTACAGTGTTGGAAAACACTTTTATAACAGTTTATTGAATTATTAATAATTGTATATGTACTGATTTATGCAGGCATTTAAACTAGAAAATAACTATAGCTTTAACTATAACTTTGTTCAATCAACATGCAGTTTTATAAGTGTACTTTCCTAGCCTTCAGTGATGCAAACTCATTTATTAATAGAGTATAATCTAAAGCAGATGCCACGTCACTTTCAATTGACAGAATTGCTAAATTAGTTAGTCTCTCTTGCGTCATTGTGGATCTTAAGTAGCTTTGTATTAGTTTTAGTTTACTAAATGATCTCTCACATGATGCCACAGATACTGGTATAGTTAGAAGAAGTTTAAGTGCTACGACTAAAGTGCTATATGCTTCTAATCCCATAGCAGATATGTATAATAAGATATCTTTAGGATTATTTAAATCAAGCTCTTCACCCTTTGATTTTGATCTTAATAGAGTTATGATATCTTTTATGTCTTCAAATAATTCATCTCCATTTAGATCATTAGGGTACTTTTCTGCAAGTCCTAAACACTTTTTTCTCAGCTCTTCAGTCTCTTTTTTTGTGCATTTTATATCCATGTAATCTTCGAAATTACAAAGGAATCCAAAGCGTGAGTCCAGTTGCTTAACATTTAAGAACCGTTGACCTAATTCCAATAGAAGCTTATCCAATATCTCTACTATGCTTCGTTTTACTTCATCTTTCCAGGAAAGTCCAATGTCCTCAGCTATTTCCCCGGTACCAAATAAATTACCGACATTCTGTTAGTTAACAAGCGCAAAGTACACTAAAACACGTGGTGTGTACTAATACATTTCCCGCCTAATTCAGCGTCGGTGGGTTTCGTAATTACTCGAGGCATTAAAATCACCTCCAAGCTGAAAATGATAGATGAGTCATACCTTGATGAAGTAAGTAATGTGATAAACAATTAGCACTTAAAATTATTCAAAACACCGCCACTATCACGATCTGACACTCTCTAAGTCTACAGCAACACTGAATATCCGTCCGTTTGCTTCAGTTGACTGACCCGACAAGCTAAAAATAGCTAACAATGCATGGGACCACATGAAACTTCATTATAACTTTATTCTAAAACACATTCTGTCACATGTACATTATATTGCATGTTTCCTCCTAACCCCATATTGTTGTCCTAAAGTACAAATAAAAATTATGTTTTGGCATTTTGGCGCCCCCCTTCAAGCGGCGCCCGGGGCGCCCCCCCCCCTAGGTACGCTACTGAGTATGGTACCATAATTGTTTATTCACATTGGTTGAAAGAGCGTAAATTTGCAAGCATCCTGTGTTTATTATTACAATAAACAGTCTTTAATTAATGTATTATATACTCGTAAGTATATTGTACATTTATTTGCACTTTTTATGTTGTCATGGAATCTCTGGTGTCTTTTATTACTGTACATATTATAACAATAAAAGTGAAAAAATTAAGCATAAATAAAAAGAAATAAGTAACACAGTGTACCTCACTTTAGCTCTGATCACTGTTGTTGTCTGAATATAAACCCACATTTGTAGTTTTCTACACTTCATCAGTTGCAGATCAGTCTTGAAGAACCAGTGTTCAAGTGTCCTTATAATAATAAGCCACAACAAAATCTAATAAAAATTCAGTTTGTAACTTGAGAGTTTAAGAAAATGGAGTATATAGTTTTTGTAATTTAAAAAATGTATAGTTTCTTTTCTTCGAAAACTATCATGTCACGCACACAAGTTTTTTTTTCAAATTAAAATTTAAACAAAATGTAACTTACATAACTTTTATGTGTAATAAAATTTTTGTCTATTGTTTTTAAAACTAATCACTGATTAATTTTGGAGTAGTGCTCATGTGTAATAAAAAGATGTAACTGATTAATGGGTGTTAGGCCTAATTATATTTTAAAACTGAAGAAACTGTAAACTTACCAACTAAATCCATCATATTGAACAAGAAGTGTTTTCAAATAACAGCTTTCCCGTAAAGGAAGGAGAGAAAGAGAGATACTAAGCTCAACTACTATGGCTTTATACTTTATAATCATGGTGATTTCATATTAAAGAAATTGTCTCACTGAATGAATTTGATAACAGTACTGGTTTTTCCTTGTAGTTTTGAAGTAAACTAAAGAATTATTAAAATAAGCATAAACAAATTATATGTTAGATTTGAATAGTTTTCGCATCCCAGGACAGTCGTGTCATTAAAACTTCTGGGCTAGTTGGCCAGGGCTGCCACCAAAAACGTCATTGCATAACAGAGTCATTTTAAATAACATTCGGGCTCAGTTAACAAGCCCAGAAGATTTAGACAATGCCACATGTTTAAAGTTAAACATAATATTCGAGCCATTTTGGGAAGGATGTAGTGTATGGAGAGAATACGAGGGGGGACCCAAAAGTAACGAGAATTTTTCTCTGGCAGTTGGTACAACGCTAGTTCCGACTTCTTCCGCTAGGTGCCTTCACTAGACACCATTTTGTATCAGTTGCTCTAGCGGCATTGTTGTGGAAACATTAGCGCGGTTAGTGTGACTATTTTTTGTAAGCGCTGTTTCACGTTTTCGGCGATTTGTCAATGGCAGACATTAAATACCAACGTCCTAATATCAGGTTCTGTTTCCTGTTAGGGAAATCAGCAGCAGAAACTGTCGCAATGCTTCGGACGGCTTATGGGGAGGAAGCTTTGAGCCAGGCAAGGATTTACGAGTGGTTTTCTGGTTTTAAAAGTGGTCAAATGTCAATTGAAGACGAACCACGACCGGGACGTCCTCGACTTCCAAAACGGACGAAAACATTGAAAAAATCTGTTGCGGTCGTGTTTGATCATCGTAGAACAATCGATGAATTGGAGGAAATGACTGGAATATCCTGGAGTTCATGCCAACGAATTGTGACTGAAGATCTGAAGATGAAACGTGTTGCAGCAAAATTCGTTCCGCGTGTGCTTTCTTGTCGGCTCAAAATCCTTGCCTGGCTCAAAGCTTCCTCCCCATAAGCCGTCCGAAGCATTGCGACAGTTTCTGCTGCGGATTTCCCTAACAGGAAACATAACCTGATGTTAGCACGTTGGTATTTAATGTCTGCCATTGACAAATCGCTGAAAACGTGAAACGGCGCTTACAAAAAATAGTCACACTGACCTCGCTAATGTTTCCACAACAATGCCGCTAGGGCAACTGATACAAAATGGTGTCTAGTGAAGGCACCTAGCGGGAGAAGTCGGAACTAGCATTCTACCAACTGCCAGAGAAAAATTCTCGTTACTTTTGGGTCCCCCCTCGTATGTACATGGTTGAAGTATACAGATCTTACTCCCTTTTTATTTAATTTTTTTTGTATAAGCAACTGTGGACTACGTTTGCTTCAACTGGTTCTTCCCTTCTCCTCCCTCTTCCTCTCTCCCACATCTTCATTCTTAATCGATGTTTCTCCTTCCACAATTGATGTCAGTCCAGATGGCACCTGTCCTGTTCTTGGATTTTTCCTGAAAACCTTGGGCATTTTTTAATTTCTTTTTGAGTAGTAAATTATAATAATATATACGAGGTTTGTTCAAAAAAAGACCGGACTTTTGTCATACAAACTTTATTACTGTAATTACAACATTACAAATGTTTGTCCCCTTCAAAGTACTCCCCCCTGCTTGCAACACGCCGCTCCCATCGTTTCTGCCACTGTTGGAATGCTCCCTGGAACTCGTTTTGTGAGATGGTGCGTAGTTGTCTCTGCGAATTCTGTTGAATCTCATCAACACTTGAAAACGACGTCCTTTCAGGGTGGTTTTCAATTTTGGAAACAGAAAAAAGTCCGTGGGGGCCAAGTCTGGAGAGTACGGAGGGTGAGGAAGGACGGCTATTTCGTTACCGGCCAAAAATTGTCTGACTAGCAGAGACAAGTGGCTTGGCGTGTTGTCGTGATGCAACACCCAGCTCTTGTTTTTCCACAGCTCAGACCTCTTCCGGTGCACATCTGCCCTCAAACGCCTTAAAACTTGTATGTAGAACTCCTTGTTAACAGTCTGACCTTGTGGCACGAATTCGTGGTGGACTACTCCTCGATAATAAAAAAAAAATAATCAACATCAACTTCAAGTTTGACCGACTCATGCGTGCTTTTTTCGGTCGGGGCGACATTTTTCCAATCCATTGTGACGATTGCGCCTTGGTTTCGATGTCGTAGCCATAAACCCATGTTTCGTCTCCTGTTATGGTGGTTTTTATGATTTTTTTGTCGGTACTGGCACGATCAAGCAGCTCTTGGCTGATCGTGACACGGTTCTCCTTCTGGTCGTCGGTCAACAGACGTGGCACGAGTTTTGCAGAGACGCGATGCATGCCAAGTTTTACGGCCAAAATTTCGTGGCACGACCCGATGCTGATGCCGACTTCCTCAGCAACATCTCGCACAGTCAAACGACGATTTGCACGAATCACGGAACGAACAGCATCGATGTTTTCATTGTTTGTTGACGTCGAAGGTCGTCCCGATCTTGACTCTTCCTCAATCGATGTTCTGCCCGATTTAAAATGTTTAAACCACTCGTGACACTGCGAATGGCTCATACAGTCTTCCTTATAGGTTTGCTGAAGAAAAACCCACGTTTCAGTAAACGTTTTGTTGGTCTTGCAGCAAAATTTCATACAAACGCGCTGCTCCATAAAATCTTTCATCTTTACTTCGCAGAACGGTGAATGCACGTGTTTACTTCGACAGTTTTATGCCGCCAACTAATACGAGTAGAACGACGCAACAATCGGGGTTAAGTTGCCGAAGGTGGCCGCTAGGCGGCACCACATGTCGGAACACGCTCCGTACACTGATCGGAGCGCTATTTCAAAAGTCCTGTCTTTATTTGAACAAGCCTCGTATAATATAATATTGTGATGTTATTTTCAATTTGTTTCTTCTGCAAGTAGTATAATTTTGTAATTTCTTTTTAACACCTGATGCACGTTTCACTGAAAAATATCAGTATCATCAGAGGTTTGTAAGTGATATTATATTATATATAATACTGTTACGGCAGTCTCACTGATTGTCGTGTGGTACAGTGGAAAACAACAAAATACGGACACCAGTGAAGTCACTTATTGCCAGCTCCATTAATCACAAATAACAGATCAACAAGGTACTCTCATACAATAATTCAAGTTAAATTTGTCCACATGCAATAATAATGTCGACTATATTAAGAGTTCCACACTATAACACGATAATCATTTTTCACTAATTCTCGACAATGACTCGATCCACACTAAAGAAATCACTCACTGTAACTGACTGTGCACAGCAGCTGTGCGTATATGCAGCCTGCAGCTGTTCCAGAATAATGTTCCATAACAGGCAATTGAAAAGTCAAGAGGGTACTTTAGTGTGGCCTTCACAGAGACACGCACCTGCTTGGCTAGCCAAGAAACGTGTAGAATGACCCTCTCGACTGTTCGAGAGCATTCCGTCATTACAATATGTAGTAATATGTAATAAGTTATAATAATATATAAATCTTACTCCTATTATTATAAGTTGGAATGTTTTTCTTTTGCAGTGCATGTACAAACTGTTCGAAAAAGGATTTAGCTCCTAAATCAAGGAATCGTTCGTCATCCGCCAATGAAGCTTCCAAACCAATAATAGTGCAGAGGTGGCCTACACATGCAGGTAATCTTAATGTTGTGCTTCCCCGTGCATCTGTAAGTTGTACATGAACGCATATAGTTCATTTATATGTACATTGCGACGTAAATCGCATGGATGGCAGTTTTTTTATCAGTTTAATTTTGTTTTGTTTTGTTGCCGTGTGGTGGAATGCTTCGAAATTGGTTTGTGAAGTACTGTACCCAGCAGTGGGATCAAATATTGCAGGTATTAGTGTTGTAATGTTATTTAAACCTGTTGATGAAGCTTCATTGTAAATATTATTTATTGCAGTTGTATGTTATTGTTGCCTTTCGTGTATATTTATTTTTGTTGCTTTTGTTTTATTAAGTAGGCACTGTAAAATAAAAAAGCATTTTGTTTTGCTAATATGGTGTAGTAGCGGTGTCTTAAGTGTGACAATTCACCATAAGCAGTTCAGTTCAGTGGTCTCTCTCTCTCTCTCTCTCTCTCTCTCTCTCTCTCTCTCTCTCTCTCTCTCTCTCTCTCTCTCCCTCTCTCCCTCTCTCCCTCTCTCCCTCTCCCTCTCTCCCTCTCCCTCTCCCTCCCCCTCCCTCCCTCTCTCCCTCCATTCCTCTCACACACACACACACACACACACACACACACACACACACACACACACACACACACACACAATCGATTTTCCACTAAATTGTTCGAGCTCAGGAGTTGCAATTTTTAACATCTTTTGTTCTACTAGGTCTGTGTACTTTCTAGTTGATTTTGTGTTTTGTTACACAAATTCATTGTTTGGGATTGTTATTTATCAGGCACTGGTTGTTGTCATAGTGTATTTATAACTGATATGAGTATTGACAGATAATGCGTAGTACCTGTTAGTAAGTACGTGCAGAATGTTCCTAATGTTTGTAAGGATTACAAACCTAGTTTGACACAGCTGTATTTTGTTAACGTGCTCCTTCATTCAGAGTGAAGAAGGGCTACTGCTGAAGAATGGTAGACTGTGAAGGTTTTCATTGGGGAAAAGTGATAAACTGGTGATATTTAGTCGGTAATTAATATCAGTCAGATGATAACAGATGGAACTCTAATACTATGGAACTATAAAAAGTGTATTTAGAGGTTGTAAGATAAGCTTAACAACATAAAAATTTTTCAACTTTCTCATTTTTTCAAATAACTTTCTTCACCTGAATAGAGTGTACTTTCTTCTGTGTACTAGAAGATAATTGATTTATGTAATTTTAATTTTGCATCTACTCTTAAATATTTATTTTTCCAAACAGTTTCATACACACTGGCAATTCTGTTGGTTTTATTTATTAGGTTAAGAACCTGTTCCAATAAACTTTCCGTAACTAGTAATATTTCTACCAAGACACTTGAAGCTTTTTCTGTTTGTTTTCATAATTTTGTCCCTTGTTAAATTTAAAAATAAGGGATTCTAGGAATTTTTTTCGTCTAGTTTCTTTCTGCTTGGGCAGAAATTACTTAATTGCCATAATAAGAACGTGACCAAACTGCTAATTAATAACCGTCCAGCTCCAACACTGGCTTCCTCATAGGTTACTCCTACCCACCACTTTCTCATTCTCTATGTCAGTGAAATTTTTATGACCCCAGTAAATATTTTCTAAATAATGACTAGGACGTTGGCCTCTGCATTGGTTGCTCAATCAGCAGATCACTAGGAGCATCTTGTATAGCTTAAAGCCCTAGAGCTGGGAGACGATAAAGATACTTCAGTCCCCATCTCGTCGCGTGGTGGAATTCCAATTTGAGATTCAGAACATGATCTTAATTGTGGACATTTAGCTTGTCTGTCATCTAGCATAGCCATGTGATCGGCAGGAGATAATACGCTTTGTTCATTTCCATTGTGTTCAGAAATAGTAGTTGTGGTTCTTCTCACCATGTGTCATTTACAATACTTTTATTATGCATTTACCAGTTTACTCAGTGACAGTAGTGTTGAAATACTGCATATGTTAAGAAGTAAAATTGATGAATTACTTTAGTGTTTCTCGTAAAGACCGCAGCAAGGTACAGTAGTAAAACCCAATTTACTGTTGATTCATTGGCATCTGTGATCAGGCCATGATATTCATATTCAATTATACTATTTCCTTTCGTAGATCAATTCTGATGTAAACAAACATGTGGAAAATCTAAAACACTATTGGTCAGGGGCGTTTGTCACTATTTATTCACACAGTAACGTGTTAACGTGCATGTGCAGAATGTCCGTATAGTCATGTAAGAGTGTCTTACCACTTAAATCGGGGCACACGTTTTAAGACTTCCTCCTTATCACTGCATTCTGAATTCTGTTGAATTAACATAGAGTCATTTGAATGGATATGTTGTCCATCACAACACAACATATATAAGCTGCCTGATATAAAACAATTGATAGAGAAGGCGGTAAATGAAACAATGGCAGACAAGTGCCATCTTTGTCTCCAGCATATAATGAAGGAAGAAGTTCTGGGAACTGGCCCATATTACCGACATCATTGTGGACTGTCTTATCAAACCACTGACTTAAGTGATGATACAAGTTCCGACAGATATGGAAGGCATTGAGTTACTCTCTGACAGCAACTGGTAGTATACAGTACACTGGTAATTATCAGGGGTTCTATTTCGTTTTAAATAAGCTTTACATTTTTGTTTTGTTACGATTTTTAAATGGTTAATAAAAGAAAGCCATTAACTGCTGTTGTAAAATATTTCACTCTCATGTGACACTGTCACAAATTTTACTTTGGTCAGGACAAATTATTACGTGTTACGTGCCAAATTACAAATTATTACAAACAATTATTACATGTTTATAGTACCAGTATTATATGTACCCTATCTGTACTGCTTCTGTCAGTGTGATACGCCTCTAATTCAAGCAGCAAATAGCGTTTCAGTTGTCACGCATGTTTGTTTACATCAGAATTAAACTAAGAACGGAAATAGTCATCGTCTATCGGTCCAGGATTAGGCAGGTTGCCTGTTCCGGCTTCACCATCTCCATCTCGGTCTGCCAACATTTCTTCTTCTGGTTGGCTTATAATTCAGGATTTTTCTTGGAATTCTTTCTGGAGACATGCGCATAACATGCTCTTTCCATATTTTTTTATAGTTTTTCGCTAGTTCCATTACTGGTTGTACTTTTAATTCCTGTCTTATATCTTCGTTCTTTATGTGATCTAATCTTATACAACCTTTCACAGACGTATACCTTTAATGCCAGTCTTAGTCCGAGGTGCCGTGTGAAGCATAGGAGCATGTAAAATTTTATATGGGTTGGTTACCAGCCATCCGCACAACCCCCACACCGGGAGGACCAGGGACTTTCTGTCGGGATTACCATACCTTAGCCATTATGTTCCAGTTTTAAGGCACCGGAAACTTGGCTTTCACCCTCTCTCGTTTGCTACATAACGTACACCCACTGTACGGCATGCATTGCCCGGGGATCACACGACATACAACTATGTCTTCTTGGACGTGAGAGTAGGATTTATTGGTAGAGCTGTTAAACAGTGAGCATTTCTCAGGGTTTTAGTTTTATGTAGATAACGGCAATCTACACAATCCCCAAGACTCTTTACCAATATTTGAGCCCCACGGAAATAGTATAGAACAAAATATACATCATAGAAAGCATGTAGTCATGCATGTATTAGGTTGTTATTTGATGTTAAGGATTGGCTGTAAGCCCTACAGAAAACTGAGTCTGTTATCTTTTGTGTTAATTTTGTTACCCGTATTATTATTTTTTATGCACGCTGATAGAAAATTTTACTCGTTTTTTATGAATGTTAAAGGAATTAATTGAATTTGAATAAAATACATTGCTTGCAGACTTGGTCGTTGTTTCAATATGAACACTTTAGCATGACTATTTCACCACGTAGTGTGGTTATATAGAAAATGTTGAAAGTATAGTTTTGTCTGTTTACTACTGTAAACTGTCAGCAGGACTTGTTACAGTGTTTATCGAAACATTTTTATAATATCAAATTTTATTCTAATTATTTATGCTAACTTATAGTATTTTGATGTTTCTCTGCGGTAATTAATAATAAAATGTTACTTGATTTATAAATCAGTGAAACCTATTTGGTATGGTACTTTTTTTTGAAAAGATTTGTTCATACTGCCGCATTTTGTCTTTCTGGTAAGTTAAACTATGTAATTGTGATGTCTGCGCATCTCTATGAGAAATTTGATAAATTTATTTAACATATAAAGACGTAAAGATAATAAAATGTAAGATAATTTTAAGCATTATTCTGTATTTAATTTGCAATATATTTTAGAAATTAATTTTTCAAATTTACACCAAATAATTTTGGAAACAGTTGTACTGTTATGCAGTGTTAGAGAACATGTTAAATACAGTATCGCCTAGATTGTTTAATATAAAATTGTATTAAATTAATTGTAAATATATTTTTGTGTGTGTCTCTACATGATTAGTTACATATTTAATTTCAAAATGGTTTTTGCAACTAGTCGTATACTCAAAAAGTGTTATTCCATAAATGTAATTTTTTTTAAGTCGAATTTTTATTCCATTACTATAGTGGTTCAAGTATAGAAGTTTGTACAAATTTTATATTGCATTCTTCTCTTGGTAATTTGCAGTATACATTTTGCAAATGCAGGGGAATAAAATAAGATTCAACATGTATTTTAAGATTTTTTTTTTCATATGTGTTCAGAAAGCTGAAGGTAAAAATAGGTCACAGTAGAACATCAGTAATCCAAACAATATCACTAATGGATGTTTTTTAAGGGCATATCTGTGTCAAAAATTACTGTCTAGTTTATATTAAAAATCCTGTAATTTTTACCCACTTATTGTAAGCTGTTGTGTCTACAGACACTACTAAAGTGTATGCAGTTTGTCCTACCTTATTGACAACTATACGATTATAGTCCTAATACTATAACTCTGACAGTTCAAAGCACTATTGCCAAGTCTCTTCGGGCATTTTGAAGAGTAGCGCATATTCAGTTGAATGACTAAAACACTACAAAGTGTCTGGAGAAAATCATTTTATCATAAACAGGTTGTTTTAGGCGACTTACAAAACGAATTTTAAGCTGTTTGTTTTACCATTGTGCATATGCAGTACACAAAAAAAAATTAAACTTATTCATCCCGTTCCCTCCCTATCAGAAACGTGTCCCTGATGGATTGAGAAATGTATTTTTTCTTTTGCCACATGTTCTTTTCTCTCATTATCGTTCTCCAATCAGTTTCAGTATGAATCAATAAAATAAGTGCAATTTTTAACATTGATTCTATAATCATAGATTTTAATTATAATTTTATCAATAAATAAAAAAAATATATGTGAAACTGGAGAATATGGAAATATAATGTGTTAAGAACAAATACTACATATATCCATCACTGCTTGAAATTCATTCTTCTTCTTTTTCTTGTATGGTGTTACATTTTGGAGTCGAATCTTAGCCTCCATAATCATCCGCCCACATTTTTCCCTGTCCTTGGCGATCGATGTCCATCGTTTTATTTTAAGCAAAGTATCAGAATCCCTCACAACTGCGACAAATTCAGCGATGCTTGGGTCTTCCGACAGACCTACCCTCGATTTGACTAAACAGTACCTTCCTAGGTATTCGGTTGCCTTGAAATTCATTCATCTTCTCTCAAACATTAGTCCCACCTTCTAGGCATGGTAAATCAAAACCACACCAGTGCCAGAGAGAAATCAGTCGGCATTTAACCGATGTAGTGGCAAGCTGCACTGTCATCGTGTTTTTTACATGTAGATGCCAGTTGTTACTGACTGAGATCTGCTGTTCTGCTCCAACAGTAGGGATTGAATTAAACCCACAGCACAGTATGTTCAGTGAATGTCATGCGAAAACAAGATCCTTCCACTGCTCTATTTCACCACCAACACATTAACACTTTAATAAATATATTTACCTTATTTCCTGTCTCGTGACCACATGTATTTAACGCAATGAATATAATTTATGCATTTCGAGACATATGTCTCGTCATCAGAATATATATTAAAATTTAATCACTCAATTAGGTCGTTAAAAATTAAAACATCAAAATCACAAAATCGAAAACCAAACATATACCGTAAGTATTTATGTGATGCGAGTGCGCACTCTACGAAAGCCTGCCGGACACTGATTGATATCAGTTACAGATAAATTTTAGTGCTGTGTCATATAATGGATTCGACTTGAAATGTAAGTGGTCGTTTAATATGAAATTACGGTAGTATTTATCATTATGTGCTCTATATATTTCAAATTCTTCACGTGCATTTAAATAAGATGATGATGCCTTTACCACAGACATGTAAGGGTTTCAAGTTGGTGTCAAAGCTTGTATAATTATGGTTCTCCTGTATAAGATGACGAGCATAGTTAGACTTTATACAAGATTGTGTTGTCAAATCCTTTACATTATGCTTTGGAGTGTGCTCAACGAAACGTTTATAAAAACTTCTCCCCGTCTGACCAATGTAAAAGCATTCACAGTCATTACATGAAAGCTTATAAACACCTGTTTTCATTTCCAAAGGTGTTCTGGTTCTATTACGAAGCTTATTAAACAGATTGTTGCTGGTTTTAAATATTACAGTTCTATTGTTACTATTTAATACTTTTGATAAAATTTTGGGCATAATACTGATGTAGGCTGTTGAAATAAAGGTTGGTTCATTATTTTTTATCATTCGATGTTTTGACAATCTACGCTTATGCTTTTTAAGGAGGTTATCAACCATGGGAGATGTGTAACCATTAGCAACAGCAATGTGTTTTATAATATTTAATTCAATCTTAAAATCATTTTCATTGAGAGGTATCGTTAACAACCTGTGTATGAAATAATTATAAGCAGACATTTTCTGGAAACAGCCGCCTTTGGAAATGAAAACAGGTATTTATAAGCTTTCATGTAATGACTGTGAATGCTTTTATATTGGTCAGACAGGGAGAAGTTTTTATAAACGTTTCGTTGAGCACACTCCAAAGCATAATGTAAAGGATTTGACAACACAATCTTGTATAAAGTCTAACTATGCTCGTCATCTTATACAGGAGAACCATAATTATACAAGCTTTGACACCAACTTGAAACCCTTACATGTCTGTGGTAAAGGCATCATCATCTTATTTAAATGCACGTGAAGAATTTGAAATATATAGAGCACATAATGATAAATACTACCGTAATTTCATATTAAACGACCACTTACATTTCAAGTCGAATCCATTATATGACACATCACTAAAATTTATCTGTAACTGATATCAATCAGTGTCCGGCCGGCTTTCGTGGAGTGCGCACTCGCATCACATAAATACTTACGGTATATGTTTGGTTTTCGATTTTGTGATTTTGATGTTTTAATTTTTAACGAACTCATTGAGTGATTAAATTTTAATATATATTCTGATGACGAGACATATGTCTCAAAACGCGTAAATTATATTCATTGCGTTAAATACATGTGGTCATGAGACAGGAAATAAGGTAAATATATTTATTATTATTCGTTATAAGTGGCCTGGATACCGACAGACATGTTATTCAAATTAACACTTTGACGCTGGGCCGTTAACGTAGTGGTCCTTTTTGCCCATGGGGGCCAAATGTATCTAAAATCTTGTAGCTTCTAAACTATATGGTAGAAACATATGCTACCTATATATTTATGAAGATCTAAGAGTCTTCTTTAAAATGGTGCATATGCTGTATGTCATTGTGTACAAATTTCCTGAAATTGCTTATCAAAATAGTGATGTTTTTGGATGAAAAAAAATTGGCCAAACGCACGTTGTTACTAGAAACTCAAATTTTATTTTTATTTGTTAGAAATAGATTAAACAATATATTCTCTCTCAATCTTATATACTTTGTTTGTTGTCAAGAAACACTTGTCCGACATTTTGACGTGTAAGTGGTGTTTAGCCAACAACTCACACAACAGTTTGCCACGTGCAGTGTTACGTCAACTGTGCCTACAAAAGGGACAGTATATTTTAGAAATTAATTTTTCAAATTTACACCAAACAATTTTTGGAAACAGTTGTACTGTTATGCAGTGTTAGAGAACATTTTAAATACAGTATGGCCTAGATTGTTTTAATATAAAATTAAAATTTCTAGTAAACGTTATGTAGACATACGTAATTTACTGATGATGGCACTGCCGAAACGTCTGGTTTTGCAGAAACCGCTAGACTGCGGGCAAACAGCCCGGGAAGGAATTTTAACAACAAACTACTTCTTTGTTGCCGATAACGTAGTACGCATATGCAAAATTATCCCCTCCCCCTTCAATTATCATTTTTATTTATAAAAATTACCCCCTCCCTATTTAACTACCCTTTCCATTTATAGATATTTCATCTATATATGATCTAGCGGATGATTTGGTTACTACAAGGCCTGACATTGTTTCAAAACAGCTCCAAGTACGTCTTTATACAAATGGAATCGTGCAAAAACACATTGAAACTTGGGGAATCAATTGATGTCGGAAGTTTTCAAAGGACATCCATCGGCGTCAGAGTGTTAAGTTACCCTCCAAAATACCCAGTGATTATGAAAATTGTAAAGTCATGTAACAGTTTGCCAATTGGCAACTCTAATCAAATATAAAACCCAACACACTCAAGAAGTGTAGAGGTAATGTGCCTCTTACTTTATAAAATCTGAAAAACTTTTTAAGTTTTTTTTTGACCACTTTTATTAATGTGCCTCTTACTTTATAAAATCTGAAAAACTTTTTAAGTTTTTTTTTGACTACTTTTATTGGGTATGTTGTAAATTAACATTCCAGTTTTTGAGGAATTGGTTACGTAATATTTAGTTCACCATTAAAAAAATTCAAAGGGCTATTCAAAATACTACAAGTATTGTGAAATGGTACAGTAAGTAATTTAAATTAAAATTGTGCAAGAATATTTATCCATTTTCAGTGAACGAGTATTAAATAATTTTTTTGCTAGGAAATTTTGTTCATTGTAAATGTAAAGTTTTGTAAAATATTTAAATAAAGATTTTATTGTTAGTATAAAACATTTCTTCTTAATGCACATAGTAGGCAGCAGATTGCTAGTTTTGATGCTGTTTTATTATCAGCAGTCTTTTGTGAACAGTGTTTCTTGTTTTCTGCCATTATCCACAGATGAAAATCTGTTTTCTTGCATACACCAGTATGCTGTTACAGGAATGTATTTTAAATTTAATCTCTGTGTGTATCTTCTTCTTCTGATAATTCCTATCCATTTCGGATGTTGGATATCATACAGGCTAATTTTACTTTCTGTACTGCTGGACGGAATAAGTCAGTTGTATTCATGCCAAACCAGGTCCTTAAATTTCTCAGCCATGAGATTCTCGGTCGCCCAACTCCTCTCTTTCCAAGTACTTTTCCCTGTAGTATGGACTGCAATAAGTAAAATCTATGTTCATTTCTCATGAGATGTCCCAGATACTGAAGCTTTCTTATCTTTACTGTGTTAATAACTTCCCCTATCTTTCTTCATCTTTCTAAGAACTTCAACATTAATTATATGCGCTGTCCATGAAATGCTCAGTATTCTACGGTAGAGCCACATTTTGAAAGATTCTAATTTTTTATTGTGGCTGCAGTCAAAGTCCAAGATTCTACACCGTAGAAGAGGACCGAGAATACATAGCAGCGTAGAAGTTTCATCTTTGTGTTTATTGTTTTAAATTGTGACTTTTGAATAAACTGCTCATTCTAGTGTACACTGCTCTTGCCTTTTCAATTCTGCTCTTTATTTCCTGAGAGTGGTCCCATTGTTCATTGACTATAGTACCAAGATATGTAAATTTGCTTACACGTTCAACTGGCCTTTAGTTTATATTAAGGATGCAGTTTGTGAACTTGTTCTTAATACAATCATTAGCTTCGTTTTATTAAAATTGATATCTAGACCATATCGAGGGGTGCTTTGCACTTCTGTATGGATACAAACGTGTAATTAAAATAATGTATTTAAAAATTACTCCTTATGTACGGCATACTCGAAAACACGAGCATGTGTTTATCAACAGTTTGATTTGTTTAATACGACTGCTGTCATACACTATCAGAAGCAAGATATTTTGACACTTGTTCATACATCTTATAACAGATGCCTTATGTAAACAGTGATGGTGAAACATAGTTTTGCTAAATTTGGCATTCAAAAGATGACCTTTTTTTGAAATTTGAATGCCCTAGAAGAATTTGAAATTTACAGGGCCTCAAAAATACATAAAGAACAATTACTTAATGACCAGCTGATATTTAAGTCTAAAGCTCTATGAGACCGCATTGAAAATAAGAAGTGAAACGCGCGTAAAAGCTAGTTGACGATCGGAAGCCGGACCAGTGCACTGGGGCACGTATCACGCGCTTGTGTGTTGTATATGTTTTATGTGTTTTTATCTAGTTTTATGTGTTACATTTTATGTGCGTTAATATTTTCGACGACCCCTATGCATTAGGGTGATTAAACATTTTACCTGAGGATGGGGATTTATCCCCGAAACATGTTGTAAAAACATTTAACAGAAGATCGCTTAGCCAATTAAATATAAGGTAAATTATTTAAATTTGGTTCTAATAGCGGTCTGGAGACTATACATAAATAAAATGAAACTTTTTTTACATCCTGTGCACTATATGGCTGCGATAGCTGGTCATTTTATGGTGAGTGAACATTAGTAGATATCACACATACTACATACTCTACTAAATATGTCCTTTAATGGCTAGTCAAATAACATTTTTATCTTTGCCAAGTAGTATATTCTACTACTGAATTCAGTTTTTTTTTATACATGCCATATAACCAAATATGTACAAAAAATTAGCAAACAGAATAATTGCAATGTGCATACTTAGCAACAGAAAGTAATATAACTACTTACTGATGTATTCAATTCATTTGTGTGTGTACTTGATTCCAAAATTGATTGTTTCACATAACGGACATTTAAGTACCGGTGAAATTTTTCTGATTTTGAGCATATTTAACTATTTTAGTAAATGAAAGTTTCTATGAATATTCACTAATATTATGTATGTATGTGGTAATCACATAATTCTTTGAAATAACCAAGAGTATTCTTAATGGACCATAATGACAGTCCATTCTTATTAGAAAAATAGTTTTTGTCATTGAAGAAAGAATTAGAGTAGTGGAACTAACTGAACATGATAGACATTTTTCTGTAGTAGCAGTATTTTTCAAAATCCAGAAAAACTGCTGTATGTGTATATATTGTATTTTAGTGCTGCCTCTATGTTTATATTATTAAATTCAGCTGTAGTGTAAGAGTCTATAAAACGTTACTGTATTTATATGAAGTTATAGCGGCTCCTATTCTGTATGTTGAGCAGTAGTCCACATTATTTTTTGCGTAAGTATTAGTTCTTGCATTGCATAAAATTAATGTGAAAAGTGCCTTATAAAATTTAATAAAAAAAGATTTGTTGATCATGGAATTACAGAGGATATGCCTCGTGCGGTGTCACATTTCAAAGCACCGTCAGAAGTTGTGAGTGCCGCTACAAGCCCTGCGTCTGTCTCGGACTCAATTTCTTCTCACATACACTCTGGTACTTTATTCCTCTTCTTAAATATGTATTCATTTTTCTTATGACTTGTTTAGTCTTCTTTTGTATAACTACATACTTTTTAAAATATATCAGTGGAATTAATTTTTGCTTTAAACAATATTAATTTTTATTTAAATATTATTGTTTTATATATATGTATATATATAATGATATACATTTAAAATAGAGCATGTTTGAATTTTTGTTATATAAGGCTTGCATTATTTCTCCGTAATGCTGTTAGAAATGAAAAGTTGGTTATTCAAATTAGACACTTATTCAGGTTTGTAGTGAGTATACTTCCTGGCTGTGATGCAGTCTGTCTTGGCTTTTTAAATCGGGGTATTAATATTTTCAATATGCTGTCACGGGAATGTATTTTAAATGTAATCTCTGTGTCGGTTTTCTTGTGTGACGGAAAATACGAAGCTACAGTGTAGACATAGTAGCACATGGCTATAAATTTAATACACACTGAACACCAGATTAATACATTCCCTGCAATATGGGATATTTAGGGACATTCAAAAAATACGTTACGGGATGTTCTGACCCGAAGCGGCTGTGTTTTATTATCAGCTGTCTTTTGTGAACAGTGTTTCTTGTTTTCAGTGCCACGTTTTTTTAAATTTGCAACACTATTCACAGATGGAAATCTGTTCTCTACGTACACCACTTGTTGACATATGTTTGTATTGTTTAGCACTGTCATTGGTTGATCCTTGTTAGCATTAATTTAGCTACCTACCGCTCCTTCATTTCATATAATGTCTGTACAGGAAAATTACACTGGATTGCAATTTTTTTTTGCGATTTAATTACGGCTGGCGCCGCCTCTCGCATCATAGCTTCCACAGAACAGTCCTGTTCTGCAAGTCCTCTTGCATTCATTGCATCTTAGACGTCCATTTTCCATGAATGTTTATGTCTCCTTTTTTGCTTCTAGAGGGTGGAGTCCATTCCCATACCTTCCTTGGCCGTCTCTCATCCGACATTCTGTTTAGGTGTCCGAACCAATTCAGTCTTCTTGCTTCTATTGTTTCGATAATGTCAAGGTCAATTCCCATCGCTTGTCTTATCTATACACTTCTCACTCTATCTAGTCTTGTTAGTCTACAGCACCTCTGACAGTAATCCATTTCCATAGCTCTTATTTTGAATTTATTTCTTTTATTAATTTCCCACAGCTCTGCTCCATATAGGCCTATACTTTTGACTATAGTTTTATATATTCTGATTTTGTTTTTTGTTATTCGTGGACTCTAAAGCAAACTGTTTAATTGTTTTGTTGCTGTCGTAGCTTGTCCTATTCTTACTTTTATTTCTTGGTTGCTGTCCGATGTCATTGTTACACTCAAATACTTGAAGTTTTTAATATTTTTTATCACTTTTGTTCCTAGTTCTAGGTCTTGCCCTTCACCGCCTACTATAAGGTACTCAGTTTTTGAGGTATTTATTTCGAGACCCCATTTTGCATTCTCTTCTGCTAGTTTCCTAAGCATATAACTTATACCAATTTCATCCTCTGCAATTACAGCCTGACCATCTGCAAAGTGTATTGTAAACATCTTGTAATTTCCAACTGGTACACCCATATTACGGATTGCAATTATTATAAAAAAGTAAAGTTGGTAGTGCAAAAGTATAAAAGAAATTTTATATCAATGGAACAAAATATGGTTGGTACTTTATTCATCCTTGTGAGCATGAAAAAACCACTCTAAAGAGGGACCATTACTTAAAATCATCCTTCCTCCCTGATCATCCTTCTTGTTATATGATCATGAAAAGTTTGTCTTCATCACTATCAGAATTATTATGTGAAGCTGTAGCCACGACTACAATTATTTTTCAGTCTCTACTTGTGTCATCTGCAATAACAAATAAACATAAGAACAAATTGTTTTCTTAACGATGGCTAAACAAAGACAAACAATTTCCAGCCAATACATGACACAAAACCTTCCTGTTTGCTTTACAGAATAGCTTCGGGTCTGTTCTATCATCTGGGACAGATTGATTCTCCATGTCGTTCTAGGTCTGCCCAGTTCCTTTCTGTTTGAAATTGTGTGTTACAGAGCTAATTTATGTAGTCTTGTGTTTGCCATCCTGTCTAAACGATCAATACCATTTTCAAACAGAATCGTCCGATCTGACGATGAGCTGTGAAGCTTGAAAGCACTAATCGGAATAATTTTTCTATAGTGGTGTGCAACAGTGATAATTCTGTTTGTGATGATAACTGCTAACACAACTTTCTTAATTAAATACCATTTTCAATAATATTCCTCTACTTCACTTATGATCATCTGTTTGCAACTCTTCTCATATTAAATTCAGTTTTGGGAGAAGTCTGTTCTTGTGTTAATAAATTATTGTTCCCGAAGTAAATTTGCCCTCCACCTGAATCACAAAAGAATAAAAGACATTCTAATGTACATAAAAGCTACAGCTAATTAACTAATTTGTTAGTTGCTTATTTCAGCAGAATGTTCTACATAAACTCTTGTAATTATTTTCCACAAATTTCCACAACTCTCAGGTTCCATACTGTTATTAACACAAGCTATTATGACCTTTGCTTTCACTCAGAAACTTCACACCTGCTCTGCACTCTATGTAAGTACCAAGCACTGTAATCATTGGCATATAAAAGTAATGGAAAAGTCACAGCTTTATAAAGCTTTATTAATTTTTCCCTTGTTTTGTTTTATCTTTAACATTCTGTGGTTCATTTGGTGGATACTTTGAAATTTTGCTAGTTTTGGCCAGTCGCCTCGTCATAATTGTGATTTATTTGACAACCTAAGTAGCTGAAAGTTGACACTTACTTCAGAATAACGCCATCTAGACTAAGACAAATTTTAGATTAAACTGATTCCTTTCTTAAAATACATTTTTTTTTCAACATCATTTTATTCAATACACACTTTTTCAAGTTGTACAGGAATTGTTGCCGATCCACAGCTTTTCTTCAGTTAAAAGTGAATTGTGTGTGCAAAGTGCAAATCTTTAAAATATGTTGTCTTCACAATTTTAAACCTGTGCAATCTGCTTCTTCTTCTGATAGTTCCTATCTGTTTCGGATGTTGGATATCATACAGGCTATTTTAACTTTCTGCACTGCTGTACGGAATAAGTCAGTTGTATTCATGCCAAACCAGGTCCTTAAATTTCTCAGCCATGATATTCTCGATCGCCCAACTCCTCTCTTTCCAGGTACTTTTCCCTGTATTATGGACTGCAATAAGTAAATCTCTGTTCATTTTTCATGAGATGTCCCAGATACTGAAGCTTTCTTCAGTGTGTTACTAGTTTCCCTATCTTTCTTCATCTTTCTAAGAACTTCAACATTAGTTAATATGTGTTGTCCATGAAATGTTCAGTATTCTGTGGTAGAGACACATTTCGAAAGATTCCAGTTTCTTAGTTCTGGCTTCAGTCAAAGTCCAAGATTCTACACCGTAGAAGAGGACCAAGAATATGTAGCAGCGTAGAAGCTCATCTTTGTGTATTGTCTAGACCATATAGATGGCTGTGCAATCTAATTGTTTCAAAATCTGGATAATGTCTGTATAAGTATTAAAAACGATGGGTGCCTCTGACCATCTTTGTCAAAAACCTTGCTTACAAAAATTTCATCTACCTAAAATTACCTCGGGTAATTTCGAGGAATGATAACACAAGATTCTTGTCACATTAATTGAGGTGAAAATAGTTTAGTGAGGTCTTGTTACTAAATTCGCCAGGAAAGTTTTGATGTAGAATTTAGTACGGCCTTTGTGCATTACACAAAGGGTTTGTGTAAAGAATCACAAGTCACTGAAACCCCATCATGCAGGGAAAGTGTTAATGTCCTCTTTGCTTTTGTCTGTGGGAAACACATTGGCTACAAAGTTTTAAGCTTTTGTGAAGATCTAAGCAATTGTGCACTTGTTTATGTGTGGATCTGTATGAGTGTAGAACGAAACTGAAATTATGTACTGTATAAAATTGTATCTGGTATAATTTCTGCTGTAATTAACTTATTGTCCTGTAACTAACACATAATGTATAATTGTTATCACTTTGCACTTTGTTTTATTCCTTTGAAAATTGTTATTTATGTTAGGTGTCATTTTTAATACACATATTAATTTTGTGACGTCCTTGTAAACATAAAAGTGTGTGTGTGTGTGTGTGTGTGTGTGTGTGTGTGTGTGTGTGTGTGTGTGTGTGTGTGTGTGTGTGTGTGTGTGTGTGTGTGTGTGTGTGTGTGTGTGTGTGTGTGTGTGTGGTCACTTGTAAAGGGTTTATTATTTAATGTGAAATGTCCTTTCAAAGCTGTTTCAGGTATCAGATTATTGTGGCATGAATTGAATGTTATGTAAAATATTTCATACATACGTATATATTATTTACGCAGACAAATTATTTAAATATGCTTTTGATGTGAGTTTTAATTCCATTAATATTTTATAATTCAAATGTAATTGTGAGGATTGTTACCATTTTAACTAATGATCTTGTTGTTATGTTTGTCATTGTAAGGTGCTGAATTTCTGATTTGTTAGTAGAAACTAAATAATATGTTAGAAGGATATTAACATGCATAAATACAGTTTGTGTGTGTGTGTGTGTGTGTGTGTGTGCGCACGCGCGTGTGCGTACGCACATGCACATGCATATTAATATCAGAAAATAAGAAATAAAAATTAACTGGTTCACACTTTTCATTTCCAGATTTATATTTCTTCAGTTTTAAGTTGTTTAAATGTTCAACAGTTCTTATCTTTTTTTTCTATAAACTAAACATAAATAAGAAATTGTCTTCTGTCCGTCAGTTAATGTTTCAAAAATGTGAATCTAGTACTTTTTTATCAGATAGTAGTGTTGAGTATTTTGCCGTCTGTTATCAAATTTGAAGTATTGAGTAATATGTGCATTGAAGGGAATCAAAAATAAATATCGTCACACTGTTGTAAATAATAATAGATTGTCACAAACTATTCTACATGCATAAATTATGCATGCAGTTTCTTCATTCTTATGTACATTTTTGACACAAATAAGACACTTAAAATGTTAGATAATATTACCTGTGAAAGGCAGAATTATACTTGGATCAGTAACCAGCGCAGGACATGTTTTAAAGACGATAATTTAGCTGTTTTGGCCACTTCAAGAAATTTTAATGTGTGAATGTTTTCTTCTTTTTTAAATAGATTAATAAACAATAAAACATAGTGACAAACATTATTTACTAAAAAGTAGAGTAGCACCTTACATATAAGTGTAGTTATGAAGCTAAAAATAAATGTTTTTTTTTTTGTGTTTTCTTACTGTCACTTGACTCCTACTAACTCTGGTTGTGCTGGGGAATGTTGGTGTGCATGTGCGTGTTACAGTTATGTTAGTGAGCAGTTTACCCGCAGGCAGTTTCAGCGCACACCGTGCACTGCTAGCACACCATGCGCGCACTTCGTCCGAACGCAGGCATTCTGTATCAGGTAGCGAACCTAATCCTGTGCTCTTCTCGTTATATTTCTGCTTGTTGTAATTTCCTTGTTTAAAACGTATTGATCTTTTAAAATTGTTTATGACACACGCACATACACAACACAGAGTCAAGAATACATGTTTGTTGGTTCAGTATTTCGTCCGCTTGTAGTGAAGTTTTGTTAATAATGTTTTTGATGAGTGTGTATGTCTGTGTTGCCATGAAAAGTTAGCAATTTTTTTTTCAATAATTATATCAATTGGTAGTGTTAATTATATCTAGTTTAACCAAAGTTCCTAAGTCAGCAACAAATGTCTGAGGGACAGATAACAATATGTTGGTTCTAAAGGTTTGGATTAACACCTAGTGTTTCTTTTTTTTCTTATATGCAGTTGCTTTTTTTATTCACAAGTGAATTTTGTGTATATGGAGCATGCGATTGAATACAAATGCATGATTAGTATTAGTCACCATTGGATCATAATAAGTATTTAATTATATTTTTTTGCATTTGGCCTGAATCATGTGTTACAGATAATTTTCTTTAAAAATAACAATGCACTAAGATCATGATTATAATAAGGTGCTAAACAAGAATTTAACTACAGTGAATATGATATAATTTAGTAGTTAGAGTGAATTATTGTTATGGACTTTATTATGTAGTTTTTAAATGGCAGTTTTAATTATGGTGTGATTTATAGGTCTGTATATTTTGAGTTGAAGACCAGAGTTACAGTTACAGAAACGAATTTACAGTATTACAACAACACCCATATTTAAAGTGGTTCCAATAAGTGTTGCATTTTTTAGGGTGCACAAAATATAAATCAACTTTTGTATCTTGTCCCTCTTCATAAAGAACAAAAAAGAAAAAAAACTTCCAAACCAACTTTGGAACTTCCAAAACCAACTTTTAACTTTGCTTCAAGAGGAGTTACCATTGATAATAAAATTCACTCTTTTAATTAAGAAAGTTGTGTTAGTGGTTATAATCACAAACAGAATTATCACTGTTGCATACCACTATAGCAAAATTATTCCGATTAGCGCTTTCAAGCTTCTCAGCTCATCGTCAGATCGGAAATAACAAGAAGATATAACCAAACCATTCACACCCCCACCCGCCCCACTGTCCACACACACACACTCCTGCAAACAAGCTATAATTCAAATGTCCCTTCCCAACCTCTGAGCCCTGTCACCCCCTCTGTACAGTTACATATTTTTCTAGCACATTCCTTGTGGTTATGTGTTGTGTGTGTGCGTGTACATTCTTTTTAAAACCTAACATTGTTACGCCTTTCTCATTCATACTTGTGGGCACAGTCACTCACCCTTATTTAAAAAACATCCATATAGGCCTATGCAATTTAATTCTTAATGTTATCTATCCGTCCTCTATCTTTTACTTTTTAATTATATTATAAAATATTTCTTCATTATCAAATTTAAATTTAGTATTCATTAAATTGTCTAACCCTTTTTCTCTTTCTTTCAATATTTCTAACTCCTCCCTAAGCTTCCTTTCAACTGTGTTATTTACTACTTTTAAAATTTTGTAGTCTTCCAAAGGATTAACAAACTTATGGTTCTCTTCTATGAAATGTCTTGCATATAACGAATTCGTTGTTCTATTACCTTCTCCGTGTTTGTGGTCAGACAACCTGCATACAAATTTCCGTCCTGTCTCACCTAGGTACACTTTGTTGCCATCTTTACATTTTAATTTATAAATTCCACTTCTCTGTAATACTGGGATTTTTTCTATATTTTTATTCCTTATCTTATCAAATACCGTTTCACATTTTTGAGTAGCTAATCGGAATAATTTTTCTATAGTGGTGTGCAAAATTCACTCTGTCAACAGATACCAATATCTTCCTTCTGTGCTTATTCTGTACAGAGTTGTGAGTTCAGTTCTCCTTATATCAGATACGGACAAAGCTGTATGATATGTCAAAATAATAGTTATCACTGACACATAGTAATAATAATGTCTCATTTTTATACCACTGAAGTAGTTCAGGAGTTAGGCAGAGTTGTTTGCCTTATGCTATTATGCTAGTCTTTTGACATACAAGGAAGATTGTGTGGCCAGCACTAGGTTCAGCTACCAGCATGCTACCTTTGCTACTCACAGGCTGAAAAACAACCTGGGAACCTTGTTTGAGTTACGGTCCACCCAGTACTCAAACCTGGAACCTATTGATTAGTAGCTAGGTGCACCATTACAATATTAATCTATTAAGCTCCACTAACAGTACATAGTAAACTAAATGTTTAAGCAGTAAAAATGCTTCTTACTTGATTCTGTGAGGTTACCATTCACTGATCCTGTAATAAGTAAGGATTAGCATAAAGGAATAGCCAATGTACATTCCTGCTATGTACGTACCACTGTTACAATACAAGATATTCAACAAAAGTGATGGCACATTCAGTGTTGTGTAGCTTTTGTATGGTGTTATTGAAATATGTAATATTAAAGAATATTAACATTTTTAATAGTAATTCAGTGAGTCTGAATTTATGTGAAATGGTTTTAGTAAAAAATAATTCTTTATGTGGTAGGAAATTTTCAGTTTTTTTTTTGGTGTGGGAGGTGTTTAAATATTTTTATAAACCAAGTTTGTCACATGTAGTTTTCGTTTCATTCCCGCAACGGCATAACAGAACCTTCTCTGGGAATCAGCGGAATTGGATGACTGATTTTTGTTCCAAAGAAATATAGATAACTTTGCCATTCCTATAATAGCCCAGTGATTTAAGGAAAAAACTGCCCAAAAAATCCTACTGATCTCGATTTTTGTATACAGCTTTATTTCGACGTCCTGAATAATGTGTGAAAAGTCACAGTGCCAATCGTGCACGTGTCTTGAGTTATTAAAGGCAAAGGTCACAAAACATTTTTTTGCAAATATCTCTTTCTATTGGTCGGACAACAATAGAGGTGAATATCAAAATTGTAGATATCACTATTATGTATAAAAAGGTCCTATGGAATTTCATGTAAAACTAGCCGTTTCTGTGAAATGATGTAGAGAAAATATCAAAGCCGCTCAATGCATTCATTTCCGCACACCTTCGAGGTAGAATGCAAGGCGCATTTTTTTTTTACACGGTTTCCCCAGTAGGCCTAATCCATGTTATGGAGGGTTATGACAATAATTAAAAACAAATTTTAGTGGATTAATAATATAATTAATTAATTAATATTATTAATTAATTTTCTTTTTCGTCTTCATCGTCCATGTCCTGAAAGTCATCAACGTTCGCCTCAAGCTCATCATCATTTTCTTTTAATTCTGTCAAGTTTGCGGATAAAATATCTATTGGATTAACATCATTGTCCGTGTCCAAAGCAGATGCATCAGTATCAAATGTTTCACGTGATGCGTCATTAAAACAAGACTGACCATGACAGTGCCCACAGACTGCTGAACATTTTAAGCCAATTTTTCTGTAACCGCAATTAGCACCGCAACCTTTCGCACAGTTGCAATAAATTGTATTTAGCAATACATCTGGCACTGGTGGTAATAAAGTTGTAATGGGCTCCAAAAAGTTGTTCCTGACAATCCATCTCCATTGTTGAGGGTCTAAGTTTTTCCCTAACCAAGTTTGTACCTGGTAATAGACACGGATATGTTAAGCGGCTGCAGCAGTAGGAGGAAGAGAGGACAATTTAACATGTACATTAAGCTTTGTTGACTTGGCAAATTGTAATAATTATCATTGGACTTTTCGGTTTTTGGAGCACCATATATGGCCAAAAGAAAAAGTATGCCGTTATTGTATACGATTTCTGGAGGGCAATTTTCCTGTTGAAATACTTGTGCTGCTTGGTGCAAATCAGGACGTTTTTCAAATAATTTCAACACTATTTTTCCCCTTACCAAAGATCGCAGAAGTAGTGTCACATCCGGTGATCGCGTGTAAAAATAATGTGTTTTTTACAATGAATAAAATTGTTGATGCTTGCAGAAGTATATACTTTCGTTTCAATATTTCTTTTACCAGGTTTCATGTTCTGATAGGAAGGTACGCCCTATGAGAATAATCACAAGATCGACATCTTCCCCAGCAACTACGGTGGTGTTAAGTTGTGATTCTTCTGTTTATTAATACAGAATAAGCTGTATTAAGTAATCTAAATATTGCTGTTTCGATTATTAATACATCGGCATCGTCACAAGCTAGTCTAACTGTGATGTTGACGTCTTGTAATTTTTGAAGCTGCATCTGAATTAATCTATTTTTATTAAATTGGTTTGAAGACATTTTTCTTGGCTGATAGGCACATCCATAGTTTCTTTGAAAAGAACTTCAACAGATCCAGTTACAGCTGCAGTTCGTCGAAGTTGTTCCATTGCTTTAATATTTGACTGTTGTCAAATATTTGAATAGCCATCGAAAACTACAACTAAATTTGAGCCTTAATGTTTTTGTAAATAGTCAACATATCTTGTAAGAACACAACCAAAAGTATCGCCTCTCTGCCACACCACATGGTGAAGAAGAATGTAGTCACGTGATACACATCGGCTCGGAGCGAATAGAATATAAAGAGTGGAGTATATGCTTTGCTCCAAAATTAAGATGTGCATCATTCGATAAACCGTTAGTTTTACGTAAAAATTGCATATGACATTTTTATAGAGAATAGTGAGGTCTACAACTTTGATATTCACCTCTTTTGTCGTCTGACCAATAGGAAGCGAAATATTTGCAAAAAACATTTCTTGTGACATTTGACCTTTAATAACTCAAGACGCATACACAATTGGCATTGTGACTTTAACACGTTATTCAGGACGTCGAAATAAAGCTGTATACAAAAATTGAGATCAGTAGGATTTTTTGGGCAATTTGGTCCTCAGAACGACTTAAATTACTGGGCTATAATAAGATAACTGGGTCTTAAGTACCTTCATAATTATCAGAATTAGTCAGGACATGTTTGTTTGGAAAAAATGTAGATTTGTTATTCCTATGATAACATAACTGAACCATAACTAGCTTTGTAATGAGTAGAATTGTATGACATATTTTTGTGTTCCTGCAAAATGAATAGAACAGAGGACAGAGATTTATTGCAAATTGTACTTTATTCAGTTGTTTGTGTTCATAAAAATAATTGTTACAAAAATACAGGAAGTTCTTACAAAGCTTATTAATACAGTCTCTTTGAATTTAAATTCAGATACATAGTAGAAGATGTATACTATTAGTGCTAGTGTATAGATGTTAAAAACCGGGAGAGTATTCAGAAAATAAATACAAATTAAATATAAGAATTGTTATTTTAATTCATACTCTGTAATATAACTGTAATATTTTTTTGTATGGTTAATAGAAAATTGTTATATTGCTATATTTTTTATTTGAAGTTAATTTTTAAAATACTTTTAAAACTAACAGTTAATTTTAAAGTTTTTCCAAAAACATTCTTAGATCTTACTTACTTAGAGTCTTAGAATCTTCTTACAGGTCATTAAATGGATTGACAATGTACATTAAAATATAATCATTATTTATAAAAATAAAAAAAAGTAAACTTATTTTTCTGTACATACGGGTTTCCACGGCCGGCGTCAACTGTGTTAGAGGCAGACTGACTTATCTCCGGGCTATTAGGCCGTGGTCCACTCTGGTTGGTACGAAGAGACGTTTCTGCTTCTCCTCTGGAGGCCATCTTCAGCGTGCAAATGATTCGCTAACTGACACGGTCTTCGCCAGTTAACCACAGTACTGTGGCAAAAGTGGCAGTTAGTGAATCATTTACACACTGAAGATTGTCTCCAGAGGAGAGACTGAAACATCTGTTTGTAACAGATGGAGTGGACCACAGCCTAATGAGTCTGTTTGTTTCTAACAAACTTATTTTTACTTCAATAAAACATTTTGTCAAGTCAGCGGTAACTGAATCTTACTTGTTAGATTCATCTAACACTTTTGTATATTAAATAGAATACGAATTTTATCCATCTATGTTGTATGTTATCCATACGTGTTGAACGACATGTATGCAATACCCATTTCAGAAGTTTAATTGTATGGAGGGAGGGCAAAATTTAATCGTAATTATGTACAGTAACACAGATTGCAAAAATGCACCAATTTAACACTTACTCATGGATAATAGTACTGTTTTTTATCATTTTAGCATTAAATTTCTTGGATTTCGTTGTCCATGACGTGTCCGTTACTTAACTAAATATAATTAATTCACTACCGACTCGGAACACAAACTTTTTACGGGTAAAAACGTTTATAAGGTAAGGCTATAAGGTAAAACTTTTATGCTTTTACCCGTAAAAAACTTTTGTGTTCCGAGTCGGTAGTGAATTAATTATATTTTCATTAAATTTCGTTTTAAAGCAAAGCACCGTATTAGGAATATTTTAGTTTTGTTTCTTCTACACATTTTTTTTTTTTTTTTTTAATCGTTTTGGAATGTGAACAATCCAGGTAATAGGTCATAAGCTTAACGGGTGTTGTCCTACAGTATTACACTGATAATGGACTTATAAAATGTGTAGTAGAAGTATTGTGTATGCGTGGAGGGAAGGGGCGAACACAGATTGACAAGATTGTTATTACTACATTATTTACGTAGTTTTTCTTTTTATAATCGAATTTTGTGATTTTATTATAGTTGTATATATATATATTTTTTTTTTTTTGCTTATGTGTATTATTTGCAGTGTTGTTTTAATTGTCTTTGTGTTGCAGTGTAGTGGCTTATGTGTAGAGTGATCATAGTGTTTGTTTGTTTGCACAGTTTTACTTATTGAACGGTTTGTTTATTTTGTTGTTTGCCTGATAGCGATAATAAGAAAGAAAGGCGGTATGCTATAGGGCAGTAAAAGAAAAACCAGTCTGGGTAACAATTAAATTTCATTTTAATCGTACTTAAATTTTTTGTAAGCTGAATGAATTTAATGTGAGTACATATGAATCATACAATAGTTTTTAAAGCGGTAGTCCACTACAAAAAAAAGAAGAAGAAGTAATTTGGGTTCATATATTCTAGACCGTAGACATGTGTACAAGAAAAAGTTTGATACGATTTTCCGTTGTTGATACGATTTGTTTTATTGTAGTTTAAAGAAAACTATAGTTGTTGGCTGTACTTTGAAGCATTTGGCTTCTGACGATTATTGTATATGATTCATGAATCTCATTAATTTGCTCTTGTTGGTGTTCTTATAGTAAATATGAGAGTGTACACATGTCTACATACTCCTTTCATTGATGCTTTGACTGCTAGTCATGGTATTTTGATATGATACCAACTCTTGTGTAGTATGTCGACGCAATATATGGCTTGGTTTTGAATCTTTTGACAGGATCGTAATATGCCGACATTTTGACAGAACATTTTGGATTACATTAATTCAAAATTGAAATCACTTCAAGTAATATATGAGGAACCGTTTGTGAAGTAACACCCATTTTATGATTAAAAAAAATAAAGATTTTTAAAGAAAATGTTTTATGTAACATAAATTAACCTTAAGTTACTTTTCTACGTATTCGCTGTATATACTTGAACATTTGTTACAGTGTTTTCAACAAGTTACTGTTAACTTGTATTTATCAAGTTAGATAAATAGTCACTGTTTTCTGTAAGTCTTCTCTCTAAATGGTTTCCTCCCAAAAATACATTCAGTGTAGAAAACATATTGTTACGACGGTCTACTTATCATCATATGGTACAGTGGAAAACAAAATACAAGACACCAATTACGTCACTAATCACCAGCTTTAATTATCACAGTTAAACAGTTCGTAATTAACAAGACAGTCTCTTACAACAAATCAAATAAAAATTGTTCACACGCAATAAAAAAATGTCAACTAATATAAAACACAATTGTACTACAATTGTCCCATGCAATTATAAAAACACAACATTTCACCACAATATTACGAACCGCACTAATAACCACTTGAATACACAGAGTAATATCGCTCGATAATAACTGAACTAAGGCAGCTACTGCCTAGTATTTATACTCTGTTCACAGACATGAACATTCCACAACTACGCGTTATCTCTACCTACGACGTAATTAATTACAGCCTTGGCACAGTCAGCGAGGCTGGCGGCGTCCAGAAAAGTCTCGCAAGAGCATGTTGAAATCACGTACGCCACAACATTCAGCCGGATTCCAATGGATCGTTTGAGAAACACGTAGATTGTTCTGTGATGTCGTAGCAATATGATAGTGAAGGCAAGGTTGAGACTGTAGGATGGCTGATTTGAAAACTCCTCATTTAAATTTCACAAGCAACTGTTTTGTTTTCACTGCACGATGAGACCATGCATTGTCGTGGAGAAACAAAATGCCACCAGACAACAATCCCATCACAATTTTCACACTATGTGTCAGTGTTTATTATGGCTCTGTAGGACATAAATTCAGCAACGAGTAAACCTTCCTGACCTCAGAAGATAACCTTCTGAGTTGAAGACTACTTACTCAAACTTTTGAGGTCTCTATAGTGAATGAACGTTATGCAGATGATACCGTCATATTCGCAGATAGCTTAGAGGGGTTGCAACAACTAATGAATAGAGTGACAAAGCAGCCGTCAATATGGTCTAGACATCAATGTTAGTAAACCAAAGCTAATGATTGTATCTAAGAACAAGTTCACAAACTGCACCCTTAATATAAACCAAAGGCCAGTTGAACGTGTATGCAAATTTACTTATCTTGGTGCTATAGTCAATGAACAATGGGACCACTCTCAAGAAATAAAGAGCAGAATTGCAAAGGCAAGAGAAGTGTACACTAGAATGAGCAGGGTATTCAAAAGGCACGATTTAATAATAACCACAAAGATGAGATTTCTATGCTGTTACGTATTTTCGGTCCTCTTCTACGGTGTAGAATCTTGGACTTTGACTGAAGCCACAACTAAGAAATTGGAATCTTTCAAAATGTGGCTCTACTGTAGAATACTGAGCATTTCATGGACAGTGGATATAACTAACGTTGAAGTTCTTAGAAAGATAGGGAAGTTATTAACACAGTGAAGATAAGAAAACTTCAGTATCTGGGATATCCCACGAGAAATGAACAGAGATTTTCTATTTCTTTTATGAATTTGCTAACTGCTATAATTTTTATTGTTCGACTAAGCTTTTCGTCATCACTGACATCATCAGGTCTTAAACAACGTCTATCAACTGTACGTTGTAGGCTTTTATACTTTAGGCCCCTCCCCTTATGGCGATGACATAAGGGGAGGGGCCTAAAGTATAAAAGCCTACAACGTACAGTTGATAGACGTTGTTTAAGACCTGATGATGTCAGTGATGACGAAAAGCTTAGTCGAACAATAAAAATTATAGCAGTTAGCAAATTCATAAAAGAAATAGTAAGGATGGCTGCTAATTTAAACAATACGAAGAATAGAACAGAGATTTTACTTATTGCAGTCCATACTACAGGGAAAAGTACTTGGAAAGAGTGGGCGGCCGAGAATATCATGGCTGAGAAATTTAAGGACCTGGTTTGGTATGAATACAACTGACTTATTCCGTGCAGCAGTACAGAAAGTTAAAATAGCCTGTATGATATCTACCATCCGAAATGGATAGGAACTATCAGAAGAAGATAGTGAATGAGGGTGATGCCATTGTATAGACTGAGTTTTACCCTCTGGTGAAGCATACGAAACTCAGCCATCCTCCCCTGTTATGATGATACGTTTGGAATTGACGCCGTCCTTAGAATCACATTTTAAATAAAGGCTACACAGAACCCACCTCACACAAATTGTTCAATATTTGAGATGAGTAGTGACAATTTCATAGATAATGGTGTGAAAAATAAAACAAAAATGTTCATTATTTCCTAGCAAATCGTCTGCAATGTTGGAAGTACAGTGGCCTCTCTCTTATCTGACTTGGATGGGACCGGGTAACGGTCGGATAATGGAAAAGTCGATTAACAGAATGGTGACTCATTTATGGCCGTCGACAACAAAGAATTGAATAGCCTATATTTGAAGTACATGTACGTACAATCCACTTTGCACGGTATTTATAAATGAAGTGCGTACGATAAAATTGGATAAATGGTTAAATTATAATTGCTTTATTTATTTGCGTGTACAGTAAATAGAACAGTAAATAAAATACATAGGGAAGTGTATATGAATTATGAAAACAAGAAAGAAATTACGGTCTACTTTCTTTTGGCTCATGTCGATTCGAATTTATAAAGAAACTAAGATTTTGGGTGTTAAATAAACTATGTAGGCAAGCAATTAAAGTTGTAACAAGAAAACTTGTTACATAGGCTGTATGTTACTGTATAATTAACCTACGTAAAAACAAACTTTAATGCACACTGTACACTTAACAAGTTTAAAAACCCTTGGATTTATGAGAAAAAGTTGGTAATTTTCTTTTGCTTTATGTTACTCTGATGTCTGTCAGTTGCATAATCTCTCCACTTTTTCAGATTCAGTACAGCCGTTGAAGTAGGCTGTTGTTCAACATATCGAAGCACTATTTCTAGAGCATCTTTTACAGTCGTGTGAGAAATTTTTCTTCTTGATCTTCGTCGGATTCATTCTCACTTTCATGATCCTCATTATTTAGGATTAATAACGTATTATTAGTGTACGTATGTATAGTTAATTTTTTTCAGCCTCTCTAGTGAAATAGTCGGTTAATGGAATGGTCGGTTATGAGAGAGGCCACTGTATGACCTCTTCATTCATTATCAAGGACATTCTCTGTCCCTTGATCAAAATTGTGACACCATCATCATACTGATGATTCATTCATTACACTATTGTACACTTCATTGATTTGATGGTAAACCTCGCATGGCCGGATACTTCTTTCATAGAAAAAATCAAATTATGGATCTAACTTCCCACGTGGCGAAATTAACAAATTTTTTTTAAACGTTTTGGACAGTCACAAAAAAACAAAGGTCTGGAATCCAGCTGAAACTCACACAGACTAAACAGACTGGGACAGCTGAACGGGCATGAAGGGACAGCCGTTCACTCTGTATACGCAAAGCGGTATTACTTTCCAAATGGCCCTCATAGTTAACGTTATATTTGCCCATTCATTGTGTAGATACTTCTTCAAACGAAAGGGTAGGTATTCTTGGTCATAAACGTTTTATGTTTTCACTACTGATATCGTACAAAACGTGTTATTTTCTGTTGTGCCAAGTGTCTTGCCCATTCTACGAAAAGATTTTTCTGGTGGCTCAGCTTTGATTCACAAGGCATTCGACCTAAGCCACTGAGATATACCTCAATATAGAATGGATGAAACCTTTAGTGCTAAGAAAAATAACACATGTTACACGACAGTTGTTAATTAAAGTTGAGCAACCATTAACAAAGCAGACAAATATTATTGGTTTTGTTTATCTGCTATGTAATTTGTTTTACAATTTTTTTATATAAAAGATATTGGACATTTTCAATATTATAATAATATTTTTGATATAGGTGTTACTGTTACAAAAATATTGTATATGAGGTCTGACAATAAAGTTCACAAACTTGCCGGAATAAAGTTCCTAGATTGCTTTACAGTAGTCATATACCACATTATCCAGACGTCATTGTAGCCACATGAAAACTAATATCCTTGGGAATCTACAACCCATGCCCAGTGCTGGATTTACGACTAGGCCACGGCCTAGGGCCTTGGCCTCTGAGGGGGCCGCAAGCTACAGATATTTTTTTTTAACTGAAGTTTTTTTTAATAAAGTAGGAGGAAATTTGATTTATTTAAGTATGACTTTTCGGAATTAAATGATCAATTTTTGTTAATAATACAAATGGAAGACATTTCTTATTTAAATATTGCGCGGTTATTTTTAAGACGTTGGAATCCTTGAAAACTAATCTGCACATGAGAATTTTGTTAAATTCCTGAATAAGTTTAGTTAAGCTTACTTAAGATAAGTTAGTTAAGTAATAAATGAATTCGCTCAATTCTTTTGCATGGTTCTTAATATTTTGAAAAAGTTTGCTAAATGAAAGCACACTTTTTTATAGTAGCTTACTGGTTTTAAATTTGATAGTATTAATCTGACATCAGATTACTTATGCAGTACATATATTACTTCAAAGTCACAGCTGAGGCGCTTACTTCAAAAGCCGCTTAGAAAACCTGGCCTAGGGCCTAAAAAATCTTAAATCCAGCACTGCCCACGCCAAAGCTTAACTTACTCATCCATCCTTCAAACCTGTTTTGGATGTTATCAAAATGTGTTCCTTTTATCTTTCAGTAAAAAAAGTCATGTGCCCTTAATGATTAGGATGATAGTTGTTCAAAGTGATTTTTTTCACCTAAAAACCTTAATAGACAGTGCCTGTAAGGAGATGGGTGGTCATGATACAAGATCAAAGAATTATTTTATGGTAAAAAGTTCGGCCTATCTTTTTTGTATGATTTTTTTCCACAAAGCCCTTTCCCAGCAATTCCTTGTGTAGACCTGATTCACCATGTGCCAAGTTGGTACGAATTCACAAGTTTGAAAACTGTATTGTCAGGTCTCGTACGAGACAACACATAAAATAGAAGTCTTCAGTTAAATTATTGCATACATTCAAAGACAGAATTTCCATCGCATACAAATAAGTAAATACCATTTCTGTCAAGTAAGTCCACAACTAACAGAAAGGTCCATAATTCTAGCAGAGTAGTGAGTTTTAGTATTTAGAATTCTGTGGAAGTCTGTACCAAAACGTCCAGTAGTCAAAGCGTTATGTACATGAAATGGAGTAGGTGATTAATGTATTTGTATTTTTTTAATTAGGCGTTATCATGTAGTAAATACCATTTGGTTTTGGATTGTACCTGTTCTATACATATATCAGGGCCATTTCAAATTGTTTTGTCTAATATGTGGTTTTATAAATATGTTGAAATTGCTTTATAAATTACGTAAAGTAATCTAATTATGAAGTGTGTGAATAAGTAAGGATGTGCAGACAACAATGTGAGAGAAAGGATAATGGCTGATTTTTGTGTTGTTTTGGGAATGGCAGCTGTGGTCATGGGAACGCACCAACGAACATATTCATTCCCCCTCTCTCCCCTTCCCCCCTCTCGCAGAGCAAGCACTGGTACCAGGCCAACCACTCTCAAGAAACCCACTACCACCACAAACTCACACAGTAGGTACTTTAGTATTGGTAAATTTTTATTTTAATAAGAAGTCCTAATCAGTTGATTTCAGTTTTTATGTTTTTAATAAATAAATATCTGACTAACAAAGCTTAACAGGATAGTATGTAATCGTTCGAAATAATTAACGATAATAAAAGAAACGAAGGAATTAAGCCCCATTACGACTCTTTACTTACCCACAGAAGATTCCAAAAAAACACCAAAAGCCCCAGGGTCACCACCACATTTTTAAAGGAGGAAATGTGGAAACCATAACTACTTTCCTCGTGAAAAACAATTTAAAATAAAAACTTCCCCTCACAGAAAAATTGTATTGTCAGTTATTATTATCATTATTAATAAAAATGAGATGTTATTAAAAGAAAATAAGAATTTCTATCACAATGTGTTAATTTCTTACGCCACCCTACAGTAACCTATTCTCTGTGTCTAAAAGTTCGTCTAATCGGCTGGGAATTTTTCTGTGAGGGGAAGTTTTTATTTTAAATAGTTTTTTATGGGGAAAATGGACACGGTTTCCACATTTCCTCCATTAAAAATGTGGTGGTGACCCTGGTGCTTTTGGTGTTCTTCAGAATTTTCTGTAGGTAAGTAAGAATTAGTAACAGGGCTTAATTCCTTCTTTTCTTCTTTGTTAATTGTTTTGACCGATATTACAAGTAGTGGTTTATTTTCAATAATAAATAATTGGAGAAATAATAACAGAAATTTCCTTTTTTAGTTATGTGTAGTACTAATTTGTTATTCCTATTAATTTTAAATTAATAATTGTATAAATTTGTTGTAAGATTTTGTGACATCTGTCCCCAGTAACTTGTATTAAGAAGCACATGTTTTGAATCAAGCGGTTAGCTTAAAATTAATATTGGCTATATAAGTGTGAATGTGAATGTAAGTAAGTTATTTTCTCATAAGTTGCTGCAGCGCTGAGGTGTAGTGTGGAGAAAAGCAGATGTCAGCAGAAAATAAATATTGTTACGATGGTCTACTCGATTGTCGTAGGTACAGTGGAAACAAAAATAATTACAAGACACCAATTAAGTCACTAATTAAAAATAAAAAAACCTCCGCTCCACAGTCCGTTAAGGACCAAGGCGTACCGCGCGGCTTTTGTGTTAGTGTGACGGTGTATGGCTAGTACTACGCGCCACCAGCCGCTAGTTGCGGTATTCACGGCCAGTAGGCGGCGCTGTTATCTCAGCGCCTACTCAGTTTGCCTCACAACGCTGAGTGCACGCCGTATGGAGCCTCCGCCGGGAATTGAACCCGGGACCACGAGCGCATCAATCTCCCGCGTTAGCCACTAGACCACCTGGAGGCTCTAAGTCACTAATTACCATCTTTAATTTCCACAGTTAACAGTTCGTAATTAACAACACAGTCTGTACAACAAATCAAATAAAAATTGTTCACACACAATAAAATGTACACTAAAATTAAACACAATTGTATTACAATTACCGTCCAATTATAAAACACAACACTTAACTAATAACCACTTGAACGCGCACAGTAATTTCACGCGACAATAACTCTCGAACCGCGCTGTCAATATATCACACTAATACTGAAACTTAAGGCCGCTGCCGCCTCCTAATTGTGTCTTAGCGTCCGTATGAACTATGTAATTAACTGCGCCCTTGACACAGTCCGCACGGCTGGCGGCATCGAGAAGACTCTCGCAAATGCGTCTACAAGCACGTACGCCACACGCATTACATCGAGATTCTTCTGGGACATTCGACAAACACGTAGATTGTTCTGTGATGTCGTAACACTGCCCCTCCTGAAGCCTGTTCCTGCTGAACTGGCAAACCGTCTCTGAAGTAATACTCGACCAGGCGATCTTTGTGGACGTCCTTGCAAAAGATAATTCTCCTGTTCTTCGAATTCAGTCTCACATCACGTTTCCAGGACTGCGAGTCTTCCGCTCAACCACTAGTTTTGCTGGAATCACTCCCGTTGCGTCATGTACTGATGACTTAAACACCACTGGCTGATCCAAGTTTGCTTGGTTCTCGTCAACAACCTCTTGCGTAACCTCATCTTCACCAACTTTGCCCTCGGGCGCTTATATCAGCTCAGGAACAAGCAAGAGTTTTGTCTCGACACCCATAGTTGGCTTTCCAATCACTTCTTTTGTTGTTACACTTATTTGTATTTCCTTTGCTAGTTCTTCCTCCATTTCCGCTTGCAATAGGGAGGGTTCCTCTTGTCCAGACCTGTTGACTTTTTCTTCGACTAATGCCACTCGCTTAATCGAATGGTTGGTAGACCCTGTCATTTTAGCCATGCAAAGCTTTATCTTCTCTTGGCCAACCTACAGGACATTTTCTCTTAAGTCCACAATGAATCCGTAGGCATTCATAATGTCCGTGCCAAGAATCACTTCATCGACAATGTCTGAAACGAGCATTTGGTGGCTAAACTCGAGAAGACCCAGGCGTACACGTATGTCTACCTTTCCTAGCACCTTGACGGGGCTTCCAGTCATAGTCTATTGTACAAGAGCCAATTAGAGGCTGGCAGTTGTTGCCTAAGTCAGGGCACACAATGGACACTGTTGCGCCCGTGTCAACTGTAAATGATGTTGGTTTACCTTCCGAAAATCCATTAACATTCAAGTTTCCACTGGTCTTATGTAGCATGGAAACTGTGTGCTGTTCTGAGGCTTTACTTCTCCAATTGGTGCGATCACTCTCTTCTCGTGGTATCTTCTTCTCCCAACAGTCTACCTGTAGATGACCATGTTTTCCACAGTTGTAACATTTCGGTCATCTGTCTTTTACAAATCGTTGTGACTCTCTTGAACTTTTGAATTGTTTGTCCGACAACATTGTTTTTCTGCACCCATCGTAACAGCATTGTGATACAGGGATCTTCTGACTGCAATGTGATGGCACAAACCCATTAATGTAGCGGGACGCTGACTTGGCAGCTTCAAACTGTAGGGCGTGAAGAAGAGCTTCTGAGCTATTTCGATGTCTTGCCATTCGTAACACTTGCTGATGTTCACAATCTCCGATGCCATCAATAAATGTCTGCACCGCAAACCTTATTCGGAAGTCTTCTGGTGCTTCAGGATACGCCAATCTAATCAATCTGTCGATACTTGCTTCAAACTCTTGAAGACTTTCCTCTGAACATTGTCGTCTTGTTCTCAACTGAGCGTAGTACACCTCTCGCAAATGTTTATCACTGTAGCGTAATTCTAGAACTTTTATCAACTCGGCATAGATGTTCTGGCTGTCAGGTGGCACTTTCTGTAGTAGTTATGCCGCGGGTCCTTTTAATTCGAGAACAAGTGAGACTGCCTTGTCTTTGCTCCGTACAATTATTTGCGCATGCAGCAGCTTCGAATTGGTGTAAATACGTCGCCCAGTGCGTGCTTCCATCAAAGGTTGGGGCCTTGACATGAACTGTCCCAACTGCAGGTGACGTGACCTTCTCTGTTAACTTATTTTCTGCATCTTTTTCTGTCTTTATCATTGGTATAGTCTGTTCACAAAGTTGTTTTGGTTGTAACTTCAGGAACTGCTCTCTTATGTGTACCATTGAGATTTCTACTGCAGATATTTTATTTGACATGGTTTCTTCTATGTCAGATATTTTTGTTTACATCGATTCTTCAACACTTGAGACAGATTTTTCTACTTCAGCTATTTTTAATGTCATTGATTCTTGTACCTCCGATATTTTAGTAACTTGTTTATTAAGCGCACCTCGTAGGAGACCCAATTCTGCGGTACTATGTTCTTGCATCTGTTTCTGCTCCTGTATTAATGTTTTGATGTCTTCTGTTTCACGCTTCCATTCCTCTGCCTACTGTCGTCGTCGTTCCTCTGTCTCTAGCAGGAGAGTTTCCTGTCTCGCTTCCGCTTTCTCGTCTTGTCGTTTTTCTACCGTCTTCTCTTTCTTGTCTTCGTTCTTCTTTTTGTCGTCTTTCTGCTTCTTCCTGTGTCTGCTGCAGCAGTGTTTGTAAAGCTTCCATCATCTGACTGGGATCCATGTTTACCGATTAATTACGAATCACACTCGTCTTGTACAAAGTGTCCACTGTTTCCACTGTTAACCGTTTTATGCCAGTTCTGACACCACTGTTACGATGGTCTACTCGATCGTCGTAGGGACAGTGGAAACTAAAATAAGTACAAGACACCAATTAAGTCACTAATTACCATCTTTAATTTCCACGGTTAACAGTTCGTAATTAACAACACAGTCTCTATAACAAATCAAATAAAAATTGTTAACACGCAATAAAATGTCCACTAAAATTAAACACAATAGTATTACAATTACCGTCCGATTATAAAACACAACACTTAACTAATAACCACTTGAACGCGCACAGTAATTTTGCCCGACAATAACTCTCGAACCGCGCTGTCATTTATCGTACTAATACTGAAACTTACTGTCAGCTTTTTTATTATGGATACTTGAGTTTAGGCGTTAATTACAAGTGAACCTGTAAGTCTACTTAAAAACTAGTTACATCAAATTTTTGTGCGTTTAATTTTGCGTTGATCTGTGTAAGAAACATATTTTTTGAAGGTTGATTTAAATTTTTTTTCGCGGTTAGAGTAAAAAAAGTCTATGTTTTTTTGTGTTTTTCAAGAAACCACTCTCTTTGAAATTATATAAATTAAAAACCCTTGGTCCGATCATAACTAAATTTTTACACAATATAGGCACAAGTGTTTTCAATACATTACTTAAGTTACAAAACTGTTTTGTGAAACAACTTTTTCTCAGTACAGGATAGTCGTACAAAGGCAGAATTGGTCTTGTTTTGAAGCTCTTGATCGTGGTTATCAAAATCCACAACTGCTGCAAACATACATTTAGATGCCGATTTTATACAGAGTGATATTCATGCAAGGATGTGTGTGCGCTGGACCGTGTGTAAGCGGGCCTTCCGGCGGCGAAAGCGGGTGCCGTGTTGCCAAGTTCAATCACCTACGAGTAGGCAGCTTATTGCAGGGGTTTTGTTTGTTGTTTTTCTATGATGACCAGTTTATTATAAAAAAATGAAATAATTTTATGTGCTAGCAAATATTTATTTAGCACAACTATGTTCTAGTCAGTGTGTTTGGAATAACTTGACTGTGCGGTTTAAGCTTGAGTCCAATCACAAAGAAAAACATTATTGTTCAAGGTACTCTTTGCTGGTTTCTTTAAGCAACACAGATACACCCGAAATGTTTTTTTGTAAACTACAAGAGGTAGTATTGTGTGACTTTTAAAACTGGGAACCTGTTACTGTTAATTTTTGTTCATTGTTCATATCCGATAACATTTTTTAAATCATACAGAAAAATAAGAGTTTATTGTCGGTTGACTATTTGCATTTGAAAAAATTGTCTAAACGATTCCATTTACGGTAGATAAGAAATCGTTTCTATATGACCGCATCACTCAAAGAAAGCGACGCTATAGTACCTAAACGTCGCGTCCGTCAGTGAACGTCATGTTGTATTTCTTTTTCTCAGGAGACGATTTTCTTTCTACTACTGTACTGGTTTTTAATTCCGTTACTCCGTCGAGTCACGGCCTTGCTTTATTCCCTTTATTTTCTTTTCATTTCCTTTTACTTACGCTGTTTGTTGCCGCCACTACGTTATCGATTTTCAGTTGAATTTTGAAAATATTTGAAATTATATGGATGTATCTATAGCTATTTCATAAATTCTTTAGTTATTCTTTTTTCTTTGTTTAGTTGTTACAGTTAGTCTTTGCTGGAAGTCTTAATCATGAATCAGTACAGAACGAAAAAAGCGTTAAGTTTATCGTCAGAAAAATATGAGGCCCTAGCTGTATGTACCAGACGTTAAAGACTGCATAAAACAAGGATAAAGACTGGTTTTCTCAAAGCAGTATTATGGCTAAAACAAAAAGGAGAGAGAACATTTTTTAAACTATTGTAATATCTATGACTTTATGCATACGCTATTTGGCAAGTCTTTGAATAGTGAAAAAAAACAAAGTCGTTTTCGAAAACAGAGCAGTCTTGATGAGCATTCTGGAACTCAGAGACCGTAATCTTCCGTAACCGGTTCATCCGAAATTCTAAATTAAGTATACGCCTTCTTCCGTTTCTGTTAGTGAAGTAATCAAATCAACTACTTTAATAGTCTCATATGCCATAATTTCTAATTAGTGTCTATGATCCTCTAAAGTCCTGCTGACGTTCTCCCCTCTTCACGTGTTTGTCTGCAGATTCGATAAATACTCATAACGGTAAATCCAGAGATTCATCTCAATATCTCTGCATGTACAACGTGTGTTATGTACTCCACATCTCACGAATGAGACATCTTAATGATGGATCCGAGCAGTTAAGAAAGACCGAGCAGTTAAGAAAGAAAGTATTTACTGGTTGTAATAAGACTCGCTTGTTTCCCAACACCTTTCTAAAATATAGTGCTCGGATAAAAACTAATGTTTTTCTTTGTGATTGGACTCAAGCTTAAACCGCACAGTCAAGTTATTCCAAACACACTGACTAGAACATAGTCGTGCTAAATAAATATTTGCTAGCACATAAAATTATTTCATTTTTTTATAATAAACTGGTCATCATAGAAAAACAACAAACAAAACCCCTGCAATAAGCTGCCTACTTGTAGGTGATTGAGCTTGGCAACACGGCACCCGCTTTCGCCGCCGGAAGGCCCGCTTACACACGGTCCAGCGCACACACACACACCCTTGCATGAATATCACTCTGTATAAAATCGGCATCTCAATGTATGTTTGCAGCAGTTGTGGATTTTGATAACCACGATCAAGAGCTTCAAAACAAGACCAAGTCTGCCTTTGTACGACTATCCTGTACCGAGAAAAAGTTGTTTCACAAAACTGATAACTTTTTTTTGGATCACAAAACAATTTTGTAATTTAAATATTGCATTGAAAACACTTGTGCCCATGCTGTATAAAAATTTAGTTATGATCGGACCAAGGGTTTTTAATTTATATAATTTCAAAGAGAGCGGTTTCTTGAAAAACACAAAAAACCTGGACTTTTTTTACTCTAACCGCGAAAAAAAATTTAAATCGACCTTCAAAAAATATGTTTCTTACACAGATCAACGCAAAATTAAACGCACAAAAATTTGATGTAACTAGTTTTTAAGTAGACCTACAGGTTCACTTGTAATTAACGCTTAAACTCGAGTATCCATAATAAAAAATCCGACAGTAAGGCTGCTGCTGCCATGTATTTATAGCCGCCAAAAATCTAGACGATTCCTAATTGCGTTAGCGTCCGTATGAACTACGTAATTAACTGCGGCCTTAACACAGTCCGCACGGCTGGCGGCATCGAGAAGACTCTCGCAAATGCGTCTACAAGCACGTACACCACACGTGTTACATCGAGATTCTTCTGGCACATTTGACAAACACGTAGATTATTCTGTGATGTAACAATATGGTGATTGAAGTATAAAACAAATACGCTATTTAAAAATAAATATTGTTTAAATGTAAATTGATAATGGAGATTGTAACAAGATTATTTAAAATTATTCAAGTAAATAGATGTGTGTATTTTTTGGTGCTGTTCTGGTATGTACACTCTTGTGATGTAGCATTTAGCAAAACATAATTATTATACTTATCTTGTTGGTACATCCTCTTCGTTAACTTTTATAAATATTATATATAAACTTTCACTATGAACTTACTTTATGGTTTATTTCCCAAACGTTTCAACGTGGTGTACGTCTTCTTCAGTGGGAGTGATCTTGTGATGTAGCATTTAGCAGAACATAATTATTATAATTATCTTGTTGGTACATCCTCTTCGTTCACTTTTATAAATATTATATATATATATAATACATTTAATATTTATAATTAAATTTACCTCAAGATGTTATTTTTATCCTTTATTGGAACATGTTTCGGGCACTATCTTGCATCCATCCTCAGCCTTCCGGTTTTTCTGTCTGGTGAAGTACATATGCTTTGCTGGTTGACTACTATTATTGTGGCTTCCTGTTGGCTTCTGGTATTTCAAATTGGTTTTATTGTGTGTGATTGTGGTGTATGTGTTAGTTTTTTGTGTATTTTCTATGTTGAGTGCTTTGAATATTGTGTCATGTTTTGTATTGATTTGTATTTGTTCAGGTATTAGTTTGTTTTCTGTTTTATGTTTGTATATCTGTAAATTTTCCCAAATGTTCATTATGGTGCCTTTGTGTGGTATATGTTTTATTAGTGTTACATTGGTTATGTCTGGGAATTCATGTCCTGTGTTTATTGCATGTGTGGCTAAATTGGATTTATATATTTCTGGTTTTTTGTATGCATTTAGGTGTTCAAAATAACGTTTTTTCAGCTGTTTTTTTGTTTGTCCTAGCTGAAAAAACGTTATTTTGAACACCTAAATGCATACAAAAAAACAGAAATATATAAATCCAATTTAGCCACACATGCAATAAACACAGGACATGAATTCCCAGACATAACCAATGTAACACTAATAAAACATATACCACAAAAAGGCACCATAATGAACATTTGGGAAAATTTACAGATATACAAACATAAAACAGAAAACAAACTAATACCTGAACAAATACAAATCAATACAAAACATGACACAATATTCAAAGCACTCAACATAGAAAATACACAAAAAACTAACACATACACCACAATCACACACAATAAAACCAATTTGAAATACCAGAAGCCAACAGGAAGCCACAATAATAGTAGTCAACCAGCAAAGCATATGTACTTCACCAGACAGAAAAACCGGAAGGCTGAGGATGGATGCAAGATAGTGCCCGAAACATGTTCCAATAAAGGATAAAAATAACATCTTGAGGTAAATTTAATTATAAATATTAAATGTATTATATATATCAAGAACGGACTGTAGCAAACAGTGACTAAATATATATATATATAAACTTTCACTATGAACTTACTTTATGGTTTATTTCACAAACGTTTCAACGTGGTGTACGTAAATCACTCCCACTGAAGAAGACGTACACCACGTTGAAACGTTTGGGAAATAAACCATAAAGGAAGTTCATAGTGAAAGTATGTATATATATATATATATAATATATAATTATTATGTTAGGTCATTTCACAATCTCAGGTATAAACTAAGAGATGAATTAGGTAAAAAAAGGAAATAAAAAAAGTAAAGTAACCTAGAAACTCACAAGGCTTAATTATTATTTTCATATTTTATTTTAATTAAACAGTGGTTCTATAAATTATGAGTTAATTGAATGTTTCAGGAGCTTAAAAACTAAATTTAGAAAATTTTCTATTACATTCATAAATTTTGTAATGCATCAGTCCGAATACATTGTTCGTAAACAACTTGCCAATACTCGGAAAGGTTAAAAGACAAAGAGTTTCACAGGTATTCAGTGCTTTATATGATATGTATGTAGATTACATTATGTTTCGAACTATAGGGTCTGTTGCAAAGTACTAGCTTAACTTGCATTTCAATACACGCTTACATGAGCACTGTGAAGTCGCAGACATAAGGTAAGGCAAAGCATAGATAATGCAAGTCTTTGAGGAAAAACTTTTGAAACAGGATCATGGAATTTGGCCTTTCCGCTGGAATTATTTTAATAAACGCTTAAATAAAAAAATTGTGTTAAGAATATTAGATTATGTCTGTAGCCATCAGAAGCACTTTTGCATCGCTAAAGATTTTTATTCCAATGCACGATTAGAATTAAAAGTAGTCGGAAACATGTACATTGCTTTCTTTTTTCTTTTTTTTTTTTTTAATTTAAATGTTGACTCGTGTAGGCGTGTTTTTGTACAGAATTAAGAGGAAAGGAAAATATTCTCACAAAGTATGTATTTCGTACAGATTTTTGCCTTTTGCGTGTATTTTTTGGAAAAAAAGTTTTTTTAACATTTTTAGCTTGTGTTTTGTTGTTACTTTATTTACACTTTTTTTTAATTAAATGTGTTTATGCTTCTTTAATTTGCACTTTTAACTGTAGTAGTTACAATATGTTTACACGTTTTTCCACTGTCCTCAATATTAATACAGTCAATACTTTATTTTATTGTTGACAGTTTGAAAATATACGTTTAGAAAATTTAATCAAACCTTAAATGCATTTTTGTATTTTGTTTATGTTCATATTTTAAACTGAATTGATCCACTGTGTGTGTGTGTGTGTGTGTTCAGACAGATTTTAGATATATGAAGATTTTATAAACTCTGGTGTAAAGTGTTTTGTCAGCAAAGGTTGCACCTATAAAATACGTGTAATATGTGCAAACAAAATGTAAATGTATATTATTTGTACATGTATATACACAGATGGCTTGTATATGTATATAACACAGTGTGATAGCAGTTCTGTGGTGTTTTAATGTTTTGGGGATAGAAGTAGACATGTAGTACTAACACTTACTCGTTGGGTTAGCAAAGTTGATTATGCGCTTAACTGGGAGAGTCCCAGTTTAAATTATAATAAGTAGTCATACTGTATTTAAAGAGATTTACTAATAAATATGCATAGTGTTGTTTTGCACAAACTAAACAGAAAGAATTGGGAATTAATCGTAATTCTTAATAAAATGTTCATTATTTGTGTTCATGGTATTTTTCAGTCTTTGTATAAGGTTTCACAGTATTATGAGATTATCTACGAGGGTCAGTTGAAAAGTTCGCAGAGCGACAACTGAGCTTAGCGGTAAAACTAAAATTTTTCGTGTGCTGCAAGATGTGTATTTTATGTGAACTCCTGTTATTTTCTAAATCTATCGATCAATTTATTCATTGTTTAGAAGCTGTTTAAAATTGACATGTCGTGTGTTTTGAAAAACGGACAAAATCAAACATCGTGCTGTGATTTTTTGTTAAAATTGTTTAGCACCAATGGAAATTCAAACAAATTGTAAATGTATCAGGAGATGCTGCGACTTCAAAACCAACGGTTTGTAAGTTGGCACTTGAGTTTAAACATGGTCGTACGAGCATTGAAAACGTGGTCCACCGGATGCCCAAAAAATGCAACAACTCCAGTTGCAACAGCCATCAGGCACAACGCTTTTTCATACCAAGTTTTTGAGTTAAAGTATGATGCACACGCTCGTATGAGATGCCTATATTTCAGCAGCGTCATCCACTCCTCAATCTGCGATGTTCCAACACCCTATGACATTTTTTCAATAATGTCATTTTTTGTTGCAACTTTTTTTCATCCACTGCTGGGATCGTCTTCAGTGCTTGTACGACCATATTTAAACTCAAGTGTACCCCACTTACTGTTGTGTCTGAAGGCGCACCATGTCCTAACACATTTACAATTTCGTTTTGCTTTTTCATTAGCACTAAAACTTTTTAACTGAGAATTCATCACAACACGATGTTTGATTTGTGCATTTTAAAAACACGCATGACAGAAAAATTTCAAACAGCTGGTAAAAGTGAATAAATTGACAGATATATCTGGAAATTAACAGGTGTTCACGCGAAATATACGTCTTGCAGCACATGAAAGATTTTAGTTCTACCACTGAGCTATAGATATCACTCCGCGAACTTTTCAAATGACCCTCGTAGGGCATAATGATTTGAAAGTCCATTCAGACTGAAGTTGTGTGAACTCCAGAGATATGTGTTTGAATGTCTGGATCCCCATCATTAATGTTATAACCATTTGTGACGTACTGAATGAAGACCTTTTTTTATTCCGTTATGAAGTCTCGTGTTATGTTTATGACTGACTGCAAAATAAATTATCTGCTGGAAAAGTTAAAATGAATTTGGACTGGAATAGTATTGATTTTGTGAGTGGTAGTTTCAAGTAAAATTTTGGCAACAATTTCCTACAAGGAATTTTGGTAGCAGAGTGAACTTTGAGAAGAAACCGATGATGTGTTTTGTGCCTAGTGTTTTTTCTTTAGGGGTAAGAGAAAGTCAACAAGGAAAATACGAGGGTCGATAAATAAATATGCGGAATTTTTGTTTTTCTCAAAAAATCTTTATTTATTCATCAATATTAATTTTGTCCCCTTCAAAGTAGTCCCCATCAGATATAATACACATGTGCCAGCACTTTTTCCAATCTTCAAAGCACTTCTGGAACACAATTTTCAGTATGGCGTTTAGCTCCTTCAGTGTTTTTGTCTTTATCTCCTCAATGTTGGAAAAACTCGTCCTATCATGGTTTTTTCCATCTTCAGGAATAGGAAGAAGTCGCAGGCGCCATGTATGGTGAATACGGAGGCTGAGGCATCATAACGGTGATCTTTTGGCCAAAAATTCACGAACAAGTAGTGAAAATTGTGAGCAGATGCATTATCATGGTGCAATTCCCATGAGTTGTTTTGCCACAAATCTGGGCGTTTTCTTTGGATTGCCTTGCAAACGGCGTAGAACGTCCTGGTAGTACTCCTTATTGACTGTACAACCTGGTGGCGAGAACTCATGATACACTATGCTGTTAAAATAAAAGAAAACAGTGAGCAGAACCTTCAAATTTGATCAAACTTGACCAGCTTTTTTCGGTCTTGGCTCTTCAGAAAGCATCCATTGGGACAATTTGGCCTTAGTTTCAACGTCATATCTGTACACCCATGTTTCATCACCAATAATGATCTGTTTGAGCCGTTCTGGAGCGTCATCGAGTTCATTCAGCAACTCCTGAGTAGTGTCCATTCGGCACTGCTTTAGGTCTAAATTCAACAATTTTGGGACAAGTTTTGCTGCCACAAATGTCTCATCCCCCCCCCCAAAATTGCTTGGCATGAGCCAAATGATATGTCAGCATTATTAGCAACCTCTCTGATAGTGATTCGGCAATTGTCCGTAATAACTTTCTTCATTTTTTTTCGATGTCCTCATTGATTGTTAATGTGCTGGGGCGTCCAGGGCGCTCGTCATCTTTAATGTCTTCACGGCCCTCTTGGAAATGTTTGTACCACTTGTAAACGCTTGTTTTATTCATAGAAGACTCGCCAAAAGCAACATTCAACATTTCCAATATGGTACTGCACTTTATTAAAGCAAAATTTAATGCAAATTCTTTGTTCCATTTTTTCCTCAAGTAAAAAATTGCTGGGCAACCGAAACACATGTAACGTTTTCGACAGCCAATATGGCTACCAATGTCAAGATACATCAGGAACAAGGGTACCAACACAATAACAACAAATTATGGCAGTTGGACTTATACAGCCCGTGAAATTCAACAATTCCTCGTATTTATTGATCAAACTCGTAGGAAGAGATAGAATTAAGGCACTGGAAATATAGGTTTAATGAAATACGTAAGTAATAAGTTGGATATGAAGAAGTGTTGAAAAGAGACGAGGAAGATAGAGTAGAAAATTTATGCAGGTTATAGAGAAGAGAAAGCGAAACTTGATTTGGAGAGCATGTAAACTACTAAAAAATTTTTGAGGGATCAGTATAAGAGGAAAGATTAAGCTTTTGCATGATGTGTAATGTATGAATAGATAAAAGGTCCAAATGGAAGTAGATGAATCAATTTGCTTAGTGCAGGAACAGGTCTTTGGTCCGTACATTAAATAAATTCCTCAGTTTCATATAACTGTACATAAAAGTTAAATTATTCAAGCAGATTATTGAGGAATATGTGAGCTGTTTTAGGTACATATCCAAGGACAGGCAAAGTACTTGTAAAGTGAAATAAAAAACTTGAAAGTAGAAACGACTTAAAGAAGCAACATGATATTGACAGTAGTAAACAATACAGTTAGTTGGCTCAGGACAGAGGGTTTTGGAAACAATAAATGGTGAAACATATTAATATCACCAGACCCTCATAAATGAAAATGAACAGAAAAGGTTGATGTATCCTCATTAGTTGCAGTATAGCTTTGTTCTAACAGTAGTAAGGTTGAATGCAAGTGAAACAGAATAGAAACACACACATACACAAACAAATTATATTGTATATGTTCTACAAAGACTTTATATTTATCAGATGTAATGTATGTACTGATGTCTTAATTGAAATAGGTATGACCGGTGGTGTTAGAGAACGGTGTGATAGTTTGCCATCAAGAGCACGAACAACAAGTGAAGGAGCTCATCAACATTTGCCTCATCCACCTCGCAGTCATTTGGCGCCCAGTCATTCGAGGCCACACTCAATGTATAACAGAGGCATTTCGTACTCACCTCCAGTCGCTTCTAGTCCTGTTAGGTAAGTTTTATTGTTGTATGGTAATAGTATATGATAACATTCATTGTTTGAGTGTGCGTGCACATCTGAGGGAGAGACTAAATTGGGAACAAGTGCTGTTATATACCACATCAAATCATGGTTAACGTGTTGTTAGCATTTGCACTGAAAATGTTGTTGCTAAGCACAGAACTACAATACCAATCGTATTAAACAGCGTAAAGACATGTACATTAATTTCAACTGTCAGATCAGTGCAGCACAATTTTCCAAATGTAATTTACATTTTCACTACACATACACAACTTCAAATCCATTAAAAAATTACTAGTCAATAGTCGTTTATAAACGTCTGTATAATTAGCCTTTATAACCCTCTTGATGCGTTAAATTTTTGTAACTTAAGAATGTATTGTATTAAGTAACTTAATTAATAATAATATCTTCAAATAAATACACTGCAAGTAGGTTTATTTTCACCTGATGCACGTTTCACAGAAATTATTCTGTGTCTTCAGAGGTTTGTTTGAATTTTAATTGAACGTTTCGCTTAGAATAATGTTTCTGTGAAATGTGCGTCAGGTGAAAATAAACCTACTTGCAGCGTATTTATTTGAAGATATTACATAGGAGACTAAATATATGGTTGTAGGTGCCAACACTAGTGCCCTGTCCCTGCGCATTAATGATTACAAATTTGAAAAAGTTCAAGGTTTTCCATATCTCGGGTCATATGTGGACTCTGGAAATGACTCCTCTAGTGACATTGAAAAACGAATATTATCTGCTAATAGGTGTTACTATGGACTAGTGAAACATTTTAAATCAAAATTAATAAGTAAAGAGACAAAAGCCACGCTCTACAAGACCTTGATCAGACCAGTTGTGACGTATGGCTTGGAATGCTGGGTGATAAAAAAACTGGATGAGCAGAAACTAGCTGTGTTTGAGAGGAAGGTACTGAGGAGAATCTATGGCCCCGTGAAAGAAAACGAGATTTGGAGGTGACTGCATAATTGAGAGTTGTACGAAAGGTTTAAAGATCTTCCGATCGTGCAATTCATACAAATTAATAAATTGCAGTGGGACGGACATGTGCAGAGAATGGCGGAAGATAGAATACCCCAAAAAAATCATGAATTATTTGCCGATGGGAAGGAGAAGGAGGGGAAGACCAAGATGGCTGGAACAACTCTCCTTCTACACCATTTTATAATATCCCCCTAACCCCGTTACAATTTGATAAATAACCTCACGGGTAAACCGTGCAAGGCCTTTACCCATTTACATAAATACTATATTTATGTCCCTGGCTTGTAACGGCCAGCTCCTTTCCACACACACTATTGACTTTTTATGTTGGACTGTAGCGCCCATTTGTTTCCACAAGAACTGAAGTTTTTATGGTGTAAACGCTGCTTACACCATTCTTGCTTCGGCGTTATAAAACCTTTGGCATTACTGGTATCCAAGGATACCAGTAATCCTACTAAAATTTAGTTACATCCCCTTAAACGGTCTACCATCTCATTCGATGGTAGCCGCTGTTCCCTAGTTGTGTTGATTTGCCCCCCCCCCCGTTAATTTCTAAGTTACACCAATTTCAGAAGTAACCAACTATGGTCAGTGTACACTAAGTCTGCCCATAGCTGGTTGTAAACCAAAACCACGGTCTGGGCTGGTAAGGCCGGAACCGCCCGAAATGTGGGGAATCGCATTTAAAACGTACAATACATGTTTTATACCCCTACACAATTACATACTACTCAATTAGACACTTTATGCTTCTCATAATCGACATAATACAACATAATAAACACTCAAATTGACCATTAACATTATTACATTAAAATAAACATCTCCACCTTTAAATTTGCCTCAAAATTACAAACATTACAACTTTAATTTCAATTTTCCCTGATTAAACATTTTAACTGTTTATCCTGCATTATCCCTTCAACTTTGACTTTCTATTGAACCTTTTAATAATCAACCTTATTTATCATGTATTATACAATTAAATTCTCCAAAAATTTAAATTGATTACCAACATCCCTCTTTTTGAAACTGTTCGTTATATCGCAACTAATAAATCTTTATTAAATTTATAATGACTTTAGTTTTTCTCTTACCTTCAGGTTCTAATCCAGGGTTCTACAGATGAACAAGTTGCAGAAGGATTATCTAGGTTTGAGTTACGAAATAATTATGCTAACACTAATTTTTCGGATTCTAACAAATTAGTTTTCTTCTATTAAACTGAATTATTTCCTTTCACTTTAACTTCACACTACAATTTCAATAAAAAACAAGAATACATGGATATTTAATCACTCAGTATAAACTACTATAAAAAGTGACTTAACAATAGCATTATTTTGGTAACCAACACTTTGCGTCCTCTCTCTCTCTCTCTCTCTCTCTCTCTCTCTCTCTCTCTCTCTCTCTCTCTCTCTCTCTCTCTCTCTCTCTCTCTCTCTCTCTCTCTCTCCCCCTCCCCCTCCCCTCTCCCCCTCCCTCTTTCTCCCCCTCCCTCTCTCTCCCTCCCTCCCTCCCTCCCTCATTAATAAAATATTTTAACTTGGAAATATTAAATTATATTTAAACTTTGATTAACATTTTCTATTTTTTTTATCAATGAATTGTGTTCAGTACAATTACCCATCCATCCAGTGTTCCTATCGTTGTTTCACCACCTTGTGTTCCCCACTTTCTTCATTTAATACACTCCGAAACTAGTTTTTTACAGTTAAATTTTCCGTCAGCTGTTGCTTATTCGTTACCCCATAGTTTACGTTTATTTTAACATAAATGCACCAGTACTTTCAGTCGGCCGACTTTAGGTTTGCTCGCGAGCACTGATTGGGTTTGGAGTTAGGTGACCGCAACATTAGTTTTGGAGTTAGTTAGTTTTGCAACATTTTGCCGCCTGGTGAAATCTACGACTTGGCTTTTTTTCTGTGATTCACGACTGCCACAAACTGTATGACGTATGTAATATGTCCGGCCTGTCTGAGTCCAGAGACAAAACACAGACGTGTTGTTTTGTAATAACACTGCATGCGTTGTTGATTAAATCGACGTTCCACAAAGGTGAACACTAACTACTTTGATTAAATCCGATTTAAATTATTATCTTTAACACCCAATTCTGTACCATTACAATACCCCCCAATGAGAGGTTTTATCCTAACCTAAGAGGACCAGTGAAGATATGGCGCCGCAACCCCCCTTAGTTCTTTACTAAAATCATGGGTACTTATCCCTCCCTAGTCCGGTGGCTGTGGCTGCACCCATCCGACCTTACTGGACTTCTCTGCTCGAGATCCCAACACCATAAAATCAGATAGGCACCCGCCACAGTATCACCTGACTCTGAAACATTCAATTCAAATATCAACACATGGCCTTCCATCATTCCATATCTCCAACTGATTCGTTTCCTCTTAGTCGTACTGGTTCATTATTGGCAAAGTACTGGTTCAATTTTTTACAAAGTACTGGTTTTTCATTTAGTTTGGTTAGCCTACAATGACAGCTGTTCTATATTCATTGCTCTTAAACAGAAACATTTTACCCTAATTTTAATAAATCTATAGCTTAACCCTAGAAAATACAATGTTTACAGGGCAATATAAATTTACGGTATACTTATATCTAATGCATATAAATTCCATACAAATTAAATATTGTTCACATAACACTATTACCCATCCAAAAGAACACATTGATTACACAAAATACCAGTAAATCATAACAAACATGGCTATAAAATACAAATTATACCCTCAATAATGCCTTATTCTTGACCTTTTTTTCCCCCCCCTTCAAATCCCTTAACCCCTGATACCCGTTACAATTTACTGTGTTCTGCACTAGGGTTCTTGGCCATCACCGTCCTCATCCTAGCCGTAAACCACATCTCCCTCGTGGCCTGTAACTTGGTCACCCCCCCATCCACACTCACTATTACCCCCCTGGACTGTAGCGCCCAGTTGCTTCCACAAGGACTGATGCGGAAGGGGTGGACATTTTTTTCTTTTATTCCACTCCCATCCTTGCTTCGGTGTTACAATAAAAATTCAGTATAACATACTTACTAACAGTTATGAATACACCCCAATGGACTACCACCCCTATATGGGTGAAAATAGCCCTGTTCCAAAAATTGGTAGATTCCCCCAAAAATAACCCCCCAACTAATTTTAACAAACCACCGGGTTAACAAAACAAAAACAAACCACAAGCCGGTTATAACAATTAAAATTTATGATTTGTTATAATTAACTACTTTCACGGTCATGATCCGGTGAGGTCATGGCCGCACTTAGGTGAGGAATCTACAGTTAAACATAAAACATAGATTGACTATTTATACAGGTTTACATCAACAGTTGTATGCACATCTTGTTTTACAAACACTATCTCAGCCTAAACATTTTTGATTATATTCACCGGATTTCGTCCAGATAAAAATTACGTCTAAGTCTTATAGTGCTATAAAAACTAAAGAATTAGCTACAGCATTATGGATCAAAAATGAAATCAAACAATTATATATTAAAAAGATCTTACTTAATACGGTACTTATGAAAAAACATCTTGAACTGTTACAAAAATTACATCCATCACAAATCGACAATGTAACATATTTAATAGAAAAACAAATAAATAAAACCGTTATTAAGAAAAAGAAAACGCAAAATAAAAAAATTAATAACCTTTTGAAAGTACAGAACGACCCTCAAAAGAACAATACAATAAGTCACCGATTTTATCCTCGTATAGTTAATCTTACTGAAATCAATTTCAATAACGAAGAAACTAACCTTTTAAACAAAGGCTTAAAATACTGTTTTAAAAACAAAGGATTCAAACAATCACTTATAAATGAAATTTTGAACGCTGAAACGGCAATAAATGCTATATCTGATGAGGAAACAAGAACCGTTGTAAGACATGCAGTTGATAATAAAATAACGAAAGTTTTGAAAGCCGAAAATATAAAAACTAGTTACAATAAAGAAACCAAAATATTCAATGGAATAAAAAAGAAATTGATAGACAATAATAGCATTGTCACCAAAGCTGACAAAGGCCAGACACTCGTAATTTTAACTAACGAAGATTATAAATGTAAAATACATGAATTTTTCATAAACAATAATATTGTCGAAATTAAGAGTGACCCCACTGATAGGTTTAATAGTAATATGAAATCAGTGTTAAACAAAACTAAATATATTATAACAAACGATGAGAAAAAATATTTAAAAATGATAGATCCTAAAGCACCTAGACTTAGAGGACTTCCGAAAATACATAAAAATAACATGCCTGTCCGTCCTTTAGTAAATTTCACGTCTGCACCATCGTATAAAATTGCCAAAAAAATTGATAAAATTTTAAGACAATATATAGTGTTTAATAGAATTACAGTTTGAAAAATAGTTTAGAATTGGTAGATCTCACAAAAAAACTTACAATTGAACCAAGACATACTTTAGCTTCATTTGACATAGTCAATTTGTATACGAATGTACCAATTAATGAAACTTTGGAAATAACAAAAAGTTTATTATTATCAATAGCCACTTTAAACCATGAAATAGTTGATGAGATTATTAATTTGACAAAAGTAATTTTAGAACAAAATTATTTTACTTTTGATAATAAATATTATTTACAGAAAGATGGATTAGCAATGGGATCGCCACTATCAAGTATCCTGGCGGAAATTTATTTAAACCACATCGAAAATAATGAAATATTATCACCAAACAACAAACATTACAACAAAATTTTATTTTATCGTCGATATGTTGATGACACGATAGTGATTTACAATGGTAATTGCAGACAATTAGAGACACTTAATAAGTATTTGAATACCATAACAAAAAATTTGCAATTTACATTAGAAACAGAAAAGAATAACAAAATAAATTTCTTAGATTTGTCTTTAACAAAAATTGATAATAGAATTAACTATAATATTTACAGGAAACCGACAACCACTGATCATGCTATTCATGCCTCGTCTTACCACCCTTATTCACACAAAATGGCATTTTTTAATAGTATGGTACATAGATTGTTATCATTGCCCCTCTCCACAGAAGACCATAAAAACGAAGTCGAAATTATTGAACACATAGCAATAGCCAATGGTTATAAATGTAACATAATAGATAAAATAATAAATAAGAAACAAAATAGACTAATAAATATTGACATGCCTAAAGAAAAAGTAAAATATATCGCAATAGAGTATGGCGAAATGTTACATTACACTTTAAAAAACCAATTGAAAAAACAAAATATAGTATTGGCTTCAAAAGCAAATAATAAACTCGAGAACAAACTTAAGTTTAAAAATCAAATTAAGTCTTTCGATGAATACGACAGTACAGGTGTATACAGGCTTAATTGTTCGGATTGTTCAAATTTCTACATAGGACAAACGGGTCGTTTATTCAAATTGCGTTATAAAGAACACCTTCCAAGCTCTAAATCAAATATAGGAAGATCCACATTTGCTGAACATTTAAGTTCACAAGATCATAACATAAAAAGTATTAGTGAGAATTTGGATATATTACATAAATGCAGGAAGTCTCTTAAAACGGACACTCTTGAAAGGTTTGAAATATATAAGGCCACTAAAGATAATTACGATCGCATCTTAAATGAAAAAATCGATCCATAAAAATAATATTTTATTCAACAGAGTAAATGATATAGAACGAGATATTAGCTGTGTCAGATCGATAAAATTTATCAAAGGTCAAATCGGTATCGTTTGATTTTACTGCATAACGTGTTCCTGCGCAGGTCCACGTCGACCGCGTGTATTGTGTTTTCGTTCTGTTTTGTCTCGGTTTTAATATGTGTTAAATTATTTAAGTATTTTTGTTATTATGTTTGTGTTGTTTCTATTATCTGACGGGATGTGCATACATCAACAAATGTATTTTTAACCTATATTCATCGAGGATCTGAGGATGACACTTAATGTGTCGAAACTCGAGTAATCCTGTTTTTGGATTTCAAAAAGCATGACGGAAGGTAATTAACCTGTTTTATAGTTTGTACTATGTACAATTTCTAGTTTCTACCAATTTGGTAGGGAAAGACCATCCTTGTCCCACCTCAATGGGAGGTGGCTACAACCATGGTCTGTCCCTATGTGTCCAAACAAAATCCACAACCAGGGTTGGTAAGACCGTGGCCGCCCGAAAATGGGGGAGGGTCCCTTCTGAAAACAATACATTTTTATATACAATTACATGATTTATTTTATTATTTTATTTTGACCAATACTTTTTTAAATTGGTGGCGTTTTAATTTTACCTCCAAACCTCGGGTGTTGCTCTCCTGTGGATAATTGAACAGCTGTTCCAGAATTCTAGGTGGGCGTGTCCCCTTGACCAGCAAGTAAGGTGTAAACCCAGTTGATTCATGAGTAGTACAATTCAACCATCCTTCAATTTTGCCCACATACGTTGGCCATTCGCTGTGTTTGGCATGGCAATATGCCCGAAAAATTCTCCCTAATTCCCGCATGACTCTTTCGGCCTGGTTCGACTGAGGATGGATGGTATACCGCCGTGTGTTTAGGTATGCCTTCCCAACCCAAAGTTTGTCGCCAAATTCTACTAATGAATTGGGGTCCATGATCAGATAATATTATTTTAGGTTTTCCAGTTTTAATCATATAATCCTTCGTTATTTTTTCACTTAATACTTTACTTGTTGCCCTTTTTTCACTGTATAATCTTACAAATTTCGTGAATGTATCTAATACCACAAAAATATACATTACGCCTCCCCTTCCCTTTGGTAGAGGGCCAAACAAATCCACCGCAACTAAATCAAAGGGTCTCTCGACTCTAATGTATTTCATTTCTCCCTCTAATCGGTAATTAATTACTTTTGACTTCTGACATAAATCGCACCCCCGGAGTAAAGTTCTAACCCTCCGTTCCATATTTTTATGGAACGCCTCCACGGTGCTCATGAAAAAACATCTCGAACTGTTACAGAGCTTGCATCCATCACAAGTCCACAATGTAACATATTTAATAGAAAAACAAATAAACAAAACGATTATTAAGAAAAAGAAAACACAAAATGAAAAAATTAGTAACTTATTGAAAAAACAGAACGACACACAAGAGAACAATATAATAAGTCATCAGTTTTATCCTCGTGTAGTTAATCTTACCGGAATTAACTTCAACAATGAAGAAACCAACCTTTTGAACAAAGGCTTAAAGTACAGTTTTAAAAACAATGGATTCAAACAATCACTCTTTAATGAAATTTTGAACGCTGAAACTGCAATAAATTCCATATCCGATGAAGAAACAAAAACAGTAATAAGACATGCAGTTGATAATAAAATAAAAAAAAGTTATGAAGGCCGAAAATATAAAAACTAGTTACAATAACGAAACCAGGGTATTTAATGAGATAAAGGCGAAATTGATAGACCATAACGCAATCGTCACCAAAGCGGACAAAAAGGCCAAACACTTGTAATTTTAACTCACGAGAATTATAAAAATAAAATACAGGAATTTATTAAAAACAATAACATTATTGAGATTAAGAGCGACCCCACCGTTAAATTTAATAATAACATGAAATCAATATTAAATAAAACCAAATACATCATAACGAACGAAGAGAAAAAATACTTTAAAATGATAGATCCCAAGGGACCTAGACTTAGGGGCCTTCCAAAAATACACAAAAATAATATGCCTGTCCATCCTTTAGTAAATTTCACGTCTGCACCATCATATAAAATTGCCAAAAAACTCGAAAAAATGTTAAGACAACATTATAGTGTTCAATAAGAACTATAGTTTGAAAAATAGTTTAGAACTGGTCGAGCTTACAAAAACAATTACAATCGAACCGAGACACACCCTTGCTTCATTCGACATAGTCAATTTATACACGAACGTACCAATTAGTGAAACGTTGGAAATAGCAAAAAGTTTATTACTCTGAAAATCCAGATTAAACCATGAAACAGTCGATGAGCTAATTAATTTAACAAAGGTAATATTGGAACAAAATAATTTTACTTTTGATAACAAATATTATTTACAGCGGGATGGATTAGCGATGGGATCCCCATTATCAGGCATCCTGGCAGAAGTTTACTTAAACCACATTGAAACAAACGAAATACTATCAACTGTAACGGTACGAAATTGTAGGGCCAAGGTAACATTTTAAAAATTTATATTTTCCATACAGTCATTGTTCACCCTTGTAGAACCCCGAGTTAGTCAACCAGATAGGCTGTGTTTATTACAGAACAAAACGTCTATGTTTTGTCTCCGCACTCAAGCAACGTAGACCGATTGTGAAATAACACCTAACTTCGCATCAGCCGTGAATCACGGAGAAAATAACGCCAAGTTATGAATTGCACCAGACGACTAAATGTTGCTAAACCTGATGCCAGTGTTATAGGGCCTTTTAAAATGCACCAATGGGAGAGCAGACTCAAGATCACGTGACCAGCTCTGTATGCTCAGCTTTAGCGAACTAACGCCAGTTCCAGTTGTAACTCATGGCCGCGCGGCCAGCCTAAAAAACTTCAAGTGACTTTCTAAGTGCGAAAAGTTACGTCGGCCGATTAAATAAATAATATACGTATAATTTGAACAGTGGTGACTGACGGTCATAGCATTGACGTGAATTAACCAGTGTACCAAAGGAAAAAACTAAACGCGGAGTGAACCGTAAGGTCGAACAAACAAGCGATTGTACAACTCGTAGAGACACATGGAACGGTTAAGTACCATCAGTAACTAATTGGCCAAAACTTTTAAATTTCACAGATATAATGGGGAGAATACTAACAAAATTAACGGTATACCAAATTAACTAAATGAAATAGAAGTGTGAGGGTGAGAGAGAGAGAGAGAGTGAGTGAGAGCGTAAGTTTGGGGTACGTACCTACAAAGTAAAATACTGGTTCATAGATTGAGTAAATTAATTAATTGAAAAGTTTTTTGCATAATCTTAATGTTGTAAGGGGATGACGCAAAGACAATTGTAGTAACTTTTTAATACCACTTTCATGTAATAAGTAATTAAGCGATTTTTGTGTAAACCGTCGTCCTACAGAGTGTAAAGAGGGAAATTAATTAAAGAAAAATAAATAAGCGCCATTCATTGCATAATATGTGTTAGCGTAATTATTCGTAACTCAAACCCAAGTAACCTTTCTGCAGCCGTTTCGTCTGAATGACTCTTGGAAAAACCCGAAGGTAAGAATTAATTATTAATAAGATTTAATACGAAAAGTTATATTGGCCCCGAACTAGGGACCCGAGTTATATAATATTTAATGTAAAGTGAGAAGTTACATTGGCGCCCGAACAGGGACTCGAGTATAGGGTTTATAACCTATATTCGCCAGACCTAATTAAGCTGCAGAACAGGTTATTTGGGAGTGGGGCGAGGTTGTAAATTGTAGACTGTGAAAGCAAAACTAGGCATATTTATATATGTAAAAATAATAAATAAAAATGGAAAGTAATAGTTTGACCGAATCAACGGTCATGAGTGGGTTGGAGGTCCATTCGACCCCAATACCAGTTCAAAATAGAGAATTAAGTAAGTCAGATGAAATAGATGACTTAGGGATTCAGGCAACCCCACCCGTAATGAATAAAAATAAACAATCTGAGGATAATGATATGATAAAAATGATGCAATTGCTTTTCAAAGAACAGAAGAGTGATTCTGATGTTAAATTTAATACAATTCATAGCAAATTCCATGAGTTAAAGGGTGATATAAAGAATATTGACCAAAAATTTGATAAGCGTTTATGTAAAATGAATACACGTCTAAATGAGATGAATGAATGTTTCAATACATTTAGAGAACTAGTGATAGGATCAGTAAATGAACAATTCAATAATCATATCATTAATGTAAACACACAAGTGTCAGAGACAGTCAAAATACAAGTCCATGAGCAAATTTCAAGAGATGAAAGATAATTTTGAAAGTAAAATAAATAAGTGTAACATTGATAATGAAGTGTTGTTAGTAAATGCCAATGAGAATGAGAGAGAGAGTGAAGACAGTTTAAATGTAGAGCATAAAAAGAGGGCTAAATTTTCTAGTGATACAGGTGAAGAAAAAGTTTCACCAGCAGTGTTGGAGGACAAAGGCTCCTCCTTAGTTTTTGTAAAAGACAAAAGGTCTTTGAATTATTTTTGTGTAGCTGGTAAAGCCAGATGTTATAATAATGTTGTGTTGCCCTCTGTGTGGAAGGAGAATGTAAAATGTTGTGAGAGGTATTGTAATGAAAGTGATTATGAGAGAGAGAGAATGGTAGAAATATTTAAGGTAAAGAGAGATTATAATGAGTTGAAAGAAATGTTAAATGATATGAAATACTTACCTGTTAAAATAGAGAGTGAAGATTATTTTGATGATACATGTTTCAATAATCATAATTTACCTTATGATGAAAAAATAACTGATTTGATAATGAATACAACTACTAATGGAGACTGGACAGAATTAAATAATGTTGACCTGGTATATGATTATTATGGTAAAATGAATAAACTGAAATGTTATGGTTACTATACACAAGATAACCGTATGTGGAATGCAAATAAAATTGAAAATTGTTATTTGAAACCCAGGCTAATTTTTGACGATGGTGGCTGAGCCTTAAATTCACAAATGAACAATTTTAAACAGTTTGTTTATTGGTTCTGACCTCGCAACCTTGGACAATGAAGTGTGATATAACTGAATAATTACTGCTGAAGAGTTGTAAATACATGTTTAGTGAAATTAATTGTATGTATTATAAAATGTTAGATAAACAATGTATGTATGTAGTAGAAATTGTTGTGATGATGATAATAATAATGTTAATATTTTGCAGCCTAAATAAATAACAAAAATAATTTGGAAGAAGATAGTGAATGAATTGTAGTTATTGCAATGGGTGAAAGTAATTAAAAATGTTGTTTTCAATAATTGATCTAATTAAAATAATTTGAAATGTTTAAATATTTTGCTTGACTTAAATGTTATATGGTTGAATTTTCCAATGGATTTAAATTGTTTTATGAGATTTGATATTAATAAATAAATGTTAAATTGTTTGTATGAAATAACATTGTTGTTAAATGTTTCAGAGGTTACATGGAGATATTGTGTGTGTGTGTGTGTGTGTGTGTGTGTGTGTGTGTGTATTTTGTGTTCAGGTCAATAGGCGGATAATGTACTGTAAGTATAATGCTTCTAATACCAATCAGATAAAATTAGGATACAATCTATATGTTTACAGGTATGAAATAATTTTTTGAATATAAATGAATTGAGATAATGGTATTAAATAGAAACTGTAATTAAAGTAAACTGTTTTGAGTGATGGTTAGTAAAGTAATTTAAAAAGGGTCAATTTTATTAATGAAACAAAATTAACTCTGATCTGAATTGGTACCAGTTGAGAAAAGTGTTAACAAGAAGATTTATAAAAACAAAAAATTTGTAGGGAGTATATGTGTCAGTATATGATGTAACTATGAATCTTGAAACAGTGTGTTTCTAACACCAGTCTGGCAGATTATTGTTGATGTAAACAGTGTGTTGAATGTTTTGACTAATGTGCATAGCCAGGTGTGGAAGCTGATAACTGTTGTAGCTTGATGAATCAGTATCTTGAGCAAAATCTTATTGTGACATAAAAGAATTGAAGTTAATTTTTACAGACAAAATAATGAGGTAATTATTGCGACTTAGAGTTTGAGAAATTAAGGAAAATTAAATTAACTTGGTACTTAAATTAATTGGAAAGATGATTTTAACAATACATTTAAATTTATTCTGATTCAAACTTCAAATGTAATTGTAAAATAAAGGAAACTAGCGAGTACCCGGCATGCGTTGCAGTGCCACTCAAAGAAAGAAAGTGTTTGTATATATATAATATATAAAGACTTCGTTCGCGTGGTCTTCAATTTAATGCGATAATATATTTAGAACAGAATCTATTCCATTGGGTTGCCATAGTAACCAGATCTAATAAGTTAGTTTTTAAGACTCCAAAGGTCCCCCCAGAGGATCGTATCGAAAAAAACACCTGTCCTATGTTGGTTCTCCCGTTGCGTAAAATATTTGTGCCAAGTTTGGTTGAAATCGGTCCAGTGGTTTAGGAGGAGATGTGGAAGACCCCAAAGAACCCCCAAAGGACCCCGTTGAAAAAAACACCTATCCTATGTTGGTTCTCCCGTTGGGTAAAATATTTGTGCCAAGTTTGGTTGAAATCGGTCCAGTGGTTTAGGAGGAGATGTGGAAGACCCAAAAGAACCCCATCGAAAAAACACCTATCCTATGTTGGCTCTCCCTTTGCGTAAAATATTTGTGCCAAGTTTGGTTGAAATCGGTCCAGTGGTTTAGGAGGAGATGTGGAAGACCCCAAAGAACCACCAAAAGAACCCCATTGAAAAAACACCTATCCTATGTTGGTTCTCCCTTTGCGTAAAATATTTGTCCCAAGTTTGGTTGAAATCGGTCCAGTGGTTTAGGAGGAGATGTGAAAGACCCCAAAAGGACCCCAGAAGGATCATATCGAAAAAACACATATCCTATGTTGGTTCTCCCGTTGCGTAAAATATTTGTGCCAAGTTTGGTTGAAATCGGTCCAGTGGTTTAGGAGGAGATGTGGAAGACCCCTAAGGACCCCCCAAAGGACCCCGTAGAAAAAACACCTATCTTATGTTGGTTCTCCCGTTGGGTAAAATATTTGTGCCAAGTTTGGTTGAAATCGGTCCAGTGGTTTAGGAGAAGATGTGGAAGACCCCAAAGGACCCCCCAAAGGACCCGATCGAAAAAACACCTACCCTATGTTGGTTCTCCCGTTGCATAAAATATTTGTGCCAAGTTTGGTTGAAATCGGTCCAGTGGTTTAGGAGGAGATGTGGAAGACCCCAAAGGACCCCCCGAAGTATCATATCGAAAAAACACATATCCTATGTTGGTTCTCCCGTTGCGTAAAATATTTGTGCCAAGTTTGGTTGAAATCGGTCCAGTGGTTTAGGAGGAGATGTGGAAGACCCCTAAGGACCCCCCAAAGGACCCCATCGAAAAAACACCCACCCTATGTTGGTTCTCCCGTTGCATAAAATATTTGTGCCAAGTTTGGTTGAAATCGGTCCAGTGGTTTAGGAGGAGATGTGGAAGACCCCAAGAACCCCCCAAAGGACCCCATCGAAAAAAATTCATAAACCTTCGCGGGCGTGCGCACAACAACTCACCGAAGTTTTATCGCAATCAGATGAATGGTATAGGAACGCATACGGGACAAAGAAAGAAAGAAACAAACATTCATTTTTATAGATATAGATATGTACTTTACTTAAAGGGGAAGCTGAAGGAAATTTTGTGTAAATGCTGTTAAAAATGTTTGGGAAATTTAGAGGTGTATATTACTGTCCAAGTAACTTGTATCAATGCCAATCTATATTTTATGTTTTAACTGTAGATTCCCCACCTAAGTGCGGCCATGGCCTCACCGGACCATGACGTGAAAGTAGTTAATTGTGGCAAATCATAAATTTTACCTGATATAACCGGCTTGTGGTTTGTTTTATTTTGTTAACCCGGTGGTTTGTTAGACTTAGTAGGGGGGTTATTTTTTTTGGGGGGGGAATCTACCAAATTTTGGAACAGGTCTATTTTCACCCAGATAGGGGTGGTAGTCCATTAGGGGTGTATAAATAAAAAGTAGTAGGTGTAATACCGAATTTTATTGTAACGCCGAAGCAAGGATGGGGGTGGAATAAAAGAAATAAATGTCCACCCCTTCCGCATCAGTCCTTGTGAAAGGAACTAGACGCTACAGTCTAGGGGGGGTAATAGTGAGTGTGGATGGGCGGTGACCCAGTTACAGGTCACGAGGGAGATGTGATTACGGCTAGATTGAGGTCTGCGAGGGCCAAGAAGTCTAGTGCTGCACACAGTAGAATGTAACGGGTATCAGGGGTTAAGGGATAAAAGGGGGGTAGTTAAAAAAAAAAAAAAAGTTTATTCTATATAGATATGAGTAGGCAAATAAGGACATAATTTGTATTTTAGGTACGATTACTGTGAGTTAATGTAATCCTGTAATGTGTCATTTTGGCTGGGCAATATTGTACGGGGAATATTATTCAATTTAACTGGAATTTATGTGTACTACTGTAAACCTATATTGTTTTATCAACACTATTTTTTAGGGTCCATAATATAAAATGAGCCAGTACGTTGTCAATGAACCAGTACGGCTAAGAGGAAACAAATCAGTTGTGGGACATGGAGTGATGGAAGGCCGTTTGTCAATTTTTTAATTGAATGTTTCAAAGTCAGGCGATACTGGGGCGGGTATCTGTCCGAGCTTACGGTGTTGGGATCTCCCACAGAGAAGTCCAGTAAGATCGGATGGGTGCTGCCGCAGTCGCCAGACTAGGGGGGTAAGAACCCATGATTTAGTAGAGTGTTCAGGGGGGTTGCGGCGCCATATCCTCACTGATCCTCTTAGGGTTTAGGCAATAAGAGTTTGAACGCTTCGGCTTTCAACCTCTTATTGGGGGGGTATTGTAACGGTACGAAATTGTAGGGCCAAGGTAACATTTTAAAAATTTATATTTTCCATACAGTCATTGTTCACCCTTGTAGAACCCCGAGTTAGTCAACCAGATAGGCTGTGTTTATTACAGAACAAAACGTCTATGTTTTGTCTCCGCACTCGAGCAACGTAGACCGATTGTGAAATAACACCTAACTTCGCATCAGCCGTGAATCACGGAGAAAATAACGCCAAGTTATGAATTGCACCAGACGACTAAATGTTGCTAAACCTTATGCCAGTGTTATAGGGCCTTTTAAAATGCACCAATGGGAGAGCAGACTCAAGATCACGTGACCAGCTCTGTATGCTCAGCTTTAGCGAACTAACGCCAGTTCCAGTTGTAACTCATGGCCGCGCGGCCAGCCTAAAAAACTTCAAGTGACTTTCTAAGTGCGAAAAGTTACGTCGGCCGATTAAATAAATAATATACGTATAATTTGAACAGTGGTGACTGACGGTCATAGCATTGACGTGAATTAACCAGTGTACCAAAGGAAAAAACTAAACGCGGAGTGAACCGTAAGGTCGAACAAACAAGCGATTGTACAACTCGTAGAGACACATGGAACGGTTAAGTACCATCAGTAACTAATTGGCCAAAACTTTTAAATTTCACAGATATAATGGGGAGAATACTAACAAAATTAACGGTATACCAAATTAACTAAATGAAATAGAAGTGTGAGGGTGAGAGAGAGAGAGAGAGAGAGAGAGAGTGAGAGCGTAAGTTTGGGGTACGTACCTACAAAGTAAAATACTGGTTCATAGATTGAGTAAATTAATTAATTGAAAAGTTTTTTGCATAATCTTAATGTTGTAAGGGGATGACGCAAAGACAATTGTAGTAACTTTTTAATACCACTTTCATGTAATAAGTAATTAAGCGATTTTTGTGTAAACCGTCGTCCTACAGAGTGTAAAGAGGGAAATTAATTAAAGAAAAATAAATAAGCGCCATTCATTGCATAATATGTGTTAGCGTAATTATTCGTAACTCAAACCCAAGTAACCTTTCTGCAGCCGTTTCGTGTGAATGACTCTTGGAAAAACCTGAAGGTAAGAATTAATTATTAGTAAGATTTAATACGAAAAGTTATATTGGCCCCGAACTAGGGACCCGAGTTATATAATATTTAATGTAAAGTGAGAAGTTACATTGGCGCCCGAACAGGGACTCGAGTATAGGGTTTATAACCTATATTCGCCAGACCTAATTAAGCTGCAGAACAGGTTATTTGGGAGTGGGGCGAGGTTGTAAATTGTAGACTGTGAAAGCAAAACTAGGCATATTTATATATGTAAAAATAATAAATAAAAATGGAAAGTAATAGTTTGACCGAATCAACGGTCATGAGTGGGTTGGAGGTCCATTCGACCCCAATACCAGTTCAAAATAGAGAATTAAGTAAGTCAGATGAAATAGATGACTTAGGGATTCAGGCAACCCCACCCGTAATGAATAAAAATAAACAATCTGAGGATAATGATATGATAAAAATGATGCAATTGCTTTTCAGAGAACAGAAGAGTGATTCTGATGTTAAATTTAATACAATTCATAGCAAATTCCATGAGTTAAAGGGTGATATAAAGAATATTGACCAAAAATTTGATAAGCGTTTATGTAAAATGAATACACGTCTAAATGAGATGAATGAATGTTTCAATACATTTAGAGAACTAGTGATAGGATCAGTAAATGAACAATTCAATAATCATATCATTAATGTAAACACACAAGTGTCAGAGACAGTCAAAATACAAGTCCATGAGCAAATTTCAAGAGATGAAAGATAATTTTGAAAGTAAAATAAATAAGTGTAACATTGATAATGAAGTGTTGTTAGTAAATGCCAATGAGAATGAGAGAGAGAGTGAAGACAGTTTAAATGTAGAGCATAAAAAGAGGGCTAAATTTTCTAGTGATACAGGTGAAGAAAAAGTTTCACCAGCAGTGTTGGAGGACAAAGGCTCCTCCTTAGTTTTTGTAAAAGACAAAAGGTCTTTGAATTATTTTTGTGTAGCTGGTAAAGCCAGATGTTATAATAATGTTGTGTTGCCCTCTGTGTGGAAGGAGAATGTAAAATGTTGTGAGAGGTATTGTAATGAAAGTGATTATGAGAGAGAGAGAATGGTAGAAATATTTAAGGTAAAGAGAGATTATAATGAGTTGAAAGAAATGTTAAATGATATGAAATACTTACCTGTTAAAATAGAGAGTGAAGATTATTTTGATGATACATGTTTCAATAATCATAATTTACCTTATGATGAAAAAATAACTGATTTGATAATGAATACAACTACTAATGGAGACTGGACAGAATTAAATAATGTTGACCTGGTATATGATTATTATGGTAAAATGAATAAACTGAAATGTTATGGTTACTATACACAAGATAACCGTATGTGGAATGCAAATAAAATTGAAAATTGTTATTTGAAACCCAGGCTAATTTTTGACGATGGTGGCTGAGCCTTAAATTCACAAATGAACAATTTTAAACAGTTTGTTTATTGGTTCTGACCTCGCAACCTTGGACAATGAAGTGTGATATAACTGAATAATTACTGCTGAAGAGTTGTAAATACATGTTTAGTGAAATTAATTGTATGTATTATAAAATGTTAGATAAACAATGTATGTATGTAGTAGAAATTGTTGTGATGATGATAATAATAATGTTAATATTTTGCAGCCTAAATAAATAACAAAAATAATTTGGAAGAAGATAGTGAATGAGTTGTAGTTATTGCAATGGGTGAAAGTAATTAAAAATGTTGTTTTCAATAATTGATCTAATTAAAATAATTTGAAATGTTTAAATATTTTGCTTGACTTAAATGTTATATGGTTGAATTTTCCAATGGATTTAAATTGTTTTATGAGATTTGATATTAATAAATAAATGTTAAATTGTTTGTATGAAATAACATTGTTGTTAAATGTTTCAGAGGTTACATGGAGATATTGGTGTGTGTGTGTGTGTGTGTGTGTGTGTGTGTGTGTGTGTGTGTGTGTTTTGTGTTCAGGTCAATAGGCGGATAATGTACTGTAAGTATAATGCTTCTAATACCAATCAGATAAAATTAGGATACAATCTATATGTTTACAGGTATGAAATAATTTTTTGAATATAAATGAATTGAGATAATGGTATTAAATAGAAACTGTAATTAAAGTAAACTGTTTTGAGTGATGGTTAGTAAAGTAATTTAAAAAGGGTCAATTTTATTAATGAAACAAAATTAACTCTGATCTGAATTGGTACCAGTTGAGAAAAGTGTTAACAAGAAGATTTATAAAAACAAAAAATTTGTAGGGAGTATATGTGTCAGTATATGATGTAACTATGAATCTTGAAACAGTGTGTTTCTAACGCCAGTCTGGCAGATTATTGTTGATGTAAACAGTGTGTTGAATGTTTTGACTAATGTGCATAGCCAGGTGTGGAAGCTGATAACTGTTGTAGCTTGATGAATCAGTATCTTGAGCAAAATCTTATTGTGACATAAAAGAATTGAAGTTAATTTTTACAGACAAAATAATGAGGTAATTATTGCGACTTAGAGTTTGAGAAATTAAGGAAAATTAAATTAACTTGGTACTTAAATTAATTGGAAAGATGATTTTAACAATACATTTAAATTTATTCTGATTCAAACTTCAAATGTAATTGTAAAATAAAGGAAACTAGCGAGTACCCGGCATGCGTTGCAGTGCCACTCAAAGAAAGAAAGTGTTTGTATATATATAATATATAAAGACTTCGTTCGCGTGGTCTTCAATTTAATGCGATAATATATTTAGAACAGAATCTATTCCATTGGGTTGCCATAGTAACCAGATCTAATAAGTTAGTTTTTAAGACTCCAAAGGTCCCCCCAGAGGATCGTATCGAAAAAAACACCTGTCCTATGTTGGTTCTCCCGTTGCGTAAAATATTTGTGCCAAGTTTGGTTGAAATCGGTCCAGTGGTTTAGGAGGAGATGTGGAAGACCCCAAAGAACCCCCAAAGGACCCCGTCGAAAAAAACACCTATCCTATGTTGGTTCTCCCGTTGGGTAAAATATTTGTGCCAAGTTTGGTTGAAATCGGTCCAATGGTTTAGGAGGAGATGTGGAAGACCCAAAAGAACCCCATCGAAAAAACACCTATCCTATGTTGGCTCTCCCTTTGCGTAAAATATTTGTGCCAAGTTTGGTTGAAATCGGTCCAGTGGTTTAGGAGGAGATGTGGAAGACCCCAAAGGACCCCCCGAAGTATCATATCGAAAAAACACAAATCCTATGTTGGTTCTCCCGTTGCGTAAAATATTTGTGCCAAGTTTGGTTGAAATCGGTCCAGTGGTTTAGGAGGAGATGTGGAAGACCCCAAAGAACCACCAAAAGAACCCCATTGAAAAAACACCTATCCTATGTTGGTTCTCCCTTTGCGTAAAATATTTGTCCCAAGTTTGGTTGAAATCGGTCCAGTGGTTTAGGAGGAGATGTGAAAGACCCCAAAAGGACCCCAGAAGGATCATATCGAAAAAACACATATCCTATGTTGGTTCTCCCGTTGCGTAAAATATTTGTGCCAAGTTTGGTTGAAATCGGTCCAGTGGTTTAGGAGGAGATGTGGAAGACCCCTAAGGACCCCCCAAAGGACCCCGTAGAAAAAACACCTATCTTATGTTGGTTCTCCCGTTGCGTAAAATATTTGTGCCAAGTTTGGTTGAAATCGGTCCAGTGGTTTAGGAGAAGATGTGGAAGACCCCAAAGGACCCCCCAAAGGACCCGATCGAAAAAACACCTACCCTGTGTTGGTTCTCCCGTTGCATAAAATATTTGTGCCAAGTTTGGTTGAAATCGGTCCAGTGGTTTAGGAGGAGATGTGGAAGACCCCAAAGGACCCCCCGAAGTATCATATCGAAAAAACACATATCCTATGTTGGTTCTCCCGTTGCGTAAAATATTTGTGCCAAGTTTGGTTGAAATCGGTCCAGTGGTTTAGGAGGAGATGTGGAAGACCCCTAAGGACCCCCCAAAGGACCCCATCGAAAAAACACCCACCCTATGTTGGTTCTCCCGTTGCATAAAATATTTGTGCCAAGTTTGGTTGAAATCGGTCCAGTGGTTTAGGAGGAGATGTGGAAGACCCCAAGAACCCCCCAAAGGACCCCATCGAAAAAAATTCATAAACCTTCGCGGGCGTGAGCACAACAACTCACCGAAGTTTCATCGCAATCGGATGAATGGTATAGGAACGCATACGGGACAAAGAAAGAAAGAAACAAACATTCATTTTTATAGATATAGATATGTACTTTACTTAAAGGGGAAGCTGAAGGAAATTTTGTGTAAATGCTGTTAAAAATGTTTGGGAAATTTAGAGGTGTATATTACTGTCCAAGTAACTTGTATCAATGCCAATCTATATTTTATGTTTTAACTGTAGATTCCCCACCTAAGTGCGGCCATGGCCTCACCGGACCATGACGTGAAAGTAGTTAATTGTGGCAAATCATAAATTTTACCTGATATAACCGGCTTGTGGTTTGTTTTATTTTGTTAACCCGGTGGTTTGTTAGACTTAGTAGGGGGGTTATTTTTTTTTGGGTGGGGGGGAGTCTACCAAATTTTGGAACAGGTCTATTTTCACCCAGATAGGGGTGGTAGTCCATTAGGGGTGTATAAATAAAAAGTAGTAGGTGTAATACCGAATTTTATTGTAACGCCGAAGCAAGGATGGGGGTGGAATAAAAGAAATAAATGTCCACCCCTTCCGCATCAGTCCTTGTGAAAGCAACTAGACGCTACAGTCTAGGGGGGGTAATAGTGAGTGTGGATGGGCGGTGACCCAGTTACAGGTCACGAGGGAGATGTGATTACGGCTAGATTGAGGTCTGCGAGGGCCAAGAAGTCTAGTGCTGCACACAGTAGAATGTAACGGGTATCAGGGGTTAAGGGATAAAAGGGGGGTAGTTAAAAAAAAAAAAAAGTTTATTCTATATAGATATGAGTAGGCAAATAAGGACATAATTTGTATTTTAGGTACGATTACTGTGAGTTAATGTAATCCTGTAATGTGTCATTTTGGCTGGGCAATATTGTACGGGGAATATTATTCAATTTAACTGGAATTTATGTGTACTACTGTAAACCTATATTGTTTTATCAACACTATTTTTTAGGGTCCATAATATAAAATGAGCCAGTACGTTGTCAATGAACCAGTACGGCTAAGAGGAAACAAATCAGTTGTGGGACATGGAGTGATGGAAGGCCGTTTGTCAATTTTTTAATTGAATGTTTCAAAGTCAGGCGATACTGGGGCGGGTATCTGTCCGAGCTTACGGTGTTGGGATCTCCCACAGAGAAGTCCAGTAAGATCGGATGGGTGCTGCCGCAGTCGCCAGACTAGGGGGGTAAGAACCCATGATTTAGTAGAGTGTTCAGGGGGGTTGCGGCGCCATATCCTCACTGATCCTCTTAGGGTTTAGGCAATAAGAGTTTGAACGCTTTGGCTTTCAACCTCTTATTGGGGGGGTATTGTAACGGTACGAAATTGTAGGGCCAAGGTAACATTTTAAAAATTTATATTTTCCATACAGTCATTGTTCACCCTTGTAGAACCCCGAGTTAGTCAACCAGATAAGCTGTGTTTATTACAGAACAAAACGTCTATGTTTTGTCTCCGCACTCAAGCAACGTAGACCGATTGTGAAATAACACCTAACTTCGCATCAGCCGTGAATCACGGAGAAAATAACGCCAAGTTATGAATTGCACCAGACGACTAAATGTTGCTAAACCTTATGCCAGTGTTATAGCGCCTTTTAAAATGCACCAATGGGAGAGCAGACTCAAGATCACGTGACCAGCTCTGTATGCTCAGCTTTAGCGAACTAACGCCAGTTCCAGTTGTAACTCATGGCCGCGCGGCCAGCCTAAAAAACTTCAAGTGACTTTCTAAGTGCGAAAAGTTACGTCGGCCGATTAAATAAATAATATACGTATAATTTGAACAGTGCTGACTGAGGGTCATAGCATTGACGTGAATTAACCAGTGTACCAAAGGAAAAACAACTAAACGCGGAGTGAACCGTAAGGTCGAACAAACAAGCGTTGTACAACTCGCAGAGACACATGGAACGGTTAAGTACTATCAGTAACTAATTGGCCAAAACTTTTAAATTTCACAGATATAATGGGGAGAATACTAACAAAATTAACGGTATACCAAATTAACTAAATGAAATAGAAGTGTGAGGGTGAGAGAGAGTGAGTGAGTGAGAGTGTAAGTTTGGGGTACGTACCTACAAAGTAAAATACTGGTTCATAGATTGAGTAAATTAATTAATTGAAAAGTTGTTTGCATAATCTTAATGTTGTAAGGGGATGACGCAAAGACAATTGTAGTAACTTTTTAATACCACTTTCATGTAATAAGTAATTAAGCGATTTTTGTGTAAACCGTTGTCCTACAGAGTGTAAAGAGGGAAATTAATTAAAGAAAAATAATAAGCACCATTCATTGCATAATATGTGTTAGCGTAATTATTCGTAACTCAAACCCAAGTAACCTTTATGCAGCCGTTTCGTCTGAATGACTTGGAAAAACCCGAAGGTAAGAATTAATTATTAATAAGATTTAATACGAAAAGTTATATTGGCCCCTAACTAGGGACCCGAGTTATATAATATTTAATGTAAAGTGAGAAGTTACATTGGCGCCCGAACAGGGACTCGAGTATAGGGTTTATAACCTATATTCGCCAGACCTAATTAAGCTGCAGAACAGGTTATTTGGGAGTGGGGCGAGGTTGTAAATTGTAGACTGTGAAAGCAAAACTAGGCATATTTATATATGTAAAAATAATAAATAAAAATGGAAAGTAATAGTTTGACCGAATCAACGGTCATGAGTGGGTTGGAGGTCCATTCGACCCCAATACCAGTTCAAAATAGAGAATTAAGTAAGTCAGATGAAATAGATGACTTAGGGATTCAGGCAACCCCACCCGTAATGAATAAAAATAAACAATCTGAGGATAATGATATGATAAAAATGATGCAATTGCTTTTCAAAGAACAGAAGAGTGATTCTGATGTTAAATTTAATACAATTCATAGCAAATTCCATGAGTTAAAGGGTGATATAAAGAATATTGACCAAAAATTTGATAAGCGTTTATGTAAAATGAATACACGTCTAAATGAGATGAATGAATGTTTCAATACATTTAGAGAACTAGTGATAGGATCAGTAAATGAACAATTCAATAATCATATCATTAATGTAAACACACAAGTGTCAGAGACAGTCAAAATACAAGTCCATGAGCAAATTTCAAGAGATGAAAGATAATTTTGAAAGTAAAATAAATAAGTGTAACATTGATAATGAAGTGTTGTTAGTAAATGCCAATGAGAATGAGAGAGAGAGTGAAGACAGTTTAAATGTAGAGCATAAAAAGAGGGCTAAATTTTCTAGTGATACAGGTGAAGAAAAAGTTTCACCAGCAGTGTTGGAGGACAAAGGCTCCTCCTTAGTTTTTGTAAAAGACAAAAGGTCTTTGAATTATTTTTGTGTAGCTGGTAAAGCCAGATGTTATAATAATGTTGTGTTGCCCTCTGTGTGGAAGGAGAATGTAAAATGTTGTGAGAGGTATTGTAATGAAAGTGATTATGAGAGAGAGAGAATGGTAGAAATATTTAAGGTAAAGAGAGATTATAATGAGTTGAAAGAAATGTTAAATGATATGAAATACTTACCTGTTAAAATAGAGAGTGAAGATTATTTTGATGATACATGTTTCAATAATCATAATTTACCTTATGATGAAAAAATAACTGATTTGATAATGAATACAACTACTAATGGAGACTGGACAGAATTAAATAATGTTGACCTGGTATATGATTATTATGGTAAAATGAATAAACTGAAATGTTATGGTTACTATACACAAGATAACCGTATGTGGAATGCAAATAAAATTGAAAATTGTTATTTGAAACCCAGGCTAATTTTTGACGATGGTGGCTGAGCCTTAAATTCACAAATGAACAATTTTAAACAGTTTGTTTATTGGTTCTGACCTCGCAACCTTGGACAATGAAGTGTGATATAACTGAATAATTACTGCTGAAGAGTTGTAAATACATGTTTAGTGAAATTAATTGTATGTATTATAAAATGTTAGATAAACAATGTATGTATGTAGTAGAAATTGTTGTGATGATGATAATAATAATGTTAATATTTTGCAGCCTAAATAAATAACAAAAATAATTTGGAAGAAGATAGTGAATGAGTTGTAGTTATTGCAATGGGTGAAAGTAATTAAAAATGTTGTTTTCAATAATTGATCTAATTAAAATAATTTGAAATGTTTAAATATTTTGCTTGACTTAAATGTTATATGGTTGAATTTTCCAATGGATTTAAATTGTTTTATGAGATTTGATATTAATAAATAAATGTTAAATTGTTTGTATGAAATAACATTGTTGTTAAATGTTTCAGAGGTTACATGGAGATATTGGTGTGTGTGTGTGTGTGTGTGTGTGTGTGTGTGTTTTTTGTGTTCAGGTCAATAGGCGGATAATGTACTGTAAGTATAATGCTTCTAATACCAATCAGATAAAATTAGGATACAATCTATATGTTTACAGGTATGAAATAATTTTTTGAATATAAATGAATTGAGATAATGGTATTAAATAGAAACTGTAATTAAAGTAAACTGTTTTGAGTGATGGTTAGTAAAGTAATTTAAAAAGGGTCAATTTTATTAATGAAATAAAATTAACTCTGATCTGAATTGGTACCAGTTGAGAAAAGTGTTAACAAGAAGATTTATAAAAACAAAAAATTTGTAGGGAGTATATGTGTCAGTATATGATGTAACTATGAATCTTGAAACAGTGTGTTTCTAACACCAGTCTGGCAGATTATTGTTGATGTAAACAGTGTGTTGAATGTTTTGACTAATGTGCATAGCCAGGTGTGGAAGCTGATAACTGTTGTAGCTTGATGAATCAGTATCTTGAGCAAAATCTTATTGTGACATAAAAGAATTGAAGTTAATTTTTACAGACAAAATAATGAGGTAATTATTGCGACTTAGAGTTTGAGAAATTAAGGAAAATTAAATTAACTTGGTACTTAAATTAATTGGAAAGATGATTTTAACAATACATTTAAATTTATTCTGATTCAAACTTTAAATGTAATTGTAAAATAAAGGAAACTAGCGAGTACCCGGCATGCGTTGCAGTGCCACTCAAAGAAAGAAAGTGTTTGTATATATATAATATATAAAGACTTCGTTCGCGTGGTCTTCAATTTAATGCGATAATATATTTAGAACAGAATCTATTCCATTGGGTTGCCATAGTAACCAGATCTAATAAGTTAGTTTTTAAGACTCCAAAGGTCCCCCCAGAGGATCGTATCGAAAAAAACACCTGTCCTATGTTGGTTCTCCCGTTGCGTAAAATATTTGTGCCAAGTTTGGTTGAAATCGGTCCAGTGGTTTAGGAGGAGATGTGGAAGACCCCAAAGAACCCCCAAAGGACCCCGTCGAAAAAAACACCTATCCTATGTTGGTTCTCCCGTTGGGTAAAATATTTGTGCCAAGTTTGGTTGAAATCGGTCCAATGGTTTAGGAGGAGATGTGGAAGACCCAAAAGAACCCCATCGAAAAAACACCTATCCTATGTTGGCTCTCCCTTTGCGTAAAATATTTGTGCCAAGTTTGGTTGAAATCGGTCCAGTGGTTTAGGAGGAGATGTGGAAGACCCCAAAGGACCCCCCGAAGTATCATATCGAAAAAACACAAATCCTATGTTGGTTCTCCCGTTGCGTAAAATATTTGTGCCAAGTTTGGTTGAAATCGGTCCAGTGGTTTAGGAGGAGATGTGGAAGACCCCAAAGAACCACCAAAAGAACCCCATTGAAAAAACACCTATCCTATGTTGGTTCTCCCTTTGCGTAAAATATTTGTGCCAAGTTTGGTTGAAATCGGTCCAGTGGTTTAGGAGGAGATGTGAAAGACCCCAAAAGGACCCCAGAAGGATCATATCGAAAAAACACATATCCTATGTTGGTTCTCCCGTTGCGTAAAATATTTGTGCCAAGTTTGGTTGAAATCGGTCCAGTGGTTTAGGAGGAGATGTGGAAGACCCCTAAGGACCCCCCAAAGGACCCCGTAGAAAAAACACCTATCTTATGTTGGTTCTCCCGTTGCGTAAAATATTTGTGCCAAGTTTGGTTGAAATCGGTCCAGTGGTTTAGGAGAAGATGTGGAAGACCCCAAAGGACCCCCCAAAGGACCCGATCGAAAAAACACCTACCCTATGTTGGTTCTCCCGTTGCATAAAATATTTGTGCCAAGTTTGGTTGAAATCGGTCCAGTGGTTTAGGAGGAGATGTGGAAGACCCCAAAGGACCCCCCGAAGTATCATATCGAAAAAACACATATCCTATGTTGGTTCTCCCGTTGCGTAAAATATTTGTGCCAAGTTTGGTTGAAATCGGTCCAGTGGTTTAGGAGGAGATGTGGAAGACCCCTAAGGACCCCCCAAAGGACCCCATCGAAAAAACACCCACCCTATGTTGGTTCTCCCGTTGCATAAAATATTTGTGCCAAGTTTGGTTGAAATCGGTCCAGTGGTTTAGGAGGAGATGTGGAAGACCCCAAGAACCCCCCAAAGGACCCCATCGAAAAAAATTCATAAACCTTCGCGGGCGTGAGCACAACAACTCACCGAAGTTTCATCACAATCGGATGAATGGTATAGGAACGCATACGGGACAAAGAAAGAAAGAAACAAACATTCATTTTTATAGATATAGATATGTACTTTACTTAAAGGGGAAGCTGAAGGAAATTTTGTGTAAATGCTGTTAAAAATGTTTGGGAAATTTAGAGGTGTATATTACTGTCCAAGTAACTTGTATCAATGCCAATCTATATTTTATGTTTTAACTGTAGATTCCCCACCTAAGTGCGGCCATGGCCTCACCGGACCATGACGTGAAAGTAGTTAATTGTGGCAAATCATAAATTTTACCTGATATAACCGGCTTGTGGTTTGTTTTATTTTGTTAACCCGGTGGTTTGTTAGACTTAGTAGGGGGGTTATTTTTTTTTTGGGTGGGGGGGAATCTACCAAATTTTGGAACAGGTCTATTTTCACCCAGATAGGGGTGGTAGTCCATTAGGGGTGTATAAATAAAAAGTAGTAGGTGTAATACCGAATTTTATTGTAACGCCGAAGCAAGGATGGGGGTGGAATAAAAGAAAAAAATGTCCACCCCTTCCGCATCAGTCCTTGTGAAAGCAACTAGACGCTACAGTCTAGGGGGGGTAATAGTGAGTGTGGATGGGCGGTGACCCAGTTACAGGTCACGAGGGAGATGTGATTACGGCTAGATTGAGGTCTGCGAGGGCCAAGAAGTCTAGTGCTGCACACAGTAGAATGTAACGGGTATCAGGGGTTAAGGGATAAAAGGGGGGTAGTTAAAAAAAAAAAAGTTTATTCTATATAGATATGAGTAGGCAAATAAGGACATAATTTGTATTTTAGGTACGATTACTGTGAGTTAATGTAATCCTGTAATGTGTCATTTTGGCTGGGCAATATTGTACGGGGAATATTATTCAATTTAACTGGAATTTATGTGTACTACTGTAAACCTATATTGTTTTATCAACACTATTTTTTAGGGTCCATAATATAAAATGAGCCAGTACGTTGTCAATGAACCAGTACGGCTAAGAGGAAACAAATCAGTTGTGGGACATGGAGTGATGGAAGGCCGTTTGTCAATTTTTTAATTGAATGTTTCAAAGTCAGGCGATACTGGGGCGGGTATCTGTCCGAGCTTACGGTGTTGGGATCTCCCACAGAGAAGTCCAGTAAGATCGGATGGGTGCTGCCGCAGTCGCCAGACTAGGGGGGTAAGAACCCATGATTTAGTAGAGTGTTCAGGGGGGTTGCGGCGCCATATCCTCACTGATCCTCTTAGGGTTTAGGCAATAAGAGTTTGAACGCTTTGGCTTTCAACCTCTTATTGGGGGGGTAGTGTAACGGTACGAAATTGTAGGGCCAAGGTAACATTTTAAAAATTTATATTTTCCATACAGTCATTGTTCACCCTTGTAGAACCCCGAGTTAGTCAACCAGATAGGCTGTGTTTATTACAGAACAAAACGTCTATGTTTTGTCTCCGCACTCAAGCAACGTAGACCGATTGTGAAATAACACCTAACTTCGCATCAGCCGTGAATCACGGAGAAAATAACGCCAAGTTATGAATTGCACCAGACGACTAAATGTTGCTAAACCTTATGCCAGTGTTATAGCGCCTTTTAAAATGCACCAATGGGAGAGCAGACTCAAGATCACGTGACCAGCTCTGTATGCTCAGCTTTAGCGAACTAACGCCAGTTCCAGTTGTAACTCATGGCCGCGCGGCCAGCCTAAAAAACTTCAAGTGACTTTCTAAGTGCGAAAAGTTACGTCGGCCGATTAAATAAATAATATACGTATAATTTGAACAGTGCTGACTGAGGGTCATAGCATTGACGTGAATTAACCAGTGTACCAAAGGAAAAACAACTAAACGCGGAGTGAACCGTAAGGTCGAACAAACAAGCGTTGTACAACTCGCAGAGACACATGGAACGGTTAAGTACTATCAGTAACTAATTGGCCAAAACTTTTAAATTTCACAGATATAATGGGGAGAATACTAACAAAATTAACGGTATACCAAATTAACTAAATGAAATAGAAGTGTGAGGGTGAGAGAGAGTGAGTGAGTGAGAGCGTAAGTTTGGGGTACGTACCTACAAAGTAAAATACTGGTTCATAGATTGAGTAAATTAATTAATTGAAAAGTTGTTTGCATAATCTTAATGTTGTAAGGGGATGACGCAAAGACAATTGTAGTAACTTTTTAATACCACTTTCATGTAATAAGTAATTAAGCGATTTTTGTGTAAACCGTTGTCCTACAGAGTGTAAAGAGGGAAATTAATTAAAGAAAAATAATAAGCGCCATTCATTGCATAACATGTGTTAGCGTAATTATTCGTAACTCAAACCCAAGTAACCTTTCTGCAGCCGTTTCGTCTGAATGACTCTTGGAAAAACCCGAAGGTAAGAATTAATTATTAATAAGATTTAATACGAAAAGTTATATTGGCCCCGAACTAGGGACCCGAGTTATATAATATTTGATGTAAAGCGAGAAGTTACACAACTAAAATCAAACATTATAAAAAATTTATTTTATCGACGATATGTGGATGCCACAATAATGATTCATAATGGCAATTGCAGGCAATTAGAGATGCTTAATAAATATATGAATACTATTACAAATAGTTTACAATTCATATTAGAAACGGAAATGAATAATAAAATTAATTTTTTAGATTTAACTTTAACAAAAATAAATAACAAAATTAACTTTAATATTTACAGAAAACCAACAACCACAGATCATGGTATTCATGCACGTCTTATCACCCTTTTTCACATAAAATGGCATTTTTTAATTGTATGATTCATAGATTGCTGGCATTGCCCCTATCTACGGAAGATTATAAAAACGAACTAGACATTATTAAACACATAGCAACAGCCAATGGGTATAAAAGTCACATAGTAGATAGAATAATTAATAAAAAACAAAATAGACCAATAAATATTGATGTGTCTAAAGATAAAGTAAAAAAAAATATATATTGCAATAGAATATGGTGAAATATTACATCATACTTTAAAAAACCAATTAAAAAAGCAAAATATTATTTTGGTTTCAAAGGCAAATAATAAGCTTGAGAAAAAACTTATGTTTAAAAACAAAAATAAACCTTCCGATGTATTTGACGGTACTGGTGTATATAGGCTTAATTGTTCGGATTGCACACACTTCTATATATAGGACAAACGGGTCGTTCGTTCAAATTACGTTATAAAGAACACATCCCACGCTCCAAGTCAAATGTAGGAAGATCTACATTTGCTGAACATTTAAGCTTACATGACCATAACATAAAGAGTATTGGTGAGAATTTAGACATCTTACATAAATGTAAGAAATCACGAAAGCTAGACACTCTCGAACGGTTTGAGATATATAAGGCTATAAAGGAGGATTACAATCGCGTCCTAAATGAAAAATCAGTACATACAAATAATATTTTGTTTAATAGAATCAATCATATAGAATGAGAAATCGGCTATATCAGATCGATAAAATTGAACGAAGGTCAAGCCGGTATCGATTAGTTTTACCGTGGAGGCGTTCCTGTACAGGTTCGTGACGGCCGCATGTTTTGTGTGTTATTATGTTTTGTTTTATATTTATATTTATTGTGTGTTATTTTATTTAATGTTTTATACCGTGTACGTGTTGTTTTTATTATCTGATGTGATGTACAAACATCGAAAAATGGAGTTTTAACCATATTTGTATATAAGATCTGATGATGACACAGTTGTGATCGAAACTCGAGTAATCCCGCAATTGGATTCAAAGAAACATGACAGAAGGTAATTAACCTGTTTTATAGTACTAACAAAAAAACATCGTAAGCAAATGAAATACATATGATTTTTTCTAAATAAGTAACTCCATGTTTCTTGCAGCAATTATATAATGTTGTGATGTTATTCAATTTGGTTCTTCTGCAAGTAGTGTAAATTTCGTATTTTCTTTTTAACATCTAAAAAAAAAAAATACGAAATTTACACTACTTGCAGAAGAAACAAATTGAATAACATCACAACATTATATAAGACTTTGTTAGCTATGCATTACGTACTGATCATTACAATGTTTTCTAGCCTTCTGCTCACCTAAAATTATAATTGTGAGTATTATTTTGAATTTTTTTTTTTTTAGTAAAAGTGAACATTTTGCAAAACACATGTGACCTGGTTTTTATTAAGATACTGAATTCATGTAATAAAAATAAACAAAAGTCATTTTTGAGCAATGTTTGCGGTTTCTTTCACAACATAACTTTCATAACATTCTTTCGCAACCTTTTTCTTATGTTTGCCCAATTATCTGAATTTCTTCATATCCGAATTGCGTCTGGGTCTCATTAGTTCGGATAAATGGAGTTCTACTGTAATTTATATAGTGCTGACATTGCTCATTTTGACAGTTTGTTGAATAAAGTCGGTCCACAGAATTTGATTGTATATTCTAGTGTTGTATATTGATTTTATGATATTTTTAATATCCATATGCGAACTGTTGCACAAAAATTGTAGGTAGTGAATTTTTGTTGGTTGTATTGTTGTGATTGGTTTTCATGATTTTTTTAATGTTTCCAGTACATAGTGTTTTCTTAAAATATTACAGTTATATTTCAAATAGCACAATTTTTAATCATCACTACCCCAAGATACCCTAGACCTGTTCCAGAACACATCTCCTCCTCGGTCTGCCGACATCTCTCTTTCCAGTAGGGTGAAATTTTACAAAACCGTGGCTGTCTCCATATTCCTGTATGCTAATGAGACATCGACTGTTGGTTAAAGGGTCATACAGAGGATGTAGGCATGTAATGGCACAATTTTTAAAACATTAAATTGTAAATGCTTACAAAAAAATTGTTCACCAAATTAATAAAAAAAATGTGACCAACAAGGCCCTATCGGTACCAGCTAATAACAGTATTCATCCAAAACACGCACGTAACTTTACCAGACAGGACTAACATAGCTGACATGATGCTACACGATACTTGAAGCATGTCCAAGTAAGAATATTCATCTTTAGAGTACTTTTATATGATAATAATGTATTATTACATCAAGGAAGTGGACTATACCAAGTTAAAAATATAGTTTATGTATATTATATATATATATATTTCTTGTTGTTGCATCCTCTTTGTTCACTTATTAATTTAATAATATATACAATATCTTGTATATTGTATATACAAATTGTTGTATATATTATACAATAAATTGTATAATATATACAACAATTTGAAATATACAGATATCACACACTACAACCAAACAACATATTAAATGAACAGATACATTACAAATCACATACACTATTTGACACACTGATCCACACACATAATTCGAACCTCAGCGCCAACCCCTTCCCACCATCAACCCCCACCACACACTCCATTCCGTAACGGTTATTCTGTAATCGACAGTTAGTACTCAACCCACTGAAGAAGAGAAACAACATCTTGAAACGTTTGGGAAGTGACAATAGTAAGTTCATAAGTGAAAGTATTATATATATTATTATATATATATTTGTATATTCAAACAGTTTTTGCTACAGTCTGTTTCTTGATGTATATAATATATAACATTTTGATTTTGTTTAGCTTGTTATTGGAATCAAAACACGTGTAGTTATTTGGTAAGTCTGTTGTAGATTGGAGAGTTTTAGTAACAGATGAGTATAGAAATTTTGTTCAGATATAGCAGCTGACAAATAGATATGCAATTGTCAATCCTTACCTTTTCTTAACACTGTTCACACACCCAAACTACCATGTCTTGACAAAAACTCCTATTCAGAAGAATCGACAGTCAAAATCGTATTCTGAAATGTAACTATCAGAGTGTTAACACTATTGCACTATCAGTGATAAACATTGGTGTGTTTTTGATCCTCATTTGGTTGTGTATAATTGAATTTTAGAATGAAAACTTATGTGTTGCAGCCCTGCTTCTGGTGCTTGTTCCACGGATTCTGCAGGGTCTTCGTTGTCAATGGATGGTGACGCTATGGGAGAAGGAAGTTGGGGAATAGGGGATGGAGAGAGTGGACGCTATGGACATTCGCTCACACCAGATGAACCTGTCATTATGGAAGAGAACTGTGACGACTATGCTCCTTGGCCAGCAGGTGTGTTCAAATCTCCAATAAAGAATGTCTTTTTCATCTGAAAGAGAACTAGTTTTTCCAGGTATTGAAACCATGATCAATTGTTAGACGCTTTCTTTTGGCAGATATTCCACCGACATCTAGATGTAGGAAAAACATCCAACTATGGACCAAAGCTTCATCACTTGGAAAACAAAACAAAAGAAAAATTGATTGTTTGATTTTGTTGTATGCTCACATTAGCTATATACAACTGTTTATTTACATTTGAAGTGTTAATAATTTTCTGTGTTTATGCTATTTTGTTTACCATCTACTAAATTAAATATGGTCTAAATAATTGAAGAGTGTGCAGCTGAATGAAGATGTAGGCTACAATGGGTCAAGTTTGAAACATTATAATGTTAATATAGAAGTAGACATCTCACATAAGCTGGACAGTAACGTACACTCTCATATATATCTGCCAGACCTTCCAATTTTTTTCAGAAAACTTCAAAGAATTCACTGTATTATACAGTTTCCAAATTATCCTGATGTTGTAACGGTACAAATAGGTCCGTATAGGGATTTTGGGTCAACAACAGAGATAAATTTTATTGTAAATTAAATATTAAAATCCATGAGTGTAAAGTTTTCCAAACGTGTGAAACAACGCAATAAGCAATGAAGGGTTCGCGCCAAGGTCAGTGGCGTACGTGCAAAACTACAGCTATTCTGCCAAAACAAACGAATGATCTTATGTAAACGTCACTCAAGGAATGCGACGTAATGGCTGCACCTTAAAAAACAAAGACGTCATCACCAAAAACAATAGAATTGATGACGCGACAACCCTTCCACTTCAATAATAAGCGCCATATTGTCGTTCTCAGTCGACAAAGATCTTTCGTGCGAACTGCACGCTACCAAAATTGCTGGCCAGCAAGTCTAAAAAGTAACAACAAAATGTAACAAAAAGTGAGTTTAAACTAGTTAAAATCAAAGAGTGTAAAATGTAGAGACAGTGAGTGCAGTTACAAAAGGAAAATCATATAGTTCATCAGAATACCAACGGAAACATGAGTGACGCCTGACTCAATCTTCACTATAACAAAGCAGGGAAGTAGACATTTCACCCAATTTAACTACCAGTCTTTATAAATCTTTTGAGCTCAAGTAGTACAGAAAATGTACCGTTTTGTAGTTAGTATGTGTGAGAGGATGTGTGCGTGTGTACCGGTACCAAGATAATCACAAGCATTGGTTCACGTTATGTGATTCGTATAACTTTAAAAAACCAGAATTATTAAAACTGCAGTAATGGTCTAGATTCACTTAAATATGTAATCAGAGTATTTGAAGTCAAGATATATATTACGTACAAGTATCACGCATAAAGGCTGATGTAACGCAGCCATTTTGTATTTGGAGTTTGTAAAAGGAGGAAGACTCCATTTTGTTTTGTCATAAAAATATATAATTTCCAATGATCAATAAACACAAGTTTTAACTAATGCAATCCGAGTATATTATTTCTCAACAAACATTGTGTTTCTGCACTCGTCTAAGAACCCTGGGACCTGTAAGTATAAAACATATTATGTTGGCAACAACATGGCGACTGGACTGCCCAGAGTAAATACAGAGTTTTAAAATGTTAACAATTTAAAAAATTAAAAGGTAAGTTTGTTAACAAATGGCGCCCTTACGGTGGGATATTATATAAATAAAATTTATATAAAATAGACCTGCATACAGAAACAGAATGGTTGTTGAGAATGGGTATGTAATGAAGATACATAAATAATAAGGTTAGTTTATAACCATATGTGATGGTAGTAAAACAGACATCTTGTTAGATAATAAGTATATGTTAGATATATGGTAATATTTTGAAAAGAAATATATTAAAAAAATTTTTTTTGATATGGCAGATAAAAGAGTAGATGTCAGCGTAACTGACAAAATGTTTACGAGCGAGATGGGAATTCATTCAACACCAATAAGTCAAATCGGCGAGTCTAGTGCCACTGAATCTGTTGAATTAGACACAGTACAAATGACACCCATCTCAACTCGGTCTGAAAAGAAAACAGATGAGATAACTGCCATGATGCAGTTACTGTTAAATACATTCGATGTTCAAAATAACAAATTTGATGAAAAGTTTGATAAATTTGATGAGAAGTTTGACGGAGTAAAAGTTGAAATTAAGAAACAAAATTTTAATTTTAATAAACAAATAAACGAAATGAATGCACGTTATGAGAACATGCAAGAACAAATCATAGAATCAGTCAATCAGAAGTTTGATAAACAAAATGCAAGAGTAGATGACATAATTAATAACTTTAAAATGAATAAAGTAGATGATAATTGTGAGATTAAAAGGGGGGTAGAAGGTAGTAAAGAGACCGATCAATTAAATGAAAACAAAGACGGTCAGTTAACATATAAAGACGATAAGGTAAATGGTGTGGAGAATTACGATGATATAATTAAAAATAGTGGTGACGAAATTTTAGAGGAGGTAGAATGTAATAATGGAATGTTAGTGTATGTTAATGGGTCAGAGAGAAAGTGGAGAGAGAGTATAGAGGTAGAGGGGTTGCAGGGGGTAAATTTTTCCCGTGGTGTTGGGGGGGGGTGAAGAAGGGTCTTCACGAGTATATTTGGTAGATGAAAGATCTACAAATAATTGTCCTTTGAGTTTTAGTGGTGTTCCTGGTAGGACCAGGAGGTGTTTTTATGATTTAGTGCCCCCTGCGTATATTGAGAGAGAGAGTGTGACTTGGTGTTATGATGAGGGATATTTTGAGAGAGAGAGAGAGAGAGGTATGGTGATAGGAAGATAGAGTTGTTTGAGGTTGGGAGGAGTTATACAGAATTAAGAGAGAGAGTGAATAGAAAGAGTTGATAATTATAGTGGGTACTTACCTTATGTTGTAACGGATGTAGCAACAGTTGTTAATGACGAATTATTAACGTACCTGGTGATAACAGAAAATACTAAAGGAGAAATTATTATACCCAATGTTGACAGGAATTTTGAAATAATGGTATGCGATAATATTTGTATTATCAATAGTAGTGATACAATGGAAAAAAGCAATGATGATGATTTTTATAATTATAATAATAAAAATGTGTCTGTAATTGTAAATGAATGGTGTGTAGCCGTAAGAGCAGGTTGTTATTTGATGATGGAGGGTAGATATTGTGTTGTTCATGAACATTTAATTATTTTAGTTTATGGTGATGTTCTTGATAACTTATGAAATGAGGTGTGGTAAACAGAAAAATAATGACAAAAAATTGTAAATAAATTTATAGTGAAATTAATTGTGTTTGTGTTGTGAAATGTATTTTATGTAAACAATGTGTGCATGTAGTAGAAATTGATTTAATAATAATAATAATAATAATAATAATATTTTATCAGATTTAATAAATAATGAGAGTCTGTATTAAATGAATTGTAATTGTTTTGGAAGAAGGTAATTAAAGTAATGTTATGTTTAAATAACTGATTGAATTAAAAAATTTTTTGGAGATTAATTAATTAATTAATTATTGTTGTACAGAAGAGATTCTCTAATGCTTAATAAATGAGTAAACATATAATATGTTTGGATATTACGTTGTATTGTTATTAAGAGGTAAGTGATGAATTTTCTAAGGTAATTGTCAAAGATCATAGTAATGTAAAATGTTATAAAGATGGAGCTTGGGTGATTATTATTTCAAGAAGGCATTTGAGTCAGTCAAAGTTAACTCTAATGGGAGTTAGAGAAAATAAGAATTTTGGAATGAAAATAATACAGAAACAGGGTAGTATTAGGGGCACAGTAGTGGGAGTGCATATATTTAGAAAGAGAGGGTAATGTAATTAGAGAGTAAATAGTTGATGGTGAAATTTTGTAGTGAGGGAGAGGTGGTAAGGAGTGATCAACGTGCGTCGTTGGGCAGGTAATTGTGAAGGGTCGAAGAGTGTTTGCCGAGATTATGGGAAGGGCAAAAGGATGTGAATGGAATTGGCAGGTTCGGGAACACACATCCTAGTTACAAAGAGGGTATTAGATATTTTATTATAAGAGGGGAATGGTATAAGTGGAATTAGTGTTGAAGGGGGTTATTATTGAGAGATTGGTGTCACCCTATGTAAATCTGTTAGTGGTTGTTAGAAGTAAAGGAGGGGAGTAAGGTTATAGGTATAAATGCCCATATACATCAAATCATTGTGAATAACTGAGAGTCACCCTAACTAATTGATGATCAAAATGTTAAATAGAGAAAATTCATAGTTGAGATGGAATAATAAATGAAATGTGATGTAAATTAAAGGTTGATCATAAAAGATAATTATGATTTTGTATTAAAGTATTCGGATCATAAAAGATGATCAATAATTTTAATAGATAGAGTGTTCTGAAGGAGTGAACTCATGTTTTGTTATATGTAAGAATTATATAGATAGATTGTTTTGTTGATTCTATTAAACTTAATTATTTGTTTTAAATAGTATTGCATTAGGGTAAAGATTTATATTATATTTCTTCTTGTGCAAAGAAAAGAGTTAAATATTATCGATTGGAATCGAAATTTTAATAAATATTTTGGGAGTGAAATGAGAGAAGGATACATCTTATAATAAATCTTGTTTGCATCTATGTATTAGAGGTATTAGGAGTTAAGGAAAAACCAATGCTTATTAACGTAAACCAATACACAGCTAAGGGGAAACAGATCAGTTAGGGATATGGTATTATACGAGGCCACTATTTGATTTTTTATTTCAATGTTTCAGAGTTTAGTGATGCTGTGGCGGCGGTCCTGAGCTGGCCAACGCGTCAGAGCAGGAACGTCAAGTGCCTGACTGGCCTTGCAGTGTTGGGATCTCGAAAGAGAAGTCCAGTAAGGTCATGCAGGTGCTGTCACCATCATTGGACCAAGGGGTAAGTGATTGATATTCTTTTTATATAAACAATACAGGGGGTTGTGGCGACATCTTAGCTGTTCCCTTTAGGAAGTATGAATGTGTCAATGAGAGTTTTTATGCTTCTTCATAAAACCTCTCATTGAGGAGGTTTTGTAACGGTACAAATAGGCCCGTATAGGGATTTTGGGTCAATAACAGAGATAAATTTTATTGTAAATTAAATATTAAAATCCATGAGTGTAAAGTTTTCCAAACGTGTGAAACAATGCAATAAGCAATGAAGGGTTCGCGCCAAGGTCAGTGGCGTACGTGCAAAACTACAGCTATTCTGCCGAAACAAACGAACGATCTTATGTAAACGTCACTCAAGGAATGCCAGACGTAATGGCTGCACCTTAAAAAACTAAGACGTCATCACCAAAAACAATAGAATTGATGACGTGACAACCCTTCCGCTTCAATAATAAGCGCCATATTGTCGTTCTCAGTCGACAAAGATCTTTCGTGCGAACTGCACGCTACCAAAATTGTTGGCCAGCAAGTCTAAAAAGTAACAACAAAATGTAACAAAAAGTGAGTTTAAACTAGTTAAAATCAAAGAGTGTAAAATGTAGAGACAGTGAGTGCAGTTACAAAAGGAAAATCATATAGTTCATCACAATACCAACGGAAACATGAGTGACGCCTGACTCAATCTTCACTATAACGAAGCAGGGAAGTAGACATTTCACCCAATTTAACTACCAGTCTTTATAAATCTTTTGAGCTCAAGTAATACAGAAAATGTACCGTTTTGTAGTTAGTATGTGTGAGAGGATGTGTGCGTGTGTACCGGTACCAAGATAATCACAAGCATTGGTTCACGTTATGTGATTCGTATAACTTTAAAAAACCGGAATTATTAAAACTACAGTAATGGTCTAGATTCACTTAAATATGTAATCAGAGTATTTGAAGTCAAGATATATATTACGTACAAGTATCACGCATAAAGGCTGATGTAACGCAGCCATTTTGTATTTGGAGTTTGTAAAAGGAGGAAGACTCCATTTTGTTTTGTCATAAAAATATATAATTTCCAATGATCAATAAACGCAAGTTTTAACTAATGCAATCCGAGTATATTATTTCTCAACAAACATCGTGTTTCTGCGCTCGTCTAAGAACCCTGTTACCTGTAAGTATAAAACATAGTATGTTGGCAACAACATGGCGACTGGACTGCCCAGAGTAAATACAGAGTTTTAAAATGTTAACAATTTAAAAAATTAAAAGGTAAGTTTGTTAACAATGTCTTTCTATTTTTGTCAGACCTGATGTCTTTAAAAAATGAAGATATTTTAGCAATTCTAAAGATTTCGCTATAATAAAAGACAAGACCTTTTTAAATAAAGATACTTTTAGTGATTACACAGATATTCTTTAATGTTAGGACATTCTTAAGTATAGTGTGTTTCAGTTTTATATTATTATAAAATGAAACATACTGTTTCATAGTGTTATATTATTGATTTTACAACTTTTTAATATTCATATGTGATGGATGAAAATTGTAGGTAGTGAATTTTTTTGTGGAGGAAAAAATATTTGTAATTTAGCAGTTCTTGTATATCTTTTACACGTTTTCCTTTTACTGACTGTTGCATACATGTTAAATAAGTTAAAGATTGTTGATTATTTTCAGAAGATGAGAAACCAAACAACTATGTTCCAATGGACGGATCGTTGTGTTTGCCCATTCAGCCAGCGACGGCATCTGGTAACGCAAGTTATAGGAAATATTCACCAAATCCAACTAGCGGTGGCTTCAAGTCAAGTTCACCGTCACAGGTGAGACATATGTATCTGAGCATATTGTTACGACGGTCTACTCGATCGCCGTAGGTACAGTGGAAACAAAATAAGTACAAGACACCAATTAAGTCACTAATCACACCTTTAATTGTTACAGTAAAACAGTTCATAATTAACAACACAGTCTACTACAACAAATCAAATAAAAATTGTTCACATGCAATAAAATGTCACTAATATTAAATACAATTGTATTACAATATACCGTCCGATTATAAAACACAACACTTAACTAATAACCACTTGAACGTGCACAGTAATATCGCCCGAGAATAACTCTCGAACCAAACTGTAAATATATCGGAGCCTATACTGAAGTGAACGTCATTGAGTACTGGTATATATACCGCCCCAAATTACCAGATTATTCTATAATGCGTGTTAGCGCCAGAGTGTGCGACGTAATTAATTTCGGTATTGACAGTCGGCGCGGCTGGCGCCTTCGAGAAAACTCTCGCGAATGCGTCTACAGTCACATAGGCCCCACACACACACACACACACACATTAGAGCGAGATTCTTCTGGCACATTCAACAAACACGTAGATTGTTCTGCGATGTCGTAACACTGCCCCCTCCTTAAGCCTTTCATCCCGAACTGGCAAACCGTCTCAAGTAGTACTTAGCCAGGCGATCTAGGTGGACGACCTTGAATTTTCGCTGCCCTTCCTGTTGAATCCGATAACTTCGTTGATTCTTTTTTTCACAGTGTAGGGACCTTCCCAGTTAGGACTGAAGCTTAGGTGAGCGACCACGACGGCGCTTTGGGTTGAACAACCAGACCTGATCTCCTTCTTGGAAACCCAGACTGTTGCTGCGAATGTCATACCGAGTTTTCATTTTATCACTGGCAATTTTCAGCCGTCCTCTTACCAAGCGATTCATTTCTCGCAGTTGGTTTTCTAATTGCGAGGAATAGTTCTGCAGCTGTTGGGACTGAGTCTCAGGTGATCCGAACATTAAGTCCCCAGGAAGACACCGCCCAAACACCAATTTTGCTGGAGTCATGCCGGTTGTGTCGTGTACTGATGATCTATATGCCATGAGGAATAGTGGTATACGTTGGTCCCAGTCTGTTTGGTTCTCGTCAACAACCTTCGAAAGATGCTGCTCAAGTGTCCTATTGAATCTCTCAACCATCCCGTCCGACTGAGGATGCAGAGGCGTTGTCCTGGTCTTTCGAATTCCGAGTAGACGGCATAATTATTTTTAAACACTCCTGATTCGAATTTTCTCCTTTGATCCATATGGATTTCCATAGGGGCTCCATAACGGCAACAGAAGTTGTGAACTAACTGCTTTGCCACAGTGGTAACCACCTGATTTGGAATTGCGTAGGCTTCCACCCACTTAGTAAAGTAGTAGTCACCTACAACCATGATGTACCGGTTTCCATCGTGTGTAACTGGGAATGGTCCAGCAATGTCTATGGCAATTCTCTCGAAAGGCAGTCCAACGTTATACTGTCTCATTTTACCCCTGCTTCTGGTTTGTGGGCCCTTGCTTGCAGCACATATTTCACACTTCCGAACCCATTCCTCTACGTCGTGGCGAAGATGAAGCGAATAGAATCGCTTCCGTATTTTGTCAAGGGTTTTGTTAACACAAAGATGGCCTCCAGATGTTCCATCATGCATCTCCTTCAAAACAGACTGCACTTTACTTCGGGGAACTATCAACTGCATGACCACGTCTCATCCATCTGCACTTTCCCAAGCCCTTTTCATCAATCCGTTTTCTAAGGTGAGAGATTCCCATTGTGCCTAGTAGCCCATGGGCATGCCCATTGTGCTCAGCACTTCAGAACCATGGCAGATATCTTGCCAACCCGGGTGGCGACCTTCCTCTTTTGCAGTCAAGGTCGGTCCAATGTCTTCATCAGTCATCTGTTCTTATCGACAGTCTTGTGTTGTCCAGCCGTCTGCCAGGAAATCTGCAGTGATGGCTTGAACATATTCGCTTCAGTTTTGTTCTTCCTTTGTGTGGCAATGTCAGCAGTCTTCTGGGCATGGTCTTCGTGATAAGCCATCTGCATTACCATGCAGGCGCCCCCATCGATGTTGTACCTTGAAGTTGTAATCTTGCAGACATTCAAGCCACCTTGCCAACTGTCCTTCCGGATTTTTAAATCTCAAGAGCCATGCAAGTGCGGTATGGTCGGTACGTAGTGAAAACTCTCTCTTCCATAGAGGTATATATGGAAGTGCTCCAACGCGCGGACAATTGCCAGCAACTTCTCTCCTTGTAACGCAATAATTTCTCTCCAGTTTAGAAAGTGTCTTGCTGTAATACGCTATTACTCGTTCTTCACCATTTTGCACTTGAGACAAAACTGCTTCTAGACCAGTATTGCTTGCGTCTGTGTCCACAATGTACTTCCCTTCGGAAGCTGGGAAAGCGAGAATTGGCTGCGAACATATTGCAATTTTCAAAGTCTTAAATGCTTGATCACACTCCCTCAACCACTGGAAGTTTCATTTATTTTCCGTTAGCTCATATAGTGGTTTAGCAATTGTAGCGAAGCCTTTCACAAAACGTCTGTAATATGAGCATAACCCCAGGAAACTCCGAACTTCATGTTTACTCTTCGCCACTGGCCAGTCTCTTATGGTGTCTACTTTATAAGGATCCATGCTAACACCCGATGCTGAAACCAGATGGCCCAGATACTGTACTTCCTTCTGGAATAGAGAACGCTTCTTCGGGCTCAGCTTGAGTCGGGCATCATGAATTCTAGTTAGAACCTCCTTAAGGTTTTCCAAATGGTCTTTGAAAGTCTTCCCGATGACTATGACATCGTCTAAATAAACAAGGCAATTTTCCATGTCAGGCCTCGGAGTACCAGGTCCATCAATCTTTCAAATGTTGCTGGTGCATTAAAGAGTCCAAATGGCATGATGTTAAATTGGAATAAACCACTTGGGGTCGAGAAAGCGGTCTTTTCCTTGTCTTCTTGATGAAGACCCACTTCTCTGTCCAATGATTTGCACATGCAGCAGCTTCAAATTGGCGGAGGTACATTGCCCAGTGACTGCTTCCATCAAATATTGGAGCTTTGACATGAATTGTCCCTACTGCAGGCAAAGTGACTTTCTCTATTAACTTATTTTCTGAGTCTTTTTCTGTCTTTATCATTGGTACAGTCTGTTCACAAAGTTGTTTTGGTTGTAACTTCAGGCACTGCTCGACTTCATTTTTAATCTTCTCTTTTATATTTGTAATTGAGTCTTCTATTTTTGTTGACATAGTTTTTTCCACCTCGTGACTGACTTTTCTACTTCAGCAATTTAATAGACATTGATTCTTCAACACTCGACACAGATTTTTCTACTTCAGCTATTTTTAATGTCGATTCTTGTACCTCTGATATTTTAGTAACTTGTTTATTAAGCTCACCTCGTAGGAGACCCAATTCTGCGGTACTGTGTTCTTGCAACTGTTTCTGCATAGCTTCAAAGAGGGCGTCCGTTTCATCTTTTTGTCTTTCTTCTGTTTCTGCAATTAGTGCTTTCTGACGTTCCTCAGCCTCTTCTCTTTCCTGCCTGCGTTTTTCATCCTGTCGTTTTTCTGCTTCTTCTCTTTCTTGTCTTCGTGCTTCTTTTTGTCGTCTTTCTGCTTCTTCCTATGTCTGCCGCAGCAGCGTTTGGAAAGCTTCCATCATTCCATCATCTGACTGGCATCCATAGTTTACCGATTAGTTACAAATTACACTCGTCTTGTACAAAGTGTTCGCTGTTTCCACTGTTGATCGTTCTATCCCAGTTCTGACACCACTGTTACGATGGTCTACTCGATCGTCGTAGGTACAGTGGAAACAAAATAAGTACTGGACACCAATTAAGTCACTAATCACCAGCTTTAATTTTTACAGTAAATCAGTTCGTAATTAACCAACACAGTCTACTACAACAAATCATATAAAAATTGTTCACACGCAATAAAATGTCACTAATATTGAACACAATTGTATTACAATATACCGTCCGATTATAAAACACAACACTTAACTAATAACCACTTGAACGCGCACAGTAATATCGTCCGAGAATAACTCTCGAACCGAACTGTAAATATATCGCAGCTATACTGAACGGAACGTCGTTGAGTACTGGTATATATACCGCCCCAAAAATTACTAGATTATTCCATAATGCGTGTTAGCACCAGAGTGTGCAACGTAATTAATTTCGGCCTTGACACAGTCGGCGCGGCTGGCGCCTTCGAGAAAACTCTCGCGAATGCGTCTACAGTCACGTAGGCCACACACAGAGCGAGATTCTTGTGGCACATTCGACAAACACGTAGATTGTTCTGTGATGTCGTAACAATATGTTAAATGTGACTGTTTGATCAAAGAGGTGAAGTAATTTATACACACGCAATCTATTGTTAAAAGAAACTGTTCAGTGTTCATATTGTATGTAATGTGTAAAATGAACATTTCTAGGGTTCTGGCATAGATATGTACAGTCCTTGTGGTTCATCTCCGCTGGAGACTCCCAGTGCTTACATGCCTATGAGTCCAGGTGAGTAGTTTAAAAATTGTTTATACTTTAATAAACAAAAACTGGTGTTTGTGTGAAGTTAATTTTATTTATTTCTTTTTGTTCTTTGGAACTATATTACAGAGGTGAGTTAGAGTGTGTGGCACATAGAGAGATGGAGAGAGTGATCACTACTACAAAAAAAATATAACGAAAGCATTACTAAGAGTACTTTTGTAAAAGATTGACTGGCATCTATTAGCTAATAGATCAAGCGATTGCTTCTCTTGTCTGTATGCTGTTGGGAGTATGTACCGTTCTCCATAGTCTGGCAGTGTAACATCACTTTTTACATATGCAATTGATCTTACATTTTCCATAATACGTTTTTTTGTCTTCCTCCGATTTCCTTTTTTGAATAATGAAATTACAACTGCCTTTGAACATGCTTTAGGAATTTTGTGTTCTTTCCAATTCGTATTCAGAAAATGTAATAGATGCAAATGCAACAGAATGCCTCCACACTTCAAAAGTTCTGTATTTATACCATTCGGACCAGGTGCTTTACGATTTCTCAAGTCCTTCAATGTCTGCAGTAATTCCTGCAAAGTTATATTGTCCATTTCATTTATGACCGTTCCTGCATGAATAATGTCTTCGGTTTCACTTCTTCCTCTTCCTCAGCACTATACCAAAGTTGGGAATAATGGTCTTTCCATGTATCCACTCCAATTGGAATGAAAGATACTACTTCTCATTCTTTACTGTTCAGTGTTTCACTACGGTTAAGTTAATAAGATGTAACGGGGCAAAATTTATGTAATAATTTTCAAAATAATTTCATTGTAATAAAGTAGCGTATCTGGTTGAGAATGTAGCAGAAGGAGGGGTTATGTGATGACCTAATATGGTAACGAAATGTAGCAAATATGATTCCGACTGTGAAATGAGGAGATGGAAGACGATGCCCATAATAGGTGATAAAGCAACCAGTGAGTTAATTTGTGACCAGTGAATCACACAAAAGGAATGTTTTTGACGACGATATGGTTCTATCGAGTTAAAAAGGTGGTATGAAGTTAAAACGGAAAATAACTGACCAATGACGAGACGAGTGGAGGGGACCAAATTAACTGGTTTTAAAGACGTCACCAAACGGAAATTTAACGTTGAAACGCAGGCGGAACGCCAATATTACGGGCAGTCTCGAGACGACCACTGAACAGCACACACGTGCTGATAGTGCCCACGGGCAATTACGGTAGGCCTACCCGAAAAATTGTGTTTTAAAATTGTGAATAAACAAAAAATCTTTTTAAAGTAATCCATCAACACCAGTGATTAGGATATAAAAGTTTCGGATAGTACGTTTAGTTTCTTTTTATCGAAAAAGTGTTGAGATCTCAATAAATAAATAGAGAGAGAGAGAGAGAGTGCAAGCGTGAAAGAAAGGAGAAGGGGAAATAACCTATTACAAGGTACTGATTTGCATTCTTATAATTTTTGGTTTAATAAGTTTTGTTTAATAATTTGTGACATCAATTTTTGTTTAATAATTTTTTGTTCAATAATATTTGTCTTATTAATACAATAAAACTAAGATGTTTCTTGTCGTGAACATGTGCTAGTTAATTAATACGCCATTTCACCTTAACCTGTCTTCTGTACCAAGAGCTCGTCTAAACGACCCTGGAGTTTTTATATAAGGAAATTGGTATAAATTATTTATCTCGGGTAAGTGTGATAGGTTTCCATATTTACACCACAAAATATGGTGGCGACCTTGTTGGGACTTTGGGGAATCTTCTGGCTGTTTATTAAGGTAAGTCGTAAAGCGTAGGAATCGGGGTGTAAAAAAGATTCTTCTTATTATTTTAACAGTTGCAATCGGTGACCCTGCCAGGATGCTTATATAAATATTGTAGCGTGACAGATGTATGCATAATAATTGAATGGCAATTGATCATTAGAATAATGAAGTTATAATATTTAAATTTGGAAGAAAGCACTAAGTTTAATATAAAAAGATTAATTCATAGCAACTGTGGAAAGAAATCATTATTACAAAGAAAGTACAAGTTCAAGTAAAAGGAGTTACTAGTGATGAGTCATCCAAAACCAGTCTCATAACCAAAGGTTTTCAAGGTATAACCCAGGAAGGTAAAATAGTAAATAACAAAGCAGTACACAATATGACCAAACCCACAACGAAGGAGAATAAATAGAATAGAAACCCTAAAATAAGCCAAGATCAACCAATACAGGTTGTGTATTTCTGTAATAAAGAAGAAGATGGAGAAGATCCCAAGAAACCTGATGGCAACAAGAAGAAGATGGAGAAGATACCAGTCCCAGAAGGCAGGAGAAAAGAAGACTGAAGAAAGAAGAAGAGGGCAGCATCCTGAAGAAGATGTCATGCTCTTATAAAAGACACCCAAATCCCTATATCCCCAAAATAAATATCTAAAAACAAAAGTATAACGAAATAAAAACCACATGTATATAAATTTAAGAGAGAGGAGTGTATAAAGTAAAAGTTTCCTGTGAACTAAGATGAAACAATAATATAGTACCCATGGAACAAATCTCCATTGAAAAAACGCTAACCAATTTATTATGTTAATAAGACTATACGACCATTTAGCATTAACATAATATATAAGTGAAAGTGAACCAGTGATAGTTTTGGGTATTATAAAAAATGAACCTTGTGTTTCATTCTTGGCAATCACAAACATTGGATGCAATGAAATATGCATTTTTCAATGACTTAAAATGTGTACGGTGACAATATGTTGTTCATAAGACATGAATCTGTTTAAAATAACATTTTTGTTTTACATGAAAAAAGAAAAACAGATTTCATAGTGCTTTTTGAACGGTTCATACTATTTATTTGTTAATGACAGGGTACAATTCCCCAAAGACAAGGTATAAAAGACTGTATAAAAACTGTAGAATCCTACTTATAATAATAGTTAGAAATAAGAATATAAATATAAGGTTTTAATGTATATAGTACAAGAATGTTTAAAAATGTTTTAGATATAAGGCCATTTGTTTGGGTCTGAAACAACTAACATCAGAACTATAAAAATAATTACCACTTGTAAATAGTAGAGAGTAATTAAGATGTTAGTTAGTACAAAACCTTTTTTATAAACCATGTTTCCATGTTGGAAATGGGAATTTTGTTGCAAAATGTCTGATTTGAAGACAACCATTTATTTAAAAAAAATGTTCTTTATTCTGTTTAACTATTATTTGTATTGTAACCAATACTAATTGTTTTTGTGTAATTTGAAAACATGTTTAATTTATAATACTATTTGTAAAAAGTCAGAGAGGGTATCACACATCATATATTGTTTATAAATTATTTTGTAAGAAAAATTGTTAAAAAATCATAGGCCAAAAGAATGGAAACCAAACTTCATCAAAACAGAGAAATTGCTCAATTAAATGCAAATAAACAAAAGGGGTTTAGACAAAATAAACTTGAGATCATGCCATATAATTGCACATACCATTTAGAGAGATTTTAATAAATTATATTCAGAATTATAAATAAAAATGAGAATGACTAGACTCAGAAATTTGGACATGGGAGTCATATATTTCAGAATAATGTTTCAGAATACAACTAATTCAATTAATTACCAGAAAATAAGGGAATAGGAACCTTTTAATACAATATAGGATTATTAATATTAAATATAACTGATAAAATGGCTGAATTTATATAATGACAGGAAGTAAATTTTAATGTTTTGACCTTTCAGAGTATACCTAACTGAAAGTGTAATTACTATTTTTTGGACAGAAAACACTATAAAATGGCATTATTTAATCTGAAAATAACCAGAATGAACTGAAAGATTAATTTAAATAAAATCTAGTGAATAAAATTGACAAATAACCAAAGTTTAGGCATTCATATAGTGAAAATGTAAAAATGTATACAGGATGTGAAAAAATATTTGAACAATGTTAAGGATAATATTATATGGGCTAAGAGTTTAATTGAAACTGGAGGAAACAGTTAGTTAATTATTGGTTTTTGAACGGTTAACATGACATACATTTGGTAACGTGCATAACCTAACCTATAATAGACATACCAAGCGAATGTATAGTACGTTATTGTGAAATCGCGAGTGACTTGTGGAATACTTCTAAAAACTATCATATTATAACAGAAACAATCAAGTAACACTCCATAACACAGAACAATATAAATCTACTCTGAAAAACACCACAAAACACAAGAAAACTGTGTAATACATTAACCCAAATTAGTGATGGAACCGGGGAAAGTGTTTGAACTAATAATTATACGGATACACTAAATACAACTCAGAAACAGTACACTAGACACTACACAACATTTTACAAGAGATTCGCAGACATCAGAACAGGAATACTACAGGAAAATCTTTTATTTGGAACGTCCAATATACGAATGACATCTCACTAACTTCACGGCAGCCATTTGCAATATTGGTCTCATCATTGCCAGAACCCCGCCTTCTTTGTTCGACACAGCTGTTGGGTGAAAACAATTATTATATTTACAAATTATTATTCAATGTCTGTGTTTATTAATAACTATTAATTTGATTGTAACGTTATACTTTTTAAATATTAGCCCGATTTCTCTGACTTTGGTAATAACTGGCTGTTTAAAGAACCCTATATAATTTTTATAACATATACTTGTAACTTTTTTCGATATCCTGAGAATCGATACTAATCGATAAGAGTCAATATTGCTGTTACTTAATAAAACATTAATACTTTTCAATACTTAATAGTTCTTTATTTCTTCAATAATACTAATTACCAATAATATAATTCTAATTGATAATCTACAAGGACTTTACCACCCGTAAGTGAAGATAACCTAAAAAATAGAAAGGTAAACAAATATCGATTGGTTTACAGACAGTCTTATGAGTGGTGATAGATTATTTAAATTATACTAAAACTTTAATAAAAATTTTCAGAAGAGCATTACACTGTTTAAAACTTCACAGCCCTATATTAATTAATTGATCCTAATTAATTAATTAATAAAATTAAAATTTTTTTTATTATTTTTTTTATAAACAATTTTTTTTTAAATTTTCTTCAAAACAATAATTTTTGTTTTGAAACTTTCGGTGAAGCTGAGCATATATATTTCTTCATCAACTTTATGCTACTCGACCGGTCTTGCTACCATTGGGACTCGACCAGCTGGGAAACTTAAGGAAGTGTTTCAGGCCAGTAAGACGTCGAGAGCCACACCAATTAAACATATTACATTGGACTTGATTACATCGGAGTCACATAATCCACAATAGCTTATATCATCAATCAACTTACAGATTCACACATCAATCTTATTTATTTTATTACAATATTTGTATATAAGTTAGGCCTACTTGAGGTACAGAAATAGGTTTTGGTTAATGGCGTTTTTATATTGTTTGTATAAGTTAAAAAGTGTGTGTGATTAGAGGTTATGATATAACACATTGTGATTAAAAAATTTTATAAAATGTTATTTATATAATTGAAAAAAGATGGAAGATGAAGAAAACAAAACTAGTTTAACCGACTCTGCTATAATGAGCTTGTCGGGGGCACAGTCGACCCCAGTGTCAACAAAAGAAAGTAGTAAACCTAACGATGAGGTGATGAATATGTTGCAGTTGCTGTTGCTTTTAGAGCAACAAAATGTAAAATTTGATGAAATGAAACAACAAAATGAAAAACGTTTTGATGCTAATGATGATTTTTTGCGAATAATGTCTAATGATATTAAGGAAATATTAGAACTACAACAGGCATTTAGTAATGATCTTAAGGAACAAAATGAGAAGTGGAAAAGAGATACAGGTAAACTTAACGAGAATAAAAATAACCAGGTAATAGAGAATAAGGTAAGTGATTCTGATAGTGAAAATATTAGTGATAACGATAGTAATGATATGACGAGTAATAATGGTGATATAATTAAAAACGTAATAATAGAGAGTAAAGTAATGAATAATGATAGTGATGATGAGAGTTTAATAGGAGTAGAAATTAGTGATGGGGTAGTAGTTGTTAATGAGATTGAGAGAAAACGTGAAGGAGGGCAGAGGGCAAATTTTACCTGTGGTATATGTGGAGTAAAGACTCCACATGTGGTTTTAGAGGACAAAGGTTCCTCCAGAGGTTATGTGGGAGACATGGTGTCTCCAAATGGTCCCATTAGTTTTTGTGGTGATATACCTTGTAAAGCCAGGATATGTATTAGTGATTTTGTGATGCCTTTTGCATGGAGAGAGATAGTTCAGGGGGGTTGTGAGAGGTATTGTGATGAGAGATGGAGAAAGAGAGAGATAGAGATTTTTAAAGTTAATAGAGGTTATGAAATGTTAGTGCAGAGTTTAGATATTGAGAGAGGTGAGAAAATTGACTTACCTTATGATGTAATTAGTACAGCAGTAGATGATAATGTTGATGATATTGATGACTTACCTGGTAATGAGACTGGGATGACTGGTGTAGCAGTAGATGGTGATATTGTAACTTACCTGATAGTGACAAATAATACTAAGGGCGACTTGACTATACACAATGTTGATATGGTATATGATACGATAATATGGAATAATCCTGTGGGTTATTATAGTATTGTGGTAGAATATGAGAATTTAAATAGCCATTATATTGAAAAAGATAATATAATGGATGTAAACAAAAATGATGTGCATGGGTAGTATAAGACTAATTTTTGATGATGGGGGTTAAACATATGTTGTTAATGGACATTTAATTATTTGAGCTTAATGGTGTTAATACTCGGCCTGATAAAATAATGGTTTTTGGAGATAATGATTTATGTGAAATATATTGTATATAATTTTGTATGGAGGTTACATGTAATATGTATTAGGTTATGTTAGTGTTACGGTATGGTATGCTATCTGAGGATACATTTGGTATTGTGTGTACATTGTATTTGGTGTACTCAGTGTTAATAATTCTGATTGAGTTTATTATAATAATGATAATTGATTGTTATTAATTGACATTTATGTAATTATGAATTTTATTATGGAATTAAATTAATTTGAAATGTTTTAAAAGGTAAATTTTGGTAATAAATTTGAAATTTTTTTTTTAGATTTTAGAATTTTATAATGAATTATAAATAATTAAAATTTGATGATTAAAGTATTTCATCGTAAATCAGAGAATGTAACATGGAAGGTAGAATGTGACAATTGGAATATTCAATAGAAAATTAAAACTAAAGTTATGTAAGGTTTGTAATTTTTATTCAAATTCAGAATTGAAATTGTTAGTTTGATGTGATGTTGGTAATGTTTATTTTAATGTGATGTGTTTATGGGCTATACAACATGGTTTTATGAAACATTTATAATATGGTTGGTAATGAGCTAATTGAGATTAAAATGAAATGGAATTTTTAATTGGAATCATTAAAATGGACTCAGTATAAAGTTGAATTTATAATTGAATTTAAGAATTATTTTTTGATAATTTGAACTATTATGAGAAAAATTTGTTCTTGATATGAGTTACTAGTATATTTTGACATGTGGTCATATATTTATGTATTTTAATATGTTATGTGGTTTAACTAAAATGTGTTATGTTAGCAATAAGGATACCTTTTGTTGAAGAGTAATGTGTTATCTGTGTATTAAGATACTTAAGAGATCAAATCAGTACTTTAGGAGGAACCCAAATCAGTATAAGGATATGGATTAGTGAAAGACCATTTGCTAATGTTTTTACTTGGTTGTTACAGAATCTGGGTGGGCCTGTGGCGGCGGACCTGTGCTGGCCAGCGCGTCAGGGCAGGGTCGCCAAGTGCCTGCCTGGCTTTACGGTGTTGGGATCCTGATGAAGGAAGTCCAGTAAAGTCATGCAGGTGCGGCCACAGCCACTGGTGTGAGGGGGTAAGTACCCTATTTTTAATCAGGAAGTAAGGGAGGGTTATGGCGTCATATCCTCGCTGATCCTCCTAGGTTTAGGCAATGAGATTTTTTATGTTTATGACATAAAACTTCTCATTGGGGGGGGGGGGTCTTGTAACAGGGCAAAATTTATGTAATAATTTTCAAAATAATTTTATTGTAATAACATAGCGTATCTGGTTGAGAATGTAGTAGAAGGAGGGGGTATGTGATGACCTAATATGGTAACGGAATGTAGCAAATATGATTCTGACTGTGAAGTGAGGAGATGGAAGACGATGCCCATATAAGGTGATAAAGTAACCAGTGAGTTTATTTGTGACCAGTGAATCTCACAAAAGGAATGTTGTTGACGACAATATGGTTGTATTGAGTTAAAAAGGTGGTACGAAGTTAAAACGGAAAATAACTGACCAAAGATGAGACGAGTGGAGGGGACCGGAATGAACTGGTTTTAAAGACGTCACCAAACGGAAATTTAACGTTGAAACGCAGGTGGAACGCCAATATTACGGGCAGTCTCGAGACGACCACTGAACAGCACACACGTGCTGATAGTGCCCCCGCGGGCAATTACGGTAGGCCTACCCGAAAAATTGTGTTTTAAAATTGTGAATAAACAAAAAATCTTTTTAATGTAATCCGTCAACACCAGTGATCAGGATATAAAAGTTTTGGATAGTATGTTTAGTTTTTTTTTATCGAAAAAGTGTTGTGCAACAAGTGTGTGCTATTACTTTTATGTCACAAATTACAATTGAATTACTCATTGTTTACTTTATAAATTTCTTCGGGCGCCATCTTGCCTATGCAAGAAATTAATTATTGCGAGAATATAAACTGTACTTACCATGTCGGGCCAGATTCTTTTCGGCGAACTTAGGAGCAGAAATGGTTATTCAAAAAGGTACCACTGCATTGCCATCATACCATGCTTATAATTTATTTAATTAAATTCCTTTACAACAAAGGTAAACATAACGAAAAAAATCATTTTTTTAGATATTCCCATAAACCGAAAATATTCCCCTTTTTACTTTTCTCTACTACTATTTTTTATATGGATAATAATACCAGCTGTTATACATGGTATTTTCCTTTCTTAGAATCGAGATAAATATATTCAAAACATAAAATTAATTTGACAACACAAACCAGCGTTTTAATACGTATACTTAAACAAAACCCCCACACACGCTCACATACCACATACTTTAAATGTTTCCCTTGAGCTCATATTTGAATTTCATTTTCCCCATCGGTTACTTATCTGTTTAACTGTCCGTGAGACGCCAGGCCATTTGTATATGCACTTTCGACCTTTTCACGTACGCTACCTCGATTACTCGGTACTTCGTTCACTGATTCTACTGTTGTTTCACTTTTAAAGAAATTTAACTGTTAATGTGTTCGAATGTTCCATTTTGTGATTTACATTTATTCTTTTATACGTGCAGTATTCACATTATAGTGTGGGCGACTAAAACTTCGCCTAAACCGGCTAGCCGGCGGACGCGACAGTTCTACGCGTCCGACACTGGTAGTTGTTATTTGCTGAACAGTTATTACATTTTTGTTTGCCACAACACAGTCTATTTATATTATTCGTATGTAAATCATTTTGAGTTTTAAAACACATTTTGAACTGCGGAATTCACATTTTAGGTGCGGGCGCCCGCGATTTACATTCTTGAACTTTTATTTGTGACCGGCCGGCTCACGGAGTAATTTTATACTGGGGCGAAACAAACGGCACTATTTTGTGTAGTTGCCGTGGTTATATGACCAATTCTTATTGTTCTGAAATTAGTATCACTACACCAGCATACTGTTTTTGTTTCAAAACCGAATTCCATCGTGGGGATCGTCTCTGACGTATATATTGACGTCACATGGTCCGATGCTGTTATATAACTTGTTTACCGTTTTTGTAAGTCATTGGGTGACCTTGGCACAGTTTTGCTGTCTGTTTAATTCGTTTTATAAGATATTCCTGAATAATTTTCACAAGCAGTGTTACCACTGTCGCTACCAATAAAATATACCTTTTTGTTTACGTTTTGTCCCAATTATCGTAAAAGATGTTATTTGCTTTATTAAAAATACAAATTTCTTTATTACCCCAAAAATAGGCCAAAATGTCCCGTTACAAGTGCAACTTGTAACAACGATGAGAGCACACGTCAGATAAGTAACAGTAAATGATAAATTGGCCAAAATTCAATTTCAACTTTTAAAATTACATGTATCAAACTAAAATAATGAGATTTCAATAAATAAATAGAGAGAGAGAGTGCGAGTGTGAAAGAAAGGGGAAGGGGAAATAACCTATTACAAGGTACTGATTTGCATTCTTATAATTTTTGGTTTAATAAGTTTTGTTTAATAATTTGTGACTTAACAATTTTTGTTTAATAATTTTTTGTTCAATAATTTTTGTCTTATTAATACAATAAAATAAGATGTTTCTTGTTATAATCATGTGTTAGTATAATTATTACGCCACAACACCCATAAACTATTTTCTGTACCAAGAGTTCATCTAAACGACCCTGGAGTTTTTTCTATAAGGGAATTTTATATTATTTACTAAATTATTTCTTTGGGGAGAGTATAATTGGTTTCCATATTTACTCCTCAAATTATGGTGGGACTTTGGGGAATCTTCTGGCTGTTTGTTAAGGTAAGTCGTAAAGCGTAGTAATCGGGGTGTAAATATTCTGTTCTTATTTTTTAACAGTTACAAAGGGAATTTAACTTTGAGATGCATCTAGCATTCATAGATGTGTCAAAAGCTTTTGATAATCTGAAATGTTCGCTTCTCTGGAGTATAATGGAAAAAGGAGTTTCCCTTCGGATTATTAAAAGAGCTTATATGACAAGACAATGGTTGTCGTTGATTTGAATGGTAAATTATCAGAAGATAGTCCTATAAATAAAGGAGTGAGACAAGTGTGCCCCATTTCAAATATCTACATGGATGACAAATGTTTGTGATGGACAGCTAAAGTTGACTCAGGAATATCACTTCAGCAAAATATTCATGTGACTTCATTCCTTTATACAGACGACAAGGTAATGATACAGAAAACAGAAGACTAAGTTACAAAAGGTGATATTTACGTTCAGTAGCATCATTCAAGACTATGGGCTACAGATCTCTGCTACAAAATTTAAGGGCAAGTATCCTATAAGAAGTAAGATAGTCATGAATAATCAGATTTTGGATCAGATTAGTCATTTTACCTGGGTTGTGATGTCATGTGGAACTGATATTGATTGGGATAGTAAGTTAACGAAATTTAGACGCATCCATGGAACGATTCATAGGCACCTAAATAATAAAACATGGAAGGATACTCGAATGAAATTTTACAAAACTGTGGCTGTCCCCACATTCTTGTATGCTAGTGAGACATGGAGTCTCTTGGTAAAAGGGACATACAGAGGATTCAGGCAGCTGAAATGAAATTTCTAAGAGGGACGCAAGGTTGTTCTCTCCTGGATCGGAAAAGGAATGAGGATATTAGACACGAATTAAACATCGTTGCACCATAAGATTGGAAGACCACAGAAGGAGATAGTGTGAACACTTGAACCGGATGCCTGATATCCATCTACCCGTGGCTGCCTTGGATTATCACCATACTGGGAAGAGAAGTGTCGGTAGACCAAGGAGGAGATGGGTTACGGAACAGGTCTAGGGCCTAATCGTCGGAGTGGAGATGATGATGATGATGTTGGCTTTTTTGTTTTTCATAAAAGTAAGCTGTTTACATGTTATAAATAGTTTGTATTTATGAGAGTTGTGATTATACAGTGTCCACTTCTGAGATCTGTGGTGCATAAGGGGAAAAAATAGTTTTAACACAGTTGTTTGAAAACCTGTTTCTATGTTTATGGCCCCCCCCCCCCGCCCTGATAGGAAAAAACATGTCAGCTAGATGTGCCATAAGCTGTGTCTCCACTGCCAGACTTTACTCTTAGTCACCATTTTCATGGTTCATGATAGGTCTCTAAAGTACTGTTGGTATACAAGAGTTGTGCTTGTATTGTAATGCATTCTACCAAGTAACTGTGGTACCATTGTACTGTATCGATTTGTTTTTGTTTTGTTTACTTTGAATGCTTTTCTACGACTTTTTTCAGTAGAAAACACGTTTGTTTTTCTGAGATAAGTCTGATATCATTTGTTCACTTGTGACAGGTGATAGCAGAACGCCTGTCTATGGGAGAGCAGGCGGTTCAGCAAATCACAGTCGTGGCAGCAGTTTGGCAGAAGAAGGTTATGTTCCAATGGCTCCAGGCAATGGTTATGTTGAAGTGGGTCCAGGGGATCACAGCAACAACCGTAAGTATGCTTACAGTTGGATGTGGGAAATGATACTGTGTCAGTTAATCACTAATTTTTATTGTACATCAGTATAATTTCGTTGAGTTAAGGACCAAACTTTTTTAAGGCATATGTCTCTTCACCAGTGGCGAAGTTACATGGAGGCAATTGAGTCAATCCCTACTCTAAAAGATTCTGTAGAATAAAAATTATAAATACGTATGAACTACGTAACGTAAAGATTACACATTGTTACGGTGACTGTTGAATTTATTAAGCCGAAATGTACTTTACTGAGCGACTGCCGATGGTGATGGTGACAGCGGCATAGCTCGTTTAAAGCGAATGAGGCAACGTGAAGTTGCCTCAGCATTTTTTGTATACATCATATGTAAGCAATGTGCTGGGGTGATAGAGAAGTGCGGGAGGGGGGATTGTCCCACGCTGTACACATAGAGCATTGAGGCATGTCTCACTTCTGTGGTGCAAAACAGTTAAGTTAAAGCGCGCTGTGTTGTTTATAAGTGTGTTTATTTTATGCGGTTATTGAAAGTGTGCCTGTTATTCTGCTGAACTAACGGATGATCAAGATTGTTATTTGAAATATTAAACATATATATTGTAACATACCGCGGGTATCAAAGGTTTCAACCTCTCTAAGAGTGTATTACAATTACGGGTTTATAATTAATTCAGCCCCAATGTTGGGTTCACCGTTTTTGTAACGTAATCTTAAATAAGGTGTGACGTCCGTCTTTTGACAGTCTCGGAGCGGTCAGAGTACCTTTTCGCGATCGCCACTTATGAATTATAAGTATTAATGTTTAAATAAATCGGATTGTAAGTTTACCCAAAACGAAACAGAAATCGAGTGTGTGTGATGTGGTAGAGATTAAAGAAGTTGTTTAATCTTAGTTGGAAGAGAGAGTGAGTACAATTTGGTTACACCCAGATTGTAGGAAATTTTTTTTTTTTTTTCCATAAGATCAGCTGATTTTGACATTAACCTCCAAATGTTAGGTTAATCAAACGACACTGTTCAGTAATACTCCCAGGTGGATAGTCCTCTTCCTGGCTTACTAAAATCTAGAACAACTACCCTCTACAATAAAGAATACACCTTTTATTATTTGACATAAAATATTAAGAGTATTTATTTGTATAACATTGATTTTCTCTTCTCCCCATATACAAATATTATAATCGATCTTTCCAATCACTAATACATTGTATCGATTTAGTTAGGTAAACATGGAATTATTATAAAATCTAATTTTTAATGATTTTATAATTTTATTTTTTAATTAAACATCAATCAACATATAATTCATTTTATTTATTTCCCCAGGGTTAAGGGTAAGTTCTTTGTGTTATAAGATGGTCAGAAATGGATAATTATATACTACGCTTTACAAGATAAAAATAATCAATTTCGAATTTTTTTGTTTATTTTCGTAGTACGTAGTTCCGGATTTGTCCGCGAGAGTGCAGATTATGTTTTTATTAGACACATGAAGGCATTTACAAATTTCTGAATTGCACAACGGTTTGATATGAAGTTTTCTTGGTCAGTTATTAAAAGAAATGTTTATATTACCTCTTTCCTCGAAGTTCTTACTTGCGTGAAGCTGTTTCTAGTGTTGTCGTTCTAGTTGTTTTGTAATTTCATTGAATGTCTTTCAGATACAATCTCGTTTAAAAATGAATTGGTACAAAAATAGTAGTTGATAAATATGTTAACTAAAAGATTTATAGAAATTAAAAGTTGAAGTAAGTATATGTGTCAGTATATGATGTAATCATGAATGTTGAGACTGAGAGTGTTTATAACAACAGTCTGGCATACAACTGTTTATGTAAACAGGCATAGTGCATGTTTTGACTAATGTTTACAGCCAGGTGTTGAAGTTGACAGCTGTTGTATTCTGCTGAATCATCGCCAGCAGTGAAACCTTATTATAAAATAAAAGAAATGCAAGATGTGTTGAAATGGAGGTAGCCTTTTATTGTAATACAATTAATATTTTGTGTTGAACAAATGAGATGGATACAATGAGGTTTTGAGGACTTGAAATTGAATTAAATTGGTAATTAAATTAAATGAAAAGCTGATTTTTATTAATAAATTTAAATTTATTCTGATTCAAATTCCAAATGATTAGATAATAATTGATGGAAAATATAATGATTACTGTGACAGTATGAAAATCTCGATGTCAGAATTATGGGACGAGTGGTAACAAATTATCGTATTTTTATTGTACTACACACACACATACATGGAGAGAACGATTTCTCTTTGTGAAGAGACAACGACGCATATTCTAATAGATCACACCGATTCCAAGGTCAGGAGCAGACGTGCAGAGACGAACATACAAAATGGCCATCCAAGTGGAAACAGATTGTAAATAGCCACTCTCATTGGTCCAGAAGATGGGACGTCATTGAAATCAGTGATGACTTAACAAACAATGACATGACAACAGGGCGTGAGCCAATTTTGAACAAAAGACAATGACGTGGATGCACTAACACATACACAAAAAATGTGCTTTGCATCCCCCCAGTCAGCATCAGACCATCAAGGCGTCAACACGCTGTAAAATCGCCGGCAGGTTTTGCCAGCGAAAGTGTCTTAATCAAACTAACAATGTGGTAACATACAGTAATAACTCTTTATCAGAAGTAACTAGTAACAATGTAAATTAGAATAAGTGCAGACAAAGAGACCTTTGGGACGATCGGCCGAACACCTGCTTGACCATGACTGCAATATAAGGACAACGGAAACTTTATACGCAGATACAGGAAAGCCCAACTATTTCTCTATTCCATTCTTTATTCTTATTAACGTTGAGCTCAAAATTACAAAAATTCAGTGTATGTGTAAATTCAAGTTTGGCGAAATGAGTGAGTGTGAGTGTGTATGGGCCGTACGGTACTTATAAATAATGTTTTTCTTATGAGACGTTGGTTTGTGTTCTCTTAAATATAAGAATTGATCAATTACTAAGTAACATGGGCAGTTGCAGTCAAATATAAAGTCATTAAAAATTCCATAACAAGATTAATGCCTGAATAATAGAAAATAACAAAACTGTAATACAGCGGAATATGTATCCGCCATTTTGTCAATTTAGTATAAGGATTCCATTTTGTTTTTATTAATGTTGATTGATATTAATTTTCTATGTTATTAAACGGCAACTATATATGTATTACGCTGTCTGATTTAACTATTCCGCACAATTGTCCTGTCTCTGACAATCGCTTAATCGAATCCTGGGACCCGAACATAAAAATTTTGAATCACGAAGTTGGCACTACAAGATGGCCGCCGAACCAGTATGAAATACACAATAATTATGGTAGTGAAAGGTAAACACCAAAACATACAATCACAACACCAAAATAAATATGTAAGTATGTTAACAAATTGCGCCCAGAACAGTGACAAATGTTTGTAAGTTTGTTAACATTACAATATTCATTTAAAACTGAAAACTGAAGGAAATGTTTGGGATAAGATAGTTATCAGGGGGTAGTAGAAAAAAAAAAATTTGTTTTGTTCTATATATATAAAGTAGTTAAGGATATAACTTGTATAATTGATGTGTTATTTTGGCTGGGGAATATTGTACGGGGAACATTATTTAATTTGTCTGGAACGCATATGTACTACTGTAAACGTATATTGTTTTGTTAACACTGTATTTTCTAGGGTTAAGCTATATTGTTGAAGAAGAGCCGATGGGCCTGATAGTTAAATTTTAATTGATCCAGGTAACTGTTGGACAATTTAGAAGCTATAGTACAACGTAGTCGAATACATATTATATTTTGTAATACAAAATGAACCAGTACTTTGTTAATGAACCAGTACGACTAAGAGGAACCGATCAGTTGTGGATATGGAATAATGGAAGGCCATTTATTGATATTTTAATTAAATGTTATATAGTCAGGTGATACTGTGGCGGGTATCTGTCCAAGCTTATGGTGTTGGGATCTCGTAAAGAGAAGTCCAGTAAGATCGGATGGGTGTTGCCGCAGTCACCGGACTAGGGGGGTAAGTACCCATGATTTTAGTAAAGAGTTCAGGGGGGTTGTGGCGCCATATCCTCACTGATCCTCTTAGGTTTTAGGCAATGAGAGTTTGTAGGCTTCGGCCTTCAACCTTTCATTGGGGGGGGGGTATTGTAACGGTACAGAATTGTGTGCTACCCCAGTTTTAATTTTATTTTATATCAATTCAGTTTTAATTTTCAATTGCCAGCTTCCACCTGTGAGGTGCCCCAGTTTAACCAGCAACACACTGTTAGCCTAAACAACTGTCTAGGCATATTACGTAACCACCCCAGCAGCAGTCCTTGTGAATCACAGTATGCAGTCTATCACCAGGTTTTGCATCAGACAGTCAGGAGCAGCATACAGCTTGCTAAATAAAACGGTGGCCTCGAGTGCAAGATAGGCCGTAATTAATCGTCGGCCTATCCAATCAAATAACTAATTAAAACATCTTTTAATAACTATTAAAAGTGCAAACAATGCAGCGGATTTAAGTGTGCGACTTAATATTAACATGGGGAAATCAGTGAAAATCTAATACAACACAGTAAACTCAGTGCAATTAGGGGCGTGAGTGCACCAGAAACAAGAAAGTGGTCAACGAGACAGGGCACCAAACCATACGGACATACACGGTGAATGGGTAACTAACATCCCTAAATATACATATTTAAATCAGTTCAAAACAAATGATGATAACTTATTTACATGTAAATATAAATAATCGAGATCTCTAAGGGAAAGGATTTTTGTAAAAGTAAATAGCAAGGGGAAAAGGGAATTTAAATATACATACTGGTTCATAATAACTTGGCATAGTCTAGTTGATCTTTCACTGTTTATTAGTTGTTACTTCGCAAATGCAAATTTCAATAAAATTCAGACTTTATTTCATATAAACCATGTGTAGAGAGTTAAGTTATTACGCCTGTTTAACATAACCTGTTCTGTATGGAAAATCTCGCCTAAACGAACCTGGTAAGTAATTAAGAGTAAATAAGGAGAAAATGTATTAAGGTTTCCATATTTGTCCTTTGTTTAAAAATATTGGTGGCGACCTATAAGTTTGGGAATCTTCTGTTTTTGGTAAGTCAGGGCGAGTGAATTAAAAAGGTAAGTAAAAGTTTAATATAAGGGGGGGTAAGGAAATAGATCGTAACATTACAATTGAATATTTCTTATTAATTTAGAGTCTCTGATTTATCGGCATCTGAATTATTTCTTTTACAATGATTTTAAAAAAAGAAAGGAAAACTTGATCTTTTGAGAAGTGAATAATTTGATTTTGACTTCCCTGGTTCAGAAGATGATGTAGAGATGCTCCGGAAATCCCTCGCTGTCCTGGTCCAATCTGCTAGAGACGACGATCTACTGAGCGTCCTGGATTTTGGCAATGAGTTCGGGAATCAGCAACACTGCTCCTTCTGCAACTGGTGATGGTTTTACGTCTGTAGTTTTAACTGCTACAACTGCGTCAGGCTCCTCGTTCGATTCACGTTTCACTTCAGCGTGTGTGTCTCGAAACGGGTTGTCGCTCTGCTCGTCAGTTCTTCAGCTCGTACCACTGGTTATAGACGGCCTCTTCTGTCGTACTCTTGAAGTGATTTCTTGTAGTATATAGTTGATCTCTTGCGTGCGTATGCCAACAGTTAATGTATTGTGCGGTACGCTTATTTGTTGATAAGTAAGAGTATCTTGAATAGACGATATTATTACGAGTCGTTACAGTTGATCTGTTGAACAAGACGATCGTAATTATGCGTGTTGACACCTCGAGTCTTCACAGATGAGTCTTCACAAATGTATGTTACTAAGGCGATTGAAGATGTACGTGTGTTCCTCTTGAGTACTGGCAGTCGAGTGTTCTTTCAGCCGAAAACTCTGCGTTAGTTCCAATTTTTTTGAATGATTTGATTGGCTGACACACTCTCCCTTCTACTTGAAATTTGAGTCACCTCATTCCGTGAGAACGAAAATAATTCCCACAGTCTGAGAATTAATATTATTTTTAATATTCTTAACACCGGATTTTAATTGTCGCTGCGGATGTCCGGTCGCAATTTATATTGCGATTATCTTGGCTGCAAGCCAAGTTATGCTAATTCTAAAATATACATTTGGTTGTTAATTCTTATGACTATTATATATTAAAAGCTGTCCTGTGTAGCTCAATTACTAAGGAAGTTATTAACATAAAATCAATTATCTCTGTTAATGTTTAATTATAGTAAATGAAATTCGCACACCCTATTATTAATATTTCGGTAAACATTTTGGCTATTTTGGTTTTCGCCTAAATTTACCGGTTTCCGAAATATTAATAATTGAAAATTTGTGCGTGTCCCTTACTTGTTATACTGTGTGTGATTACGTAACGGCAGCTGACGTTGGCGTGTGAGCCTGTACAATGCGTTAAGATGCACGCTACATCATAAGAGTTGAATTTCAACGCTTTAAATTTATTTAAACATTAATATAGTAAACCCTTTACATATAACTCCAAATCAATGAGATTTGGTCACGTTATAATATATATAGAAACTAGTGAAGTTTAAAAATTTGAAGTTCAATCAGTTGTATTATTGCGTATGACTAATACAAGGATATTTCAATTGAAACATGTTTAGAGCTGTAAAGTATTTTTTATTCGACGATTTTAAAAGAAGTCTCCATTAACATTAAGACATGAGTCCCACTGTTGCACTAAACTGTAGATTCCCTGCTAGTAAAATTCTTACGGCTGTTTGTGGAACCATTCGCTAACATCAAACTCTTACCTCAGCGTCTGATTTGAACCGCCGTCCTTTTAGTGATTCCTTAAAAAAATGTAAGCTAAGATTTTTGCCTACCCATTCATTAACTACTAGCTTCGCCACTGCTATTCATCAGTAACTTTTCGTTGATTGTTACAATAAATAACACATCCATGTCATAGACTATTGTTTGTTATCCGTTTGCTTTGTAATATGTGTATGAATATGTCCACATATCTTTCTTAATGTTCTAATGTATCACGTGATGGAAAAAATTGAGTGGTAACCTGACCCTATTCATAAATTGTACTTGTACACAGTATTGAAAATCAGTTATTTTGCACGAATTTATTGTCTGCATATTGAGGCTGTTATAGCAAATTTTTTGTAAACTGTTCAGTAAACAAAAATACGATAATTAGGTATATGCAGTAATCACCAAGAGAGAAACAGCTCGCAGGAGAGAATTGAAAACTTAACCATCTGATGACACATAGACATTATTTCCTATCAGTTTTGCGACAGGGGTACATCTCACACACACATGTCGTAAACATTACTTTTTAAACATTTTGAACGTACAAATCTGTAGTTACGTTTCAATGCTATCGCCATACTTTTGTTTAACAGACTTATTGAACATAGTTGTAATTCACGATATTAATTGATGACTCGTTGGGCACTTGCTGAAACATATTAATAGAAAAGTTTTATGTATCTAACATAACAAATGATATTTGTTATCTAACATTATTATCTAATTATCTAACATAGCATAACAAATAAGTTACAAAAAACATAACACTACTGTACAACATACAATAAGGTAACAAAGTGGATTTACTAGAAATTCTAGAAATTAGAAAACCAATAAAAAGTAACAAAAATTTAACAAATGAACGAACTGAATTCTGTGTATACCCTTTATTAAAAGCTGTTATTTAGTTAATTTTTATATTTTGCATTCAAGTTTTATTTAGTTTTTACAGACACTTGACCTTCCCTTAGCCCCCCCCCCCCGATCATCACACCCCACACATGCCCGGATACACGCCCTTAAACATATGTTCACCACCCTAACATCCTGTGTTTAGTTGTTCACTGATCTCTTTGACAGTACCTTGATAAGCTGAAACAGCTGTCAGAGTTAAATAAAGACTGTGAAACGTACCAGGTGTTTATATATTTTTTAAAAACCTTTGTATAGTTGTAATTTATAATTCTGTTCAAATTACTGCCAAACACGAAAATATCAGTAACTTTGTAGTTTGTAAAGTACAGAATTTTATTTCTTACCATGTAAATAAACATGTAAATGCTTAATGTTATTATTAAGCTTTAATGGGTAACCAACTTTCAGGTTGCTACTTGTAATATTCATGGGCATGTACGAGGGTATCAGAAAGTAAGTTCCATTTTTAAATATTGCCCCGGTATCGTGCCGTCACGCTGTTGTGCATGCGCTGCTGGTTTGCTGATTCGTTGGCAAGCCACCAATAACACCATTTGTAAACAACTGTCCACAGAGTAAGCTTCATTGGCCGTGTTTATAATGTCGAAGAAATTTGATACGGCCGCCGAATGTGAAAGTAGGTATGTGATTCTATTCTTGAATGCGAAAGGCATTACAATGATAAAAATTCACCATCAGATTGTCGACACTTATGGAGAAGAAGCAGTGAGCGATTCAGTGGTACCAAGATGGATATGACTTTTTTGCTTAGTCTGATGCAGAGTAAGCGACGTAGAATGTTTACCCGGAACATTGCGATGAATCAAGTCACCCCCCCCCCCACACACACACACACACACTGCCGCTGCAATGCAACATCTCCTTTTAAATTTAAACATAATTAATGCGGTCCAAGTCACTGTATGATAATGATATAATTTACCTTATGATTTCCGTCAAGTGACTTCTAATGTAATTTGAGCTGGGTTACGCATTTCAGGCCATATGACACATCTTCAGACCTTCATATGTCTGAATGGGTCATATCAGACCTTCATCTTCAGATGGGTCATATGGCCTGAAACGCATAACCAGTTCAAATTACGTTAGAAGTCACTTGACGGAAATCATAAGGTAAATTATATCATTATCATACAGTGACTTGGACATCATTAATTATGTTTAAATTCGAAGCTCATCAAGCGAGCGCAGTTTTCAAATACCAAAACACTAAGATCCAGCTTTTTAAGACTAACACACACATCAAGATTAATGTTCTTTGTCTAAAATATAAAATCATTCCTAAATATGCCATCATACACATCAATTCCAATACTAAGGCAGCAATAAATACTAAGAAACACGCTGAAATCTATCGTGTTAAACAAGAAATTAAATCATTATACGTCAAAAAAGCCATTCTTAACAAAACTTTGTTCAAGCTGCATTTATTAATATATAACCAGATTCATCCTGCCATTATAGATATTATAATGAACAAAGTAAACACATACATTTCAGACACAATGCGTACGATACGACAAAAACAGACTTAGAAACTTAAACGTTTGATCTCAACACAACGCTCGCATCGTATTCCCGAATGTAAACATTCGTTTTACCCACGCATGGTCAACCTTACTGATATTACATTTGATAGCGATGAAATGAATCTACTTAATAAAGGTTTAGACTACAACTTCCCGCTTGATAATAAACATAATATTGTTGATGAAGTCATTAATGCCGAGACCGCTGTCAAAGCAATTAATGACTCAAAACTCTAAAATGAATCACGTCACATAATTAATCATAAATTTATTAAAATTTTAAATAACCGTAATACTGATGGTCGCACCATACAGAAACAGATAAGAGCGCATGTTGAACGCAAGACACTCAAAAAGACACTAAGTTACTTGATAATAATGCACTTATTACTAAAGCAGACAAAGGTCATACTTTAGTGATAATCAACAACGACACGTACACACAGAAAGTACACAAATTCATTTCCGATAACAATATCGAGCTAATAAAATTCGATCCCACCGACTCATATGTAAAATCATTAAACACTACTATTAACAATTGTACCAATTTATTTGATGATCGCACTCGTCGTTTCTTAAAACCTATTAACGCGCGCGCCCCAAAACTTACCGGCTTACCCAAGATCCACAAAAATTACATTCCTATCAGGCCATTAGTTAATTTTACCACAGCGCCGGGTTTCAAAACGGCCAAGAAACTTGTCACGCTAATTAAGGACAACATCTTTCTAAAAAACAATCATATTATCGTTAACAATATTGATTTCATAAACAAGGTCAACGACATAAAATTACAACCCAGTTACAAACTAGCCTCTTTTGACATCGTCAATTTATACACGAATATACCCGTGAACCATACTTTGGATATTTTGAACGACAATCTCCACGATACTAGCAAACTGGACACACAACTCATTAAAGAACTAATTACCATACTAAGGCTCATCCTTCAACAAAACTATTTTACTTTCAACGGGAATTACTATATTCAAACAGATGGCCTGGCTAAGGGTTCACCGTTATCCGGCCTATTGGCTGATATATATCTTGATTTTTATGAAAACAACTACATCCTTAATAATAACATCTTCGCCAATAATATTATCTTTTATGGCCGATATGTTGATGACACTTTCCTGATTTTTAATGGTACTCTACGCCAAATCAGTAATCTTAAAAACCATATGAATACTGTTACTCACAATATTCAGTTTACTATGGAAACTGAAACCAACAATGAACTCAACTTTCTCGATCTTACCGTTACTAGGCGACTTAACAACTTAAATTTTAAAATTTACAGAAAGCCTACCACCACAGACGTGACCATACATGCAGACTCACACCACCCTTTCTCTTAAAAATTAGTGGCCTACAACAGTTTCATTCACAGGCTTTTGATGATCCCCCTAAATAATGATGATTTCGAGAGTGAACTCAACATAATTAAACACATAGCTATGGCCAATGGCTATGAGTGCCAAATGATTGACGACATCCTTAAAAAACACAAAGCCCGTTGTTCCAGACAGACACAAGATAATACACCTAATAACAAATTCATCTCAACAACATACACCGAGTTGATGCCTAAGATCCTAACATCCACCTTAAGTGAAATAGGTTACACCGTTACCTTTAAAACAAATAACCGTCTACGGAACTTGGTTCGTCCAGTCGTTCAGACCAACAATGAATCCAAAACCGGTGTTTATAAGCTTATATGCGACGATTGTGACCGTTTTTATATCGGCCAAACGGGTAGACCTTTTATCAAACGATTCCGTGAACACACACCACACAGCCACTTTAAACAGGGGTGATTTTTCTCTAGAAAATATTAAATCTAATTTCAAGCAATCATTCATATACCAATTTCAACGCTAACCTTATACCTCTACATTATTGTAGTAAGGGCCGTTACATGGATGCACTCGAAGAATTCGAGATATATAGAGGTCATAATAACCCCGATGTATGTGACGACATACTCAGTGATAAACTCAACTTCAGGTCCAACCCACTGTATGATACCGCGCTGCGATCGCTTAAAGATAAAACTAAATAATTGTGCCCATCGACACAGTCTTGACATGCTACATGCGGTGCACCGTGTCGGTTATTAGTACGCTTATAATATGTTCATTCATTGTATTTTACGTGTTTATTTATTGTGTTTGTTTTAACATGGATTTTAATATATAACGAGCTCCTTTGGAGTGAAGGTCTGAAGATGGGTCATATGGCCTGAAACGCGTAACCCAGCTCAAATTACGTTAGAAGTCACTTGACGGAAATCATAAGGTAAATTATATCTCCTTTTAAAGTTTAGCTGGCAACAATTTGATCATCCGCCTTGTAACCCAGAGTTCATGCCAAGCGAATATCACCTTTTCAAGCACGAGAAATCCTTCCTTGGTAGCCAACGATGTCAAGCAAGCTGTTAATACATGGTTCAAATCACAGGCAGGAAATTTCTACGATGAAGGTATACAACACCTGGTGGCTCACTATGAAAAGTGTTTCAAAAATGAAACTATATAAAAAAATAGTTTAAGGTGTGTACTTCAAATAGCAATACAAATGTTTTGTAAATATATTCTTTATTTCCTTTAATATCTTATTGGAACTTCCTTCTGAATAGCCCTCGTATAATGTAGACAAATAATCCCTTTATTGTTACTGCAAAAATACATCAGATTAAATTTTGCAACCTTAAGTTTATTCCAGTTTGTGTTGGACTTTATCATTCAAATGAAAAATGGCGTGTTATATTTAATTTATTGTATTTTATTTACTGTATGTAAGAGAAGTGTAATATTTCTTAGACAGCAGTACTTGTACTGAAGTATTCAGTTGCCTTCACAGTAAACCTCAAAGTACATCAACATTTTACAATTCTCTGGACATAATAAAAAATACACACACATGAAAGTGTAAAAAGAGTCATGCATATGTACAGTATTGTATATTCAGTATGGTATAAAAATGCTTTGGTTTATACACGTTAATGCATGTTTTCATTTTTCCAGACCACATACAGTAAATATTTCCCACATGTGCGAATGTGATTGTGATTAATTGTGTTTGTGAGAAGTACTTATGTGATTTACATTACTGTTAGATCAATACCGTAGTGGGGACATGTCGCTAGGCGGCAGCAGCTGTTCTATTACCTCAGGTACTCCATCGACAGACATCCGCTTTTCTGAATACACTTTGGAAAAAGTCAGTACATATTTTACTCCAAGTGAAGAAGAGAATGCACCAAATGAACGCCCTGCCAGAGCCTACTCCGTTGGTTCCAGACCTGTTAACCTTAACACTAGGTGAATATTGCCAATATTCTGTGTGTCATCTTGCCAGTATTCTGTGAAGTGTGTGTGTGTCATCTAATTAGATTTAAATCGAAATTAAATACATGTAGGACATGGCGACGTATTACTAATGTTTACAAAGTCTTAACAAATATGGTGTGGTTAGCTGAGAGGGAACATTTTCTACAAATGACGTAACTATAATAGTATATTAGATATATTAATATAATTATACTTACATAATTTATGTTTTGCTATTAATTCATGTATACTTGAACGTATATGTACAGTTTTGCTAGAAAGTTTAGGGACAGGCCTAAAAAAACAAAAATGTTTGAAAAACTCTTGTTTTATTGATACAAAATCGCTGTAAATTTAGGTTTTACATTATGAACAAGTTTCAGTAGTTAATAGCTCCACCCTTAGCTTTCGTACAGTCTTTCATTCGCTTTGGCATGGGGTCGATAAGCTTCAAACACTCCTCCTTGGTGATGCTCTGCCAGATCTGCACGATCATGAATCGCAACTCGTTCTTGTTTGATGGCTTCTGCTTAGCCAACCGCATAGCCATGGTGTTCCACACGTTTTCTATTGGGTTCAGATCAGGGCTTCTGGATGGCCATGGAAGAAGCTCAATATCATGTTGAGAAAACCAGTCCATTGTGCGACGCAACTTGTGACATGGCGCGTTATCTTGTTCGAAGACGAAATTTTCTCCAAGCTTGCTTGTGATGGAAGGCAGCATAACTTCTTCCATGCTGTGTCAGTATTTTTCACTGTTCATGGTTCCGTCAACAAAGAAAAGCTCCCCAGGAGCCTCAGAAGTCAGGCACCCCCAAATCATGACAGCCTCGCCCCCTTGTTGGACTGCAGGTGTAACACAAGCTGGTAAAAAATTCATAACTATGGACCTATTTCACCTAGGACAGTGAAATTTTTACACAAACACTGTTTATATGCATATTTGGACCAACACTTAAAATGGACCAAATGTTAGTAAGTTTAGGGACAATAGCAGAAATACTGAAAATCACTGCTGTTCCTAAACTTTCTAGCAAAACTGTATGTTTACAACTAAAACTATGTTTAATAAGAAAAGTTGGAACCCTTCCTTTCTTTGTTCAGTGTACAACTTGTGTCTTAAACTGTTCACAAAATAAACATAAACATTACACCTTATTGCAAGTGAAAATTTTAGTATTTTCATTAAAAACTTTATTATTGAAAGAATCTGATTGCAGAAATACATGGCACAGACGTATATATAAATAAGAACTACAGATTCCAGTAGAAAAATGTAGATTTCATAATTGAAACAGCATCTGTAAATTCATAACTGTACTTTCATGTCTTTTACAATATAAAATTTATATTAATTTTTTGCCCAGACAGTTTTAATTGTAAGGAAACTTGTAATTTTTGGTAGGTGTTGATGGGTCTACTCTGTAATATACACTGTTTTTACTTCCAATTATGTTAATCCAATCAGAATTCAGTAGATAACAGTGCTGGTACACTTATTTGTTTTGTATAATTCTAATTATGCATGAATCCTTAGCATTTATAGAATCTGTTGCACTTAATTGAGATTGTCTAGGAGAAATATGTTATAAAGATTATGTGATAATTAAAATAACATGATAAATAAGTTTTTTGTTGGGGGGGGGGCAGTTCTGTCAGAATAATAACATTGAAGTACATTCAAATTATATATTTTTTTTGTTAAAGTTAATACCTATTTAATTAAACGATAGGAATAAGAAATTCTCTTGTGTTTATTTAGATGAGAGTAATGAGTGCGTGTTGGTGTATGGAGATGATCATAACAAACGAACATTAGCTTCTGGTAAAATGTTATTATTTTTTGTTGTTATCTGTTTCAGACCAGAAACAGCAAGTCTTGGAGAGAGTAGAGTACGAGCATTTTCAGTTGGATCCCGTTCTGTACCAAGGGGAAGAACAATTCCACATCCTCACCTAACTCCACCATCTCGCCACATTTTGTCGTCCAGTCATTCATCAGTTGAACCATCAGAAGACTTGATGGAACTTGACTTCACACGGAATAAAGCGTCGCGGAACCGTAAAGCCATATCTCTGAAAAAATTAACTTCATCAAGTTCAGAGCGTTTAATTCCACCGTCAGGGTCAGCTGTGTCTTCTGCGGCTTCATCGTATTCTACAGCTGAAGGTAGTTACATGGATCCATCTCCTAGAGGATCACCAAAACCATCAGACAATGAGTCTGACACAACACACGTAGGACCTTCGCCACCAAAAACTACTCGTGTGTCTAGTTTAATGGGCCGGTCTCCACCAAAAACAACGTATGCATCGTACATGGATATGAAGCCTGGTCACATATCATCTTCACCGCCCATATCATCAAATTATGCTTCTCCTCCGCTGTACAGGGTTCCTGAAGGAGAGTCTGGATATGTGGAAATGCAAGCTGGTGCAGCAGGAGAATTGTTGCCAGGCACATCCCCGCCAGTTAAATCTTTATCAGCTTCTCCAAAAGAAATTACGCTTCATCCGCCAGTGGTGGACGGTTATATGGAAATGAAGCCCGGTGGGGATGCTAAACATATTACACCAAAGTCAACACAACCGAGGGTAGAAACATTCCCAGTCACAGAAACTGTTAAACATCAGAATCTTCCGAAAACCACATCAGTTCCTCCTCCAATTAAACAGGCTCTACTCACTACTCAAGCATTATCAAAAAATAAGACTGGCCAAGAAGATTATCTTGATATGACTGCAAAACGAAAGATTTCTGTTGTTGAAGATAACAATAACAGTAGGTTTACTACTGTCCAGCAGGAAACACCAAATAGAACAGCAGATGGTTATGTCGAAATGTCGTGGTCCGCGAACAGACCGTTTAGAAAGTCGTCTTTGGAAACTGTTAAAGTAAATAATACTGAAAATTACCTCAATATGGGCGGCGGACATAAGCGAGAAAGAAGAGGAAGCAAAAACGATCGCAATAGGTACAGTTCACAGCCAATTACAATTCAGTCTACTTCAAATGTCTGCAATGATTCAGCTTCGACTAGTCCTGTATTTCTCTTCGGGGGTAGAAAACATTCTACAGGAACTCCTCCCAAAATACCTTCCTTTCTTCCTTTGAGCAGTTATGGCAGTTCGTCTCCATCTTCAAGCCCCTTCTCGTCATTACGCCGAACTAGGCAACGGAAACAAGCTCGAAGAGAAAGTAAAGAACTGAACAATAGTGCTTTAACAACACCTACAGGTTCGTCGACAACCATTTTCCCTTTCAGTTTGAATAGTCCTGGATCACCTTTGAAACCGTTTGGTGCTCAGTCAAGTAAAGAAGAACAGGAGTCCTCAAAATGCTCTGTCGATGCAACAAGCGGAACAGTGAAGATATCGAATTCCGTGAATGAAACAAACGCGTCTGTCGTAAGGAGAAGTGCAACACCCAAACCGGATGACAGTGAATATGTGAATTACAGTCCAAGGGCTTCTAGGGAGTTACCTTCAGACCAAGACTATACTGTGATGAATCCGATTAACAATTCAACACCCGAACCAGTAAGAAAAATTTCTGGTTCATCAACCACGACTCCAGTTGTGAGTGAAAGTGTAAAAACAAAACAACCAGTTGATAGGTTAGTGAATGATATAACAAACCTTTCATTGGTCACACAAAGCAGTGTGGTACCTGTTCCTAGTGGGAGTAGACCAAGTGATGCAAGTAGTGAAAGTACGAGACTTACTGAAGTGAACGGGAGTGATGTGTCTAGTCGAAGTGGGGAACAGACAGTTGTATCACGTACTCCTTCAGTCAGTAGTGTCGGGTAAGTTTTTTTTATTTATGTTAATATGAGGCTATTGCATCACTGTCATATACTAATGAAACTGCTGGTAATGGTTCACTTATACATCACTATCTGGCTTCCCGAACTAAAGTGGCTTGCGGCCCACCATAAACTTAATTTTTGTTTCATAATCAATATAAGGCATGTTTGTGTGATGATAATTTATGGGGCTCGTTATTCTGTAATATAATGGTCCAACGGTAGAGAAATATCATTTTGAGTCCAAACAAAGTTTTTTTTTTAATAGGAAAAACATTTAATAAAGTTGGAATAATAAAAACAAAACTTGATTAACCCTCGTCATTTAATAGTTTCTGTATAAACATGACACAGAATATCTGTGTTATCTATGACACTATTTGGCTTAAAAGAACTAAGTGTCATTCTCGAAGTCATACACTACCAAAAGAATTGATGGAATGTATGTTTCACTTTTGGGGGGGAACCTAATGACAGGAAACCATGTTTCCGTAATTAAATATTTGTAAACATCATTAAAATATCGGTATGGAGAACCATACATGACTTCCATGTTCTAAGATTTATATTTAAAATAATTTACGAAATGAAATGTTTCCATAGAAACTACTTCTTTCCACTTATTGCTTCAGCCTTAACCACAGTACTATGGTCACTAACGTATACCACCACACGTTATCGCTCTCGATTTTCACTGATGATGGCAGTCGACGGCACTGCTGAAACGTTTGGTTCTGCAGAAAACATTGGACTACGGCCAAACAGCCCGGGAAGGAATTTTAACAACAAACTACTACTTTGTTGCCGATAACGTAGTACACATAAAAATTATCCCCTCCCCCTTCAACTATAATTTTCATTTATAGAAAATTACCCCCACACCGTTCAACTAGCCTCTTCATTTATAGATATTTCATCTACGTTTCTACAGTGGATTATTAAGATCTTCTTATCACGATACTTTATTTATCAAAATAAGTACTTTACTCTTGTTACAACAAAAAATGTTTCTGGTAAACTGCCCTTTCCCCGTAACCGATCTTCACCAAAATCAATAGACCCTGAGTATTCTACAACTCGGGCACATATGTAAAAAATTATTTGATTCTGTTTGAATTTACGGCAGTTATCGTTCGTCATGAAAAAATTTCTCGTTACAACATAAAATGTTGCTGGTAAACTACCCCTTTCCCTTAACCCGTCTTCACCAAAATCAACAGGCCTTGAGTCCTCTACAATTTAGGGATCCATGCAAAACATTATTTGATTCTGTTTCAATGTGTGGCAGTTATCATTCATCATAGAAACAATTACTCTTGTTAAAACATAAAATGTGGCAGGTAAACTACCCCTTTCCCTTAACCAATCTTCACCAAAATCAACAGACATTGAGTTCTCTATAGGTCAGGAAGGTGTGCAAAACATTATTTGATTCTGATTGAATTTACGGCAGTTATCATTCGTCATAGAAAATACATACATACATACATCCTCGGCGCTACAGCCCAGTCCGGGCCCTGGCCTCCAAAAGAAATCTTCCCCACTGGTCTCTACTCCCGGCCAATGTCCACCAGTTTGCTGCACCCAGCCTCACTGCCTCCTTACCAACCTGGTCCAGCCATCTTGTACGCGGTCTTCCCATCCTTCTCCTTCCCATCGTCAAATAATTCATCACTCTTTTTGGGATTCTATCCTCCGCCATTCTCTGCCCATGACCAGCCCAACGCAATCTGTTAATTTGTATGAGTTGCACGATCGGAAGATCTTTAAACCTTTCGTACAACTCTCGATTATGCAGTCGCCTCCAAATGTTGTTTTCCCTCACAGGGCCATAGATTCTCCTCAGTACCCTCCTCTCAAAAACGGATAGTCTCTGCTCATCTAGTTTTTTTAACACCCCGCATTCCGAGCCATACATCGTCATAGAAAATACCCTTGTTAAAACATAAAACGTTGCAGGTAAACTACCCCTTTCCCTTAACCGATCTTCACCAAAAACAATAGGTCTTGAGAACTCTACAATTCAGGGCTGTATGCAAAACATTATTTGATTCTGTTTGAATTTGCGGCTGTTATCGTTTGCCATAGAAATTACCCTTGTTAAAACATAAAACGTTGCAGGTAAACTACCCCTTTCCCTTAACCGATCTTCACAAAAAAACAATAGGTCTTGAGTACTCTACAAATCAGGGCTGTATGCAAAAAATTATTTGATTCTGTTTGAATTTGCGGCTCTTATCGTTTGCCATAGAAAATACCCTTTTAAAACGTAAAACGTTGCAGGTAAACTACCCCTTTCCCTTAACCGATCTTCACCAAAAACAACAGGTCTTGAGAACTCTATAATACAGGGCTGTATGTGAAACATTATTTGATTCTGTTTGAATTTGCGGCTGTTATAGTTTGCCATAGAAAAAAAATTACCCATGATAAAAAAAAACGTTGCAGGTAAACTACCCCTTTCCCTCAACCGATCTTCACCAAAAACAATAGGTCGTGAGTATTCTACAAATCAGGGCTGTATGCAACAAATTATTTGATTCTGTTTGAATTTGGTTTGAATTTGCGGCTGTTATCGTTTGCCATAGAAAAAAAATTACGCACACACACTTTACAAAATATCGGTATGGAGAACCATACATGACTTCCATGTTCTAAGATTTATATTTAAAATCATATTCGAAATGAAATATTTCCATAGAAACTACGTCTTTCTACTTATTGCTTCAGCTTTAACCACAGTACTGTGGTCACTAACGTGTACCACCTCACGTTTTCGCACTCGATTTTCACTGGTGATGGCAGTTGATGCCAGTGCCGAAAAGTCTGGTTTTGCAGAAAACATTGGACTACGGCTAAACAGCCCGGGAAGCAATTTTAACTAAAAACTACTTCTTTGTTGCCGATAACGTAGTACACATAAAAAATTCTCCCCTCCACCTTCAACTATAATTTTTAATAATAGAAAATTACCCCCACCCCGTTCACCTAACCTCTTTATTTATAGATATTTCATCTACGTTTCTACAGTGGATTATTATGAGCTACTTGTTATGTTTTTATTACTTTATAAATTTATTAATTGACTTTGTTTACATTTTTTCACTTACGGCTAGTGCCGCCATGTTGTTAGTTGCCAATTTAATTTTTTTTACTTACCGTATCCAGGATTCGAATTGGACGTGTTGAAAAAACGATATGGTTATTTTAAAATGACTCATATTTCCCTTTTTGTGACAAGTTATCTTATTTATTTTTACTCAAACTTCATCTTCTTTACAATGATAGAATTTGTATACAACATTATGCGAGCCATCTTGAAATACAACAAAATGGAGTCCTTACTCCTCTCCTTTACATTTTATTCTTGTGTAACTATTTTCATTACTGACTTTACTCAAAATACCCCAAAACATGGTTACTAACAAAAATTCAATAGCTATAAACTTAAATATATTGTTATACACAAACCAGCGCTCCTTATTTAATACTCTTCATTCACGCACCCATTCATACGGGCTTATGTGAGATCTCACTTTAACTCATGATAATATTGAAATTTTATTTTTTATCCCATATTAAAGATTGTTCTGCCCCTCGTTTTGTTACTTACCTGGAAAAAATCAGTCCTGAAGACGTCTCATGGCTCCACGCACTACGTAGATTATTTCGTAATCTACACTGAATTTACATGTTTAAAACTGTTAATTCACTCTGAGAAAATATAAAATTGTTATTTTACATTTTATAAAATTTTATACGTGCGGTATTCACATTCTAGGTGCGGGCGCCCGCGATTTACGTTCTCGAACTTTGTTTGCGACCGACCGGTACAACGAGCAGATTTGAACCCAATTCTTATTGTTCTAGTTTGTATCACTACGCCAATATAATTTGCTTGTCACTGGAGCTGACCTTGGCACAATTTCGCACGTTTGTCTATTTCGTTGTATAATTCATGAAATAAATCTGTTTACTTTTCCCCATAATTAATATTTCATATTACTTTTTGTTTCCCCAAATTTAATGTTACATAAGAAAATATTATTTTTATCAAAACATAATAATTTTTTATATTATCCCAGGTAGGCCTAAATGTCCCATTACAATACCCCCTCAATGAGAGGTTTTATGCCGAAGCATAAAAACTCTCATTGACACATTCATACTATCTAAAGGGATCAGTCAGGATATGTCGCCACAACCCCCTTTACGGTTTACATAAAAATATCTAACTTACCCTTGGTCCAGTGACCATGACCGCACCTGAATGACCTTACTGGACTTCTCTCTCTCTCGAGATCCCAACACCGCAAAGCCAGTCAGGCACTTGACGCTCCTGCTCTGACACGCTGGCCAGCTCAGGACCACCACCACAGCATCACTAGACACTGAAACATCAAATCAAAAATATCAAATGGTGGCCTTGTTTATTACCATATCCCTATCTGATCTGTTTCCCCTTAGCTGTGCTGGTTTGCGTTAAGAAGCACTGGTTTTTCTTAATTCTTAACACACATGTATGTATGAACACTTAAACTAACATGATACATTTGTAAACTTCCTTAACATCATTCTGTATACCCTTCTCTTGTTTACTCTTATCCCAAAATTCAAAATTATTGCCCTGCTTCCCATCAGAATTTAAATAAACATTTCCTATTACAAATACCTTCCACTATATAATTCACATTTCAAAATACTTATATTCATTAGTAAAATTCTTACATCGAGTAAATCAACTACATAATAACAACTTATTTACTTATATCTTTCTCAACTTTTATTAAACATCTCAATCAAAACATCTCAAATCAACACAAAATCATTTAAATACATTATAAAATCAACTACATCATATTCTAGCTCATATTCTACATCATTGACATAATTCAATCTAATATTCAATAACTCATTAACTAACACTTAGTAACCTCCTTCTACATCAAAATCTAATATCCCCCCTTATATCCCAGTTACAATTAGGTAAATCACCTCACGGGTAAACCGTGCAAGGCATTTACCTGGTTGCATAAACACTATTGTTTACACCCCTGGCTTGTAATGGCCAGCTCCTTTTCCACACACTATTGTTGATTGATGGTGGACTGTAGCGCCCATTTGCATCCACAATAACTGCAATTTGAATTAGGGTGGAGACGCTGCCTACCCCGTTCTTGTTTCAGCGTTATATAAAAAATTCTGCATTACTGATGTCCGAGGACACCAGTAATCCTACTATAATGATTCACACACCCTTAATACGGCACTATCACACCTTCGATGATAGCCGCTGTTCCATAGTTATGTAGATTCCCCTGAGTTACCCTCCGGTTAATTTCTAAGTTCACCAATTTAGAATATATTTACATTATAAGTCCACGGTCAGGGTTCGGTGAAGCCGTGACCACCCAAAATGTAGGGGAAACTACTAAAAGACATACAAGGTTTATGCTTACACTGTTACTACAATTCTCAGATGGTACACTCTTATATGTTTGGTTATATATTATTTAATTTACTAACATTATCATATAATTCTCACTGTTCATTAAGCAGTGCTGTATTCTCATCATAGCTTTACTGTGTCCTTGGAATTAATTCACTTCCATTAGATATTACATTTTACATTTGATCTATTCACAATCACATCATTTTCTTTTTCACTAGTACCAGACAATAGTCTGCTCTTTTCTATTTCTGACACTTAACGTTACTATCTCCCATGGAGTTAAATTAGGTACACATAATTTATTTTACTATAATAGTCTCTAACAAGTGCAACAACTATACTATACTGCTAAACTGCCAACAATTTGGTCACCTTAAATTTCTACATTCTAAATCTAAATTACAACTACTTCTTTCCCTCCTTCATAAGTTCATCCGCCATTTAAATTTTTTTTTTTTTTTGTATTTCATTCCCGAGTAGAATAGTTACTTATTACTGACTATTCTACTCGGAAATGAGGTAGCTCCTAATGAGTTGCACTTGTTATTCACATGAATTTTGGATTGTTTTATTTAATAAAATAAAACTATTATTTGTTAGTGGATAACTGCCAATTGTAATTTTTTTTTTTTTAATATATTCCATCCACGAACTTTAGGGGTCCCCCTCCCCGTTCAACAACAAAATTAAATTTCTACCTGCACCAATTTGTGGAGTAGGACCATCGTTGCTTTCACCCCAGATGGAAATTCTGCCAACCATGGTCCGCCTCCAAACAGCCAAAATCCACGGTCAGGGATGGTGAAGCCGTGACTGCCCGAAAATGGGGGAGAGTCCCTTCTGAAAACAGAAAATAATATATTAAAATTCAAAAGTTTATTGTGACCGATACAATTTCAAATTCGTCACATTTTGTGTACCTACTATCTCCTGCGTTGCTTGGTTTCGTAACACGTACGCATTATTCATCTTTACTTCTACAATTTCATATGGTCCCTCATATAATAGAAAAAACTTCTTTATCTCTTTATCCTGTGCGCTAGACAAATCATGTCTCCTTACCAGTACTAATTGCCCTACCTCACATTTAGTCCACTTACCTTTAGCATCATGTCTCTGCTTTCTCCTTTCCCCTTTTGTGAGTAAATTTTCATTCGCTAGTCAGATCTTCATATTCACGTCTATAGTTTGATTTTCTGGTGGATACTCAAAAAGTTGTTCCAATATTCTAGGTGGCCTTGTTCCCTTTATTAATTCATACAGCGTAACCCCGGTGGATTCGTGGGTGGTACTATTCAACCGTTCTTCTACTTTCTTAACGTAGAATGGGCATTCTGTATGCTTGGCATGACAATACACCCGAAATATCCTACCAATCTCTCTCATCACCCGCTCTGCCTGGTTGGATTGTGGATGGTACACTGCCATATGCTTGGGTATGATGCCTTCCCATCCAAGAGTTTGTCTCCACCTACCGCTTATAAATTGGGGTCCATGATCGGATAAAATTATCTTCGGCTTACCTACATTTACCATATAATCTCGTGTTATCTTTTCACTCAGCACCCTGCTCGTCGCTCTCTTCACACTATATAACCTAACAAACTTAGAAAACATGTCTAAAACAACAAAAACATACATTACTCCACCCCTACCCTTCGGCAATGGTCCATACAAATCTTCCGCAACTAAATCAAATGGTCTCTCCACCTTAATATAATTCAACTCCCCTTCTACCCTATAATTCACTACCTTAGACCTCTGATACAAATCACATATCTGTAATAACCTTCGTACTCGCCTCTCCATATTCTTAAAAACACATGATTCTTTTAAAACATTAGTACACTTTTTCGCCCCAAAATGCCCATACCTTATATGGCAATCCCAAATAATTCTATCTATCAACTCTTCTGGTACAACTAATCACCAATCACGTTCACTCACCCCCTTCTACTTTTTTGAACAGAATTCCCTGATATATCTGGAAACGTGTGTTATATTCCGACCCCTCTACATCCGCTTCTAAACTAGCAGTTATTTTACCCGATTTATTTTCAGATCTTTGCATGCTCTTAATATCCCTTAATTCCTCACCAAATATTCTATCTTCCCTTGTTAATCGAAAAATTTCTATCTCCTTGAGATCCCTCCCGGTTTTATTTTCTATGATATCTACCCTGGAAAGAGTGTCTGGTACTTTATTGTCTGTCCCCTTAATATACTCCCATGAAAAATTGTATTCCTGTAAGGTTAGTACCCACCTGGTTAGACGGGTATGGGTTAATCTGCAGAAGTTCAAAAATGATAGTGCTTTGTGATCCGTCCTGATAACTGTCTTGTTCCCCAAGATGTATGTGCGAAACGTCCCTATAGCAAACACGATACTCAGCAACTCCTTCTCCGTAGTTGTATAGTTTCTTTCAGCTGGCAAAAGCTATCGTGTGGTGCTCTTTGTCGCTATCCTCCTGATACAACTCCGCTCCCAGGGCAACATTACTGGCGTCAGTCTGTAAATAAAAGGTTTTCAAGAAATCAGGGTGATTCATCATTATCATATTTGTAATTTTTTTCTGTATCTCCTCGAATGCATCCCTTTCCTTCTCTCCCCATTTCCATTGTTTATTTTTCTGTAGTACGGCACTTAACCTTGATGTCGACTGTGCATAATTTTTCTGGAATTTTCTAAGAAATTACACAGACCCAAAAACTTTGTAGCTGTTTAATATTCTTAGGTTCTGGAAAGCGCATTATAGCTTCTAGTTTATCAGGGTTAGCTAGAATTCCCTCTGGAGTTATAATAAAACACAAGAAATGTATTTCAGTTTGTAGAAACTTCGACTTCTCCCAATTAACTGTTAAACCCCCATTTTGCAATTTATCTAATATATATTCAATATGTTCTAAATGTTCCGAGAATGTTCTTGACGCTATTAATATGTCATCAACGTATACAGTCAAAAAATCTAAGTCCTTAGGTTGTAATATCATACCTAACATTTTATAAAACTCGCTACACTAGTGTTAAGTCCAAATGGCAAATGCTTGAACTGATAATTCCTACCATTGAAGAGAAATGCAGTATATCTCCGACTCTCTGCTGCTAACGGCACCTGCCAGTATCCTGCTGTTAAATCCAAAGAGGTCATGTACTTAACCCCACTAAATTTCTGAAAAATCTCATTTATAGGTTCCGGTGACTCCCGGTCAGGTATTATAATCTGATTAATTTTCCTAGCATCTAAGCATAATCTTACCTTTCCATCCTTCTTTATTACTACCACTAATGGGTTCGAGTAAGGCGATATCGATCTCTCAATAATGTCTCCCTCCATCATTCTATCCAACTACTCTTGCACTGCTCTCCTCTTTGAAAACGGTACTGGATAACTCCTCTGCATGTAGGGTGAGTGTTCCCGAACCTTCAGCCCACATACATAGTCCCTGGCTTTTCAAGGCAACTCCGCAAACACATCTCTAAAACGCTCCACAACTACTCACAACTCCTGTCGTTGGGGACTCCCTACAACTCCACCCTCATTAAAAAATTTATCCGCCCTATTTTCCCATACTCTCTCATCACTCACATGCATCTCTCCCTCCACGCTTTCTACAATCTCACTCTATCGACATATATTCACTTTGGTTTCTCTATCTCCATCGCCTACCCGCTTTTGTATCATTTTTACTCCCATAACTCTAATCTCATCTAATACCCTCTTAAAATTAACCCTGACTGGTTCACTCCCACTATTAAACTCTACTATCCGTTTATTAAAATCTATTACTGCCCCATTTCTCTCCAAAAAATCATTTCCTAAGATTACATCTAAACTCAGTCCCTTAACTACTAGAAAGGTATTCTCAGATTCAGTTTTATTAAGGAATATATTTAACTGTACTTGTTTAGTAACTCTTTTACTCCGTACTCCGGTTACGGCCACTACTCCAAAGCCCGCAACTGGTAATGATGGTATATTTTTATTTATTTCTTTTAATTCTCCCATTACATTTTCAGAAACTACCGATATCTCACTTCCTGTATCGATTAATGTTTTATAATTCTTACCTTCTATGGTGATGATTACTTCTGTCAATCCGGTTTTGGTTTCCAGAACTTTTGTGTCATCTTCTTCCAACAACTCCTTCGTCATATCCATTTGTATCACATTATTATGATATTCGTCGGTTACCTGGACCCTGTTGTTCCCTGTGGACAATGGTGGGGTCCTTGCTTCCATTGTCGGCCTGTTTTCCGTTCTGGCGGTGGTACTGCTCTGCCGGTACCCCTTCTCATGCTGGTTATGAATTCCATTGTTCCTCGATGTTCCCCCGCAGTCATCTCCAGCCCGCTGCTGTATGTTGTTATGTGACGACGTATTTCCGCCCCACTGATTTGGCCTTGGTTTCCTACACCTGAAACAAAAATCTCGACCTACGTAATTCTCGCCCGAACATCCCGTACATTTCCATCCCACATCTCGACTATGATTTTCTTGTTTATTGTATGCATGCCTCTGTGGTGACCCTCTTTGTGGCGTATAATGACTGTTATTGTTCATACCTGATTGGTTGGGACGCCTACGTACTTCACGGTCCCTAATGTTCTGAAATCTCTCTCTTCTCTCTCCTATGGCGCTACAGCCCAAGTCGGGCCCTGGCCTCCACCAATCTCCGCCTCCAATCCACTCTATCCACTGCAACCCTCCTCCAGTTTCTTATCCCCATGTCTCTCGCATCCTCTGCAACGCCATCTTCCCACCTCTTCCTCGGTCTACCTCTAGGTCTCGTTCAATGTTCTGAAATACGTCTAATATATTATCCAACTCATTTATGTCCGCTACCTCTCTAGTCATTAAGGTAATTTGTACCTCCCTAGACAGGTGTTTACTAATATTGTAACAAATTAAATACTTCTTGTTGTATACCGTTAATAAAACATTCTTGTTGTTTGGTAAAAAAAAATTTTTATTATTCATTTATTATATTTTTTTTTCTTGTTTTATTTTTAATTAATTTAGTATTAAATATTTTAAACTGTTTCGTTGTATTTTGAACTTCTTATTAATTGGTTTTGTCGAATTATATCCTTTGGTGTATTTAGAATTCTTTGATTATGTTAATAGGATTGTCTCCAGGAACAATCGATTGGTGATCTTTCCTTAATTTCTTGTTTATCTTCCTTTAAAGTTGTTAAACTCAGCTGTTCTGGAAGTTATGTCTCAATTAATGTGTTATATTATTCTATTTATAAGTGAGGAATAAATAGGATTCAAAATAATAATATTAAATGATTTTTATTAACAAATAGTAAAGTAATAGATTTTATATCGATTGATGAATCGACTCTCTCAGGGCAAATCAATATATTATACAAATTATTTATTCTCCGGTTCTTTGAACAGTTATTTTATATTTATATATATATATATATATATATATATATAGTCAGAGAAAAGGGCATAGTATAGAAAGTATAACATTACACATTACAAGCTTATTAATTAAAATACAAACATATCATTCAATATATAATGATTAATAAAGAAATTGTTCGAACCATTCGAAGGTATACTGGCCGTGGCGCTTGGAATTGTGGGAACTCAAAGATGGCCGCTCCGTAGTCAGATGTGTTTAGACGAATGCACCTCGAAGAATCTGCTTCAAATAAATGTTGCTTTTCCAATGGTTGCTTGTTCCTGCAGTTGTGATTATTCCTTCTGGTGTTAGTGGAGTGGTCCTGGTTCAGTGATTGTGATTCACTTCGATAAAATGTGTTGGATACTGTTATAATTCATTTTTGTCAATAAGGTCGACAATTGCACCGTTCGTTTCTTTATTCTGAATTATTGGTTTTAAAAGGTTTAAATTATGAATTCACTTAGTTTCTGTTCTGTGTTAATTTAGTTTAATGTTTGTATGTGTTAATTCCACTGAATTTAAAGTTTAAATGAAATTTTCCGAAACTCGCGATTTTCACTGAAGACTAGGCTTGTCGAATGAACGCCATACTTGTCTTCGCTATTAGGTTAATATTTAGCCAAAATCACGTTCAAGCGTGCTCGACAAAGTCTAATAATCAACTGTTCTAACTTCCTTCGTCATCTAAAAACGTCTTAGCCAATTTAATATTAGCAATACAATGTTTCAAGTCTTTTTTGCTTCCGTTACATGTATGAAATTTACATTATATTGCTGAATATATTTTTGCTATTATTTAAATTTATTAAATACTAAATACATAATCTCCTTCTTTAGTTCATTCTGCTTGATTTGATACCAAATAAGATAGTTTTACTAAGTTTTTTATCTAAAATGCTATATTTACTTCATTTTGAAAATGTAGGCCTTAACATTTACTTCCTGTCCTTCTCAAAATGTTTGCCATTTTATGTTATATTTATGATTGTACTAAAACTCAGATTGACATAAAAGGTTTATCTTCCCTTAATTTCTTGTAATTTTATTAATTGGTTATCTTTTTAAATATTATTCATTAATTTGTGACTCCCCACTTTGAATTTGTTGTTATTACATTTGCATTTTTTCAATAATTCTTACTATCTTTTTACAATATCTTTCTTAATTATAGTTCCAGTTATATGACTCTGTGACTGATTTACCTTCTATAAATTTCATCAGTTTAACTATTTTACTGTACTTAATTCATCAATTATAATGTTGTTTAGATTTACCATTTGGCCTAGATTTTATCTGCTTTTACATACAAAGTTTTTTGAATAATACATCTTGTTTATACCCCTTCTGACTTTCTATTCTACTATAATATTAATTAACATTCCTTACTTGAACAACAGAACATTTAGTATATAATTCATACTATTTATCCATAACAAATATTTGAAATTACCAATGGTATTTAAACTCAGGCATTTTAATCTTGATTATTACTATTAACACATAATAAATATTTTATAATAACAGAATGGTATTTAACTCCGACATTTCAGTCTTGATTACTTCTATTAACACATAATAAATATTTTATAATAAAAGTTTTATATTAAAAGAATTGTACTCGGACATTTCAGTCTTGAGTTATCTGAACTTATTATAAACAAAACATATCTGTCCTTCCATCATTTACACTATTTCTTTAATTTTATTTTCAGTCTTAGCTGTTTTTGTTTGGTTTTTGGGTATTTATTTGGGTCACTTCACTTTTTTATTGGCCTGCTCTAGTTTTATTACTGTCATTCTAATGAATGTTGTATATAAAGCGTGGCAGTTATTTAGAAATACTTGTATCTTATTTGTCATTATAATACTCTATTCAATATTATTTCTTGACACAATATAAAAACTTTAAAGTTGTATAAATGCACAATTTACTTAGTTTATGAACTCCAACATTGACACATTAAGTTTATTTAATATAATATAAAAACTTGCACTGGTCCCCTTTTATTCTTTGATTTTATTTCTAATCAGTTTTATAGTCTTATTAAAATCAAGAAATTTATTTATAGAGGATAATGAAGGTTTTTTTCCATTATATAATTAATTCACATTGGTTCACTTTTAATTCTACTTTATACACTTTTTGTTTATATCTATTTTACATGGTTTTCTAAATTTGGGTTTTTGTTATACTTTCACTGGTTATTTTTATTTACTTTTGAGGTTTCGTTTTTGTTTCTTATAAGAGCATTCCTTCTTATTGTGGATGTTGTCTTGTTCTGGTTTCTTCCTTAATTACTCCTATCCTACTTGTTTCTTATAAAAGTATTCCCTTATATTGTGACTGTTGTCTTGTTCTGGTTTCTTCCTTACTTACTCCTATCCTACTTGTTTCTTAAAAAAGCATTCCTTCTTATTGTGGATGTTGTCTTGTTTTGGTTTCTTCCTTACTTACTCCTATCCTACTTGTTTCTTGTAAAAGTATTCCCTTATATTGTGGATGTTGTCTTGTTCTGGTTTCTTCCTTACCTACTCCTATCCTACCTAGGTATCTCCTTACTTTATTTTTAGCCTTTTGGTTTATTTTGATTACTCATCATTCATTGTATATCTGTTTAATGAAATTCTTACTTCAAACTATGATTGTGCTTTACGGTGGTTCTTAATTAATTTTTAATGTTGCTTTCTTGGATTTAAATTTGTTTTTATTTTATTTTATGATCTTTCCATTCAGAACTATGGGCATTATCTGTCATGCTACAGATTGCTCTCCTCCAGAAGTGATTATTTCAGACTTGAGTATGGATGAAATAATTGCTTATGATAGCTTTTTATTTATTATTCTTCGTCTTCCTCCCCATTTCTATATCGGCTTCTTCATACTTGAGCTTAATATACTTTATCGTCTCTTATTTGACTTTGATTCTTCCTGGATAGTTAGTGTTCTCTGAGATTTTTATTATTATTATTATTATTATATTGTTCCCTTACTTAACTTTGTGTTTTATCCATGGGATATTGATTCCCTAACATTCCCTAACACGTGAGTTGGAACAGTTCAGAGAGGCACTGTTGGCTACTTACTCTGCTGGCCATACTACACTTCTCATTGAGATCAGAGGCAATTCATCTCTGGTCAAAACATAATGCTGCTGGAATTATCTACAGACAGTCATCAAATAAAAATTATATATAGAATAGTCTAATTTTCGACTCATAAAAATATCTTTGGATACTTCACTTCGTTGTTTCTCAGATTTTCTATCTCGGTTATTTCTCTTAGTATTTATTATTCTCATTATTTATTCTTCTAACTTTTTAGTTCGGCTGATATATTCATTTTTATCATGGTTGGAAACTTTGTTAACATGTTTATCACTAGTTATGGTATAACTTTTTCCTTTTTCATCTGAATTCTCTTTAATTCTTCTTCTGGTTATTGATATTAATAGCATATTTTTTATATTTTTTTTTCTTAGATCTTATTTATTGTTCGAATGGTATTATTTTATGACAGTTCGTTTTTTTCAATGGGTTTTATTATAATTGACATCCAAGTTGTTATTATGATCATATTATATAAATATATTTTTCTTTCTTTTCTTTCTCAGAAAGTTATTATTCCACTTTTGTCTTCATTAAAATTAATTCATTAATACGGTATTAGATTTTTCATGTGGTCCTTATTTCTCTTTGCCTTTTATAAATGTTTTATTATTTTCTTGCAAAGACTATCTTCTTCATATGATTGGTATGAGTTGTTCTTTGTTTTTTAAAACTGAGTGATATCATAATCATCCTTCTTGACTATTCGTTTCCATAATCGTTTCATAAATAATTAGTTATAGGTTGATCTTTTATTTTTTTTATTTTTAAATTTAAATGATTTTACTATTTTAACAAATTCTTCTCTTTTTCTTTCATTATTATTGCCTTCTCTTGTATATCACACTCTTTTTTGTTTTTCTTCTCTACTCCTTCAAATGTTTGATATTCACATTTATTCTGGATTCTTTCTAATATTTTCCTTCTTAATTAATCACATTATTTTCTTCAAATCATTTATAAGTTGATCTCCTTATTTTTTAGATTTTGATAATTTTTTATAATAATAAATTCTTCTTTTAATTCCAAATTATTATTTTTTTTTAAATCACTGGTAAGTTGATCTTACTATTTTTTAGATTTTGACAATTTTTTATAAAAATAAATTCTTTTTATAATTCCAAATTATTTTCTTTTACATTATTTGTGTAAGTTGGTCTTACTTATTTTTTAGATTTTGGATACTTTTTTTATAATAATAAATTCTTCTTTTTATAATTCTAAATTATTTTCTTTTAAATTATTTGTGTAAGTTGGTCTTACTTATATTTTTTAGGATTTTGATAACTTTTTATAATAATAAATTCTTCTTTTTATAATTCTAAATTATTTTCTTTTAAATTATTTGTGTAAGTTGGTTGAGCTGTTATTTACTTTTTCTACTATTTAAAAATATATTAAATATGTTAATATAATAACTTCCACCTACCTTGAAAGTTTCGTTTCTCTAGGGCCAGGATTCTTTCGTGCGAACGCTAGATACAAACATGTGTTTCATGGGTTATCGAAATAACTAACGCTACACATCTTTAGGAAGAGAAATAATTAATTTTAATGATCAGTTATTGAACTTATGATTTATCAAATACATTCTTATGTCGTCAAATGTTGTGCAACTTTGTTCCCTACATATTACTTTTACATATGTAACTTATACTAATTACTTACGCAAGATAGCCCAGCCTGCCTTTCACTCACTACTCACATTCTGTTATAAAGCCCCCATTTACTGCACCCGATTTACTGCATGATATGAAGTCCCCGCCGGCAACGCGTTCTTCAGTGACCTCGTGGCCTTATCGTGGTAAGTCGTAAACGTCCCGGAAAAATAAAACTGAAACACAAATTTAGATAGGAATATTCTGCCACTATTCCTCCATTATTACTGTCACTTGTCTAAAGAGATTACTTCACTTTTATATCAAAAAACTGGTGAAATTTACTAGAGCATACTTAGCTCTGGGGTCGGCCGACACGCACAGAGTAGGACTGGGCAGTGTGTTTCGTTGAGCGGGAGGAAGCGGCGGTTCAATGCCACCAGGTTTTAGTCGCCGTTCATGCTTAATTTGCTGTGACTTATGAGTTTTATGCGTGGCACATAGTCATTATATTCGCCACATGTGTAGCCGATATTTGCATGTGCCACACTGATGTCACTAGTAGTAGGCGTGGCTTAACGACATTTCCTGTAGTTGGCCGGTGGCTGCTACACACTGTTTGTTCCATCGCCATGTTTTTCAGCTTCGTCAGATTTTTCACGGCGTCACTAGCAGCTCCGCCCGGCTATGTTACGTACGGGCGTCGACACACATATACAAAGTTCTTAGAATTTTTAAGGTGGCGCATTCCTCAGCGAGTTACTCAACACAGTAACTGCGTCTCTGCTTTGTTCCAACGCTATTTCGTTTACCATGTGTTCTGTTGTAATGGAATGAATATTTGTCGTACTATAAAACTTTCACCATAATTTTTAGAAACTCCCGCACAAAATGAAATAAATAAAATGTAAATACCCCATACGGTAGGAAATAAAATGACCCAAATTTTGACACGTTACAATACCCCCTCGATGAGAATTCTGCTGTCCACAACAGAAGAAATCTCATCGATAAACCCCGAAGAGGACCGGTGAGGAACTGGTGCCAACAACCCCCTTGTTCTTAATCTATATGGGTACACGACCCCCCTGGCTCAGCGACTATGTACTCATCTGAACGAGATCACTGGACTTCTCCGAAAGAGATCCCAACACCGAGAAATCGAACCGACAAGTACCACAGCACACCTCGCCTTTTTACATGCTACCCCCAAAAAATCCTCAATCCCTGGCTTAAATTACTCCAGATCCTCAGCCGATATGGTTCCCCTTTTATGCAAGCTGGGCTGCCTTTAGCAGATACTGGGCTCACACACACTCACATTACACAATATTACACCTTGACAAATTCTTTAAAATTTACGAAAATTTAAAAAAATTCAAAATTCAAAATAATATACTTTATTAAAAAATTCTCTTCCTTGTTTTTATGTTTTGTTTCAAATGACTTAATTTAGATATTTCTCCTAATCAACACATATCCTTACCCTAACAGGTGAATACTTAGAGTAACAATACAATGCAATACAAGATAAATCACTAAAATAAACATGGTGAACACACAAATAATAAAATAATCAACACTTCAAATATTCATTCGCTGGCAGGCGAAATTCAAGATTTTTTTTTTTCCAAAAATTTATTTTCCCCCCAAAAAATTTTAAAATTCAAAGAAAATTTTAAATTTGTTAAAATGTTTTCTTTATATTTAGATATTATTTAAACATTGTTTTAAATTGATTGAACAAACAAATTAAATTGCCTTCCTACTGCACAAACTTAGTATGTATATGACCTCATCAGCTGATCGCAACTAGGTCAAGTCCAAGACCCTTGACCTACATATGTTATGTATACTTTCTGAAAATACATTCAACATCAGTAATATCCTAATTTGGAACACAAAACAATACAATAAAACATTTAAAACTAACAAAATATTATTATAAACAATAGGCAAATTGACATTTAAATTATTCACAATAAACAATTCTTAATTTTACATTATTTCCAAATTTTATCAAAATTCTGTCACTGGTTTTTTAAAAAATGATAATTTTATATGTTCAACTATAACTTTCTTCATTTTACAATCTCATTCCCTATTACTGTGGGTGATTTCAATTATTTATTCTCATTTAATTTACTACTTGATCTGTATATACATATATCAACTTTCTCCCTCTGACTGTAACCACTAACAACTTCAACTCCCATGACACCCATCTCTACCAAAACATCTATCCCAAAACGCTCTAACCCCAACTTACTATTAAACTCAACTCGCATCATTCTACCCTTATATAAAAAAAAATACTCTCTACCCCTTTGTACTCAGGATGTGTGTTCCCTCCCAAAAGCTCACTCCCTTATGTTGGTCCTGGACTCCCCCTAGGTAACCCTTTCCGGCGCCAATCGGTCCCTTCCCGCCACAACGCCTGTCGCTGTGGACTCCCTATCACACCACCCCCCTTTACAAAATCACCATCCCCAGAAATCTCAATCCCATTACCTCACTACGAATACAACAAAATAACATCATTAATTATAAACAACAATATATCACTCAAAACTCTACATAAATTCTCCACAACTACTGTGTCAACATCAATACTTCTCAAAATTCTACAACATATATTAACTCAAAAACAACATTACATTATTCTCATCTCTACTATTTCAACTTTAACTTTGACTTCAACTTGGACAGATCTCCTTGTCCCACAAAACATTCATCACCCACAAAACTATCTTTTATTGACTTGCATAAATTATCACTTTATTTCTCATTTTATCAAGTTATTTTTATCATTACTTTAAAACATCTGTAATACATTAAAACATTACATTGAACACTAATTACTTGGAACATTTATAAACCACTATACCAGTGACCTGTAATTGCTGATCAGCTGATCTCCCTGACACAATTAAAACACGTCTCATACTTGAACAAATTATATGAAATATATATATATATATTTATTTATCAGTATCTCTCACCCCCTTGTTTCCCATTTCTCTGATTCTGATCATTCATATTAACCGCCTGCCAGACGATTTAATTATTGGCTTAGAAAAAAAAAATATACACACATAATGAAAACACATTCTTATCAATGCTTATCTCTAACCTACGACAATAAAATAATACATTTAAAAGTATGTAATGAACACCTTATATTGAATGTCTGAGCAGATATTTATTTAAATATTTAAATAGAACACAAGCAGTTTTATTGGATCAAAATTTGACTTAGCAAAAAAAAATTTTATGTTGTAAAAGTTAAATTCGTGGCTCCTCTGAGTCACCTCCCTTCCACACACACTATTTCAAGTTATGGAGGACTGTATCGCCCTTTTCGCTTTCACAAAGACGGCATATTTTGGAGTAGTTTTACCTCTCCATGTCTTTGCTTCTGCTATTACATTTAAAAGGTTATGAACATCAACATGTTCTGGTCTATAATTACATACCCTTAATGCGGGTCTACCACCTGTCTTTGCTGCCCCCAAGCGGGCAGAGTGGCAGCCGCTGTTCCATAGTTCCGGGAGATTTCCCCTAATTTCTCCCCCCATTCAATTTCTACTATATACCAATTTCAAGTCAGCTATGGTCAAGGGACTTGATATGACCATAGCTAACCGCTAGCCAAATCCACGATTAGTGCTGGTAAGGCAGTAATCGCCCGAAAAGTCGGGGAAATCTAACTTGCATTTCACTGCCCGTTACATTCATTATTACTATGTGCGACACGGTCGTCTATCAGTGTGTAAATTTTAATTTACACGAAAACGGTGTGTCACACATTTTCGCCATTTTGGCCTCCGATGGAGGTAACACTCTCTGTTACCCCCAACCCATTTCGCTATCTACGGGGGCACAGGCCACCCCCGCAATAGCAACTTAATAGCTAACTAATTAACATTGATAACTAAACTTTCTACAATTGCAGTTCCACACTCCATTGTTCTATCACTTCATTGAGCACCAAACTACCCCCCAAAATTATCCCCACTTCTTGTATTGACAACAAGTTTTTATTTTGTTACACATCTTTTCAAAGCGTTCCCATACTCGCTGATACTAAAACTTGACAATTATTTTTGGTCACTTAATCCTAGAATTTATTTAAATTTAAAATTATATACATCCAATATTGTTTTGGTATATATATTTTTTTTTTTTTGGCGATCATGGACTCACCTGAAACGGGGGTGTTTTGCGATGAAAGATACAGAAATTTCAATTCAGATCTACTTTGTGCAGTTACTTCCTCTTCTATGCAAACTGTACTACCAAATCTTCTCACCTCTACTAACCCGTCGTCTGAGCTGAAATTCCCGATCTTTCTCCGCAAAACTCTTCATTTCGGTGTAAGCGAAACTATTGTCAATGGCTCAATTGGAATTTTGCCCTTGACACTAAAATATTTAAAATTTGCACGCACTGCCTTTATATTTAGGTGTAGCCTCCTTTATATACAACACTCTAAGGCAGTGCAGGCACGTGACAGGTACATCATGATTGTTGCACCTAGAGTGTATTAATGATAATTTGTCATGTACCTTTTGGGGTCCCCCTCCCCGTTCAAATATGTAGTTAAATTTCTAGTTTGTACCAATTTTGGTGGAGCCGGACCATCGTTGCTTTCACCGCCCGAAGGAAGATCCGCCAACCATGGCCCGCCTCCGAGTTCCGAATTCCATGGCCAGGACTGGTAAGATCGTGACCGCCCGAAAATGGGGGAGGAGCCCTTCTAAAAACATATAGAAAAAACAATTAAATGACATTCATACATTTACTCACTGATAAAAATCATTATGCTGACCAAAATAATTTCAAATTTGTAGCGTTGTGCGTACCTACTATCTCCCTGGTTTCTCTATTCTATAACACATACGAGTTCTTCATTTTTACCTCTACTATCTCGTACGGCCCCTCATAGAGCAAGAAAAATTTCTTAATCTCCTTATCTTGGGCACTCGACAAATCGTGGCGTCGCACCAATACCAGATGTCCAACCTCGTACTGCGTCCACTTACCTTTCATATCATGTCTCTGTTTTCTCCTCTCCCCCTTCGTCAACAAACTTTCATTCGCTAGTCTCAGTTTAACATCGTGACCAATAGTGTTGGTTTCCGGTGGATATTCAATTAATTGTTCCAAAATCCTCTGTGGACGCTTCCCTCTTACTAACTCATAAGGTGTGAACCCTGTCGACTCGTGGGTGGTGCAGTTAAGCCAATTTTCAATCTTCTGGACATGAAGTGGCCACTCGCTGTGTTTGGCGTGGCAGTATGTTCGAAAAATTCTGCCCAACTCCCTCATGACTCTCTCCGCCTGATTGGACTGTGGGTGATACACTGCGGTGTGTTTTGGGATGATACCTTCCCATCCGAGAGTCTGGCGCCATCTCCCGCTGATGAACTGCGGTCCATGGTCGGATAATATCACCTTCGGCTTTCCCACGTTGATCATGTAGTCGCGTGTGATCTTCTCACTCAGCACCTTACTTGTTGCTCGCTTCACGCTATATAACCTTACATATTTGGAAAAAGTATCAAGTACAACAAAAATATGCATCACTCCGCCCCTACCCTTTGGCAATGGGCCGTACAAATCTACAGCTACTAAATCAAATGGTTTTTCTACTTTAATGTAATTTAGTTCTCCTTCTAACCTATAATTCACAACTTTAGATTTCTGGCATAACTCGCAAACTCTAAGTATTTTTCGGACGCGTTTCTCCATATTTTTAAATAGACAGGATTCCTTTAACACATTCACACACTTACGTGCCCCAAAATGCCCGTATCTAAGGTGACAGTCCCACACTATTTTCTCTATCAACCCTTCAGGTATAACTAACCTCCAATCCCTCTCTCTCCCCTCTACTTTTTTAAACAAACTCCCTTTAAACACTTGAAAATATTGTTTATAACCAAATTCATCTACATCTGATTCGACACTAGTAATTATTTTATTTAATTTACTGTCAGCTCTTTGCATTATATTTATATCCTTCAATTCTTCCCCAAAGAGTTTATCTTCCCGGGATAGTCTATAAATCTCTATTTCTTTAATATATCTACCCGTTCTGTTTCTGTCTGTGTCTACTCGTGATAGTGTGTCTGGCACCCTGTTCTCTACACCCTTAATGTATTCCCAAGAAAAATTATACTCTTGAAGAGCTAACACCCACCTGGTTATCCGGCTGTGCGTGAGTTTACAAGTATTCAGGAACGACAGCGCTTTATGGTCCTTCCTGATGATGGTTTTGTTACCCAGCAGATACGTGCGGAACTTCTTCACGGCGAACACTATACTGAGGAGCTCCTTCTCGGTGGTAGTATAGTTACGTTCAGCGGCTAGCAACGTCCGGCTGGCGAAGGCAATGGTTTTGTGTTCTTTCGCCTCGTCCTCTTGGTACAGTTCCGCTCCAAGTGCTATATTGCTTGCGTCTGTCTGTAAGTAAAATTTTTCATTAAAATTGGGATGATTCATTAAAATCATACCAGCGAACTTATTTTTGATTTCATTGAACGCTGCTCTTTCGTTGTCGCCCCACCTCCATTGTTTGTTCTTTTGCAGCACTGCGCTGAGTCGGGCCGTCGTCTGGGCGTAGTTCCGCTGGAACTTCCTGTAAAAATTACAGAGACCAAGAAAACTTTGCAATTGCTTTATATTTGTAGGCTCCGGGAACGTCAGGATGGATTCTACTTTATCCGGATTGGCACGTACCCCGGTAGGTGTTATGATGAAACCCAAAAAATGTATCTCAGTTTGCAAAAATTTTGATTTGTCCCAATTCACTGTCAAACCTCCCTGATATAACTTCTCCAATACATATTCCAAATGTTCTACATGCTCTTCAAATGTTCTGGAAGCTATCAGAATATCATCAACGTATATGGTTAAAAAATCTAAGTTATGGGGTTGCAAAATCTCATCCAGACACTTAATAAAGCTAGCTACACTGGTGTTTAATCCAAACGGTAGTCTTTTGAATTGGTAATTTTTTCCATTGAATAAGAAGGCTGTATATTTTCTACTATTCGCTGCCAACGGAACTTGCCAATACCCGGCGGTTAGGTCTAAAGAAGTCATATATTGTACGCCGCTGAACTTCTGAAAAATTTCTTCTATCGCTTCAGGTGACTCCCTGTCTGGGATGATTATTTGATTGATTTTGCGGGCATCTAAACATAACCTTACTCTACCATCTTTTTTAATCACTACTACTAAGGGGTTAGAATATGGTGATACAGATCGCTCAATTATATCTCCCTCTAACATTTTCTCTAACTCAATCTGAACCGCTCTTCTCTTCGCATATGGCACCGGATAACTTCTTTGCACATAGGGTCCATGTTCCCTTACCTTTAACTCGCATTCATAGTTTCTTGCCCTCCCGGGTATATCGGCAAACACGTCTCTAAATTCTCTACTACCCGCCACAACGATTCACGTTGAGAACTCCCTATCACGCCTCCCTCACTACAAAATTTCAGTGCTCTCTCATTCCATAAGTGATCTACATTCTCCTCGTACTCTATCTTACTCACACTACATACATTCATACTAACTTCTATTTCTTGTTTATTATTCCGATTATGTATCACCCGTACCCCTGAAATTCTTATCGCATCTGACACCCGCTCAAAATTAATACAGACTGGTCCCCCTTCACTATTTAATTCTAACACCCGTTTATGAAAATCAATCACCGCCTTATGTTTAATCAGAAAATCATTTCCCAGTATAACCTCAAGATTTAATCCCCGTACAACTAGAAATGTATTATCGTACCCTACCCCGTTAATTATCATGTTTAAATGTACTTGTTTCGTGACTCTTTTACTTCTAACTCCCGTAATACCTACAATCGTCACCCCCGCTACTGGCAAAGATGGAATATTTTTATTCATTTCTCTTAATTCATCTAGTACATGTTCAGAAATAACAGAGATTTCGCTACCTGTATCAATTAAAGTTTTAATCTCCTTACCTTCTATGTTGATTTTCACCTCAGTCAGTCCATTCTCCCGTCTCCCTGCTTCGAAGTCTTCCTCCTCCAATAATTCCTCAGATAAATCTGTAATAACAACGTTGTTTCGGTATCTATCATCCATTTGGACCCCAGAATTTTCCGGCGACAACGGTTGGGTCCGGTGTTCCATTGCCCCTCTTAGTTTCCCGCAGACGTGCTCTCCACTGCCGGGTTGTATCCCCGTTCGTGCTGGTTTCCTCGCTGTTCGTGAGCGTGGCCTCTCGGCGCTCCTCCTTGGCCCTCTCCCCTTCGTTGGTATGCATGCTGGTTCGGTGCGGGTTGTGGACCCTGTCTCTGCCCCGGTCTCTCTCTCCTGCATCTAAAACAAAAATTCTGTGAAGCATAATTCTCCTGTGAACACGCTGGACAAGTCCACATGGGTCCTCGATTATTTTGTTCTCGTCTGGGGTATGCCGGTCCATTTGTAAGTCCCCTCGGCGGTCCCTGATTACCTCCATTATTTCCATTCTGCTGGTTCTGATGGCGACTCAATTCTTGGTCCCGGATATTCTGAAACACATCTAAAATATTTTCTAGTTCGCTGATATTAGCTACCTCCCGTGTCATAAGTGTTATCTGTACTTCCCTTGGCAAATGCTTGCTTATATGCCTCACGAAGGATCTAAATGGCAATGGCTGTTCTAAGTATTTCGCCTCATTAAATATTCTCATCACATACCCTGTTATATTATTATTGGGCCCCCCAAAATTCCCGGTTCCCATAATTCTGCTTCGTAATACTTCTTGGTCTTCTTCAGACCAATATTTATTTCTAAACGCGGACTCAGAACTTTCAAAACATCCCCATTCCGTTTTGTGTACCTCGGCCCATATCTCCGAACTACCCTTGAAGCATTTTAAAATTTTTAATAATTGAACTTCCCAGTTATTAGTTCCCACTTATTGAACTCTCTCACTCTATTTATGAACTGCATAGGATGTACTCTTTTGTTGTCACAACTGAATGTCTCTAACTCTACTTCACTGCTTACGTCACGAGTCATAATTACTTGTTCGGTAACAGTGTTTACTTGTTGGCTGATGGCCATGCTCAATTCATTTTTAACATTCATTAACTTAAGGTTACTATCAGATTCAAGGTCACTTATTGTATCGTGTATGGTCTTAAATTCAATCTTACAATTATTTTCTATTTCTCTTATTTTACTATTATTATTTTCAATATGACTCATAGCATAACCAGTCTTACATTCAGTATTGGTGTTACATTCACTTATCTGTTTCTCTACAATTGTATTTATGATGCTATATTGTTCCGTGATCTGTTTCTCTACTTTATTAGTTATATTATTGGTAATATCAGAAACACGGCACTCTAATTGCTCATTTATGGACTCAGACAATTGTGATTTCATACTTTCACAACGTTCATCAATATGTTTATCTAGCACACGACTCAAATTATCAAACTGTACATTAATATTCTGCTGCAATTGAATATTCTGTTGTTCGAGTTTTATATTAAAATTGCTATTCTGAACGTCAAAACGACGGTCTATTTTATCAAATTTTTCGTCACTAGAGTTAAAACGGCTCTCAAATTTTTTGTCAATTGTATCAAACTTGTCATTCTGTATCTCAAATTTTTCTCTCATGAAATTAAATAGATCGTCCAATGACAACTCTTTTGCCCTACTTGTTACGGGAGTTGATATCGCTCCCGGTGTATTAAGAACAGATACTTCTACATTATACTCATTTATTGGCGTTAATTCTGTTTGAATACCGGAGTCAGCATTTACTTGACTCTCGGTCTGACTGTCATATAGACTGACTTCATTGTTATCTGCCATTTCTTATTTTATACTCTATACTTGTGTATAAATATAATATAATCAATATAATGTATTACATAACCAATTTTGCGTTGATAACGCACTTTTGTTTTATTCCGCTAACCCCAAAAACATGTTTGTATCTTTTCTGTAGGTACGGTCTTTACTATTCTAATTAATAAAAACTGTCCCTGTATCGGAAGCCATTGAGCTGTTATTTACTTTTTCTACTATTTAAAAATATATTAAATATGTTAATATAATAACTTCCACCTACCTTGAAAGTTTCGTTTCTCTAGGGCCAGGATTCTTTCGTGCGAACGCTAGATACAAACATGTGTTTCATGGGTTATCGAAATAACTAACGCTACACATCTTTAGGAAGAGAAATAATTAATTTTAATGATCAGTTATTGAACTTATGATTTATCAAATACATTCTTATGTCGTCAAATGTTGTGCAACTTTGTTCCCTACATATTACTTTTACATATGTAACTTATACTAATTACTTACGCAAGATAGCCCAGCCTGCCTTTCACTCACTACTCACAATCTATTATAAAGCCCCCATTACCCGATTTACTGCATGATATGAAGTCCCCGCCGGCAACGCGTTCTTCAGTGACCTCGTGGCCTTATCGCGGTAAGTCGTAAACGTCCCGGAAAAATAAAACTGAAACACAAATTTAGATAGGAATATTCTGCCACTATTCCTCCATTATTACTGTCACTTGTCTAAAGAGATTACTTCACTTTTATATCAAAAAACTGGTGAAATTTACTAGAGCATACTTAGCTCTGGGGTCGGCCGACACGCACAGAGTAGGACTGGGCAGTGTGTTTCGTTGAGCGGGAGGAAGCGGCGGTTCAATGCCACCAGGTTTTAGTCGCCGTTCATGCTTAATTTGCTGTGACTTATGAGTTTTATGCGTGGCACATAGTCATTATATTCGCCACATGTGTAGCCGATATTTGCATGTGCCACACTGATGTCACTAGTAGTAGGCGTGGCTTAACGACATTTCCTGTAGTTGGCCGGTGGCTGCTACACACTGTTTGTTCCATCGCCATGTTTTTCAGCTTCGTCAGATTTTTCACGGCGTCACTAGCAGCTCCGCCCGGCTATGTTACGTACGGGCGTCGACACACATATACAAAGTTCTTAGAATTTTTAAGGTGGCGCATTCCTCAGCGAGTTACTCAACACAGTAACTGCGTCTCTGCTTTGTTCCAACGCTATTTCGTTTACCATGTGTTCTGTTGTAATGGAATGAATATTTGTCGTACTATAAAACTTTCACCATAATTTTTAGAAACTCCCGCACAAAATGAAATAAATAAAATGTAAATACCCCATACGGTAGGAAATAAAATGACCCAAATTTTGACACGTTACATGGTCTTACTTATTTTTTAGGATTTTGATAATTTTAATAGATTTGTTTTGGTGGCCAGTTGCACCTACTAAGATAATATTATTTACTGGCAACATTGGCAATGTTCTACCACATTCTTTCTGGATTATTTCCAATTCAGTTATATTAATTATTGATATATTCGCACCAGTATCAATCATGATCTTGGCGGGGATTCCTTCTACTTCCGCTTTTATATATATTATTTCATTATTCTGACTATTGAGGCTAGTTTCGTTCTCCTCCAATAGTTCAGTTCTTATGTTTTTTTAGATAGTAATTTCTAATGATGGTAATGTTATTCAATCCAGTTGCACCTTGCAACTCTTGTCTATACCCAGGAGATAGGAGCAGTGAAGGGTCGTGATAATTCATCACTGCCTCCTCCCGTTTAAATTATCGTGTTCGCTGTTGTTATTAGGGCCGAGCGAGGTGTTGGTCTGGAAACCTTGCGTCGGTTCCTGCCGCTCTGTACTATGTTCAAATGTTTGTTCTCGGTTTGGTTGCCGGCCAGGATCATCTAGACTGGTACTTCGTCTATGTTGTTCGTACCTCGGACCATCACTTTCTTCGCTCCTCCACCGACGATCTCCATCGTGGAAACTGTTCCTTCGCTGACGGTTATACCTTCTTGGCCCATTATCTTCAGCTCTTATGAAATTTACCCGTGGTCGGGAAACCCTGTTGCTATTATTGTAGTTGTTGGAATTATAATTCCTATTATTTTGGTAATAACGTTCAGTATTACCGGGGTGGGGGTTTCTCTGACTATAAAAATTATTAGGGTGCTGATAATAATTATTTCTGTTATTTTGGGTAGTGGTTGTTATTCCTATTATTATTTGGATTATTGTTGAAGTTATTATTATTGTTATTTGGAGGGTTATTATTACCATTATAATTATTTTGATGGTTACGGTTCCCTTGGTAGTTGTTACCATAGTGGTTGTTATTGTTACTGGGGTACTGATTACTTCTTATTTCCGTCCGATCGTTCCCCCTTCTACTCTGACGGTAGTATTCCTCGTTCTCGTAACTCTCCAGTAATTCAGTCATGGCTTGCACTGTCTTTATCTGGCTACCCCTTCTGTCTCTGATTATGTCTTTGTCATAGTGGTAAGACAACTTGTTCACCAGGCATTCCTCGGGTATTGCCGGTTCTAAATGTTTTGCCAGACACACCTTTCCTAAGAAATAGGCCGTCATGGTGTTACCTAGTTGGGCCTTATATCGTCCATGGCAGATATTGTCTCGTATCAAGTTCTGCGTGGTTTCTGACCAGTACTTCGCTTTGAATAGGTTTCTGAACTGTTGGTAGTCCGCGATCTCACTTCGATTCGCCATCCACCAATTGTCAGTCATTTCTCTGAACGACTCGTCCAATATCTCCCGGTTGTTATTCCACCTATTCCCTCTATGTTTGGCAAAGTATTCCTCAATCCGGGCCAGGAACTCCATCGGTTTTCTTTTGTATTGTCGGAAATTTAACCATTCCCAGTGGGTCTTAATTAATTTTTAATGTTGCTTTCTTGGATTTAAATTTGTTTTTATTTTATGATCTTTCTTTCCATTCAGAACTATGGGCATTATCTGTCATGCTACAATATGTCTGACAAACGACCGAAACGGCAATGGCGGTTCTATATATTTTGCCTCGTTAAATACCCTCATTACGTATATGGTTATGTTGTTATTATGACCCCCAAAATTCCCTGTACCCATGATTCTACTACGTAAGATTTCTTGGTCCTCTTCAGACCAATATTTGTTTCGGAATGCTGCCTCAAAATTCTCATAACTACCCTACTCTGTTCTATATGTACTTCAGCCCATATTTCAGAACTGCCCTTAAAACATTTAAAAATTTTTAATAACTTTACCTCGCAACTACTGACATTAAACGGTTAAATTCCCTTACCTTACTCAAGAACTGCATCGGGTGTACTCTCCGGTTATCACAACAAAATTGTTCAAGTTCAATCTCATCTTTTGCTTCGCGAGTATATAATATTCGCTCCGCAACATTATTTAAATGTTGGCTCACTACCACATGTAATTCATCTTTGATTTCTACTATATCTTGTTCTATTATGCTAAGTTTATTATCATATTTACTTTCGTATTGAAGGTTATGTTTATTCATAACCCCCACACTCTCTTGAATTGATTATTTACATACATTCTCTACCTCCACTATTTTATTTTTTATGTCATTATTATTTTCATTAATTTTATTAATACACTTACTTTCTATCTCTACACTCTGTTCTTTAACTTGAATTTTAATTTGATCTGTCATTTGTTCATTTACATTATTTAGTTTACTTTCAATATTTTCTGTTAATTCATTGATTTGTTCATCGAACTTATGGTTTACTGATTCTAATACTTGTTCTTTAATTGTATTAAAACGTTCATCAATCTCATTTAGACGTTTATTCATATTAATCTCAAATTTAACATTTTGTATATTCATTTCATCAAATTTAGCTTTTATTTTCTCATATTTGACATTGGACTCACTTTTTTGTTCGTCAAACTTTATGTTGAAATTACTCTCGACTTCTTTAATTTCTCTTTTTTGTTCTTTATTCTGTTCTTTCAATTCATTTAGATTACTATTTATATTCTCAGACATTGTTCTTATTAAGTTAAACACATCGTCCATCGACAACTCTTCTGTTCTAGTTGTCGTTGGAGTAGACTGTGCTTCTATATTACTCATTATCATTGACTCTGTAAGAGTGTTTTCTAGATTGATTTCTTTATTTTCCATTTTTAATGGTAAAGTTATCACTTTTATATCAAAATACTAACATATAGTATCACACAATTGCTTTTCTAACAAGAGATTATATTTACTTATATTACATATGCTCACAACATAACCTCATCTTTTATATTTATGTTTCTAATTACATACCAATTCCCCACAACCATATTGTTCCTCAAACAGGTCCACATTTGCATAATTTTATTTATGCAAACGGTCCAGCTGCTTCGGGCACCATTGTTATGTTTTTATTAATTTATAAATTTATTAATTGACTTTGTTTACATTTTTTCACTTACGGCTAGTGCCGCCATGTTGTTAGTTGCCAACTTAATTTTTTTTACTTACCGTATCCAGGATTCGAATTGGACATGTTGAAAAAACGATATGGTTATTTTGAAATGACTCATATTTCCCTTTTTGTGACAAGTTATTTATTTTTACTCAAACTTCATCTTTTTATACAACATTATGCAAGCCATCTTGAAATACAACAAAATGGAGTCCTTACTCCTCTCCTTTACATTTTATTCTTGTGTTACTATTTTCATTACTGACTTTACTCAAAATACCCCAAAACATGGTTACTAACAAAAATTCAATAGCTATAAACTTAAATCTATTGTTATACACAAACCAGCGCTCCTGATTTAATACTCTTCATTCACGCACCCTTTTCCCTTATGTGAGATCTTACTTTAACTCATGATAATATTATTGAAATTTTATTTTTTATCCCATATTAAAGATTGTTGTGCCCCTCGTTTTGTTACTTATCTGGAAAAAATCAGTCCTGAAGACGTCTCATGGCTCCGTGCACTACGTAGATTATTTCATAATCTTCACTGAATTTACATGTTTAAAACTGTTAATTCACTCTGAGAAAATTTAAAATTGTTATTTTACATTTTATAAAATTTTATACGTGCGGGCGCCCGCACATAACATTCTAGGTGCGGGCGCCCGCGATTTATGTTCTCGAACTTTGTTTGCAACTGGCCGGTACAACGAGCAGATTTGAACTGGGCGAGGCGAACTGGACTATTTTCTGAAGTGGTCGCGGGTTACGTGACCAATTCTTATTGTTCTAGTTTGTATCACTACGCCAATATGTGAGGTTCGGCTGACACTCCTACATACCAGCGCGACGTATGAACTGACGTAATATCGTACGATCCTCTAAGTTACATAATTTGCTTGTCACTGGAGCTGACCTTGGCACAATTTTGCACGTTTGTCTATTGCGTTGTATAATTCATGAAATAAATCTATTTACTTTTCCCCATAATTAATATTTCATATTACTTTTTATGTTTCCCCAAATTTAATGTTACATAAGAAAATATTATTTTTATCAAAACATAATAATTTTTTATATTATCCCAGGTAGGCCTAAATGTCCCGTTACATTCTTATCAGGATACTTTATTTATAAAAAATAAGTACTTTACTCTTGTTAAATCATAAAATGTTTCAGGTAAACTACACCTTTCTCTTAACCGATCTTCTCCAAAATCAATAGACCTTCAGTCCTCTACAATTCAGGGATGCATGCAAAAAAATATTTGATTCTGTTTGAATGTGCGGCAGTTATTGTTCGTCATGGAAACATTTCTCTTGTTACAACATAAAATGTTGCAGGTAAACTACCCCTTTCCCTTAACCGATCTTCACCAAAATCAACAGACCTTGAGATCTCTACAACTCAGGAAAGTGTGCAAAAAATTATTTGATTCTCTTTGAATTTTCGGCAGTTATCGTTCGTCATAAAAAAAATTACCCTTTTTAAAACATAAAACATTGACGATAAACTACCCCTTTCCCTTAACCGATCTTCAACAAAATCAACAGACCTTGAGTTCTCTTTAGATCAAAAAGGTATACAAAAACGTAGTTGATTCTGTTTGAATTTACGGCAGTTATCGTTCGTCATATAAAAAATTACCCTTGTTAAAAAATAAAATGTTGCAGATAAACTACCCCTTTCCCTTAACCGATCTTCACTAACACCAATAAGTATTGAGAACTCTACAATTTGGGCTGTACGCAAATAATCATTTGATTCTGTTTGAATTTGCGGCTGTTATCGTTTGCCATAGAAAAATATCGGTATGGAGAACCATACATGACTTCCATATTCTAAGATTTATATTTAAAATCATTTTCGAAATGAAATATTACCATAGAAACTACTTCTTTCTACTTACTGCTTCAGCCTTAACCACAGTACTGTGGTCACTAACGTATACCACTTCACGTTATCGCACTCGATTTTCACTGATGATGGAAGTCGATGGCAATGCCGAAACGTCTGGTTTTGTAGAAAAACTATGGTAAGAAAAACTGGTATGGTAGAAAAACTTTGGACTATGGCCAAATATCCCGGGAAGGAATTTTAACAAAAACTACTTCTTTGTTGCCGATAACGTTGTACACATATATATATATATATATATATATAAAATATGCATAAAATTAATGGCTTGTATAAGTTAGTGATTGATATTCATTAAGTAGTGCTCAAGTTTCCAAAGTTTTAATATTATGATGTCCGTAATTAAAACATCAGAGCAGGTTTAGTGTGTATGAGGGTACACCGTGGACAAAAATTTTCAACATTTCCTATTGAGCGTTGCTTAGAATAAAGCTGCGAATCTACAGTGTATGTTTCACAGAACAAACACTCGAAAAAGAAGGAGCGCTCCGAAGTCACTCATGGACCCTCAGCATCTTGCAGAGGGTTCATTCCCTAAAGACGAAAAGTCTGTCGATGAATCGTTCCTCTGTAAACACGTGCAGTTACACTGCCCAGCGATCCACAGGAAGCAAATCGCTATCCACGCTGGACACTTTTTCGGCTTGCACGCGTTATGTTGGTATGGGTTTCGGCACTTACCATTTAAAAAGCGTGCAAATGTAAGAAAATAAACATGAGTGAGGCCAGAAATAACGCGAATTTTGTGTGTGTGTGTGTGTTCCCTGCCTTTTTATCGTGGTAGTCATAATAATAAAATGGAAACGTAAACATTAACATAACTGAGATATGCTTGCCTGCCACGAACGATATTGATGTTTGTAACAAAATTTTCTGTTTGTACATTTTGAGTGTAAATTAATCTATTACTAGTGGTCGCCCAGTGGTCGAAATTCGACCTTAATTCATTAAATTTTTAAGTTTGAACGTTATTGAGGTTCTTTTGTCAAAGAGTATGCCTCTATAATCATTGCATATAATTTTTTTGAATTTTGTTCTATTACGTCAGCTGCGAGCGTGTACAAATACGTCATTAGCGTGTGTTGTTTGCCTTAATTCCCTGCAATACCTATGAAATTTAAAATTTAATGTTAGTAACAGTTGAAAAAAAAAAACCCAATTACAGCTTGTATTCGTATTTATTTTTTGATATAATTCATTGTCAGTTTTAATTTTTTCATGTTATTATTGAATCAAATAAACGCTAATAAAAATGAGACTTGACATTCATAGAAGTATAAGATACATTGTTTTCAATTCCAGTGGATTATATTTCATTTTTGGTAAGGTACAAAATTCGAAAACAGTTTGAAGATTATCTGCTACAAAGCTTATATAATTTTTTAATTTTTTTTTCTATGCATTAATTTTCTAGTTATTTGAAAAATATGAAATATAGGAAAAATGAGGTTTAGCTTGGCTAAGCCATATTTAAAAAGCAATAACGCGTTTTTTGACATTTCCTTGGGTTTTTTGTATTGCCATACTGACCAGGTTTCACCAAGGCTACACAGTTATTTTGCCTATCTTTTTCGAATTATATACAATTTAAATCAAAAATTAATACAAAATAAAAAATGAAATAAAAAATACGTACCTCGTATTTTTCATATATTTTTCATTAAATCAAAAAAACCAGGCGGTTAAAAAAATAAATGTTGTCCATTGAACTTAAAATAGTTTGAAAGTGAATTTAATGATTCAGAACTTCTGTGTAAACGATGTTTTTTGTAAAAACTCTTTCATCATTTGCTAAATGCCCTTGGCCATTATATTTGGAAATATAAAATCTCAAACCATCGAATGATCGAACTCTACTTGCTGCGACGTACAATTGACCATGTGTAAAAACTGGCTGCCTCAATAAAATTCCAATTTTTTCGAATGTTTGTCCTTGAGACTTACTTATTGTCATCGCAAATGCAGGTATAATTGGAAATTGAGTTCTTTGAAAGCTAAATGGTAAAACAGTACCAGAATATGTTAAATTTATACGTGGAATCAAAATTCTCTTATTGCGTGCGGTTCCAGTTAAAACTTTGCAATCAATAGCATTACGATGCATACACTTGATGCGCATTCTTGTTCCATTGACTAATGCTTCCTTTGTATTTAAGTTTCTGATCAGTAAAACGATGCAATTAACTTTCAATACTAACTTATGTCGTGGCAAACCACTAATAGTCAAAGAATTCAAAAACTCTACTGGATAGTTGTTGATTTCATTGTCATCATCACAAATTATTTTATCGTAGCTATGATATGTTTTCTGTTCACCTGGTATTCGATTAAGTATATCAGTATTAATAAAAGTACAATCATCATTTTTAGGTGCTAAAATAACTGACTTCAATATGTTATCTGAGAGTATGTTTTCGGAAATATTTCCATACACCTCATTAATAATATTATTTTCATCTCCTATTAATTGCTGAGGTATTTCAATAATATTTTCACCAAACTGAGGGAATTGTGGGGCTTCATCATTACCAATTTTTTTCAAGAATTCGACAAATTCTATTTCACTTGGTAAGGCTCTCATATTTTGAGTAAACGTTACTTTATGAAAATAAACAAATTTATGCCAACTCGTGACACAATTTTCAATTAAAGTTGCATGTGATCCATGTGGGACAACTGGTAAGATTTGCCGAAAATCACCGCACAGAAGTATCGTTTTCACTCCAAATGGTTTATGTTGATCATTTTCATCGCATAGATCCTGCAATAATCTATCTATGATTTTCAACACTTGCAGTGGGCACATAGAAATTTCATCAATAATTATCAATGATGATGAATTTATGTAACGTCCATAGCTACTATTTGCGGTAATATTCGCTACAGAATTTTCCAAAATGGGTATAGGCAATTTAAACACATTGTGTAAAGTTCTACCTCCAAGTAATAGAGTTGAAGCTATGCCACTGAACGCTGTTGCAATGCAACTAAGATTAAGCGAATTTAATTTGTGAATGATTGCTGTTTGTGCGAATGTTTTTCCACAACCTGCATGAGCGGTTAAACAAAAAACATTAGATCCAGTATCATGGTGCAAAACTTCACGAATCACACGATCAATTAGAGTACGCTGTTCAATATTTGAGGTTTCATAATACTCACAAAACAGAAACTCTTGTTCTATTGGATCAATAGCATTTGCTTCGTCTGTTCTCTGCGAATACGTGGGAACTGGTAAACCAAGTTCTTGACATGACAAATTATGAACATTCAAAATATCTTCAATTTCTAATAGAGCTGTGTTAAAGGATACTTCTTCGTTGTAATCTCTAAAAAAAATCTTCATTAAGATATACTTTAAATTCATTCCATAACGCCAATGCATTGGCTGGCACATTTAATGCACAAATGTAACCAAATAAATTTCTCATTTGTTTTTGGTGAATGTAATTCTTTTGCTTCATTTAAACATTCGCGCCATTCATTATCATTTGAAGCAATGCCGCGAGCATGGCACGCTTCAACAAAAGAAGTGTGTATAATTCCATTGTATGTTCTAACATCCTCAAGATGATTTTGGACCACAGACATGTAATAAAAGCAATCGTAAATGGAAAAGTTCGATGTCTTCTGGTGATACTACATATATGCGTGTAATGATTTTATCACCTCCACTCCTTCTCTTCTTCCATTTTTTTCGGGAATCTTCCCACACATAATGCAAAGGAATTTCAATATACTTATATTCATGCGCTGATGGATCTGATCGATTCAATTCAAAAAATGCTAATAATTTTGTTTGTCTTGCATTTTCAATTGCTTGACGTTCTTGCCCTTCTCGAAAGTAAACATTCTGTCTACGCGGTAAATGAATGTCAAGTCTAACGATGACATGTGATTGAAAATGCATTGGTAATTCATAGATGCACCATACAGCTTCAGTTGATCCGACATAACGGCCATTTAAAAAATGTTTAACTTCATCAATTTGTATTATTGACCTGGTTCATTTCTCTCTGAACCTAATTTAACATATGCACTGTCATAGCCTTTATACACGTATTTATAAATGTATTTAACACTTTTAACTGTAGTCCATACTTCAACATTTATATGGCAATTAAATTTGGCAAGTAAATACGGATTGTATGGTACAACATAACGATGGTCGAGGCAACTACCGCGAACTTCAGAATTAATACCATTATCACGCCTTCTGTATAATGGATATCCATTTAATGATTCACATGTAAATTCATTAAATCGTTTTGGATAATCTTTTGTGCATTTTCCATCTCTCATACATACAGAATTTGGATTAAGTACACCGCATGGACCATGCATCATGTGTTTTACAACATATTCATGTAATGTAGGATGTGTTTGAATGTTAGGAATCTCCGCAGATACAACTTTATCAATATCGGTAGCGTTAACAATTTTATCTTGCTCATTTAAAGAGAGTAAAATGTGAGCATGGGGCAATCCTCTCTTTTGAAACTCAATTGTATAAATGAGTGCTTCAACTTTACCGAAGATTTTTTTTAGTGTAAGGCCCTCAATTAATGCTTTCAGTTTGGACTTGAATCAAACAACAATATCAGATCGAAAATTAGCTGACTCACCTACACCAATATTGCTAACTATTTCAGGCCAACTTGCAAGTCATTGTAATAAACAAAGAAGGCTTTCCGAAATGTTGTACAATTGACATTGCATCTAAATAATTCTGATACATATTTCTTGGAGATCCATTGAATGAAGATGGTAAAATTACTCTACGGCCAACATTATTGGCATTGTGGTTCAATTCTAAATAATCTGTTAAATTGTTGTAAACTTCAGACCTAAGACTTGTTTGATTTTGTCGAATGAAATGTAACCTTGTGCCCTCTATTCTCACATACATATCAACTATCCACTGCAGAAATAATTTTTGTGAATGGTGCAACATGCTAAAATCTTCTCTAATCGCAAGTCGATAGGCTGCATACTGAAGCATGGTTAATTTATTTCTGGGCGCTCTTGAATTAGATGTAGTTGGTACATTATGAGAAATATTGATATGCCACCCAGTATCACCATTTGGAAAAAGTAATGGATACGCTAAAGGGTCCAATGATGAATCCAAAACAGAGATATTTTTAATGGTACCATTAACTTTTGAAAACGAAACCATATTTCATTCAAAGGGTGGCTCACCATCAACTGTACTAAATATTACTGCTACATCAGTTTGAACTGCATCATTATAACGGTGTAGATCTAAATCACGATTTACTTTAATGAGCATACAAATTTCTAATGAGCATACAAATTTCTTTATTTTGATATTCAACTCTCTGACAATGATCTTTCATTGCAATGAATGACCGAACGGAAGGATTAATGCGTTCCAATTCAAGAGAGATTTCGCGCATTATATTGTTATTGCATGTTTGATTATAGTGTTCACGTAATCTATAATTGACAGCAGTGTCAACATCATAAAAATATAATTGCGCATAACATGGTGAGCGACCATATCCAGCAGTCATTGGACCTGATCTGTGATAAAAAACATGTATTTTAAAATGATACACTCCACGCGTAACTGTATCCGAAATTTTAGCTTCTGAGCTAACCATAGCAAATGATGAATTGTATTTACGAATGTTTTCAAAATAATTTATTGACTTTCTTTTTATTGAAGGTTCATTTGAAGTAAGTCCATCATACAATGATTTAAAGTATTCATTTTGACTTAAGGCCGGTAATATTGCTTTACCTTTATGACAACATGAAGTGAATGCAGTCCTTTTACCTAAAGTGACCTCAGATTCGAAATGTTTTGCATTGCAAAACCTGCATTGTAAATGCATTAATCCACAATCAAAAGTATTAAAATTTCTTGGAATGACATTCAGTGCGCATTTAAATATATCCCTCAAAATAATTTCATCATTTTGTATACTATTTACACTATTTAAATTTGCATTTGGTCTATTATCATTTTGACTTTCACGCGAATATATATTCCTTCTTCTTTGTCTCTCACTCCGACCCGTCAATGTTATACTATTTACACTATTTAAATTTGCATTTGTTCTATTATCATTTTGACTTTCACGCAAATATATATTCCTTCTTCTTTGTCTCTCACTCCGACCCGTCAATGTTCTATGTCGAGGCATAATGGAAGTAGGTGCGAATATCTGAATGTAAAAAAAAAAAACATGTAATGAAATTACTGAAACTAAGATTAGACAGGGTTTAATTTAAAAATAATAAAATGTACTCACTTTTTTGAAACCACCAATAATAATTAGGCAAGAGTAAGTCAATTCAAATTGCTGCTACAAAATTTTCCTTTTGCAACAGGTGTATATTAAGCAAGCTGTATTTCACTTTCAACTGCACATTAATATATAAAACACAGATATCTAATATACAAAATATAAAATAAACGCTTTTTTGCCTTGACATACACTCCGCAGACTATTGAAAAAGGAACATTTGAAATCACACAAACTTCAATCAGTCAATCTGTCAGTAATTATTTGTTGGCAACATTTTAAAATTCTTTGGCGACAATCTCTACTCTGTGCGACTGTTTGACCACAGACTATTATGTGTTTGACATTGGCAGTATGAACGTAAACAAACGACAGACTATTATGTGTTTGACATTGGCAGTATGAACGTACACTAAAATGATAAAATTATAATTTTATTGCCTGGCAACAAAATTATTTTATTTTTAACAATTACCATTGTTTGAAAAAGTTTAAATGAATTTTCAAGTGCAAATGAATGTTTTATTTTATTTAATTTAATTTATTTGTAACACATATATAAATTTTAGCTTTCTGCACTCCTTCTCCATATAAACTTTAACTATGCCAAATTCACACTCCTCCGTGCGCGCAATATGCTTAAAAAGGGGTACAAAGTTTTCTCTTCACGTATTAATATATAGATGATATATAGATACTATTAACTCATACATGATTTACATTAAAATGAAAAATTATAATTTTATTGCCTGGCAACAAAATTATTTTATTTTTAACAATTACCATTGTTTCAAAAAGTTTAAATGAATTTTCAAGTACTTTACTATTGTTAAAACGTAAAAGGTTGCAGGTAAACTACCCTTCCCCTTAAACGATCTTCACCAAAATCGAAAGTCCTCGAGATCTCTACAATTCAGTGACATATGCAAAAAATTATTTGATTCTGTTTGAATTTGCGGCTGTTATAGTTTGCCATAGAAAATTACCCTTGATAAAAATATCGGTATGGAGAACCATACATGACTTCCATGTTCTAAGATTTATATTTAAAATCATATTCGAAATGAAATATTTCCATAGAAACTACGTCTTTCTACTTATTGCTTCAGCATTAACCACAGTACTGTGGTCACTAACGTATACCACCTCACGTTTTCGCACTCGATTTTCACCGATGATGGCAGTCGATGGCACTGCCGAAAAGTCTGGTTTTGCAGAAAACATTGGACTACGGCTAAAGAGCCCGGGAAGCAATTTTAACAAAAAACTACTTCTTTGTTGCCGATAACATAGTACACATATAAAAAATTCTCCCCTCCACCTTCAACTATAATTTTTAATAATAGAAAATTACCCCCACCCCGTTCACCTAACTTCTTCATTTATAGATATTTCATCTAGGTTTCTATAGTGGATTACTATGAGCTTCTTATCAGGATACTTTATTTGTAAAAATTAAGTACTTTACTCTTGTTAAATCATAAAATGTTTCAGGTAAACTACCCCTTTCTCTTAACCGATCTTCTCCAAAATCAACAGACCTTCCGTCCTCTACAATTCAGGGAAGCATGCAAAAAAATATTTGATTCTGTTTGAATGTGCGGCAGTTATCGTTCGTCATGGAAACATTTCTCTTGTTACAACATAAAATGTTGCAGGTAAACTACCCCTTTCCCTTAACCGATCGTCACCAAAATCAATAGACCTTGAGCTCTCCGCAACTCAGGAAAGGGTGCAAAAACCTAGTTGATTCTGTTTGAATTTACGGCAGTTATCGTTCGTCATATAAAAAATTACCCTTGTTAAAACAGAAAATGTTGCTGGTAAACTACCCCTTTCCCTTAACCGATCTTCACCAACACCAATAGGTATTGAGAACTCTACAATACAGGGCTGTATGCAAAACATTAGTTAATTCTCTTTGAATTTACGGCAGTTATCGTTCGTCATAGAAAAAATACCCTTGTTAAAACATAAAACGTTGCAGGTAAACTACCCCTTTCCCTTAACCGATCTTCAACAAAATCAACAGACCTTGAGTTCTGTATAATTCAAAAAGGTATGCAGAAGAGTAGTTGATTCTGTTTTAATGTACGGCAGTTATCGTTCGTCAAAAAAAAATTACCCTTGATAAAACATAAAATGTTGCTGGTAAACAACCCTATTCCCTTAACCGATCTTCACCAAAACCAACAGGTCTTGAGAACTCTACATTTCAGGGCTGTATGCAAAATATTATATTATTCTGTTTGAATTTGCGGCTGTTATCGTTTGCCATATAAAATACCCTTGATAAAACAAAAAACGTGTCAGGTAAACTACCCCTTTCCCTTAACCGATCTTCACCAAAAACAATAGGTCTTTAGTACTTTACAAAACAGGGCTGTAAGCAAAAACGTTTTTGATTCTGTTTGAATTTGCCGCTCTTATCGTTTGCCATAGAATATACCCTTTTAAAACAAAACGTTTCAGGTAAACTACCCCTTTACCTTAACCTATCTTTACCAACACCAATAGGTATTGAGAACTCTACAATACAGGGCTGTATGCAAAACATCATTTGATTCTGTTTGAATTTGCGGCTGTTATCGTTTACCATAGAAAAAAATTACCCTTGATAAAAAACCGTAGCAGGTAAACTACCCCTTTCCCTTAACCGATCTTCACCAAAAACGACAGGTCTTGGGTACTCTACAATTAAGGCCTGTATGCAAACAATTATTTGATTCTGTTTGAATTTGCGGCTGTTATCGTTTGCCATAGAAAACACCCTTGATAAAACGTAAAACATTGCTGGTAAACTACCCTATTCCATTAACCGATCTTCACCAAAAACAATAGGTCTTGAGAACTCTACAATTCAGGGCTGTATGCAAAACATTAGTTGATTCTCTTTGAATTTACGGCAGTTATCGTTCGTCATAGAAAAAATACCCTTGTTAAAACATAAAACGTTGCAGGTAAACTACCCCTTTCCCTTAACCGATCTTCAACAAAATCAACAGACCTTGAGTTATGTATAATTCAAAAAGGTATGCAGAAGAGTAGTTGATTCTGTTTTAATGTACGGCAGTTATCGTTCGTCAAAAAAAAAATTACCCTTGATAAAACGTAAAATGTTGCTGGTAAACAACCCCTTTCCATTAACCGATCTTCACCAAAAACAATAGGTCGCGAGTACTCTACAAATCAGGGCTGTATGCAAAAAATTATTTGATTCTGTTTGAATTTGCGGCTGTTATTGTTTGCCATAGAAAAAAAAATCTACTGACACACACAGACACTTTTCGAAAAATTACTTTTTTTCATGTTTTGAGTGTAGTACAATCAGAATCTGCAATAATCTCGAACACGATTTTTTTTGCTATCACCATACTTCCATTTCCTTAAGGAACATGGAAGTAAAAACGACTTTTTCATGTTTTGAGTGTAGTACAATCAGAATCTGCAATAATCTCAAAAACGATTTTTTTTGCCATTGCCATACTTCCATTTCCTTAAGGAACATGCAAGTAAAATTTGTAATACCTGAGAGGAGATTATTCAAAGAATGTCAGAATGTCATCTCACTTTAATCAAAATGGGATAAACGAGTCACACTGCATAATTATTTTTGCAAGGACATGACACACACAAATCTACTTGCAGAAGAAACAAATTGAAAACATCACAAATTATATAATTACTGTAAGAAACATAGAGTTACTTATATAGAAAATGATATATATATATAGTCAATCACTTTCTGCTACAGTCCGTTTCTTGATGTATATAATACATTTAATATTTATACCTAAATTTACCTCAAGATGTTATTTCATCTTGGAATTTGTTCTTTCATCAGGAATTCATGTCCTGTGTTTATTGCATGTGTGGTGGTTATGTCTTCCCTATGTGTTTAGGTGTTCAAAACAACGTTTTTTTCATACAAAAAACCAGAAATACATAAATCCAATTTAGCCACACATGCAATAAACACAGGACATGAATTCCCAGACATAACCAATATGACACTAATAAAACATATACCACACAAAGACACCATAATGAATATTTGGGAAAATTTACAAATATACAAACATAAAACACAAAACAAACTAATACCTGAACAAAACAAGTCGATACAAAACATGACACAATATTCAAAGCACTCAACATCGAAAATACACAAAAAACTAACACATACACCACAATAAAACCAGTTTGAAGTACCAGAAGCCAACAGGAAGCCACAATAATAATAGTCAACCAACACATATGTACTTCACCAGACACAAAAACCGGAAGGCTGAGGATGGGTACAAGATGGTACCCGAAACATGTTCCTAATAAGGAAAAAAAATATCTTGAGGTAAATTCATTATAAATATTAAATGTATTATATACATCAAGAAACGGACTGTAGCAGAATATATATTCAAACACTTTTTGCTACAGTCCGTTTCTTGATGTATATATTATATTTAATTTTTATATTGAATTTACCTCAAGATTTTCATTTTCCCCTGACCCCGGTCACGTGGTTTTAATTATTTGAAATATGTAAATTTTAAATCTGTCACCTCAAATGACTCCTTATTTATTTTTAAATTAAGTTAAATTTGAGTTATACGATGTTGTTGTTTGAAAAAATAGAATTATTTTGATACCGAATGTGGCCCATTTCGGCCCAGTATCACTTAGTTTAACACATTTACAAATTTTATGTTTTTAGGTTTTTACATATTTTTTCTTAACACTTCTTATTTCCTCCTTTGTTATTTAAATATGTCCTAATAGGGTCGTACTTATTAATAACAATAATGTCTGACATTTCTACCTTATATATAACATTACAATTTTAAATACCTATTCTTCATTTTCTTATAATAACAATGATATTGACAGCATGTCAGTTCAATGGCTTATCTTATGTGTTAATATCATCCCTATTCATCTGATCATTACAATTATGAGTTTTTATATATAATTTTGTTAATACCTTCCGTGTTTCATTAAGGTCAGGCTTCTATTTGATTTTATCTGGTTTAGTTGAGGTTATTTTGGACATTTTACTGTTTAAGCTCAGCTCACCTCTTTTGGCCTATAGGTTTAGCATTTTGCCATTCCTTTACAATGATTTGTTACATAATATGAGGTTTTACCATGTACCTGATTTTGATATTTCGAAACAGCTCTTATAACTGCTGTTCTTGAAAAATTAGTAAATCTTTTAACAAACAAATCTAACATAAGAAACTTAAGGGTATGCAGAACCCTTCAAACACATACTTATGAAATAATAAATCCTGTGGGTATAAAAACCCTTTAAATACCTAATCCTAACATAATAAAGTCTGTGGGTATACAAACCCCTTTAAATAATTAATTATAACATAATACATCAGGTGGGTATTCGAAAACCCTTTACATAATTAATTATAATGTAATAACTCTTGGGTATATAGAACCCTTTAAACACATATAACTTTATATTTACTGGTTCTTAATGTATAGTGTTTTATACATAAGACCATTACTTCACTTTCTCCCTCCCCACTGGTTTATAACATGATCTTTGATCATCACTATTTCCTACCTTGTACACTAATCACTGCACTTCCTTACAATATAAGTTTTACAATTTTTCTTAAATTAATGCACATCTTTCTTACTTTCATTTATATCATTGTATTGCATTTTCTACAACTCTACCTACTTTCTGATCTTATCTCTTTTAATTAGTATTATTGTTACTAATTTATGTAGTACTTTTTATTTACATTTTACTTGGTCATTAACATGTTTTTAGTTTGTTTTCTTTTTAGTTCTTTATTCCTTTGTGTCGTCTTGTCATTAATGTGGTCCTCGCTGTCTTGTTGCTCATTGCATGTCTCTATTCCGGTTAGTTGTTTCATCGTTGGGTTTGCTTATACCTCTCACTTACCATATCTATTGGGTTTATCACGTAATGAAGTTCTATTCTTCTAATTTTCATTATAATTACAATATTACCTTGCTTTAACATTTATTTTGCTTCATCCCTTGTTTTGTTTTAGCTTAGAACCAGAATACACTGCTTAATAGTCCCTTATTAGTAAATTTCCTTTCATTTATTATTTATTCTAGTACTTAGTTATTTATGGGTTCTTTATCTTAATAGTTCTTCTATGCATGGTGGTGATATGTATCGCCACAATAAATACGTACATACATACATGCATACATACACATCCGGCACTACAGTCCAAGATGGACTTTGGCCTCCCTAATGATCTGCCTCCAGATAGTCCGATTATGTGTCTTGCTGGTCCACAAGCTGACACCCATCCTAGTCAGGTCTTCTTCCACATCGTCTTCCCATCATTTTCTTGGTCTGCCTCGTCTTCTGCGCCCATCTGTGTTCCCATTTGTTATCCTTTTGGGGAGTCTTTGGTTGTCCATTCTTTCTACATGTCCTGTTCAGCGGATTCTTCTGGACTTTATAAATCTGACGACATCTCCCTGTTTTGAGAATGGGGACTTCTTCTTGATTAGATCTGAGCTTCCATTATCCATTACAACACACTGGTTTGAAGAATCGTGTAATAATTTTCCTTTCAAAAGTCCTTAGAGCCTTCTCATTAACTGCTCTTAATGTCCAGGTTTTGGAACCGTATGTCACTACAAGCCTTATCATTTCTCTGTACATTTTCAGTTTAGTCTCTTAGGTGAGAAGACTAGATTTTAATAATTTTACTTGGTCAAAGTAAGCTGTATCCCCCCCCCCCATTATTGCAGGTTTATATGATTGTTTGACTAATTGGCATTGTTTTGAAATCTGAAAAAAATATTTTCCACAACACACATTTTTGTAACGTCTGTCACTATCAGCACTTACATTCTGCTGCCCAATTTTGTTTCAGTAGAGCAGGTAGACATATAAACTGTATTGTAGCTACAGTATTGGATAATATAATTTCAAACAACATTTTAAGCTTAAGCATATCAGTAAAAGCCATAATTTGAGGGAAAAAGAAGGCCACATTGTGTTTAAGGCGTTGTGTAATGAAATGTTGAGTTCAATAATTTTTTGTATGTGTAATTTTTGAACTGAAATTGTGATCCAAAAATTGTAAACAGTGTTGGTATCAAATGCCTGTTAACAATTTTTTGTGAAGCATAACATTAATGGTTCAGAATGAAGTGTAGTTATACGTTGTGTGTTTACCTTTTCTGGCCACCACTGAGTGGATTCACAATCAGGTTTACAGTATTACACAAGTTTTGTGCTGCTCAGTATTTCTCCAAGCAGTAATTAATTCCATTCCTTTGAAGTGAGGATCTTATAAGCTAAAGTATATTTCATATTTTTTTAATATATTGCATTTGTATCTGAAAATGGTTTCCAGTACCGGACATTTGTCATTATTTATAATTTTTTCCCGTATTGGCCATCTAAGGACCACATGCCAATTTCAGTTCTTTACTCTTTGTTCTTTCCTTTTTTTCCAATATTCTTTCATCTTCTCACTTTATCTCTTCTTCCTGTCTTTAGTCCACTTTCAACCTGTTTTTCTCTCTCCTACCGTGGACCATTTTTAACACTTTTGCCCAAAAAACTTCTCCTTCAATTGCTTCTTCTGTATGAATATTATTTTTTTCTAAATCCTTTTGGACTTCTTTAATCCAACTTGATGTTGACTTCTTCCCCCACAGATATTTGAAGATTTGGTTTGTCAACCTATTGTCGTCCATTCTGTATAAATGTCCAAAAAATAGTAGTCTTCTTTTTCTCATTGTTTCTGTTATATTTTCTATACTTTGATATATTTCAACATTACTTCTTAAGTTCCAACCTTCTGAAGTTTTTCGTGGGCCTAATAATTCCTAAATAATAATAATAATAATAATAATATTTTCCTAAATAATAATATTTATGATGTTTTATTATTATTATTATTATTATTATTAATGAGTACATATAAACAGTAGGCCTAGTGTTCCCAACTGGAATAGGCCTACTTTGCGGTTTTTTACACAAATCAAATTACAAGTGTAAAATATAGGTAAATATCAAAATTAGTATTGATATTATGAATAAATACTTAGATTAATTTGTACAACCTTAAGTTCATTTAATCCTATTTATGTTGAACTTTTCACTGAATCCAGAAACTGCATGTCTGTAATAAAATTACTGCACACGTACAGTAAAATTGAAAGTTAAGGGCATATGTGCAGAAACCAATTTATGGATGGACGAGTCCACTTTGAAATTGTGAATGGCGGGAGGGTGCCAGAGAATCACCTGGTAAGCAAGTGAAGGTGTTGCCAACTTGCGTGTGATGTTTTAGTTACCTGTACATTGTTAGTTACTGTGTGACATACTATCTCAGTCTTACATTTGTTATTATTATTTCAATTTATTATTAATTGTATCGGCATTTTACAGTCACTCATTTTTATTAGTTATTTAATTTTTTAGTTAATTTTTATTGGTAGTTTTTATTCTGTAATTAATTATTATCGTAATTATTTGTGTTATCATATAGTAACGAGTAAACGGATACTTCTCCTTCAACTAGCAAAGACAGGAAAGTTATTCATAATCAAGCACAGGAAGTAATAATAAACAGTTTTTTGTTGTCCAGGATTAAAGAGATTCTTGCAATTAAATTAATACGAAAAACGCATTCCTTTATGTAATGATAAACTGTAGAGATAGTCGAGTGTAATTAAGGAGTAGAAGTGTACAGTTTGCAAATTCCATTGCGATAAGAACGGTCAGAAAGGCTGTAGTGTTTTACGTCTCAGCAGTACACAATGACATCCAAACAACACTTAGATATGTTTATAAAACATTCTGATAATGTAACAGCACCAAATTCCGATACATGCGAACAGTACATATCATTTGCTTGATTTTAATAGTAATACAGTTACAATATTCTTATTCTTATTATTACATGATTTACGTCGGAAACAATAAACGTATAATTCTTTTTTTAAAGCAGCTGTGTGACTGTAGGCACACACACACACATACACACACACACACAGATGGAGATTCGTGGTGACACATTTACAAACCTTAACAGTCGCGAGTTTTTGTTACTATTAGAAATAATGTTCATAGGTTGGCTGCACCGTCGCTAATAACAACAATTCTCTTCTCACATCGACTCCCTCCACATCGCCTTTCCTCTCTGACCGTAAGCGTTTCGCGCATTTCCATGCCATTAACTTTCAATTTTGCTATATGTGTTAAATAAGTACATTAAATGAAAGAGAAAGGTAGTTTTTCTAGAAAGGCATCTGAAAACAATTAATTGTCCTCTCACAATGAGGCTGGAAATGTATAAAAGCTGTACAACTCCTGGGATATACAACATCGAGTACGTTGAGAATCATTTTAAAAAGTTATACCCATTAGATAAAGTAGAAGGCGCTATGATAGAACTAGACTAGTACCAAGTGACTGGCATCAGTGTTAACAGTAGTTTAAAAATATCAAAATTCTGTCATGTATTCACCTTGAAATCATATGCATATACAGAAAGTATATAATGTACTTCTGTTAACATAATACACATTTACTCTGTGTGTGTGTGTGTGTGTGTGTGTGTGTGTTGCAAGGTAACAGGTTATAGCCCAGACCAGACTTGCAGAAAAGAATGAACAATTAGTGAAATTTAATACATTTATTGTTCTTTCTTGTACACACTTTGTATTAAAATGTTCTTTTGTTATGTGACATAAATTAATTTCTTATAGTTAAAAAAAAACTGCCTTGAAATATCTTTAAATAAATGCTTTCTTGCTTTAAACAGTTCTGTAATTTTTTTAAGTGTTCACAGTCTTCTTTTTAAACAAAATTATTTTAAATTAATGTTCTGTGACGTTATACTTGAAAGTTTTATAATTTTGATAACAATTTTAAATTTGGCTTACCTGTTTGGTCGTTTTCTCTGTCCTCCCGGTCGACGATCTCGATCCGGCCTCCAGCGATCCGTCGTCTCGGTTCACGTTCCAGCAACCACCTCCTGGTACTGCCTTGCTCCAGGTCTCCGTATTCCAGCCGCCACGATCAGCAAACGATGCTCAGGAACGGCAGTCGAATATCTCGCACTCCGTGATGGTTTCCTGCTGACACTCGCTGCTAACACTACTCTATGGGCCCAAGCACTGTCTGGAATTGATGTTGCCTGGAATCGATGCCCACTGCAACCGCCTTCACTAAGTATAGTATGACGTACTTTCAGAGAGACAGCTGAAGACTGGGTACTCCTTTTATAATCAACTGAATATATGCCGCTGCGGTGCCAAGTGACGTCACTGCCGATATGCGCGTAGGCATCGTTTCTATTTACGCTATTGTATTCAGGAGCGCCAACATGCACGCCGACTTCCTTGTTCTTGAATCTTCTAGAACACATCTTTGTAACACATGAATAACTTCCCTAACCTTCTATTTGCTACCCACATTACACAACACTTCACTCACATATTAAATTCTATCTTCATAGTTTTTATATTGTCTTATTTTCTAATTTATCCTATTAATTCTAATTATTTTATTAATACTATTTATTTCCACACATTTTTTTCGTTTGAGACATTTATAATAGCTGATAATCATTATTCTCCATATTCACCTATACTGAGACAGTTTGTCACGTTGCATAAGCCTCCAGGTTAAATAAATAAAATGTATTTTCTTCGGAAATTAAATTTTTGTTTTCCTTTTTTTAAACTTAAAACATTCTTCTTATATAACCTTCTAAACAAATAATATAACCCAAAACAACAAGAAATTTTCACAAACTAAAACGTAATTAATTCTTCATGTCTTTCTTAACACTATGCAATGTGGCAACAATGTCTATAGGTTTTTATCTTAATTTTTCAGCTAATATACTGTCCATCCATTCATACATAGTGGTTTTCTATGAACGAGTTGCATAACAGTAGGTGCATTCCATCGTATATCATTATTATTATTATTATTATTATTATTATTATTATTTTTATTTTCACTTCACTCAGGGTAATGCTTAGTTTTATACTCAGTATTATACTCGGGGTTTTTTCTTTTATGGATTCAGCAGTTAATGGTATTAATATTTTTCCCATGCTGCTGTATGACATTTTCTAATAATTTGGCTTGTGGATTTAAATAATTACCAGTATTCTTTGTCTGGTCAAGTTTAGTCGATATGCTAGGCCGCCGTATCTCACTCAGAGTATATGTAGGTCGTTGCCGTTATTTACATTGTTATCTTTAAAGTACAGCTGATTTTTACGACCGTCGAAAATCCACTGCATACAACTCTTAGCCAAATCGATTTCAGCCTGACATTTCGTTAGAATATCGATTCCCAGTACAACACACATGAGTTTTATTATTATTATTATTGCCAGACTATTCACTTTCAGTTCATCGTATTTTAATGTAATATCTACTTGTTCCAGTGGCGAGCGTTTTATTTTTATCCGCCGTCTGAATCTGTAATTTACTCGTGGGTATTATTGCAGTGTTTTTAAAGTAATTATTATTTCTTTGAATACAGTTTTCACTACCAGCTGATACCTCTGCTCCTGTGTCAATTAAAATGTGTGTTTTAACGTTATTTATGTATGCATCGAGTGTAGGACATGCAGCTCTACGTTCTATTTTTTTAGAGTGGTCTGTGTCGCTTTCTAATAACGCTTCCCGCAAATCACACGGGTAGATACCACTAATTTTGTAACAAGCATCCTCACACTTGACCATATTATTACTATTTCTATTGCTACGACTTATAGTGATTTTACTGTGTTCATCCGAACCCGTGCTAGTGGTATAGTGATGTTTATGGATTATGTTTTTGGCTGCTGCTTTATGCATGCCGCTCCCACATGACCTTTTACACGTTTTTTGGATCAGCATCCACAGCTTCTGATACGGTATGTGAGTACTTATTATTGTTCTCTATTTGTTTAACTGTATTAATTGATTGAATTTTCTTAGGTTTCTCTATGAATGTATTCTTATCATTCCTAGAGGCTTTATCCTTATTAAATGGTGTGCCCTGTTTATATGATGGTTTATTTGTGTCATAGGTGTAGTGAGCTTTCGCTGCAGGCATTACATCCTCCTATTGTGACATGTTTAACAGTGCCTCTAATGTATTTACCCCACATGTTAATATGGCTGTACGAATGTTCATATCAAAGTGGTAGCTTAATTTATATACTAGTTCCGTCTCTGATAGCTCTGGTCTAAGGTGTTTAACTTTAAAGATTTCTTTTATTACGTACTGCTCACGTGTGAGTTTTCTGGGAGTAAATTTGCCAAACTCCAGTCTATCTCGTACTTTTCGTTGCACGTGCTCATTCCAGTACCAATTCTCGAAACATTTGATGAACTCGTCGTATGTTTTAATATTGTCGTCCCGGACTATGGAGTACCACACTGCTGCCGAACCGCTTAGCTTCCGTGTCACCCATTCAATTCTATCTGTGTCATTCAATTGATCACCCACCGAGTCCATACCACATTCGCAATCCCGTATAAATTGAATTGGATTTCCGTCTCCCCAAAATTTCGGTTGGTTATTCGGATCTTCATTGTGTCTGTAGAAACATACGGTGGGATTTACACGCCCTGCGACATCCTGTTTCACTTGATAAATTTTTTCGTGTATCTTATGTTCTAATTCTGACTTTTGTTGATTTATTAATATGGTATTCGTTTTTATACGGTCTTGACATTCTGTAATAGTGTTCTGTTGTGTTGTAAATCGGGTGTCCACATGTTCATGTAATTACCCAATGTTCGATAGCATTTCTGTTCTTGCTTTTTCGATTTGAGCTGTACATAGCTCCATATGCTCGGTAAGTGATTTATTGACCTTGGTATATTCTGTCTGTAAGATAGCTTGAAGTTCACGCATTTCAGCTTTACTTTCGGCATCGCGTTTTTTATTTTCGGCTTCGCATTTTTGCATATCTGCTTTAATTTCATTACTCGTTTTAACTTGTTCAGTATTATTTTTTTGCATGTCACCTTTAATTTCGTTATTATTTTTTTTATGTCATTAAGTTCAGCTTTAACTTTGTTATTAGCTTTTATTAATTCAGTATTACTTTCCATTAATTCTTGTAACATACGCATCATTTTGGCGATTTCCACCATATTTTTTTTTCTTTACTTATAAACTTGATTATACAGTTCTTATTTAGTCCGTGTAAACTAACTATTTTTATTTAGCACTAGCAGTTTGAATAATTAATTAATACTAGTATTCACAGTCCTACACTAACACATAAATTAACTAAATGATAATAATCGTCCTAACTACACACACATAAAATTTAACTAAAATGTTCTTACTTGTCCTTAATTAATACACATAAAATATACAGTTCCTATTCTAACATATAATTTTCAATAATTGTATCTTTCACTAATCTGCAATCAAATTTTATTTTGTTCTATTGGGCTAACAATTCAATGCCTTAAAGTTGCAAGCACTAATTTTTGGCTATATTTAATTTATTTGGCTTGCAATTTTACTGCCCCATCGTTGCGAGCACCATTTTCTGCAAGGTAACGGGTTATAGCCCAGACCAGACTTGCAGAAAAGAATGCACAATTAGTGAAATTTAATACATTTATTGTTCTTTCTTGTACACACTTTGTATTAAAATGTTCTTTTGTTATGTGACATAAATTAATTTCTTATAGTTAAAAAAAAACTGCCTTGAAATATCTTTAAATAAATGCTTTCTTGCTTTAAACAGTTCTGTAATTTTTTTAAATTTTGTTCAAAGTCTTTTTAAACAAAATTATTTTAAATTAATGTTCTTTGACGTTATACTTGAAAGTTTTATAATTTTGATAACAATTTTAAATTTGGCTTCCCTGTTTGGTCGTCTTCTCTGTCCTCCCGGTCGACGATCTCGATCCGGCCTCCAGCGATCCGTCGTCTCTCTTCACGTTCCAGCAACCACCTCCAGGTACTGCCTTGCTCCAGGTCTCCGTATTCCAGCCGCCATAATCAGCAAACTATGCTCAGGAACGGTAGTCGAATATCTCGCACTCCGTGATGGTTTCCTGCTGACACTCGCTGCTAACACTACTCTATGGGCCCAAGCACTGTCTGGAATTGATGTTGCCTGGAATCGATGCCCACTGCGACCGCCTTCACTGAGTACAGTATGACGTATTTTCAGAGAGACAGCTGAAGACTGGCTACTCCTTTTATAATCAGCTGAATGTATGCAGCTGCGCTGCCGAGTGACGTCACCGCCGATATGCGCGTAGGCGTCGTTTCTATTTACGCTATTATATTCAGGAGTGCCAACATGCACGCCGACTTCCTTGTTCTTGAATCTTCTAGAACACATCTTTGTAACAGATGAATAACTTCCCTAACCTTCTATTTGCTACCCACATTACACAACACTTCACTCACATATTAAATTCTATCTTCATAGTTTTTATATTGTCTTATTTTCTAATTTATCCTATTAATTCTAATTATTTTATTAATACTATTTATTTTCATACATTCTTTTATCATTTGGGACATGTACAATAGCTGATAATCGTTATTCTCCATATTCACCTATACTGAGACAGTTTGTCACGTTGCAATATATATTTTATAATGACTTTACCTCAAGATGTTTTCTCACTATTTGGAACATGTTTCGGGAAGCATTGTGTTCCCATCTTCAGCCTTACTGATTTTGAGTCTTGTGAGGTATTTGTGTATTGGCTGGTTGTTGCTGTTGTTTCCTGTTGGTCTCTGGTGCTTTCAATTGGTATTATTTTGTGTGTGATTGTGGTGTATATGTTAGTATTTTGTGTATTTTCAATGTTGAGTGCTTTGAAAATTGTGTCATGTCTTGTATTGAATTGTATTTGTTCAGGTATTAGTTTGTTCTGTGTTTTATGTTTTCAAAGTACTTTTAAATATATATATATACATTTTATATATACATACATATATATACACATATATATATACATATATGTGACTGTAGAAATACAGTCATACCTGACCTTCATCATATCAACTTATGTTGTTTGATGTGACCCAGCTTGGCATGAGCCTTTTGAGTAGTCAACTGTCTATTATATAATGAGGAAATATATATATATATATATATATATAATTTTCCTTAGGCATATATACACCTTTGGCTAAGCTAAGCACTTGTATTCATTGTGCAGGTTGTGAGCGCATGATTCTGTGGAGAAATGCATCAGCAGCTTATGTTTTAACATTTCCAGTCGTCTGTAAATTTCATTTACCAACGGATCTTGTGTAGGAAGTAATTAGTATCTTATGATTAGTTGGAATAATTTAATTTTTAGTATGGAAAAACGAAAGTATTTGTAAACCTGATTTTTTTATCACTTAACACGTTGAAAGGTTTTCAGATCATATTTATCACTTACAGATATATTAATGTTTATCAGTTTGTAGAAATACAGTCATACCTGGCCTTCATCACATCAACTTATGTTGTTTGATGTGACCCAGCTTGGCATGAGCCTTTTGAGTAGTCAACTGTCTATTATATAATAGCAATTATTAGAATTGTTAGCATTAGACATAGATGTAATGTCTGACAATTATGTGATGTGACTTCAGGGTAGGACTGTCATGAAAAATGCTTGTTAACAATTTTCAGTAAAGTTTTTTTAAACTAAATATTTCAAGGTTAAGACTAATTGTCTTATCGTATTATTGTCTCTCCCTCTTTGTGAAGGGAAACTTTTATTAAATATCAAAACACATTTTTCTCGGTATGAAAGTTGAAATATTATAAGGCATATTGCTTCGTACATCATACGTTCATCATAGTAGTGTATTGAAAGTATTTATAATGCATTAAGAATTTCAGTAGATACACATTGATTTTTGTGAATATTGACTTAGTGTTGTTGCGTGTAGTCTCTGGTGTAGTCATTTAGCTAATTGCGTAACTCAGTTCGTGTCAACAAACATTTTATTGTTACCTGTACAAATATTAGTATTCTCATTCTCTCTACTGGTAATGATTGTACATTTTTATTGTATACATGTGTGGGTCATTCCATGTCAGATCACCCAATAAAAAATTAATTTGACACCCACCTCCTCAGATTTTGATGAAACTTGGCACAATTTATTCTATTACTATCCTGATAACACCTGCAGAAATTTTTTTGCTCTATATAGTTTTTTTAATCAATTTTTTAGTTTTTTTAATTTGGCGCTATTCGAAGCCTCAGAAACGTGCACTCACAAATTTAAAAATATTTTTCTTGAAAACTATTCAAGATATCATCATGAAATTTTGCAGGAAGTTTGTGTGTTATACCTAAAAGCAGCGAAAAATGCTCTTATTAACCTATTTCAATCCCTCAAAAAACTAAAAATATTAAATATAATTTTTTTAGAAACGGGTGTTTTATTTTACAAAAACACAATATCTAGAGTCTCGGACATGAGAGAATGCTCAAATTTGTTTTAAAATACTCTTAAATATATAGGCTATTAGATAATTAAAAAATATAGTTGGCTTTTTAACATGTTAATTACAATACAAAATAAAGAACTATATAGGCCTATCTAAAAAAAAACTATACTGCTTTTAAATATGTAGTCCATGGGAAAGTTAAAATTTAGTTTGCTTTTTATTTTTTATAACTTTTACAAACTTATAAACATTAGGGGAAGTCTTACAGTACCTACTGCATAAAAACAACTCAAAGATATACTAGTAAGTTTGAAATGTAATAATGAGGGTAACTAAAAGTAATATTTAAAAGCTCAGTACTCAGATTTTAATCTCAGTACTCTGATTTGGTGAATTATCAGCAGCTCAGCTGTGCTGCTGATAATTTACATGACTCACCAAGCCTGTCTCAACAGGCTCTTTTCCTGTGGTGACATGCTCTCTACAGTTGAATTAGTGCAGTTGTTCCTATCTTTCATTAAGTGAGGACATACCTACAGTGACTAATTGTTTCCTAGTTAAAGATTGTTTAAATTAATGTTTTTAAGTTAAGTGTTATTGAGGCAGTAATAATATAAACTTTTTTAAATTTACTTTGGGTTTTGAAGATAATTTAAATTCGTGTGAGTATAAACTTATTTTGTTTACTTTGTGTTTTGAAGAAAAGGTAAATTTGAGTGTACAAGTAGGGCATGGATGTTTTTTTTAACAATAATTCAGTTGAATCTGTAAGTACTGGCAGTTTGTTTACAGTTTAAAACCCTCTAATAAGTACTCCCTTTTTTTGGTAATTACTAAAAATAATATACGTATCACTATTATTTTTTTATAAATGTTTTGCTTCAATAACTAAAATATTTTGGAAGAAAATTTTTCATAACATAAATTTGTTTTTCAAAAAAAGATTTGATTCGCCTTAGATCTGGAATTAATTTGCGTGAATTTAAAAATATCTGTTCTCATCACAGCTACTACTTTTTAAACGTATTTGAAAAGTATCAAACAATCTGTGTAGACCCGTTAAAAAAACACAAAAAGCCTATTAAAAAATCGTTGAGAAGTGTAAGTTTAAATTTTTCAAAACAATTGATAGCAAAAAATATTTACATAAAACCTGGGCAAAAGCTTTGTTCAACATGCCGTAACTTTTGTGAAGAAAAAATAAAAATAAAAGTCAGTGAGAATGAAACAGATGATGAACTCGTGACTGAATTAGATTCATTAGAATCAAGAAATGTATCCCTCTCACAAACAAACACTGCTCTAGATGATTTAGGGTTAACACCAATAAAGCTTCACACCTTGTCATCACGTAGTAAGGGGTCGTATTATAAAAGAAAAGTTGATAATGTAACTAAGGCTGTGAAAAGAAATTTCAAAAGCACTAGATTATGATGTTCCAAGTTCTGATGACTAGGAAGAATATACAAGTATGGTTAAAAAGCCACAGGATTTTGATGTGATGATTTGTCTTTTGAAAGAAAAGATTTTATCTGTTGGGAGGTCTCAAAAAATCCAGATTTTGACTTTGGCTCCAGAATCTTGGAGCAAAGAAAAAGTGATGAAGGAATTCAATGTGAGTGAATACATTGTGCGACAAGGAAGAAAGCTGAAACGTGAAAAGGGTATTTTGGCAATTCCTGATCCCAAAAAAGGTAAAACACTTTCTGAAAATACAATTAAACTTGTAACGGACTTTTATCAAAATGATGAAAGTTCAAGAGTGTTACCTGGGGCCAAAGACAAAGTAAGTGTTAAAAAAAATGTTTACATGCAAAAAAGACTTATCCTTTGTAACTTGAGAGAACTCTGTTCTTGTTTTAAATGGGAATATCCAGATGTGAAAGTAGGGTTTTCAAAATTTTGTTGTTTGAGACCTAAATGGTGTATCCTTGCTGGTTCTGCAGGCACACACACTGTATGTGTTTGCTGCATCCACCAAAATGTAAAACTGTTAGTGGATGCTGCCAAAATTGAAGAATCATATAAAGACCTAATTAAGATGCTTGTGTGCAACATAGAAAATTCCAACTGCATGCTGCGCCATTGTGATAACTGTCCTGCAAACACTGCGTTAATCGATTATTAGACTGAAAAATTAAGTGAAGATTATGATTTAGAAGAAGAAATTGTAATAAGCCAATGGGTGAATACCAACACAGCAGAGATGGTAAAACAATCTATTAGCGTAGAGGACTATATTTATTTATTGAGCAGATCACTAGAAAAGCTAAATCACAGTCATCAGCTTTTAAGAGATTGAAAGAAAACCCACCACCCAATACATCAATTGTAGTAATGGATTTTAGTAAAAATTATTCATATGTCATTCAAAATGAAATCCAAAGTTATCATTGGAATAGAGAGGGTTGTACTCTTCATCCAGTAGGAATTTTTTTAAGAATCAAAGAGAATGTTTTGATTTCTAAGCATTGTTTTATAAGTGATGATCTTGAGCATGACACAAGTTTTGTTAACTATGTCCAAAGGGAAATTACAAAATGGCTGGCAATAAATCATCCAGAAATAGACACAGTTCATTATTTCACTGATGGCTGTGCTGGTTAATATAAAAATAGGAATAGTTTTAAGAACCTGTCTGAGCATTTGAAAGACTTCAATATGAAAGTTGAACACTCGTTTTTTGCTACAAGTCATGGGAAATCAATATGTGATGGTCTAGGAGGAACGGTAAAAAGAATTTTAAGGAAAGCAAGCCTCCAGCTACCAGATGAAGATCAAATTATGACAGCAAGTGCTGTCTACAACTATTGTGAAAAGAACATTGAAAACATTCACTTTCACTTTATTGACAAAAAAGATGCTGATGCACTACGATTGGAACTAGAAAAACGATTTTCAACAACCCGGACTATTCCTGGTACTAGAAGTTTTCATAATTTCAAACCACTTCAGACAAACAACCTTGAAATTAGAAGGACTACTGATAGTCTTAACCCTGCACTAATCTTTTCTTATCAAACTTCTTCTGATTGGGTTGTGTTCAACCATCTTCACATAATTATGTGGCTGCAAATTATGATGGTAACTGGTATTTTGGACTAGTAAAAACTATCTTCAGTGAAGAAGAAGATGCTGAAATTGTTTTTCTCCACCCTTCAGGACCAGCTGCATCTATTGGCCTCAAAGAGAAGATTCGTGCATAGTGCCTTTGGAACATATCATGAGTATAGTAGACGCACCTCAATCAAGTGGCACCGGAAGAATGTATTATTTCAAAAAAGATTGTGTGAAAAAACTGAAAGCTGTTGGATGAAGTGGAAAAAGTATTTCAATCAGCATTAACATGAATTAAAAAGACAAACAACTCACAATATTGAATGTGTATTTTGAACAATAAATTGTGTTTAACGTAAGTACTCAATCGTCTTTTGAATTTTAAAAGATATTCTGTTGTGCACAGTAATTAAACATGTTAAAAAGCCAACTATATTTTTTAATTATCTAATAGCCTATATATTTAAGAGTATTTTAAAACAAATTTGAGCATTCTATCATGTCTGAGACTCTAGATATTGTGGTTTTTGTAAAACAAAATACCCGTTTCTTAAATTTCTAAAAAATTATATTTAAATATTTTTAGTTTTTTGAGGGATTGAAATAGGTTAATAAGAGCATTTTTCGCTGCTTTTAGGTATAACACACAAACTTCCTGCAAAATTTCATGATGATATCTTGAATAGTTTTCAAGAAAAATATTTTTAAAAGTTGTGAGTGCATGTTAAAGGCGCGATTTCCGAGGCTTCGGATAGCGCCAAATTAAAAAAAAACTAAAAAATTGATAAAAAAACTATAAATTATAGAGCAAAAAAATTTTGCAGGTGTTACCAGGATAGTAATAGAATCAATTGTGTCAAGTTTCATCAAAATCTGAGGAGGTGGGTGTCACGACCTGGGTGACTTGACATGGAATGACCCGTGTGTTAAGATGTGGTATTTTACATGTGACCAAGTGCTTTTCAATTCAGAGTTAATTGCTTTTCAATTTATTTGAATTACATTAAACTTTCGTAATTGATTTACACATCCTTCAGTTATGGCTTGAGTAGTAAATCTTATTAAGTCAGTATAACTTACTTAGGGAGCTTTCATATTATCAGATAGATCCCATGGTTCCCATGGTGGATAGATCATGGTTTTTTTAAATGATTTGTTGTATTCCTTTATATTGACGCAGAACTGTTGCTCTCATAGTTGTTTTCCAAATATGATAGCAGGTGCAGCATTTGTCTATGAAACTTTAAATATCTATTCTTCAGATTGACTTGAAACAGTAAATTCAGTTGATTCGGTTCTTTCCAACAGAATCAAGTGAAAATTAGATGTCACTAAACGGTATCACACTTTGATGTTTATATGATGGTGATCGAGTCCATCCTTTCAGTACAGAGAATTACTGTGTGAACACTAATAAATAATAAAGATGTTTATTCTTGCTCCCAATCAATCATAGCTGTCTTAATCAGTATTGTTAGGCTCAGACAGCTCTGTCAGATATTTTAATCGTTAATTTACCTTGGAGTACTATGACTTTGAGTCTTTGGTTTGAAGAAAGAGACCAAGATATGTGATAAAAACTGTAGTTCAAATGTTGTGCCTTTTAACAACTTGACTCTAATTAACCTTGTTATGCCCCACGTTCCTTGGGAGCCATTTACATTTAGTGTATATAAACGGGAGTGGCAATTAATTAAGTAATTAGGTTGCCGTACCATTTATATTGAGCGTAATTATGCTAATTGTAAGTATCATTGAATTATCCAATTATGAATTAGTAAATTGTGTCTCATTAACTTCGTGTACTAATTAAAGAGAGTTATGATGGACGTTAACTTTAATACACATATAAAATTAGTTTATATTCGTCAGATTAGACTCAACACAGTTGTTAAATCAATATGATTTATGAGTCTGTCAATCGGACATTTCAATGGTCGATTTTGTTGTGTCCATTGATACTTAGCATAACTTTTGAGACTCTTTGTGAAATGCTTAGAATGAAATAAATTAATAATCAAGGTTAAATTGCAATAATGAACGCAAGATTAAATATAAAATAATTACTTATTTATTATACTTGTTATTTAAGTAAGTTACTATATCCTGCAAATACATACATAATAAAAAACACATAACGCTGGTTGGTCGTCGTCATCCCCGGAGTATTCCATGTGACGAACGTGGTACGGATTCTTAGAAACTAGAGCAATTCCCCGGCTGTCTGTCAACCTTTGTTTAGACTTTGTCGAGGTTCTGACTTATCTTTTGTTAACAGACTGCAGAGTCATGGTCAATTGTTCAAGTTATTCGTTGTTCGTTCCGCCGATTATCAACCCTTCGCTGGAGTCGTCCCTCGTCGAATCCCACGCTTTCTAGCTGTAAATTTCAGTTAGCTGTCAAAGGTTTGTTTTCACGCTGTGCAGGGTGTACTTGTATTCACTGAGTTTACGTTCTATTGTTTATATGTTTGTTGAGATTTCTCTGTACTCCTTTGTAGCTGGGTAAAGCCTTTCATATTTGTGCTCGTTACAACACATCCCACAGCAGGCGTTCCATTTCGTTTCTGCGTAACTCGGCAGCTGGCCTAAGTCTTTGTTTCGTTCGCTAGGTGCTGTAAATTGTAACAAACTGCGAGCTGTCAACGACGTTCCTCAAATTCGTATTGTGTGCTGTACACAGACATTTTTTCCTTGTCTTCGCACCGGCGTCGGGTCTGACGTGTCCCTAATTCGTCATTATTAACGACCTGGGCTTGTGTCCGTCGACTCGAGTGTGGGAACGTGCCACTTGATCGAGAAATTAAAATTTTTAAAATTTCGATCACTATAGCCTATTAATTTTCAGACTGGCTAACCAATAGGCAGCCACTGCTCATTTACAAAGCAGAAGTTTTATTACCTGGTACTTGAATCATTTTGTACAATGGAGAGCTATCAGTTTATGTTATAATTTGTCTAAGGACATGTATATTTCAAGATACACCTTCTGCAATTAATTTTTCTGTGAATGGCTTATGACCAGCAGTTGGAAAAAACATTATCACACGAGTTTTACAAATTTCTTGCGGCTCTTACCTCCTTTTAACATTGTTTCTCTTGCATAAAATGTAGTATAATTTACTAGTTAAAAATTAACTTTTCTGTGAACCATGTAGAATATTATCATGTGTCATCTGTTAAAAATATTATAAACATGCCAGCCATTAGTCATTTCGTATGTTGCGACTAATTAGTACACACTAAATGTCAGGATTTTTTGTGATAAATATTTTTTACTTAATAATTATGCTCTGTTTCATTCCCCCCCTTTTTTTAAATACATGTTACCAACCTACATATCACCCTGAGATACTGACCTTCATGAGCCTTGGCCTCCTTTATAATCCTCCACACATCCCTATCATCAGTCTTCTCTGCCCATCCCCTCGTTTTCATTGTCTTCAAATGCTCCAATACACACTGCATTTATCATAATCACACAGTCTTTCTCTCTTCTTATATGAAAATACTTCGGCTTTCGTAATGCTTTTTGGCAAAAATGTACTATCTCTGTGCTTCACATGGTTTAACCGTTGAAGCCTTTGAGCTTCTACCGATCTTGCTACATACTTCCATTTAATAAATGTAGCACTTAATCGAACTACAGTTACAGCAACTTGTCCAGGTTTTTTCATAAATTAATACAAAGCTCCTCCACAGAAATTGTTCTTTCATAATTTGGTCTTGCCCCATATGTCATATCCGTAGGTAGCAACAGGTTATATTAGAGTTTTATGAATTTTATTTTAACAAAGAGCAACCAATTTGACACTGAAGTCACTTATAATCAAGCACTGTGCCTTCAATATCAGCTTGTCATGTTAAGAAATGGCTAGTGACTTAGCTACATACTCATTTAGGTATAGGCATTAAATCATCTGTTATTAATGCCAAGAAACCAAGTCCTATATTTTATTGCATAACGGTCATGTCCAATTTATTATGGTAAAAAATGTATAAAAAGTCATGTTTTCATAGTAAAAAAGAAATTAAAATATATTTATATTAGGGTTAATATAAATCTTAACAAATCAGAATGTGTTAAAATTTGTATTATTTTCAAGCACAAACAAATGGCCATTGATCTGCTGGAAAACCTTATACAGAGTGGTTAACATTTTGTTTAATAATTGATTTAAAATGTTCGCTAGTCCAGATAATTACACAAGACCAATTATCAAGAATAATTTTATGATTAATTATATATGAGGGTCATTCAAATATAAACCGGATTTTTTTACACAGATATATTGGTGACAGATAAAATTACAAAAATAAATATCTTATTTTTCTACATAGTTTTCTTCAACAGAAATACATTTTCTCCACTGGATAGATAGCTTCTTGATCCCCTCATCAAAAAAAGAAGACGGGCGCTCCTCCTCATCGTTGTTGAATTTTCCCCCTCCTAACGCTTCCTTCAGCACACCAAACATGTGGAAGTTACACAGAGATGTCTGGACTGTAAAGAGGGTGTTGAAGAGGTGTCCAGTGAATTTCAATGAGTTTATTGCGAGTTTGAGCTGCAGTATGTGGCCATCCGTTGTCATGGAGAAGCAGAACGTCGCGAATTGGTTGCTGGCGTCGTTTGTTGCGATAAGCGGCCCTGACGTCATTCAGCAGCTGGCAGTAGTATGCCGCATTCACCGTCTTTCGATTGTGAAGGAAATCAATCAGCAACATATCTCTTTTGAGTCCCAAACACAATTGCCAGAACTTTCCCTGCTGACAGGCGAGTTTTGGCCTTGACCAGTGCCCCCTCTCCATTTTTCCTCCACTTGCGTTCTCCACTCCATCACGACCGCTTCAAAATTTTTTGGCCCAATCAAACACTTGTGTTCTTGACAGAGTAGCGTCTCCAAACTGTGCCTGGAATCTGGTCAAAATCTCAGCTGATTTGATGCCTTCATTGGCGAGAAATCTGATAATTACCCGTTGCACAACAGACGAAGGTACCTCGTGCTCAGACATTGTGCTACTGACGTGGGAACATGTTCTGCTGGTGTGGCTGGGCGTTCCCTCACCTCCACACATCCCCACCTAACTACCTCAAGCGCCCCACCTCACTCACTCCACTTCGTGAGTCCACATGTAAAAATGTGGGTTATAAAAATCATGAGTCACCTGATTGGTTTGGTGAGGTCCTCCAGTTTCCCTTATCTCCACATCCTCAACAACGTGCCTCAGGTACTCTAGAAGCCTTCTCTTGCACTTCTTCCCATGCTTTGCACCCTCCATCATTACAGTCATTAATTCATGATATCGTTATTCAGTGCTTCCACAAAGCATGATATTGTCTCCTTGTTAAAGTTTTCCACAAACATCTCCTTTTACCATCATTTCCAGGAACTGTTTACTTGTTACTTTTGTGTACCCATTCTTCCATAACACCATATTTAGAATGCTTATGCTGCTTTCCTTATTGTCCACGTTTGACATCCATTAAGTTCAGTGCTGTAGGTGTATAACTTCAGGAAATTCTTCCCCATTCCTAATACAGTATTGTTAGTAACAAATTTTTCTTGAAAATTGTATTTGTTACATGTGATCTCTTTTTTGCTTTGTCCATCCCTTATCATACTGCTTCTTAAGTAGATAGTATTAATATATTTCCAAATTTTAATATTTAAAGAATGTCCACTTTTGCTTGTAGGGGCTTTCATGACGTTTGCTTCGTTGATGTTTAAGCCAAATTTTTCTCCTATTATTTTTCTGTACCATTTACTTTTTGTAAATCTTCATTGTTTTGTGCAGGTAGAACAATATCATCAGCAAGTGTTAAGATTCCCCCTACTGGTTCTATACTCCTTAACTACAAGGGGTGTTTGATAAGTCAGTGCAAAAATAAAGAGAACCCATTTTGGGGGGAAAATCTTTTATTTCTCAACATAATCTCCTTTCAAGACTACATACTTAGTCCCCAACGATGCTCAATCTTTTCGATCCCATCCTTATAGTATGATTTATCGAAGTCTTCAAAATACGCAGATTTTTTGGCAATAATTTCGTCATTTCTTGTAAATCTCTATCCAGCAAGCCACTCTTAAAATTTGGAAACAGATAATGGTCCGAAGGTGCTAAGTCTGATGACTAGGGGAGGTGAATTCATATCGTAATTCAAACAATTTTGTTGTCACAATAACAGAAGAGTGAGCTGGTGCATTGTCTTGGTGAAAAAGTTCCTTCTTTTTTATCAAATTCGGTTGTTTTTTCTTTATTTCCTCATTTAGACGATCCAGCAGATGTGTAATTATACACATCACCCAATTATTGTTTTACCCTTCTGCAGGAAGTCAATTAAGATTATGCCATGGGCATCCCAAAAGACAGTAGCCATCACCTAACCTGCTGACGGAACGGTTTTCGCTTTTTTTGGAGCAAGTTCTACTGCAACCCATTGTTTTGACTGTTCGTTGGTTTCAGGTTGATAATGATGTATCCAAGTTTCATCAACTGTTATGAAATGGTGCAAAAAGTTTTCTCTATTACGATGAAACAGCTCCAAACCGTGCTTTGAAATGTTTCTTCATTCACGTTTTTGATCAGTTGTGAGCAAATGCAGTACCCATCTTGCGGACAGTTTTCGCATATGTAAATGTTCGTATAAAATATGATGCACCCATTCATTTGAGATTCCTATTGACTTAGAAATTTCGCGCACTTTCAGTCTTCTATCCTCCATCACCATATCATCGATTTTTTTCAATATTTTGTGCAGTTGTAATCGGCCATCCGGAACGTTCAGCATCATTTGTGACTTGTAAAACTGTTCTAGTCGATGGAGCTGGCTCACCATAATATTTGTCCAGCCTGGGTTTAAGTTTCTGTGTGGTTTTTCCTTTCAAAAAGTAATGTTTTATCACCACACAAAATTCTCTAATCCATTTTTTTGCAAATCACAATACTTGACCGATTCAAACAATTGGCAACAATAGAATTATGAATGTATGTGACTGAAACGTGGTGTATGCTCCTATCGGAGTTATGCGGGAAACTAAAAATGACGTCATCTTCGTACTATGAGCACCATCTCTTGACTTTGCATGGACTTATCAAACATCCCTTGTATGTAAAACATAAAGTAGTACAATGAATATATGTAAATGTAATTTACATATGTGGCAATTAATTATTTAATTATGTTTGCCGCATTTACATTGATTCAGTTAACAATTAATATTGTGAATTCAATTAAATCACTGAGCAAAAGAAACTCTTAGAAAATTTACTTTATGTTTTCAAAGATTAATTTAACATGGGGTTTATCTGTAATAATGAACGCATGTGTAAAATCAACTTAAATAACTAATTTATTATTCATTCATAATAATTTATAATCATACATATAAAAACGTCGTTGCACCTGTAAATACATACATATTTCCAATAAACAAGTTCTAGTTTAAATATTCGCTGAAAAAGACATACATACATAAATCATATAATACAACAATTCAAATACTAATTATTGATGCGTTCATTAGTCCCAGATAGTTTTTGTTAACATATTCGTTATTTATAACTTTTAACTCTAATTATATTCGTTCATTTATTTATAACTTCCCAGGGTAGGAATTCTTTGAAAGAATCAGGTCAGTAGCAGTTACTTAAAGTAATAAATTAATAATGGTTACTTGAGTTTATAGAATATCCGTTTAGAGTCCGGTGATGTCCAGTCCTTGTGGTGATGAAGACAGAAAGACACATCTTGTTGACTGCCGTCGATAGCACAAACACTTGTATACACCCACGATCACTCGCGTCGAAGTAGAGTTGTGTAAATAAGTAATGGATTTAGTGATAGTTTGAATAATTCATTCTAAATGAGTGTTGTATGTTCATTTTGCAACATTAATGTTTATGTCCGTTCACCACTTATTTCACCTTCTATCAATGTGTATGTGATTAGATTAGTTCGTTTAAATGTTTCATGTTCTATTGTGTTTAATGTGATTGAGTAGCACTGACTAATTGTAAGTTCGTCTATTTTGTACAATACACAAGTAATAATATTTGTACGTGTCGATATTGTATTGTTCACTTTGATTGATTACTACATGAGTCCGTTAAATCGCACTTTGAATTCCACTATTAGAAAATCACTAAGTCTGAATATTATGACATGACAATTTCACTAAGTCTGTTAATTTACATGAAACTGAAATTTACTGATATATATTGGCCGTAAGATTAAGATATACTAGCTTCCGAAAATTGAGATAAACTGGCTTGAGATATACTGGGTTGGTCCCTGTGTTAGACACCTAGTTTTATCAGTTTTTCCCTACTCAAATTTTGTCTTCTGCGCTGTCCACGCCTTTTCTTACTCGTGATAGGTCAGCTCATAGTTTTCTCGGAATACTTTGTCCCACTACACTAGGGCTTTTCAGTATCTATCTTCTGATACGCCTTTTGCTTTTGGTTGCTATAGAAACTATCCTCTCCACCAGTGTTCTTCGCAAGTGTTGTATTCTGATTGGTTGCCAGACATCCCCAGATTTGTCCTGTTCGAACATTGACCTATTTCGCAGAATTTCTAGCTATTATACGCCTGTCGATCACTCTTTTGTGTGAGGTATACGCAGTGTTTTTCTAAGTTGCCTTCATCTGTTCTCGGGTCCTTCCGAAGTATTGTTCTCTCTTACACCCCTTTTTTGTAACTATTAATAATTCTGGACATATGTTAGCTGGTGAAGTCACCCTAACTTTCTACTCGAAAATTGCGTCTGACAGACGTTACCTCCAGCTGTGTAGCTTGGTTGGAGTCCTGTCCATTCTCCACTTCACTCATTGTTTCTGAAAGTGCTGTACGTACGCTCCTTTGTAAACATCTTGTTTCCCTTTTTTGCAGTACCGCGTATTCTGACGTAACCTGACAGAACGTATGCCTTAATTCCCAGTACACGTGTGAGTGTCCTCGCCTGCTTTGTCTCAGCTGTTGTGGGTAATAATTTTTAGCTAAACTTCCCCCGTCATCTCGTACATCAAATTTCTATAGTTGAGTAGAACTTAACGTCTTCCTATTGTCTTGTTAGCGACGCTGCTCTGACATCTTCACATTACGTTTTATTTATTGCGTCGACTAGAAGTCGTTGACACAACTTTGTGTGAACACACTCCGTCGAGGAGAAAATTTGAAATTTTTAAAGTTTTGCTCGTTACAGCAGTAGAAAAAAGCATCAAAAAATTAAAAAAAAATAACTAGTTTTTAAACAGATTTTCCACCTAGATGTTGAACTTACATCCCATTCATTCATCGCCAGTGTTGTACGAAAGTGTCTGACATAAACAATTAAAATCACAGTTAACTGTATATAAACATAAATGAAATCGCAGGTTTTTAATTTGTAACAATTTTCTGTTTGAATGCATTAACAAAGTAAAATATTCATACTGAATTAATATCAGAAATAGGTGTACAAGATGTGTTGTGCAATACTGTATGTCTGTTTTTCAGATGATAAATCTTCACTTGATGTATAAGATTGTTAAATTGTGATGTTTAGAGAAAAAGAACTGCACTATGCATCACTTGATTTGGCGAGATCAAATTCAGAATGTGATGAAGGGGGCGGAAACAGTGGCCCCGCAGGAGCAAGTGGTGGAGGTGGAGCAGCAAGTCACGCTCCGAGTCTCAAGTCTCAGAGCTCTCTCACAGAATCATCGTCTGCTTCGACTCCCAGTCCAAACCTCGCCAGTGACGCTTCGTTCATGTATGCTGAGATTGATTTCACTAAGAGTGCGCCCAGCAACCGAAAATTGCGTCATTGATAGACTGGTATCTTGTTTGCATAAAGGAACAAGATTTGGTAAACAATCATAAAAGTTATATACACACGTATATAAATAAAATTAATTTAAAAAAATTACTGTATTTAGCTTTAAAATAATTTAGTTCCTCTTTATGCAACAAGGTTCGTATTTAGTATATAATATATCTATTGATTATCCAATGTTACCCTTGCAGCATTTTGTTACAGGGATTTAAATCTAGTTGAATTATAAACATTATGTAATGGTGTTTATAAATATATAATGTGTTTATATATTTATACTGATTTTCAAGGCCTATATTTCATTATATAGAAATAAATTTACGCATTAATAAAGTTGAAATTTTGTAGAAAGAAATTTGTGTGTATATATATACACATAGAGTCTGTCATACTTTTCTGTTATATATATATTTTTTTTATTGAAACCGAAGTTTTTTGGTGCCATTTTTTTCAGTTCCTTTTTATACATAAAAAACAATCAGTAGTGGCAAAGTAGTTCAAAATTTTTGAATAAAAAAAAATGTCTGCAGCGAGATGTGTGTTCGTCAGGTAACCCCCTCTCCACTTAGTCCAGTCAGGATCTAATGCTCACTTTTATATATAAATATACACGTCACTTGTTTTAGATTTATTATTATTTATTATTATTATTACTGTAGTAGAAATATGTTTTTTTTATCAATTGAAGTAGGCTATAGACTTAAAAAAATGTCAGACATGTAAATGTAATTATTTATGTATAAATTGTAGTCATTTATTATTTTTAAATATATGTATGTGTGTGCGTGTGTCCGTGTATGCACACGCATATGTATAAGTGGGTATATTTCATGTTGGTTTTGAATTGTATTCCGTATGTTGTAGTTTTGGCCTTTAAAAGGGCTGGACGAACGTCTTGTTGGTGTTATTCACAGTTACTCAAAATAATCCACCTAAAAACCAAAAACATCTGCTACAGCCCTTTGAAGGACCAAAACAAAAGCATGCTTGAAACTGTTCAAAACATCAGGAAACATTTCACTTGTGTAACCATTAGAAGAAACATACACATGTGCACACAAACACACGTATGTACGCATACGCATATATTATGATTTATAAAAAAAGAATGGAAGTAATTGTAAATAATATACATCATAATTTATCTTAATTGAGTATGGTTGAAAATGTGTAGCATAGTTTATTAACTGAAAAAAAAGAAACAAAAACAAAACAAAAAATGTTCCACACATTGCCTTGAAACCTTTGCTGCTAATTTAGGAGTATTAATGTGGAAAACCTTGGCACGAAAATGTTATATACACGATGTTACTGCTCGAGTAATAGAGTAATTTTTGCGAGGACTTTTATTTGGCAGTTGTGAATTTTAAATTCATCATTACTGCTGTGTATTCTTAAAATGTGTATATTTTTTATTATGAATCCTATTATACTCTGGTTGTTTATCCTTAAGTTATAACAAGGGTGTCAGAATGTTTCATAGATATAATATGTGAATATGGTTACAGTGTCAAACTTCATTAGTGCGTTTTTTTTATGATAGGTGGACAAATAGAATAGCAATTGATTGATATAGTACAAGATGTATCGGATTAAACCTATGCAGTATGTTCGTTTTAATAATGATATATCAATATGTCATAATCATCATAAGATCTTCAATAATGGTGTGTTTAATTTTTTTGTGCCAGTTTTTTCCGCATTAATTGAAAATGGTAACATGTAAATATATGAATAACACTATTACTAGGTTATATATACAATATTTATACTGTAGATTTTTTAAACAATTGAAGTCTGCAGTTAGATGTCTAGAATATTATTATATACTATAAACATATAGTATCATGTTAATTGTGTGTGAATGTGTGTGCGTTCGCATCTTAGCTTTAAAAAAGCCTGTGTCATATCCGGGAGTGCGGTGTTGGATAAAACTTACATTTGAGGCTTTATATTACATACTGTGCTTCTCTCTTCTTTTTTTATTGTTACACTTCTCTTTCCAGTGTGTTGTGATGTAATTACTTTTTGTTACTTGATCTTTCCGATAAAATGCTTTTCACCAAAAACAAAACAAGGTGTTGATTGTCAGTGCCCGTGTTCAAAACATCGGAGTGTTTTCGATTAGAATCTTTATCCACCCCAGATTAAATAAACCCTTTATGAAAAAAAGGAATACATTTTTGCAATGAAATATATTAGAAAACATAAGTAATATTTAATAACTAAACGTAACCGTGAAAAAAAAAACTAAAATCGAACAACAATTTTCCAGAAAGAAAAAACAATCTTCAATATGTTATGACAGTAATAGTTGAAGCAAGCCAAACAGACGAAACGCGTGTTAATGTTGCAGAATGTTTCTTATAATGTTTGTAAAACAAAAAGAAAGTTTGAAACTTTCATTAAATGATGTCAAATTGACTTTAACCAAGCACTTGCAACTGTTAAATTGGAGTCCTCCTTTGTTGGCCTGAAAATTGCAACCATTTTTTTTTAATGAATTCAAGTTATATTTAAATAAGTAGCCTACTATTTAGTGAAATAAATAGACATAAGTTTCTACCCCTTTTCTTTCCTCTCAGAACAAACATAATTTCTTAATCCAATGTAAGCCTTTGTTTGTATGCCATTTCTTAATGCAGCTGCAAAATTATGTGTACCATATACAAAAAATATATATATATTCATAATGCACTATAATTGACAAGAACAATAATTCTGTGTGTGGGCGTGTGTTTGTGTGTATTACTGATGCTATTCATATATAGCTATTGGGTTATAACTATTGTGGATACGAACAAAGAAAATTTAAATCAGGAACAGTAGCATTGAAGGGGATAAAAGTGACTATTCGGTGAATATATTATGTATAAACAGTAGTGTATTTTTAAAGTACAGATTGTGTGCACATGCATTGAATGAATACAGATTTTGCACAAAGAGAACTTTCACTAAGTAAACTGATTCCTGAATTTTGTATTTATAATGCAAAAATTTCTCCTGCCTTTGATAATATCGTTTACTTCTATTATATACACCCAAAATGGTAATACAGGCACCCCACAAGTTGCAGGCAAGCGTGTTTTGAGATCATCTTCAGTTCAGATTTCCATGCAACTTGAATTCTTGATGATCGTTCCATATTATGGTATAATAAAATAGTACTAATTACAACAGTACTGTAATGGCTCATACATGATACGTACATATTTAAATGTTAATGAAAACGCTGCATTAGTCTTGTGAGAATGTCATTATTTTGCACTAGTGCTAGTCTGATAGGAATGTTACACTTTTGTGTGTTTGAAAGGTAATCAAAATTGGTAATACTCTTTCCATCCTATAATAATTTCTGAATTCTAATGCTGTCAGTTGGTATTACATGTCCCGGTAGTTACATGTGCAGAACATGCCTGTTGGTTTATAAGTGCAGAACATCATAAGTCATTTCATTTGTTAGCTGGGACCACCTGTACATAAACGGAAACCAATATTACTACAAAAATTTATTGGTAATCTGTACTGCTTGTGACAAACATTTTAAGCCTTTTTAGAGGTAAACGTAGATTCTTCATGGAGTAAGACAAGGATGCATACTATCTCCACTTTTATTCAACACCTACTCGGAAGGTATTTTTAAAGAAGCTTTGATGAATGTGATGTAGGAATCTCTCTGAACGGTGAAAGAATAAATAACATATGTTATATAGATGATACAGTCATATTCACAGATAGCTTAGAGGGGCTGCAACAACTAATGAATAAGAGTGACAGAAAGCAGCAGTCGATATGGTCTAGACATCACTGTTAATAAAACGAAGTTAATGATTGTATCTAAGAACAAGTTCACAAACTGCACTCTTAATATAAACCAAAGGCCAGTTGAACGTGTAAGCAAATTTATACATACCTTGGTACCGTAGTCAATGAACAATGGGACGACTCTCAAGAAATAAAGAGCAGTGTACACTAGAAGGAGCAGTTTATTCAAAAGTCACGATTTAACAATAAACACAAAGATGAGACTTTTTATGCTGCTACGTATTCTCGGTCCTCTTCTACGGTGTAGAATCTTCGACTTTGACTGAAGTCACAATTAAAAATTTGGTACCTTTTTGAAATGTGGCTTTACCGTATAGAATACTGAGCATTTCATGGACAAAACGTATAACTAATGTTGAAGTTTTTAGAAAGATGAAGAAAGAAAGGTAAGTCATTAACACAGTGAAGATAAGAAAGTTTCAGTATCTGGAACATCTCATGAGAAATGAACAGAGATTTTACTTTTTGCAGTCCATATTACAGGGGAAAGTACTTGGAAAGAGAGGAGTTGGGCGACCGAGAATATCATGGCTGAGAAATTTAAGGACCTGGTTTGGCATGAACACAGCTTACTTATTCCGTGCAGCAGTACAGAAAGTCAAAATAGTCTGTATGATATCCAACATCCAAAACGGATAGGAACTATCAGAAGAAGAAGAATTCTTGATAACACCATTTGAAATATGATTTAAGAGTTGGCGGTATACATATTCCAAGGTGTACTGGTCACATACTACATATCTGTGAATCAATAAAGTAAACCACAATGGACTGGCCACTAACAATCATTGTCACCTTCATGGTGCATAGAGAAGAGAAAAAGGAAAAATTACATTAAATGTGATAAAATTTTCTCAGCCTGACAATCAGCCAACCAAGTATGGCATATACGCACAGTCACCAATCTCTCATTAACATACAACGCTCATGTTTTCAGACCCTTAGCACACAAAGATGAGGTCATCGAGGAAAGTAAATTGCCTGGAAAACACATTGACATCTAGTGACTGATATTGTTAGTCTGTTAACTATTTTGCATGACAAATTTAGAATACTTGTAACTTCAAGTGAGTAAATTTTTATAATTGATAAAGTAAGTATGCAAGGGGACCCATACTTTACTTCATTGGTTGAAAAGTATTAACAGGCAACGTATCTAATGCAGGAAGCAGAGATAAGAATGAAATTGGTTGGTACTGGATCTAAATAGGACTGGGGTAAAATTCCATGTACACATTGTATACTTATTTTGATTGGAATAGTCGTGTTGCACAGAGTTTGTCTTAGGGGTGCTTATCTGGATCATAATGTGGAGAAAAGACTGCAAGCATTTGAGACCTGGTACTACAGAACAATATTCAAGATAAGCTGGAGGGAGAAGATAATGAATGAGGAAGTCTTTAGAAGAGCTCAGGAGGAGAAGAGCTTTCTATGAAATTTAAAAGGCAGAAGAGCTAAGTTATAGGGCATTTACTATGACAGTGGGTTGGTTAAGAGATTAATAGAAGGAACAATTGAAGGGAAGAATCACAGAGGTCTGCCCCGTTTAGACTACATGAAACAGTTTATGGTCGATACGAACTGCACATCATATTGTGAGTTGAAAATAAAAGCAGAGAAGCGTGAAGAATGGCGATCTGCTGCCAACCAGACTATGGGCTGCTAACCTAGAAGAGAGAATGTGGTTTAAGTGATGGTGATGCCTTTTAATACTTCTCTAAATTTGTCCAATACACACACGGGTCAGAATTATTCCTAAATATATAGTAAACTCTATGTATTCTTGGATTCTGTATTTGCTGGTCATTGAATTCATTGCACCACTGTTTGTAAACTGATTTCCTGATTTGTGCTGGGTGAAATTGTGTATTCACTGTTGGTGTAGGCTCAGCGATGTTTTATGTGTTTTGAAACATGCAGATGCTGACTCAATGACTTACTGTTTTGAATTGTTTGTAAATGCAGTTAATTCGCTACTTTGAACGTTTAAGTTTGCCTGATGTCCATTATGTGATTGCTGTGTGTAATTGCTTTGCAAAATACATGTCTTTCATATTACATCTGTTTTTTAAGGTACAGTAGTACCATTCTTATTTTTAAAATTCGCAGATTAAGGTATCAAAACTCTTACTTTGCTGCATGCTGTATTTAATAATTTTGCAGAACCGGGTGCAAAACAAGTGTGCATAAATACAGTAGTGATCTTGAATTTCCGTATTTGAAATGTCTATATTGATTCCAATATTCATACTGAATTGTCGGAACTTAACCCCTGCAAACTGCAAATACAGAGTTTATTATAATCCTCTTTCTGCACCTGAACAACACTGTACCACTGTGAATGGTACACAGTTGCGATCTACATATTGTTACAACGGTCTAACTGATTGTCATATGGTAGAGTGGAAAACAAAATACAAAACACCAATGAAGTCGCTAAAAACCAGCTTTAATTATCACAATTCACAGTTTGTAATAGACAAGATTATACTCTTACAATAATTCAAGTTAATCTGTCCACACAAATAATAATGTCAACTATAAAGAATTCCGCACTAATTACAACTCTTCGCTACAAACACTCGATCTGAGCTAAGGAAAATCGCTGACGTAACTGAATTCATAAGCTGGCTGCTATGGCTTTTTATAGGCAGCACAGAGGTGCAGTATAGCTTCCCCTCCTTACTGCACGCCGGCTTAATGCAAATCTCAAGTGTTCTTGAACACACTAGAACACCTAATTGTGAGCGGCCTTGACTGAGGCAACATCTGCCACACTAGACTGGGGGAGTGGAAAATGTTCTACGCGGTTCAATACTATTCTCGTTATAATACATTCAAGGAGTTTCTCTTTGAAACCTAGCTACATGAAGAATTAGTTTATTTCTTGTACCCCATTTCATGAACTTTCTTTATAAATGATTGTTTGCAAATTAGTATTAAAGTGTTCTGTTTCATATTTGTGCTGCCATGGTAGTAATTCCCCCATTTTTGCTTCTGACTAGTTCGAGAAATTGTTTAAAAATCATATCTAATGTGCCTTTCTTATATTTGTTATGTGTAGTTTCTTTTCTAGTTAATGTACCATTTTTTTTTGCAGTTTTTATTACAGAAATACAAATTTTGAAAAATGCGTGGTAACTTGTGTACTGTCTGTAACTTTTTTTTTGTGACCAGTAAACATAACACTTGCATACAAAATAAAGTTTCTGGACACAGAAACCAAACCAATAAATATTATTTAAAAATACACAAACAAATATTTGTCAAAGAATGCACACACATATACGGTGTTTTAAAGTTAGCTGTCAGGATGTGAATTGCTGTCCGTTACATAACAGCCAGAAATTGGCCATCTTAACACTCAATATTTTTAACACAGTTTCCTGAAATGGGTTATATCCCATAATTTTGTAACAGGTAATTTAATGACTGACAGTAAACAGAACATTAGTATTGCCCTAGTTACGATTTTGTCTGGTTAATGAATAATGTGCACACAAATAATTGTACTGATTAACACAACAATTTTATACTGAACGATTAGTTTCATGATTTGACAAAGTTCCGTTATCAGTTGTTTGTACACCGTTTATTTTCAGTTGAAATATGTCACTATTGCTAATCTGTATTTATGACCATTGATAGTCAGACTCTGTGATAAAAAATATTGTTTTTTTTTTTTTTGTAATTCCTTGTTTTCATGTTTTTTCTTTTGCATTTGTGAACCAGATCTCTGTATTAGGTTTACAGATTTCTTTTGCCTAATTTATACTGAAACAAGGCAAGTGAAGTGGTAAATTAATGAATAAGTAAATAAATAAATGAAGTCATTTGAACATGTTACTATAAGAAATTCTGAACAAACTGTTGGCATTTGGCATGTTGTAAAGATAATTAATTGTAAAGAAGTGGGGAAAGAAAATTTCGAGTCCAGTAATACCTCATAAAAGGAAACTAGTAATAAATAAGGGTATATATAATTGGCAGTTTATATGTGTAGTCATTTTAAAGGTTCCGTTGAAAAGTAGTATGGGAGTTGATTTAGCTTTTTATACCAAACTAAAATACTGATGCTTTAATTTCTGATTTAATTGAATGTAAGTCTGACCACAGCTTTGAGTTTAAATTGTAGATCATAATATTGAGACCTACAGTAGTGAAGTATTTAATTTTTGTACAGACTAAGAGATTTCACAGTGTTATTATTGCTTTTCGTGAGTGTCATGATTGTTTTTATTTTATAATAAAAAAAAAGTCTATGTTGATAATAGTTAAGTAAGGAAAGATTGTATGAAGTGAAAAAGTGTACTTTTTTAAATGTATATCATTTATTACACACACATGGTATGTGTACTGTTCGAACTGTGTGAATTTTTTGTATCTTGTGTGCATGAATTTTACACATTTAAATGCTCTAGAGTCATGAAAGGTAAAGTTGGTTTACGTGAAAAAAGTAATAAAACTCTTTTCGTTTGCAGTTGCTGATAATATATCTCATTTTCAGTGTTTTAGATTTTTTATAAAAAGTACACAGAATTTGCACATGAAAAAGAGACTAGTGTTGTTTATAAATAATTGATTGTTTGTTAGTTTAATCAAGAAAATAATTTAAATTTGAATGTAAAGTGAAAAGCATCTTCATCAGTTTTGTATTGCAAAACATGCCAAGATACTTTGTACATTTGAATCATCTTTTTAGTAGTGACTGTGAATTCATAAAACGTGAAACGTATATATAGTGAGATTCAACCAATTAACTGAAAATGTAATGGCGTTTTGTCAAAAATTACATTCAGGAAGTCTATTTGTAAATATTTATTTATTACAAAGATGACAACTCGTACGTCTTTGAAAATGGCATTAAGTTTTTGTGAAATATTGACACAAATAGTTTAAAATTGTGTTCACTTAGAATTAAACTCATTGAACCTTATTCGTACAAGGGGGGACCCAAAAGTAACGAGAATTTTTCTCTGGCAGTTGGTAGAACGCTAGTTCCGACTTCTCCAAGTTGGATTTTCGGACGTCCTTGCCTGACACACTGCTTCTTTCTTGATCCAGGTGACGTATTTTCTTCGTTCTCGTTGGTAGAGGCACTCACTCTCTTCACAGACACTAAGGATACTCCAAGACACTGTGATACTTTCTGGTATACAGGAAACCTCTTGTCGCCAACCTTTTCTCCTTCACTCTTAAAAAAACATATAGCACTTAAAATCATCGCAACTTCACCCTCTGAGAGCGGAGGTCTCGGAGGCATCTTGACGTGATATAAACACAACGACCAACACAGCCAGAATGACAAGTGGCATGCGGACGAAGCAGATTTAAAGAACTGATGACTCAGACTGACCAATGTTCAAATGAATCATTTTTAACGAGCAAATCATACGTGTCTGGGGGTAGGCCACAACAGCCAGGGCAAAGTCCGGGTCTGGGGTGAATCATCGCGGAAACACCGCACCCGCCTTCACTGCCGTATGGCCCACTTACCACACGGCCCTCATGAGAAAAGGTGATGGGAAATGGATAATAGAAAACAATGTTATAACATTAATAAGGTGTTAAAATTATCCAAACAGCAACTGTTCAACTGCAGTTAAGTGGCCGGGGTGATTGAACGAGGCAACACGGCACCCGCTTTCGACACCGGAAGGCCCGCTTACACACGGTCCAGCGCACACACACCCTTGCATGAATATCACTGTATAAAATCGGCATCTCAATGTATGTTTGCAGCAGTTGTGGATTTTGATAACCACGATCAAGAGCTTTAAAACAAGACCAAGTCTGCCTTTGTACGACTATCCTGTACCGAGAAAAAGTTGTTTCACAAAACTGATAACTTTTTTTTGGATCAAAAAACAATTTTGTAACTTAAGTAATGTATTGAAAACACTTGTGCCCATACTGTATAAATATTTAGTTATGATTGGACCAAGGGTTTTTAATTTATATAATTTCAAAGAGAGCGGTTTCTTGAAAAACACAAAAAAACATGTACTTTTTTTACTCTAACCGCAAAAAAAATTTAAATCAACCTTCAAAAAATATGTTTCTTACACAGATCAACGCAAAATTAAATGCGCAAAAATTTGATGTAACTAGTTTATAAGTAGACCTACGGGTTCACTTGTAATTAACGCTTAAACTCGAGTATCCATAATAAAAAATCCGACAGTAGGGCAACTGATACAAAATGGTGTCTAGTGAAGGCACCTAGCGGGAGAAGTCAGAACTAGCGTTCTACCAACTGCCAGAGAAAAATTCTCGTTACTTTTGGGTCCCCCGTCGTATATGTGTTAATGTTAAATGCAATAGTTGTATTTTGCTATTTGCTGTCATATTGCACAGTTACGAGCAGTATGTGGATTTCACACTACACAAATTTTAAAGAACGATACAAGATGTATGTATGCCTGTGCAGCCTTGATGTTTGTGTATGCCTTGGTACAACAGCCATATTACAAGTTCAAGGCTCAACTCTAAAGGAGTGGTCAGACAGAGTGTGATCTACGTCCTGCGTTCCGGGCAAATAAACACACTGCGATTGCACGCGCAATCTTCCCTGTCACACAGAATACGTTCAGTTCGTATGGTCAGTCGTCATGAGTTCTTCATCTGAAGAGGAAGAAGCTCTTACTCTATTGTGTTTATCTCTTAAAAAATAAAAAACGTACAGTGCGGGTACACTATATAATCAAAAAACCATCTACAGTTTGGAGAGTATAATAAACTAAGTAGAGAACTTTCATCACATGAAGATCGTTTTTATATACATTTCCGTATGTCACCAATAAGTTTTGAAGAAATACACAATTTAATCAAAGATAAAATAAAAAGGATTGATACTAATTGGAGAAGAGCTATATCGACCAGAGAAAGATTAGGTTTATGTTTGAGATAGGTAATATTTAATTTATAAAATTATTACTTTTAATAAGTTTACAATAACTTATATGAATAATGATATTAAGTTTATTACAGTCCATTGTGAATATAAGTTATCTGTCCCAGACATATATGTATTTTGGTCTGTTATTGAATTACAACTTGTCAAAATGTCGTGTGTAAATATCTGAGTATAATTATTTAAATCAGTAAAGATTGAGCTTCACAAACAGAATATGGCGAAGCACTATGCAATGTGCCCATGTGACACTCCAGTTCATTTATTTCGGCTTCTGCATATATATCTAGCCGGTTTCAGTTTCAAATTAATTTGAGTACGAGGTGACATTTTCTTGAGAGGATCAGAGTAACTCAAAAAGCGAGTTCAGTATGACCCACTACTACTTTGCTCTTTCTGTTTTAAAGTATTTGATCACCTTATCTGCGGAGGTATCTTTATCGTTAGAAGTTTTCCCTTCTACAAAACTTGATAATATGATGAATGACATGTGGATCACAATGCGTTCTGTTTCAGAATGTCCCGTAGATGCGTTCAGTTTCTGCCCGCAGCATCCTTCCGCCGCTTGCACAATCGGAACGCACTCTGTGTGCCACGCTTCGCTACTAACCACAAGATACAAAAAAAAATTTGACAGCTATGATCACTTGCCCAGAACGCAGGACGCAGATCGCATTCTGTGTGGCGGACCCTTTATGGTAGAACGTACTGACAAAACATGTCAACCTTTATAAATTTTTACTGTTATCACTGAACTTTTCTCCCTCAGAATTATATAAAAAAAAAAATTTCCACAATTGCTTTGAAAATATATTTACATTTACCAAAATTTGCCAAACTTATTGTAAAACAGTAGTAATAGTTTATTATCTTTTACAGTCATAGATAGTCAAAATCGCTCTATATTATGTCCAGTACACCAATTTTACCCAGCTAAGTGAAGAATATACCTATTGAGAATGTTTTGTGTTAGCATACGTGTGTGTGTGTGTGTGTGTGTGTGTGTGTGTGTGTGTGTGTGTGTGTGTGTGTGTGTGTGTGTGTGTGTGTGTGTGTGTGTTGATTTACTATGAATTGACTGCAGAATAAATGTGAAGACGTAAATAAAATAGACTATAAAACTATTTTACTGGGGGCTCTAAAAATTCTGTATTTTTAAGATGACTTTTGTTCTAATTTGTTCAGAACACAGTATATGATTGTATATATGTTCAGAATGTGGATGCTGACAAGGAATCCGTAATACCTGTGCGTGCGTGTGTGTGTGTGTGTGTGTAAAGACATATACGTTACATTACATTCCAGTTTATATAGTTCACTGTTTTTAATAGTACATGTTCCAACAGTTTAAATCATTTTTTAACAGCTGTTTTTAAAATGTGTTGTTAAAAAGTGCTTTTTATATTAATTTTAATGGAATCTGTCTTAATTGTGTCATAAGAGAATAAACTCTTCAAGGAATCTTTTAACAACGGAGTAAAACAGGGAACTTCAGAAAGTTCATTATTCAGTACTTTCACACATGTAATGCTTGTTTTTTTTTCTGTAATATTTGTGGTGAACTTGTGTGTCTTCACATTGTCTTTTTTTATTACCAAATGCCTGAACTAATTTTTCCTATGGTTAATCGAAGGGCTGAATTGCTTTTCTAACTTGTGCATCTGATTTAGAGGTTTGGTAGATAACACTTATTAATATTGTTGGAAATGTCTGGTACAATTTGTATCAGATTGACGTTACAGAGTGGTGTGTGTGTGTGCGCGCGCGCGTGCGTGCCCAGGGGCGAACCTAGGGGGAATATATGCCCCCTACCGAAATACTAAAAATTTAAAAAAATGTTGGAGCAAAAAATTTAAAACTGGTTGTTGTGTGTTGAAATGTACTTAATTGAGTTCCAAGTTTTGTCAATTTTAAAAATTTTAGTGTTTATGTCAGTGATAAGTTTAAATAATCTACAATAATAGGTCTTATACATAATAATAAATATAACAGATGTTGAAAGAAATGGTGAAAAATGTAAAGAAGTTGACTTGAGGAGGTCACAATTTTCCACTGGTTACAAGCAGCTTGAAACAAGTGATTCTTGTGACGACGTGCTTGAGCTTGAGCCATATCAGCGGATTTATTTAATTCCACAGTGAAGGAACTGTTTGCTTTTACCGTCTAGTTGGCCGTAAACTGAGGCCTACGAAAAAGACAGGTCATGGCGCGTATGACGATTTTTGAAGTCACATGACAGAGTCGAACAGTGTTATCCTATGTACTTACTTGTGTAATTAGCATGCTTTATTTTACTAAATTTACCGGATATTTCGAATTAAAAAAAAATGAAACATGCAATAAACATATAATCCACATATTTTTTTTTAAATATCAAGAAGGATAAAACACTTATTTAACAAAGTACAAAGTAATATTTATTTCTTCGGTTTCTTTACCTTTCTTTCTTTTTCTATTTTTCCTTTTGAAAAAGGCTGATAATCATTATGTTTTTCTAACAAAATTATTTAACATTATTTTACATGCTGTTAACCCTCACTTTTTTAATTTTAACATTCTCGTTAAAGTATTTATATTCCACAGAAAGGTATTAATTAGGGTTCCAAGACAAACTGGAAGCCTGTCTGATGTATGTTTTTAATTGATTTTAATGAAATCAGTGAATTAATAGCTATTATTTGGCAATTAGTTTTAATTTGTGGGTACAATTTTCATCATAATATGAGAAAATCAATACTCTATGAAAGCAACATGTGGTTGAAAAAATCCCCACCCCAAAATGAAATCCTAGGTTCGCCCGTGTGTGTGTGTGTGTGTAGGGGGGGGGTATCTTTTCAGATACATTATGGATGCATGTATGCTCTTGCATACCATTGAATGTGGGCAGAATCTTATCTTCATATAGGATTTCATTAGTGTATAGTTATTCACTTATGACACACTCAAAAACAAATAACATGTGAATACACTAAAAACTCGTTTATCCGAATTTGATGGGACCGCACCCGTTTCTAATAAACAAAATTTCGGATAAACCAAAAATTATATTTTTAATAATAATATAGTAACTGTACAGTAGTACAGTAACTTTATTTAATAATAATAATTTGAAAGTTACTTATAGTGAATATGACACCATACACTATAAAATGGCACCGCACTGTAAATTATAGTTTCTACATTACTGGAACAGTCCTATTGCTTGTTCGTACAGTAATCAATCATAGTTTTTTTGCCTAAGCTTTGAAGCTCGTTTGCTGGCTGCCCGATCTCGAAGTCGTTTCATTGTTAGAAGTTCTGCAGGGGAAGTTTCAATGTTTACATTTATGTTTGTTACTTTATCTGTACAATATATGAATAATACTTTATGTTCAAAAATCCGAACAGATCGATAATTCAGAGTACCCCTTATCCCAGTTAGTTCTGATTGACTTTCTACTTTATATCACGTGGAATCGCTTGACTACGCTATTAAATAGATTATAGCGACAGGGAAATGCTTTTGTGTATTTTAAAATTTACTAAAAATTGTTTCAGATAAATGAGTTTTTAGTGTACATAGTTTTCTTATATAAAGTAATATGTGCATTATGTTTACTATATTAGATCAGGTATAGAAGCTGTGAAAGGAAGTGTGCAATTTATATTATATATCATGTAATAATAATAATAAATTTATTTTTGTTCATTGTTTTGTTCATTTTACAGTGGTGACAATGTTCCTTAATGCCTTTGTGTAACGTTAAGTGTTCAATTCTCAGTTCCAGTCAGCCAAGTGTTATTTATACATATATATACAGTACAGAGATATGCTGCTGCTCACTTTATCCAGAAGAACAATGTATATGTATATCAGTTACAGTCGTATGGATTAGGAAACAAGTGTATCATGTGTGTTCATTACCAATTAAATTGTTGCTTTGTGGCAGCTGTACGTATGTCTTAACGTGTGCGTACATGTTGATATTTTCTTTCTTTAGTTGTGTTCAGAATCATTGTATTATCAAAGCATAATATATTGTATAGTTTAGTTTAGTGAATCATCGTCATACTTCACAGAGTTATCCCTTTATAGAGTATAGTGTATTATAAGTAACTGTAGACGAGAGAGAACATTTGCATTGTTTTTCTTTTTTTTAACAATAGTATTACACATAATCTTTGTATATTACAGGTTGTTGTTAATAAACGTAGTGCTTTTAGACATGTATACACAGTGAAAAACATGGTGCCTTCTGCTATGATGAATAATAGATTTTAAAATGTTCAAATTTAGTTTTTAATGCAACTCTTTTTCATTATGAAGTGGTGATGATGAAGTGACATGTGTTTGTTTTGTGAAACAAAAATAAGCATTTTGGAAAGAGGTTAAGACCCGTTGTTGAAGACACAAGCCTACTGACTTATGATCACAGATTTTTATTTATTTATTTTTTTTTTGTAATATTAAGCCAAAGTAAATGTAGAGAAAATGTTTAAGCTTTCTGTTGTGTTGACCATTGTATGGAATTTATATGTATGTACGATTGATTATATTGCAGGATGAAAATAAACTGTGCTACAAAATTTTCAAACCTAGAAAATTATTGTTTGGAATATTATTGCACAACGTATCAAGGTATTTCTGATGAGCTGTTTTGTTGAAACAGTGTGTATTCCAAGTGGTTGTGTGTGTGTTTCATCTGTTTAAGTGACACTCATCGAGAAAAATAATTATAATAACAGTGTTTTGAGATAATTTCCTGTGGGTTTATAGCCAGCTTAGTACAACTAAAGTTAAACTCTTTAGCTGACCTTCCAAGTTTTGAATGTCAGAAAAATTGGGGATGTGATCTTGGATAATTTGTTACATGATTGGTATAAATAATTTAAATTAAAATCCACATATGCTGATTAGAGTATTAGTAACAGTTTCACTCACAAACGTGAATTGTATAACAGTATGTCGCTGTTATATAAATAAATTCATTGATCATTTTACAGTATATGTTCCCAACATGGTAACAGTATATTCTGTCTTTAATAATAATAATGAAAGAAAATCATTTCATAATTTAGACTCACCAAAAAACATATCACTGAATTATCAGCATAAAAAATACGGGTAAGGAAAAGATGAGGCTAACCGGAGCATTTAATGTTTATCAGTTATTAGCTTCTCAATTATGAAACCTTTGTGGTGCCTTGTAATGTCCCATTTTCATCCCATTGACAGTTGTTGTGTACTAGATTACAGTAGACGCCCTCTCGTCCGGCCACCTCGGGACCAGACCCTAGGCCGGATTACAAAATGGCCAGACGAACTGAAAATACTCTATAATGATAAAATAACGCTTTTTAATGAATGATCCATACAATAAATAACCCAATACAGTATATATAAATTACTAATAATTATAATTATTCACCCTTACTCCATGGTAGCAAGTAAAAAAAAAAAAAAAAACAATGGTAGCCAGTATAAAATATGAAAAACATGATCGTTAAAAGTGTTACTACAGAATGTAAAACTTATAAATAAAAATTAAAAGAAATCAGTTATCTTCTTCTGCTTTTTTTGTTCAACTGTTTCGTTGAATGCGAAATCATGCCATTTCTTGATGAACATAACATCAACTGCAGTTGCCTGTTTGTTACTCGATGTATGTCGTTGATAATTCCAGGGCTGCTCTTCCCTTAGCGTGTTTCATTTTTTCCTTGACATTTCCCTCTTCCTCATTGACTTTCTTCGTCTTCTTGGCAAATGACAGCTTGCACAATTTTATCATCGTTTAAGATCTCGTTTTGAAGCTCCTCATCTTGACCAGCAATAATCCGTTCTGCAACGTCTTGTACAAGATCATCAGAGCGAGGCAATCTTTTAACAGAGAAGCGTTGTCATCTGGTTCAAAACCCTGAAGATTTGGTTCAACTGCTTTAGGGTTCTCCTCTTTATTCTTTTCAATGAGTTGGAGCCTGTCACTGGAGGCTCGTCTAGACTCTGTGACTCACCGTATGGCTGGCCGATCCAACCGAGGCCGGAATAGAGGGTGTCTACTGTATAAGCAAAATCAGATGACGACACCGTCAGACACACAGTTGTTGAGTATTCTATATGAACTGGACTAAAGCTGATCTGAAGATACTGCACGGTGCATAATTTTATTTACACACATACTGTGGGTGAACCAAATGTAGTGACAACAAAAAATGTTTTCGGCAGTGCCTTGCGTCAGTATGAAAATGATATAGTCTTTTTATCTATTTATATTACTACAAAAAAGTGTCCATGTTGTTTCCCCTTTTAATAGTTATTTTATAGAACTAGCCCTACCTTCATATCAAATGTAAAAAGATTATAAATTTTTCATTATTTTAATTTAAGATTATTATAGAATAAAAAATTGATATTTTGCTAGCATGAGTACCTAAGGAAAACGACTTTTCAAAAGCAGTAGCAATTACTGCTCCTAGTATGTTAAATAATACAGTTACAGTTAACTTTTTAACAATTTGCGTTTAATTTTTCTGCTCCAAACATGTTCCGTCAAGTGGACGTGTTTCAGAAATCATCGACATTTAAATTAGTTGAGGAGCATTGTACTTGTGTTTTGATCTTGCAGTGGGAGGTGCTTGTCGCTGTAAATATTGTGTAAACTACACATTTAAGAGTTTTGTTACGGTACTTTCAGTATGACTGCAGCCCTGTGTTTGGTAGTTGCAGATTATATTTGTCTTTTATTAGAATATATGTGAATATTTTCAGCCATATTAAGCGATAGCGTCACAAACGTGAAATGTCAATTTTTATGTTATCATGTCGAGTTGTAAAACTATTGTGAACGTTTGAACACAGTTTGGTATTATATTTAAGTTGTACATGACTAATTTTATTTTGTTTATAACAAGTTATTATCAACATGCGAGCATTTATTTTATTAGCATTATGTAATGTTATCAGAGGTTCTTCTAACAATTATAAAAATTTTAAATGTGTATATATTTGTAATTTTAACTTTAATTTAAAATGTAAAATTATCAGAAAAGCTCTGATTGTGCTGCACAAAATTCTATTGAATTGAACAGAACTAATCAGGTAAATGATTGTTTGCATGTTGAAAACTTTTATAAGTGAAATAAAAAATGTATATATGCAAGAAATAGTCGTGCAATAATTAATAAAATCAATATAATAGAAAAAGTTGTAAACTAACAAGTTCTTTCATTAATATATTAATCAGTTTGTTTTTATCCTGCTCACGAGAGAAGTGTAGCTATCGGATTAAATCCATTTATGTATAAATTAAATGATGTAAAATCTCAAAGCTTGAAAGTTTATAAATGCATAAAATGCTGTTTGGTAGTGGTGTTTGTATACTTTGTAATCCCTTCATATACACTCTGTTTGCCGTTTGTTATTATCTGTTGTAAATGCTGTGGTGGACCACAAGTAAGTGTGTACTTGAAAGTAATTTGTTTGTATTATGTATATATTGTGCAGAACATTGTAAAATATCAACGTTTTTTATTGCCCCAGTTATATGGTCAAACCAGACTGGGTGATATAGCCATCGTTTCCCGAGTGAACTAGCTTTCAAAGCCCTGTTAATTTTTTTTATATAAAAAAAAATTTGATGTTATAAAAAAAATGTTCATGTTGGTCGTAGATATTTTGTACTCTTTAAAAGGGTTTAAGCAGTATCGCATTTATTATTATTGTTTATATATATATATATATATATATATATATATATATGAATGTAAGCTAAAAAGTAACTTACACTTGAATGTAGAATAGTAGAACCTGTATTATTCAGTATTTTTTATATAAAATAAACAATTATAAATTGTTGTACATTTGTTGTTTGAAAAATAAGGTTTATATATACGTAATATATGAAATTAAAAAGACTTTAGCAGTAGGAGTAAAGGAGGAAACAAAAGTTTCTGAATACGCGACTGAAATTATATGTTTCGTATTTTATTGTTGAGGCGACAATTGGTGTAAAACTGCGATAATTGAGGTTCTACTACGTTATTTGTACCGGTTGTAAAATAGTTACCGTTTCATTGTGTACTGATTATTGATTTTGAAAAACATGTATTATTTTGCTAATGCAAGAAAAAAAAATCAATAAGACCAAAATGACTTTGAATAAAAGATTAGAATGTAATATGATTATTTAAAACAAAATAAATACAGTGTGCAGTTAAATTGTTATAGCTTTCAAGATGATGAAAATATTTTTTCTTTTTGAGTGCAAATATCATTTGTAGTACTACACAGTTTGAAAATAAAACGTTTGTTTATTGTCATACTATAACAATTCAATTCAAATTCAAAATAATTTCTAGTGTCTATGTGTGCAAACATGTTCACAGGTTTATTTCTTTTTTTTTTTTAATAAATTGTACTGTCAGATTAATGTACTGAAATTATTTTATTGTGCATACTGATATTTATAGAAATTTTGTGTTTTATTCTGTATGATAATATTGGTAGGAGATAAGTTTTTTATAATATATTTTAATTATTCAACAGTTGTTTACATCACTGTCTGATAACTTGCATAGAATAGAATTTTTGAGCAAACTGTTATAATTTTTGGAGGACACTTTCAGATGATTATGTATTTACTGTAGACGTGTAAATACAGATCATTCAGTTCATTTTTAGTAAGGTGTATGAAAATATTTATTTATAATTGAGGGCGATTGTGTAGAAAGTGTGATTGTTTACTTCATATTATGTATTGGAACAAAATGTAACAATATTGTTTCACATGTTACTAGTCAACAGAATTTTATCTTCAGAAATTTTCCTGTGCTATCCCATAGTTTGTACAGGGAAAGCACAAAGTATAGTATAGTAGATTGAAAGTTTGTTGTTTTGTGGTGCATTTTCAATGCATTTAAATTTTCATAACCTGTTTTACATATTCAAACGTTGGTAGTACATTGTGTCCATATAAATAAGATATAATATACAGTTCATTTACAAGTTTTTGTACAAAAAATATTTTGTTATGAGTGTAATAGAAAATACTTTATTCTGACTAAACTTTTATTTGTTCGCAGTGTTTTTGTAACAAATCAAATCCATGACCGGTGATAGATAATCTGTAAGCATTTAGAAAAAAATTTAATAAAAATTGTATTCGTTGAAAGAAGTATATAAAATTACCCAAAAGCATTGTAGTTGTGCCCAAAGGTGAAGTAAACAATTACATTGAGAGTGTTTTATGTAGGTTATAACTGCATTATATAACATTAGCAATAGATACCTTTTGCACTTCAATGACGTATGAGTGCGCGTGAGATAGAGTGTGTGATGTTACACCTATATGTAAACAGTTTGATCACGTCATTTTACAACAAACTTCCTACGTTACCATCTAGTAAAACAATAATACTGCCACTTGCTTTTTTGTGCAAGGCTCATTAAATGAAAAAATTAGTTATACATATATATAATTAATGTACATGTTTACAGTGTTAACTAAGGAAAGTCATCGTGTACGTGTGTGTATACTAGTATATGTGTATGTGCATACGTACATGTTTTTTTTTATTATTATTAAGACTAAATATATTTTGTTTAAAAATATTTCTTTTTTTTCTTGTTATGCATCTTGTTTATTTTGACTTTTTCATGTTGGCATGTTTTCTGCCCTATGAATCATGCAAATGTGTAGTAAATAAAACTTAAGTATATTGGTGTACAGCATTTATTTTTGTTTCATTTGTTCCATCCTGTCGTTTCATTCATAAATATTTGTGTAATAATTTACAAATGGTTAACTTGTGTCACAAGTTCGAGGGCTGTGCAGGACGAAGGGCATGCCCGTCGTCCGCTCGTATACTGCTGCGTCCTGAGCTTCAAATAGAGCTCTTGCCCCAGGGACGATAGATGGGGCTGGATTTAGGGTATGGCCTGCAACCAGCCGTGGGTGTCAATTAAGTATCAGTTAATTGAGGGTGATAGTACGCCGAGGCCAGGTCCAAGATTCTCCTGGCACAGATTGGTAACGACCGAGGGCCCTAATGAGGTGGTTGCCCTGGAATCGGCCGGAGCGGCGATAGAATTTGTGGGACTGTGTCCGTATTCTGGCATCCAGGGAACGGACGCGCAGGGCTTCACGGATAGTTGTATTGGATGTCAGATAGTGGGCTTTGCACACCCAAAGCAATCCTCAGTCAAGGAGACACTGAAGCTTCCGCTTATGAGTCTTGGCCAAGTAGCCCCAAACGAGGATCACGTAGGTGGAGACGATAAGTTTCCCTAGGCGGCGGGTCATGGCGTTGCTGCATAGCACGGGACGTAGTTGAGACAGGCGATTGGCAGTCTTGCAGGCTACTTGTGTCCACCAGGTAAGATGATGGTCAAGGTGGACCCCAAGGTAACTTGTCTCAAACGCTTATTCAATATATTATACGTGGCCTCAGTCACACACACACTCACATAGGACTAAATATCGGTATGGAGAACCATACGTGACTTCCGTGTTCTAAGATTTATATTTAAAATCATTTCCTTGAATTCGCTTCGATAACATAAAAAAAAATGTCCCCCATCCTCAAACTATTTTCACTAATTATAGATATTTTTGTTATTATGGGGTCGTCGTTTAATATAATGATATTTTTGAGTCGCTTTATTCATATAAAGGAACTGAACAACACAGATAATCATCCCTTCTCCTCAACCAATCCCCACCATTAATGATATTTACACTTTCATAGAGTAATAGTTTTATCATATGCAATTGCTAAGGTATCTTATCCTTCAAAATTAAATATTTGTACTTTACTTGATATCAGCAAAGTAATTTTCAAAAAAATCCCCCCTTCAACTACCCTCTCCATCTATTACCATTTTACAGTGGATTAATATGGCTTTATTTTCGGTGCACTTATCAAAATTAAGTACTTTTACTCATTAAAACACAAAAATGCAGGTAAACTACCCCTCCCCTTAACTGAAAACAACCCCGTTTTTTATATTTAGACTTTTATTGAGTAATAGTTTCATTATAAAATAGCTTAATAAGCTGAAACAGCTGTCAGATTTAAATAAAAATGTGAAACGTACCAAGTGTTTGTATATTTTAAAAACTTTGTATTGTTTCGCCAAGTGCCCAATGAGTCGTCAATAAATATCGTTATATATGATTACCAAGGCATCTTGCCCTTCAAAATGAAGTAGTTTATTCAACATCAGAAAGGTAATTTTCAAAAAATTACTCCCCTTTCAACTATCATTTTTATTTATAGAAAATTCCCCCACCCCCTTCAACTGCATTTTTCATTTATAGATATTTCATCTACCTTTAAGTACTTGTGTTAAAAACGTAAAATGTTGCAGGTAAACTACCCCTTCCCCTTAACCAATCTTCATCAAAATCAGTAGGCCTTGTTTTATTTTTATATATAATTAACAGGTAATCAGGAAGCTTCTTGACTAAGGAGTGGACCAATGAAAAAGAAAGATCAGGAGTAGATTCGCAATTGAGAAGAAAGCGTTCAATGAGGTAAAAGGAATTTTGTGAAATAGAATGATAACACGGATATGAGTAAGAGACTGTTTAATATTTAGGGTTTTACTTTTTTGATCCGAGACATGGACAGTAAGGAAGAGGATCGAAGAGTTGGAAATGTGGATTTGGAAGCGAAATAAGGAAGAATAAGGACCTGCCGTGTGACTTTTTTTTTATATTATATAGATGCGTTGCAAAGCATATGCTTCATCAGATTTTCAAATATCCCTCGTAGGAGCTCGTCATCGGATAAAATCCAATAACGTTTGCACTGTATACATGTTAGTATTTATTTATACAAAATAAAACATTGTATTATATAGAAAAACCCCACGTAATAATAGTCAAAGTGTCACGACAGTCTCTCAGATCATGTTATGGCACTGTGGAAACAAAATAGACACCAATGAAGTCGCTAATTACCAACTTTAATGATACACAATTAACAATGTGAAATGAACAAGATACTCTCATACAATGATTTAAGTTAAATTTGTCCATACACAATAATATTGTCAACTATTAAAGAGTTTGCACTAATTAGGCTATAACACAGTAATCACTTGATCCATACACTACAATCTTGCCAGGTGTAACTAACTTCTAAGCCGGAGTATTCCAGAATAATTTTTCATTCTTTTGGCAGTGTGCCAGGATAATTTGCATAGTTAAAAGTACTCGAACGGTGTGGAAGGTACTTATATACACGACCTTGACAAACTGCACCTGCGGACTTTTCGACAGCTTCCATAATTTCTCTTTCACATAGCAATAGGAAATAACAGCAATTCTCCCAACCAACACAATTAAAAAATCCGATGTCAGCATCCTATGAAACCGACTGTTATATATTTAACATTGATAACGATATACATATTTTTTCAAAATCTCTTAGGTATCCTAGGACAGACACGTGTGTTGGTAAATTATCTTATATGCAAAACCAGTTGCCAAATGAAAATCAACATCAATCTGAAGAACTGCAAACCAAATTGGTTAAATACTGTATATAAAATTGGAAGACATGTAGAAACAAGCATATACGAGGGCTGTCCAGAAAGTAACTTATGTTTCAGTATGGGTAGGGATGGCAACGATATATCGATAGTTGAAATTTATCGATGTACGTTATTTATATATTTTTGGATTATATCGATACATGTCTAAAAACACGATATATATCGTTATTTTTGTTATTGATTTAAAATATCGGTATGGAGAACCATACATGACTTCCATATTCTAAGATTTATATTTAAAATCATTTTCGAAATGAAATATTACCATAGAAACTACTTTCTACTTACTGCTTCAGCCTTAACCACAGTACTGTGGTCACTAACGTATACCACCTCACGTTATCGCACTCGATTTTCACTGATGATGGAAGTCGATGGCATTGCCGAAACGTCTGGTTTTGTAGAAAACATTGGACTACGGCCAAATATCCCGGGAAGGAATTTTAACAAAAACTACTTCTTTGTTGCCGATAACGTTGTACACATATATATAAAATATATGCATAAAATTAATGGCTTGTATAAGTTAATGATTGATCTCCATTAAGTAGTGCTCAAGTTTCCAAAGTTTTAATATTATGATGTCCGTAATTAAAACATCAGAGCAGGTTTAGTGTGAATGAGGGTACGCTGTGGACAAAAATTTTCAACATTTCCTATTGAGCGTTGCGTAGAGTAAAGCAGCGAATCTACAGTGTATGTTTCACAGAACAAACGCGCGAAAAAGAAGGAGCGCTCCGAAGTCACTCATGGACCCTCAGCATCAGTGGCGGCGCTAACAAACCCCCCCCCCCCACGAAACTAATTAGGGGGCCCTATAAAAATGGTTAAATTTTGTATACGTAATAGGGGAAAACACTCAAATGAGTTTCTATTTACGTGTGTTTCACAACAATGGTTTGTGAATACTTTCTCGTCTATCACAAAGCGTTTGCAATTTGCAAAGGATGTTTTACACGTGTACAAACTCTTAAAATTCATTGTTGCTAAATAGACAAAGTTCTATAGAAACTATAAAAAAACCAAAATAAAAAGAATGATTTATTTTTACGTCAAAGATTTAAATTCAGACTATGAAACAGTACCGCACACAGAGTGTTAAAAATTTATTATTTAAAAACGAATATCAAAGTAACATTCTAGCTTTTTTCAAACATTTAAATTAGTTTGTAACTGAATTTGTAAAATTCTTGAATATACTCTATACAAGTTCTCCTTAAGTCTAATCCAATTCAATAACACTCGAACTCAAGTAATGTACAATATTTACAGATGAGGATCAACCAAAGTTCACTGTTTTCCTAAGCCTAGTATTCTTTTTTTATAGCTAAGAACTTTTCAACCACTTCGTTGATATTAGTTTTCTGTGTCTCTTCATGCTCAATGCTTAACAGTGCCAAGTCACTCAACCGAGTTTGGGCCATGGTACTTCTTAAGTATGACTTAATTTAATTAATTAAATTTTTGAAAAGCTTCTTTCCGCTGTAGGTGTTGTGACAGGTATGGTTAAATAAAGCTGCAAAGGTGTAGTTAAGTCTGGGAGGCAACTCATAAGGCAGCTGTTTTCTTCAACCAGTAAATTCATCATTTCTCGAATTCTTTTCTTGTGTACAATTTCTTTGGCCATCAGAGCTTTGAAGGATATTACTTGGTCAGGCAGAGATGTGGAAAGGTCACCAGGATACACATTTGCCAGAGCCTTACTTTTCTCCACTATTGTCTCTTGTGAGAAGTTTACTAAATTCTGAGGCGTCAGGAATGAAAACCTGTGGATTGAAAACTTTTACTTCAAATGATTTCACTGTGTGTTGTCAATTCTATGGTCAACTGATAATTCAACAAAGAAGCGTTTTACAACTCGTTTACGCTTATTTTTCATGTTACAAGTTATGTCCCATGACTGGGCCAATTGGGGCCCCCCATGAGGGTCGGGAGCCCCCCCCCGCCGCGGGGGCCGTATCGCCGCCACTGCTCAGCATCTTGCAGAGGGTTCATTCCCTAAAGACGAAAAGTCTGTCTATGAATCGTTCCTCTGTAAACACGTGCAGTTGCATTGCCCAGCGATCCACAGGAAGCAAATTGATGTCCATTTTTTCGGCTTGCACGCGTTATGTTGGTGTGGGTTTCAGCACTTTCCATTTAAAAAGCGTGCAAATGTAAGAAAATAAACATGAGTGAGGCCAGAAATAACGCGAATTTTGTGTGTGTGTGTCGTACCTGCCTTTTTATTTCTGTAGGCATAATAATAAAATGGAAACGTAAACATTACATAACTGAGATATGTTTACCTGCCACGAACGATATATTATTTTATACATGGAGTTCAGTGACATACACACGTACAGAAGAATTATATATATAAAGATATTAACTCGTACATAATTTACATTAAAATGAAAAAATTATAATTTTATTGCCTGGCAACAAAATTATTTTATTTTTAACAATTACCAATGTTTCAAAAAGTTTAAATGAATTTTCAAGTACTTTACTGTTGTTAAAACGTAAAACGTTGCAGGTAAACTACCCCTTCCCCTTAACCGATCTTCACCAAAATCGAAAATCCTTGAGACCTCTACAATTCAGGGACGTATGCAAAAAATTATTTGATTCTGTTTGAATTTGCGGCTGTTATCGTTTGCCATAGAAAATACGCTTGATAAAAAAACGTTGCAGGTAAACTACCCCTTCCCCTTAACCGATCTTCACCAAAAACAATAGGTCTTGAGTACTCTACAAATCAGGGCTGTATGCAAAAAATTATTTGATTCTGTTTGAATTTGCGGCTGTTAGCGTTTGCCATAGAAAATACCCTTGTTAAAAAAACGTTGCAGGTAAACTACCCCTTTCCCTTAACCGATCTTCACCAAAAACAATAGGTCTTGAGAACTCTACAATTCAGGGCTGTATGCGAAACATTATTTAATTCTGTTTGAATTTGCGGCTGTTATCGTTTGCCAAAAAAAATTTCCCTTGATAAAAAAAAACCGTTGCAGGTAAACTACCCCTTTCCCTCAACCGATCTTCACCAAAAACAATAGGTCGTGAGTACTCTACAAATCAGGGCTATATGCAAAAAATTATTTGATTCTGTTTGAATTTGCGGCAGTTATCGTTTGCCATAGAAAAAAAAATCTACACAGACACTTTTCGGAAAACGACTTTTTTTCATGTTTTGAGTGTAGTACAATCAGAATCTGCAATAATCTCGAACATGATTTTTTTGCCATCACCATACTTCCATTTCCTTAAGGAATATGGAAGTAAAAATGTAAAACATTAAATTCACTTCTCTTAAAATGATGTTTTAATAAGGTTGTAACAAATTGTGTTTTAGTACTTCAACCCTCTAACGGTAAGGTGGACTTTTACGCATGCAAGGTAAGGTCTCGAAACGCCGCAAATTTATCCTTCCTTGGATCTCTCATAGTTTTGTCGTCAAATCGTAAGTTCTGGATTAGAAAAGAGAATCTTTTCTGTGACATTGAACAGCGAAATACAGCCGGTCCATAGATTACAGAAAACATATCATTAAGACATAAACCAGAGTTCTTCAAAACACCGCTCATATACAACAGCCCAATAAGACCTCTTATCTCTATCGGGTTTGGGGGAGATGTAAACTACTGTACAGATTGGTATTTGATCTTCGATCTTTCTATTTCACTGTTAGTGTGGAGAACAATTTTTTCCAGCATCTCATCGGTTACAAATAAAGAAAACAATTGTACCTCATCAACGATCCCTCGAGCAACGCCTTTTGGTCCGGGCAGGTGTGTGATAACATTTAAAGATGAGGTTCGTGAAAATTTGGAGCGTACCGGTTTTTCGTCCAGATGGTTTCTTCGTCTTTCCCTAATTCAAAAATCCTGTCATGATCAGTGTTTTCATAGGCAGTGTTGCCAGGTCAATCAGTCCTCTTTTCCCCACATGGCTACTCAAAATTTCTCCACTTTGCTATCAAAATCCCCACTGCCACAAATGCGTGTGCTTTATGCAAAGTGTCACCACATTTTATAGAGTCTGAGTGTATTCTAAATGTTTAAACATTATTACAAGAATGACATAAATATTAAAAACTTGTTTGAAGTACAATAAAAAAAATCATCAGCACTGCTACAACCCTGTGTCCCTTCAGCTAAGTCGAACTCCTCATCTTCGTTATCGCTGTCTATAAGAATGTTATCTTCAGTCTCGGAAACTTCTTTGTTAAAATCTTCTTCCTCTAAGTCTGAGTCTTCTTCTTCTTGCCTTTGAAACTCTGCTAATATTTCTTCAGCAGTGTACAATATTTTGTTACAAGCCATTATGCAAAAAATAAAAAATGAATAGAAAATCTAACTAAATATCACTATAATATTGACGACTCGGAATACAAAGTTTTTTATAAGTAAAAACGTAAAGTTTTACCTTACAGCCTAAACCGGCTTTCACCTATAGAAGGCTTCATCAGAGGCTGTCGTTAGTAGCGCTGCTCGTCTTGTTGTTGGCGACGAGAAAGTGTTTCGAAAGATTGAAGCTGTGTGTGTATGGTGAGATGTGTTCGAATAATGCGTGTGATTTGAATTGTGTCTGTTCGTTTAGGATGTCGTTTTTATTTGTTTTTGTGTGTTTGTATATTTCTAATTGTTCTAGAGTGTCTAGTTTTCGGCCTTTTGTGTGTACGTGTAGTATGTTCATGTTATTGTCGATGTTTTTATATGTGTGGTTTGCTTCAATGAGGTGGTTTGCGAAGGTAGATTCTGTAGTGGTGTGGAGTGCTTTTGTGTGTTCAATGTATCTCTGTTTGAAGCTACGTCCTGTCTGGCCTATGTAGAATTTACTGCAATTTGAACAATTTAGTTTATATACACCGGGTAGATCGAATTTGTTTTGTGCTTTGGGCATGCGTTTTGATAGTGTGTGTTCTGTTTTGTTAGTAGTTTTGTAAGCGATTCTGTATCCTGCTTTTTTGAATTTGTGGGCAATTTTTTCAGTTTGTTTGTTGATGTATGTTAGTGTTATGAATTTGTTGTTTTCTGTCTTTGTTCACACACACACACAGATACATTGAACACACAAAAGCACTCCACACCACTACAGAATCTACCTTCGCAAACCACCTCATTGAAATCAAATCGCACGCATTATTCGAACACATCTCACCACACACACACAGCTTCAATCTTTCGAAACACTTTCTCGTCGCCAACAACAAGACGAGCAGCGCTACTAACGACAGCCTCTGATGAAGCCTTCTATAGGTGAAAGCCGGTTTAGGCTGTAAGGTAAAACTTTACGTTTTTACTTATAAAAAACTTTGTTCCGAGTCGTCAATATTATAGTGATATTTAGTTAAGTAACGGACACGTCATGGACAACGAAATCCAAGAAGAAAATCTAAATTCAATGAAAAAGTCACAGTAATTAGAGCAAGTTGTATTCTATTGTCCACTCAGTGGTACTGTCTGGCTCTTACACGTGTTAGTATTGCTATGATGCCAGAGCAATGTCAACCATATAGGCCTACTACTACGCTTTTTCGTGAATCGTAACATGAACACATTCCAAAATATACGATTGTTGATGTCTAGGCTCGACTTTGGAGATACATTGCAACAGATAGAGGCAAAGGTGGTATTATGGGCCCCTGCATGTAATATGAGCCCCCATAGTATCCGATAAATCAACGACTGTATTCTTGTGGCAGCAGCAGGAATTATTAGTAGAAGTTCATAGCTTCGCCGCTAGATGCGCTCGCGCCAGTTTCTGTTAAAACCACGTGCGTAGAGAAGTGTTTTTGTTTTTTCCTCTGAAGAAAACTTTGCAAGGTAAGACATTTCAACTATATTACACTACATATTCGAAGGTGTTTACGTGGGGTGATTATTAATTTCGATTGATCGAGTTTCAAAGGTTACGTAGCTATAACAACGGCTTAAGATTAGGCATAAGTTGTCGAGGTTATTATCGTTGTTTTTCAACATGGCGAAGGTGGTAAGATGAGCCCCCAAACGTGCTGGTTATATGAGCCCCATTTGTAAGGGGCCCATATTACAACCACTATAGAGCATATTGATCTTTGTTGCAGATGCCTCGAAAAGTACTAGACCCACAGAAAAAAGTACATAGAAAACTCTGGAATAAAGAAGACATGGCCAAAGCTATAAAGGCTGTACAAGATAATGTAATTGGTTTGAAAAAAGCTTCCAAAATATTTTGTGTCCCAAGAGCTACACTTCAGAGACTATCGCGTCTCAAGAAACTCCCTGAAGAGGCTGCATGCACAAAATTGGGACGAAAGCCAATTATTCCTGAAGCCCTTGAAGAAGAATTAGTCCAGTATTTATTGATCATGGAACGTAAGTTCTATGGATTAACAAGACAAGATGTACGACGATTAGCATATCAATTATGTGAAAGGAATGGGCTAAAACATCCATTCTCTGGTGGGCTTGCTGGTAGAGCTTGGTTTGATCATTTTATGAATCGTCATAAAAATGTTTTATCTGTTCTGAAACCAGCTGCAACTTCATTTTCACGGGCAAATGGCTTCAATAAAGACGCCGTCAACCATTTTTTTGACATCTTGGAAACTGAATATGAGAAACATACCTATCCACCAGACAGAGTCTTCAATGTGGACGAGACGGGAATATCTGTAGTTCAAAGCAAGATCCCACGGGTTGTTGGGTTGAAAGGCAAGCGACAAATTGGAGCGTTGAGTTCTGCGGAGAGGGGATCTTTAGTGACAGTGGTGTGTTCCATGAGTGCAGGGGGGACCTTTGTGCCCCCTTTACTGATTTTCCCAAGAAAGAATATGACCGAGACTCTGATGAAAGGTTCCCCTCCAGGGTCCATTGGAAAGTGTCATCCCTCTGGATGGATTCAGGCCAATTTATTCACCGATTGGTTCAAACATTTTATACAAAAGACCAAACCTACAGAAAATGACCCCATACTTCTCATCCTTGACGGGCACAACACTCATACAAAAAATATTGATGTCGTGGATCTTGCCCGAGAGAGTCATGTATCAATCGTCAGTCTTCCCCCTCACACAACGCATAAACTCCAGCCACTGGACAAGTCATTTATGGGACCGTTAAAGCACCATTACAGCGAAAATATACGTCTGTGGATGCGTCACAACAACAGACCTGTTGGTCCATATGATATCGCCGAACTATTTGGGAAGGCCTACTTGACATGCCAGTCTGGGGCAATTGCTGTGAATGGATTCGGGGTTACGGGAATTTTTCCCTGCAATCGAAAGATATTTAGTGAAGTAGAATTTGCAACTGACACCACTGAAGCAGAAAATACAGCGGTTCTGCAAACAAGCAAAGGTCGGAGTAAAATGATAAATGTTAAATCTTTCACAGATATGGTACTCAATTCTCACGATGCAGGTATTTGCTCCAGTTCCGTTGGCAGCAACCAGACCTCCACTTTAACTTCAACCAATTCTGTATTACTGAATCGTGAACCACGTAGTTCATCTTTGGAAACACCCACCAGATGTGTTACAAATCCACATTCCATCCTACACCAGCCTTGTGCTAGAGATTTGGAAGAAGCGGGCCCTTCGAGCGTTTGTAGTTTCACCAATAAAAACAAATCAACAGGGAACGTTGTTTCTCCAAAAGATATTTGGCCTATCCCCAAGCCAAAAAGAAAGATAACTAATAAGGGTCCTAAACCTGCCAAAGCAGCATTGATTACGTCCTCACCATACAGAATTGCTCTTTTAGAAGCAGGAGGCAAGTGTTCTAATGTAGGAAAGGAGAAAAAAGATTTTAAACAGGTAAAAAATTTGACAACTGCAATCAAAACAAAAGGAATTAAAAATAAACCGTCTATGAAATCGTGCAAAAGAAAGTTGGTGCTAAGTACAGAAGAGTCGGACAAAGAATCAACATATTCAGACATCGACTCTGGTGAATCTGTTCTTGATACTCCTTTTGGCGTTACAAAACCTGACCAAGACGACGCAGCTTGCCTTTTTTGTGAGAGTCTATTTTCGAATGACAGCAAGGGAGAACTATGGGTCCAATGTATGCTTTGTGAAGTGTGGGCTCATAATGAGTGTGCCGGATGTGAAAAAGACTATTATGTATGTGACTTTTGCAAATAAACATAGCAAACTTGGTAAAATTTGACTTTTTATAATTAAAAAAATTGTTTAATTCCTTTTTTACATAATGTATTTGACTGTAATATTTTTTTACTTATACCTGTACAGATTGTATCAATAAAATTGTAAATTTTATACTGTAATAATGGTTTTTATCATGGGGCTCATATTACCAGCACAAAACATTTTTTTTCAAAAGTGTAATGTTATAGCTTTTTTATTTTTTATTTCACAAAACGCAAAGAAATTCGGCCTATTATACAACAAAACAATGGAAAACAAAATGAAGTATGTTTTCTGTAAAATTCAGACTAAAAACTGTTGATTTATGAAGGTTATGGCAGAAAAGAAAAGTGGGGGCCCATATTACCACCTTTTCCTATACAACTCGAGAAGTTACACTGGTTACAAAATTACAAAACAATGGTAAGTGTTGTGTTCATGTTTAGTCTACAAAACAAGACTAAACATTAGTTACAGTACTAGGCCTACGTATGTATAAAGTTCACAAGCCATATACATTCTTACGAAACTGCAAAAAATATATAGGAAGCGTTGAAAAATTTTAAAGCATTTTTGGTAAGGTCGGGTCGCATCCGACCCGAAAAGAGAAGTGCCCGGAAAAAACAAACACAGTGATCGAGGAACAATTACCTGGAAACGGGTTATTCCTATGAATGACTGAGAGGGTATCTTAGTGTTAACCGTTTGGAGAAAAGTTAGAATGGAGAGATGTTCGGAACAATTGCGCATGGGTCGGATCCGACCCGCATCTTACCATTAGAGGGTTAATAATGAGATTAATTTATTACTATCTGATATAAACAACGTCGGGATTTTTTGTCGTGCTCGTGCAACACACATTGCATTGGAATTGGAGTTGGACAGCAGTGCAGACTGAGAGCTTGCGGTCATTGGCTCATATATCGGTCTTACCGATATGTCGTAATATATCGATATATTCCAAGCAATATATCATATATCGAAATAGCTGTTACGATATATCGAAAGACCGATATATCGATATACCAATCAATGTTGCCATCCCTAAGTGTGGGCGGCATGGGGAGTGGCTAGCGCCGCCATCTTGGTGACACGGGAGGCATGACTCGGTACGCATCCAGCTCGGGCCGGTATAGGTCTGTGTTGTGTTTCTGTGCTTCAATAATAATTTTTAAAATGAGTGCTGCAATTGAAAATTCCGCGAGCTCTGAAGTGCGCTCAGTAATACGATTTCTGCAAGCAGAAAACTGCAGACCGGTGGACATTCATCGGCGACTGTGTGAGGTGTATGGGAAGAATGTAATGAGTGAGGTAGGAGTAAGGCAGTGGTATGTTCTGTTTAAAAATGGCCGCACCAATGTGCACGATGATGAGCGGAGTGGCCGGCCAAGTGTTCTTACTAACAAATTGGTGGAGAAAATCAATAAAAAAAATCTGTGAAAATCGCCTATTTACGATTACAGAGTTTCTTCAAATTTCACGTAGTTTGTTTCATGAAGTTGTCACAATAAAGCTTGATTACCATAAGTTTTGTGCGCAATGGGTCCCGAACATGCTTACAGAAATGCACAAAAACCAGCGGATGGCATCAGCATTGTCATTTCTTCATGCCTACGGCAAGGATGGTGATTCTCTACTGGACCGTATTGTAACGGGGAATGAAACCTGGGTTAGGTACGTTAATTGTGGAACAAAAAATCAACCCATAGAATGGGGCTATACTCGCTCGCCCAAAAACCGAGGAAGTGTGTGCAGACCTTGTCAGCAAGGAATATATGATGGTGACAGTTTTTTGGGACATAGAGTTTATGGAACGGGGTACCACAATTAACTCCAAGGTTTACTGTGAAACCTTAAAAAAGCTGCGGAGAGCAATCCAAAACAAGCGACGCGGTAAGTTGAGCTCCGGGGTATTGTTCTTCCATGACAACGGCCGACCGCATACAGCATCACGAACGCAAGAACTTCTGGGAAAGTTTGGATGGGAGCTTTTCAATCATCCCCCATACAGCCCTGATCTGGCACCGAGCGATTATCACCTGTTCATGCGTATGAAAAAGTGGCTGGCAACACAGCGCTTTGAAGACGACCAAGAGCTGAAGGCGGGCGTAAATGAATGGCTGAAATCACAGGCAGCAGATTTTTACGATGAGGGCTTTCAAAAACTCGTAAATCGTTACGATAAGTGGTTTAACTTGAATGGCGACTATGTGGAAAAATAGTCTAAGAATGTAGTTTTCAACTGTGTAAATAAATTTTTTTTTATTTTTTTATTTATTTATTCTAAAATGTAAGTTACTTTCTGGACAGCCCTCGTACTTTGTATGAATAGAAAGAACTGCTAAGAAATAGATTCATCAACTGAGTGGACGGTCTTTGACTATACAAAAAACTATTATCTTCCAAATTAAACTAATAACGGAGTATATTACAAGTGGCAGTTGTTGGTTTTTATGCCCATGTATATAAAAATATAAATATTTATATATTCATATTGTTACGGTGGTCCTCACTGATTGTCGTATGGTACAGTGGAAACAAAATACAGACACCAATGAAGTCTGAGAAACCACTTGAACGCACTGAGTAATCGCCCGATGTAAACTGAAAACTAAGCGGCAGCTGTTGTGTATTTATACCCTGCAGGGTTCCATTATATGCGTCCTTAACAAGCACTTGAAAACTAGAGGGTACTTGAGTGCAGCCTTGGCAGAAACACGCTGCTGGACTAAGCGAGTAACGCGTAGAACAACATTCTTCATTGTACCAGAACGTTCCGTATTGTGTAACAATATTATAGAGACAAAAAAGGTTTTGTCTCTATATTATATGTAAAAAAAATAGAATACACGAATGGAATATATATTTATATACTTTTAGAATAATATGTTCTTACGTTATGGTAAGGCTGACATGATAAGACACCTTATATTAATAACATACACCTTATGTAGAAAAATACAATAAATTTTTAACAAGCGTCGATCATCTGCAGAATTTAATTTTGATCTATTTAAAATAAAAATGAAAACATGCATCGGCCGGGAATCGAACCCGGGCCGCCCGCGTGGCAGGCGAGCATTCTACCACTGAACCACCGATGCTATATGTTGTGATCAGCAATTATTTATATTATATACCATATAGTACATTATGAGTTTAATTGGGAGTTTTGATATATTATGAATGACGGTTCATTAAATTTGAATTTGATTCGATACTGCTCCCTAAAATGCCATTTCGAGGTATTTAAGACTATCGGGCTAAAGAATCAGTTTGTGACCTTATGACAATTCTATTTAAGGTCGTAAGGTCCGCGAAGTAGTAAATAATTCTTCACAATCGCAAAATCAGCTGTTTTATCATTGCTAACCGTAAGTATTCAATTAGAATATTTCCCGCAGTTTTTCAGACATGACTGACTATCGTCGATAGTCCAAATAGTCAGCAAAGTGTATAGCGTTGTTCCACATTTTTGTTTTCACACTTCATTAATGCACGGTAGGTGCCGATTTATTCTGATAAACAGAAATCCAGATAATTGTAATAGAGTATTATTAACGCAGAGGGGGGGATTCAAATCCTCCCTCCAAATTTCCCAGTTATTTAAATAAACGGTAATATTGTGTCAACTTATTGTCCTTTTAAGGTAGGTCTAAATATTATTTATAACGAGCAACAAAATGTATTTAGAGAAATGTTAAATGATTATACCCATATTATATTGGAAAATACGAAAAAGTACATTTATTTCAGTAAAATTAAAATAAACATGTATTACAGTGGCAAACAGCAACTCTACATTAAGTGCAGAACGTTATGAGAAATTTTAAAAGTAAGTTTTGTTACCGGTACTAAAAGTTTTGAAATTTTAAACACGTCTCACTGTAAATCATTAAAAGCAATTAGAATTGAAAACGTATACAAAATTCAATCAAGCTTGTCGATATCCTATTAACGTGTTCCCATCGTTGATTTCAGAAGGTGACTTCGTGAAATCATGGAAAACATTGACAATTTGACATGTCTTTTTACGATCGCACTTCTTACACCATAATCTTAAGTATTTTAGCCATCATTATGTTATGATAAAGTATTATTTATGTTAAACTATTAAAGTTACTTGCCTTGGAAAACAATTCTTTACAGTACGGTACGAGGGAATTGCAAAACTCAATTTAACGATAAGCTAAATGTAATTATACCGCTACCGACTCGGAACACGAAGTTTTTTATTGGTAAAAACGTAAAAGTTTTATCTTGTAGCCTGAACCAGTTTTCGTTTATTATAAACTTCGTCAGAGGATGTTAATACGTTAAAATCTTAGAAGCTGAGACTCTGACGAAGCTTATAATAAGCGAAAACTGGTTCAGGCTACAAGGTAAGACTTACACGTTTTTACCAATAAAAAACTTTGTGTTCCGAGTCGGTAGCGGTATAGGCCTAATTACATTTAGTTAATCAACGGACACGTCAGTGAACAACGAAATCCAAGAATTTAACGATAAACTTCGGGGAGTTCTAGTGTTGCTTAACATTTTAGTACCGTATTTCATGATTGCAAGCACAGCAGTATTACATAAATATTTTAAATCTTTAACTGATACAAACATATTTTTGTATGTCTACTACAAATGTTAGCAATCCACATAATTGGACGTCCTGATATACCAGCGTCCTACTGCATGTAATAAAAAAATGTTGGTTCTATGCAGCAGCCTTTCGAAGTACATTATCCATATTGACACAAATCGGCTGATGCAGTTGAGCCCATTATAAACTACTGTAGCCCATCAGAATAAGTTCTTTGTGGATAGTACATATATGTATGAACGTACAGGTTTTCATCTCCGTCTACTAAGTAGTAACAGACTAGGATCTCAAAAAATTTCTCGTTTTTACTGAAAATACTTCAAATTCCAAGAAAATATCGGTATGGAGAACCATACATGACTTCTATGTTCTAAGATTTATATTTTAAATCATTTACTTGAATTCGGTTCGATAATTTCTAAAAAAATGTTCGCCCACACTCAAACTATTTTCACTATTTATAGATAGTTTTGTTCTGATGTCGTTTAATGCAATGTTATTTTCGACCCACTTTATCTATAAAAATTAGGTACTTTATTCTTATAAAGAAACTGAACTACACAGATAATCATCCCTCCTCCTCAACCGATCCCGCACCATTAATGATATTTACACTTCTATAGAGTAATAGTTTTATCATATGTAATTTCTAAGATATCTTATTCCTCAAAATTAAATATTGGTACTTTACTTGGTTTCAGCACAGCAATTTTCAAAAAATCACCCCCTCCCCCTACAACTACTCACTCCATTCATAATTATCTCATTTACCATTTTACAGTGGATTAATATGACTTTATTTTCGGGGCGCTTATTTATTAAAATTAAGTGCTTTACTCTTGTTAAAACACAAAACAATGCAGGTAAACTACCCCTCCCTCTTAACCGAACAACCTGGTTGGCTGGCCACGGAATTATTTTATTTTTAACAATTATCAATGTTTGAAAAAGTTTAAATGAATTTTTAAGTACTTTACTCTTGTTAAAACGTAAAACGTTGCAGGTAAACTACCCTTCTCCCTTAACCGATCTTCACCAAAATCAATAGGCTTTGAGTCCTCTAAAACGCAGGCACATATGTAAAAAATTTGATTCTGTTTGAATTTGTGGCAGTTATCGTTCGCCATAGAAAAAATTCTACACACAGACAGACACACAGACACACACTTTTCGGAAAATGACTTTTATTCATGTTTTGAGGGTAGTACAGTCCAAAGGAATTTGCACTAGGCGGCACTAAAAAATCATATATATTGTAACGATACAATTAAGCCAAATCCCGTACCAGTAATAAAAAAGATAATTCTTGATATAAAAATACTTCATATAAAGTAAAATGTTTAAAAAATGATTAAAGTGTAAATATTTTGACACGGCGTACAACGATATTACCCAACCCAAGTGATTGAGCCAACAACCTAAATATAAAGAAGGGAACCACGTAACATACTTAAGAAAAATATGATAGACAAATCAACAATGAACACAGAATTAAAGAAGAACCAGCAGAAGAGAACAGATCCCTACAATTAAACGGAATTTAAACCAGAAGAGAAGAAGAGGGGAACCGAACGAAGATGAAGACTATTGAAGATGAAGACTATTGAAGATGAAGAAGAGGAAGAATGAAGAGGAGACAGGTTAAACCCAAGGGGAAACTAACACACATATAACAGGGAAAGATAGTATAATTAAAGATAGAATACGGTCAATAAACCTCGAATAATTATGTATTAATGAAACCAATATTATTATTATCGTTAATTTAACCTATGTACCCATTTTAAAGACAATACAATTGTAAAATATAATAATATAGAAAAAGTACACTAACCCAGTCAGAAAGGTTAGATTTAACAAAACACAACTAACCTAATATGGTTAATAGTAAATATCATACTCAAACAAAATAGTGAGAAATGGTAGGAGAAAATATAGGGATTACCCATTAAATAACACTAAATACAAAACAGTGAACCAAAGTGAAGTGCTTTAGTGAAGTGTAAGTACCCTAAAAATAGTGAAAGTGTATGTGAACATTAAAAATAGAATGATAAGTAAGGAGACACTCTGTAAAACATTGATGAACAACCAATGATTGGAGTGATATTATAAATAGTAATATATATAATACTTTCACTTATGAACTTACTGTTTGTCACTTCCCAAACGTTTCAAGATGTTGTTTCTCTTCTTCAGTGGGTTGAGTACTAACTGTCGATTACAGAATAACCATTACAGAATGGAGTGTGTGGTGGGGGTTGATGGTGGGAAGGGATTGGCGCTGAGGTTCGAATTATGTGTGTGGATCAGTGTGTCAAATAGTGTATGTGATTTGTAATGTATCTGTTCATTTAATATGTTGTTTGGTTGTAGTGTGTGATATCTGTATATTTCAAATTGTTCAGCTGTGTTTAGTTTTCTACTTTTTGGTAAGTAGTGTAATATTTCCATGTTGTGTTCTATGTTTGTGTAGCTGTGGTTTTCGTTATGTAAATGTGTGGCAAATGTGGAATGTATGTAGTTTGTGGTGAGGGCTTTTAAATTTATAAATTAAATTGCAATGATTGTCAACAATTCTACATCAGCCAGACGGGAAGATCTTTTTCTTCCAGGTTTTCTGAACATTTAAAAGCCCTCACCACAAACTACATACATTCCACATTTGCCACACATTTACATAACGAAAACCACAGCTACACAAACATAGAACACAACATGGAAATATTACACTACTTACCAAAAAGTAGAAAACTAAACACAGCTGCACAATTTGAAATATACAGATATCACACACTACAACCAAACAACATATTAAATGAACAGATACATTACAAATCACATACACTATTTGACACACTGATCCACACACATAATTCGAACCTCAGCGCCAATCCCTTCCCACCATCAACCCCCACCACACACTCCATTCTGTAATGGTTATTCTGTAATCGACAGTTAGTACTCAACCCACTGAAGAAGAGAAACAACATCTTGAAACGTTTGGGAAGTGACAAACAGTAAGTTCATAAGTGAAAGTATTATATATATTATTAAATTAATAAGTGAACGAAGAGGATGCAACAACAAGATAATATAAATAGTAATATATCTAGGAGTAACTAGAAATAGTATTCCAAATTAATATAAAGGAAGCTTGTGATATTATTCAGGGAGAAAGCCCAGACAAATAACTTGTGTTAACATGGTATGATAGAATAGAATTAAAGTTTTGTTATTAAAATTAAGATTGCAAAGAATACAACACCCCATGTTGAAAGGAGAATTAACCTTCATAATTTTATGAAAAGTGACAATGTTTATCACTTTAGTTTGTAACACAAGAAAGAAATCAATGTTAGTACTAATAATAACTCATGACTTGTAAAGAATAGTTGATTCAATGTTAAAGGAGGAATATGGCTGAAAGGAACCTACAGTCCATAAACCTAATTATGATATTTTAAAGGAAGAGTAATGAAAATATATATTGAATAGTAGTTAAAACACAAACAAATAAGTGAAGCCCATCAGGCTGAATTCAAAAATAATTTAAAAAGAAATACACTAAAAAACAATCATGGCTGATTTTGACTATGAAAATATTTAACTGCCAAAGACATTCAAATGTAAATTGTATCAATTTCACAAGAAATCTTACTAATCTAAGACCAGTGAGGGGACAGTAATTATATATCAGTTATTTTAACACAGAAATATCATTGTAATAGTTTAATTTAAGAAAAATATGTTATTTATTAAATGTCAAATAATTAGACTATAGTTAATGTATAACAGAATATGACCTTATGAGGTATCATTGTAAACTTTGAAAGGAAAGAAAGATAATAGTGATGTCATTTATTACCCCAAAGGAACTATAAAGTAATAAAACCATTAGGAAAATACTTAATAAATTTGAATAAAAATTCAAATATTTTAACAATGTCTTAAAGGAGTAATTTACCAATCATCGAATTATGGTTACTATGACAACGAGCCGTTGAGGGCTTATTTTCCATTAAATTATATAGACTCTGAAAAACGACGCGTGGGTAAGCGGCACGCAAAATTGGAACGATTGAAATTTTAATTTAAACAGTTACAAAAAGTCGAATCAGTGAACCAAGATGACCCAAAATGAATAGACGTCGATCTATAAAGAATTCATGATGTCCAGGAACCAAATTAAATAAATTAATTAAAGAAAAACCCAAGACCAGATTGAAGAAGATGTTAGAAGTTTAAAACCAGCCCAAATTCGAAGAATATACGACTATCCTGATGACGACATTTCAGCGTGAGATGAACTGATAAGTACCGAATAAATTCCTTAATCCCAAAACCCTAAATTACTTAAATTATTTTTCAAACGATAAAATTTCTCACTATTTAAAAAGTAGTATTTTCTTTCAAAGGTAAATGTATAATTTACTTACTTAAAAAACATTTTATTAAACTAAAGATAACCTTATTTGAGAGCACAATTTTTGTAACAGAAATACGACACTACCGAACAAATTGTAAAAACACATTATAATTTCTAAGTACGTATAAGGTATGGTAGTGTACTTTTTTAATGTAACCAAGGTTTATGTCTTATTTCATGATCAAAAGAACTCCAGATTTTAAACATTGTAATTTATTAAAAGTGACGGATGCCATTTCGGCAACGATTATGTTTTGAAATCAATTTTGCCAACTCTGAGATATTTTGTGTTTCAAGCTCTAAGCCGGAGCCGAATGTTATAAAATTATTTATAATTCATTTGTCATATTTATTGATGACCAAATTTGTATTAAAAAACACAGTACAGAACATTATTATCTTGTTATTTCATAGGATTTTGTAGAATATATGTGTGTTAGCGAAGTTTTAAGCAACAGCCAACTAGCGCTCATCACGAGTGGACGAGTCGACACCCTGTATAGCAGGGGGAACAATTCGAACGCCACAGCTGTCCATGCTAATATCACGTATTATCTTAGAAATTAATATTTTAATTGTTTTAACAGAAACAATTTGGCGCCACCCGGGAATAGCAATCCCTATGAATTAACAGGTAGGTTGTACTGGTAACATTGACAACGCTACGGACTCCAGTAGTGACGTCGATTTATGTAACGACCAGTGTGAGGCAAACACACTACATTCACACTAATACACAAAATAAACAAGTGTGATACATTTTGACAGGTACGACCACATTTTCTCGTTACAATATATATATATATATATATTTATATATATTGCGACAACACAAATTACTAAACTATTGGCGCATAGGATATGATAGTATGTGTATTTCAAATTACAAGTCTATATTGGAGGGTTTAAGATTATTTATTGTACAAACACAAGTTATATTTTATATGGTATATTTGAAATGTACAGAATGTAATGTTTGATATAGAGTCTTTCTTTTAAAATGTTAAATAATGTTCATACGCAAGACGTGATACGTTACATAAGAAGACTCCCACGATGATGTTGTTGAAGAGAAGGGCCGGTCTTTGCGGTATAGATGGTTCGTCAGGTGTGGCTTACAAATGACAGACGTTTCACCAGAAACGTTTACAGCTGGGCTGGCGTCCTGTAACAGCTGGGCTGGTCCTATAACAGCTGGGCTGGTGTCCTGTAACAGCTGGGCTGGTGTCCTATAACAGCTGGGCTGCTGTCCTGCAACAGCTGGGTTGATGTCCTGCAATTCCCACGATGAATCCGACACTTCGCACACACAACGGTACTACGGATTTTATTACTCGCAAAACTTATATAGAGTTTAAGACCAAGTAATATCTCAGGTGACAGTGAGTTTAATCAATAACGGTATATTGAGCTTATACCTCTCCGGCTTCTTCAAGTGTTCTCGCGAATACCAAGGTCTACCGCGATCAGCAGACTACCCTATGAGGAAATCTTGCACTAGCACGGAAACGTCTTGATGGAACTATTGCGTAACAATTAATGATACTGTCACTGCGGAAAATCTCGCACAGTGATACAGTTACACTCACTTCTTACACACGTAATACTACAATATTAATATCGTGTGTAAAGATATAAAATCAATTGTTATGCGTCACACGCGTTACTATCCCCGAAAAGTCTTAACAGATCCTTGCAAGCGGTAGAGTCTTGTACAAGGATTGTATGTACCGTTTGCGGTAGCAGCAGTGAAGAACTGCTTGTAAATTTTCGCACAATGCGTTAAAACACTGATGTGTGCAAATGTACTACACACACAGTTCTGAGTCTTCCCGTTTCACTAACGACGAATAGTTTTTACAACACCTTGCAAGCGGTAGAATTCTTGTACAAGGAGTGCACGTTCCGTTCGCGGTAGATGGCGTAGAAGAACTGTCGTAATTATACGCGTAATGCGTTTAAACACTCCTGCGTGCAGATGTACTACATACACAGTTCTGAGCCTTCCCGTTTCACTATCGACGAATAGTCTTTACAACACCTTGCAAGCGGTAGAATTCTTGTACAAGGAGTGCACGACCCGTTCGCGGTAGATGGCGTAGAAGAACTGCCTGTGTAACGACAGGCTTAAGAAAATTTCCAACCACCAGTCAGCATTCTATTGGTGGATGGAAGTCACATGGTTAGTATAAATGACCATGCACTTTTCATGCAGTAGAGTGCATTTACTTTGTAACAGCATGCATAGCGGTAATCAGACTACTCGTATCTCATGCATGCTGCCTACATACTAATAATATACATGAACGTAAACAATAGTCCGACAGGTATAGGGATTGTAGCGATATACATGTCTCAGTTCAGCTAATGTCAAAACAACGATAATACTTCACGCACCGCCCGGGAAACGTTTCCCACTCGCGCACGCGCGCACATTTCCACTAACACAGTACATGAATAACCACAAATAATAATGCACAGTTTTTTAAAACTAAACCCTTAACCTTACTAAATACAATTGATAACAACCAAACTTAACCATCTACCAATATAATATGAATGTCCATTGTCTGTGTAATATATGAACTTGCCCCGCCTATCATGATCCTGTGATTCGTTGCAATATTGTAACATCACAAGATGTCACCTAACCTAAGTGTATGTTATTAGATTTCACAAAACAAAATAAACATGTAAATAGGTATAGACTAGTCAAAATAAACAAGAAAGAAGAAACCAAGAGAGAAGAATAAAGCAGAAGTGCCATGGGAAACAGTAACCCAATAGCTGTTTGACACTACAACTAGACTGAGACTAAAACGAACTAATGGACAGAATAGATTTAAATTCAACTGTCAATTCAGTAAATGGTTAATGTAAACCGAATGTCATTTATAAACAAAAAACAAACGAATTAGCAGTTAAATACTGTGAAAGCAAAATCAGCATTTTTCTGATAATAAATGTGACTATAAACAAGTAGATAATGAAGGCCAAAACCAATGTTAACAATGGCTATATTGTAGGAACTAAGATGTATTTCTGCATCAAATATACCTGTCAGAAAAGAGAGCTAACTATATAAGAGAATCTTATACCAATAAGATGTCTCTGTAATTTACCAAATTGAGAACCCATAGGCATTATAAAGGCCAAATTTCAGTGTAGGCGATATTCTACACTTAACAAACTTAGACCAAACATTAGTCAATAAAGTGACTTAATAATTATCACCAGTGCAAAATAAAATGCACCAGAACAATGGTTATGCATTAACATAACGAAAAATGATATTAAAACGATAGGTTTAGCCACGATTTTATTTGTAAATAGTAGTTCAAAACTAACTAACAGTAAACAAAATGTCATTAGTCAGTAGGTTCATTTATTACTATGTATAGAATTAAGGTGTAAAAGTAACGTTCAGTGAAAAAAAACGTCAGTACAGTATTAATGGAGTCCACACATAAACATTTGTTTAATAAAATGTTATGTGGAAACGAGAAAGGTTAACTAAAAAGTGTAAAATCGGCGACTCATAAAGAGCAGACGACAGTAAGAATAGTGTACCCGAACATTGATTTCCTAACAATGTCGGTTAAGGTGAAGATAATCCGAGATCGAGTGATATCAATTTAAAGGAAACAAAACAATCTTTAATTTGATAATAATATCAACTCAATCGTGACGGTATTAAGTGTATGACAACTGTTAGCATCATTTTATAAATGTATATCAGGAATCTTGTACCAATAATAATAACAATGACAACAGACGCGACCTGTCAATCATCTCAACATTCGACGGTTAGAAAACCGTTACCAACCGCCAAAAAGTGATACGTCATTTTTCGTCTCACCTGTCTGGACCAATAGGAAAATTAGTTATAAAATGATAATTTTACCTAAGCCCAATCCAACAGGTGGGTATAAAAAGACAGACCGGCGAATTTTGAGAGAGACCTTTATCATCTAACGAGCTGAACAGACGTACGCTCGTCTCCGTCATGTTTCATCTTATAACACATAGCGTCAGCTACCTTGTACTCTGGAACCAATAGTTAACAACGAGAAACTTTACTTCAAGTGCATCATCAATCATCTACAGTGTTCAAGTGCAGTTTATTTTAATTTTGTGCGGGAATAACGAACAGAAAAGAATTTATTGTCAGTATTCACGATCCATTTTTATCAGAAGAGGATCGAATTTCTGTTCTTGTGCGAATTAGTGCTGAAAGAAAGTAATCTCTATAATCCGATTAAGTTTTACTTAAGTGATAAAAGGTTTTAATTAAAATAATTAAAACCACGAAGGTAAAAGTGCAATCATTATTATTCTTGATCTGAGCGCAATAACTTGTATTTTGCTACCATAACCTGTACTGACGCAAAACACAAAAACAGTATCTACGATTACACCACGTTTCAATTTTTTATTCAAATTTGTTATTAGTGAGTAAGCTATATGTTAGTGGTAAGGGTCCTCAATTGAATAATATTGTCATTAGAAAAGCAAGCGTTAATGAAACGCACGATCTTACAATAGATCGTTTTTTTATTTTAATTACTTGGTCAAAGTAACTTCAACTTTTTTGATCAATTGTATCATTGGATACTGTGTAGGCATAATTGTTTTTTTTCGTGTCTCAAAGAATTCACTACTGAGACAATAATAATAATAATATCGATAATAATCACAATAATACTAATAGTAGTAATTGTAATAATTTTATATTACAATAAATAGTATCTTGACTTAACCAAATTTATAACTCATGTTCTGAGCCAGCCGTATGAGGCATATAATAATTAAGTTTTCATTGTACAACTTTATATGTTATATTATGTGTATTTTTTGAATTCACTAGAAGGGTGCAAATAAACCCATTATTAACAGCATCACCTGATTTGATTTATTTTATTTTTTCTGAATAATTAAATAGTTTCTTTTATTAAACTTAAACAACCTTCTGTTGTGTTTGACACATTGGAATAGCATAGCCAAAAAGTGGTACTCAACTATTTTAAATTTTCAATTCATCTATTAATTTTTATGAAAGGGTTTTACACGGGATTTTCCCTGAATAAATCCGTGTGGCGCCCATTAATTTAATAAACAAGGTGACATAACCTTGCAACTAAAGGGAGTTGATGAATGTAAGCTGAGTTGACAGTTTAGTGAGCTTCAAGTAAACGCAATCAGGTACGTAAAAGTATATGTTTGTTTATGATATTGTCCAGACTTTACAGGACTTGACTTACTCAGACTACCTGTAATCAGAAGAAGTTTCTACAACCAGTTTCAACCAGACGAGATCTACTATCAAGCAATCAACTGCCATACTTCATGTTTTAATTTAAGATAATCTAACATTTAAAGATAATCAACTTTATTATTTTTTGATTAATACAAGGGAATTCTTTAAAAACAAGAGTATTTAAACCTTTGTAAACACTGTGAGTAACTTGAATGTTGTATGGTAAAATATTTTACTACATTGGTCACATTCAAGTAGAAACAACCATTCTCAACATTGAGTTATCTCCAAGGAACACTTCACCCATAGATGACTTTTGTTTTAGTGAGACTTTTAATACTTTAACCACAAATTTAAATTTAAACAATAACCACTCTTTTGTTTATTTTGGTTCAAGTTAATTAAACGTAACGTAAATTCGATTATAATAAACATACGATTATAATAATTTAATTTAAAATAAAACCACTAATCGCGTTTTATTATAATATATATATATATAGGCTTACCATACGTCCCGGTTTGACGACCTGATCCCGGGGTCCCGGCCAGTTTGTCAATTGTCCAGGTTTGAAAAGTTATTCCATATAAAAAAAATTGAATTACCGCATAATAAATGGAACGGTCCGCTGGCCTCAGTGTTGCCAATTTGTCTTTTTTGTGGCAACGAACATGTAGATGTAGCCTAATAATTTGTCATCATCGTGGCCGTGACTTAACAGTTAAAGACTCTTCCACAAATTCGGTTGGCAACCATGACTGGCATCGTTTGAATTCTAACGAACATTTTGTTGGTTGTATTTAGTGTTAGCTTGATGCCGTGATTACAATAACGTGATAGCGCTCACTGCTATATTGTGTCTAAAGTCTGATACAAATAGTTCCAAGAGTGTGTCATTTCAAGAACATCAAGATGCCGAAAAAGAACAGCACATTTACTGATGGTTTAAAGCAAGATTATCCATTTTTGAAAAAATTGTGTGGTTATGAGGACAGAGTAAAGTGTGAACATTTTGTCAAAACAAATTTTGTGACACTAACAATCGATGCTTCTAACAGAAAAGCAATTAAGATTGTCCCCTGTATTGTGTGCAGAGGCGTAGCTGGGGGGGGGGGGCGGTTCGCCCCGGGTGTCACCCGTTTAGGGGTGACACCCACCCGCGATTTAAAAATTTACAAAAACTTCAAAAAAATATGAAAAAACCGTGCGCGTGTTTGTACATATTGCGAAGTTTTTTCATATGAATTTCGAAAATTCGGACGGTGCGGCGCGGACAGATGTGCGTTCACATTTACGCTTACCTTTACCTAGAGTATGTTGGCTACACGGAGAGAAATTTGGTGCTGCAGGAGCTAGACAACTAACGTGCTGATGTAGTAGAGTAACCTTGGGCGGACACCTTGCTACACGGAGAGAATTGTTGAACCAACATAGTTCCAAAGAAGGACGTTAGATAATAATAATAGAATTTAATAGGAGTGAGAGAAAGACGCGCGCGAGTTTTCCCGGTTCAGAAATAGGCGCGAGTTCTCGCGGGTTAATGGGGTGACACCATCTATATCCGCCCCGGGTGCCACCCTTGCTAGCTACTCCACTGATTGTGTGGTACTTTGTGCCAGAACAAGGAGTGAAAGTTAAGCTTCTAGAATTTCAGTCAGTTCCTGGTGAAACTTCCGAGATATTGGCAAACTATTTAGTGTCAGTTATAAAGAAAAATGACTTAGTACAGAAAGTCATTGGATTTTGTGGTGATAATTGGAACACAAATTTTGGAGGCGTAAAACGCAAAGGAGTAAATAATGTTTATGTTCGAGTGAAGAAAGAATTGGCAAAAAATATCGTGGGTATTGGTTGTGGTGCTCATATAGTCCACAACTGCCTGCAAACTGCATTAGATGTGCTACCTATTGAAGTAGAAGCTCTTGCAGTAAAAATATTCAAATATTTCTACATTTATACTGTGCGAGTGACTGAATTAAAAGAGTTCTGCGACTTTGTACACATTGAGTACAAAAACGTTCTACAACATGGTACCACCCGGTTCCTTTCCCTGCTTCCAGCTATTGAGAGATTACTTCTCATGTATGAAGGAATTAAGTCTTACTTTTTATCCCAAGAACAGCGCCCGAAAATGATAAAAGAGTTCTTTGAGAGTGATAGTGGAGAAATGTATTTGTGGTTTGTTCATGGACAGCTTACCTTGTTTAATAAAACAATCTTGGCTATGGAGAAAACTGCAGCTAGGGCAACCGATATTGCGATTGAACTGGAAAATCTGAAACACAATCTTCAAGAAAGGCGCGACAATAAATTTGTACCACAAGAAGCTAAGAAACTATTGAAGAAACTTGAGGATGAGGATTGTGGTATCAATTCTGTTAATATAATAAGAGAGTTTATGACCGATGTCTCTCCTATATTGAGCTGTGGGAAAATAGTTTTGGTGGAGGAGAATCATTTACGTGGATAAACAACAATGCCATTCCATGGCCCGAAATTGAGATAGCTGGTGAAAAAATCAACGAAACACTTGGAAAACCAGCCATAATAATGGATGAACTGTTTGATGAAGTGGTGGTTGCCAAAGCATTTGGTCTTCAAACTGTGACAACTGGAAAACCAATAACTTGAACTGTCAAGATAAATGGGTTCAACTGTTCCGGCATTTCAAGAATCGAAATATTTCTGTGGATAATCTCAGCCGCGTTGTCGAGTACATTTTCTGCCTGCCAGGCTCTTCTGCTCCTGTTGAAAGGGCATTTTCAATTATGAACAATATATGGTCTGAAGAAAGAGGTAAAATGGCGGAATCCACAGTGAAAGGTTTAATGATTTGTAAATTAAACATTGAACTCAGCTGTAGTGAATTTTATGACAAAATTAAGAATGACAAACCGTTTCTAAAAAAGGTCCACACCAGTAACAAATATGAATGGTTTCAACCAGCGGATAAATAGGTTTTTGCAGTAAGAACGTAAGGTAGTTTTGTTCCTCATATAGTAAAATATGTATCTATTTTGTAATTGTAATTGTAAGTGATTGTGAACGCGTGAACGCACTTTTAGTATTCTGTAATATGTACCCAAGTTGGCCTAATTGTGTAATTGAGGCGTAGAAAGCTTAAAGTTACGTAATAATTAAGACTTGATATTTTCAAGATTGCATGACAAATTATTTTACAAGTGTCCCAGTTTGAGAAGAAAAAATTATGGTAAGCCTATATATATATATGATTTTTATATAATATTGAAAATGAACATGGAAGTTAATGTTAACGTAACTCGTGAAATTAACTGTAAAAATATATAAATGCTTTAGAAATTAGGAATTGCATTTGCATTTGTGTATACGCTAATATACACAAATGCAAACGCAACTGCTGATTTCTCCCCTTTTTTCTCACTTTTTGGCACCGGCACTAGGCGGCACTAGTTTATTGCTTAAAATATGCTCTGGTACACTCAGAATCAGCCGTTATCTCGAAGACGATTTTTTTCGCGATCACCATACTTCCATTTCCTTACGGAACATAGAAGTAAAAATTACTAAAGGTTTCCTGTGTAGCGGTCTTATTCCTCTTATAAATAATTTAACCTTTTTTTCCAGTTTTATAACCATTTATTAAAATACTGTACAGTATTCTGAACTTTCTTCCTTGACACAGTCCCACAAATTCTGACCACTCTCCTGCCAGCCTCGTTCCCAAACTCATCTAAAAGCTGGTTCGTCGAGTCCTACATGGCCTATAGGTGGTATCTGCAGGGGCGGATTTACCATTTTGCCGCCCGTAGGCAGTATAAATTTGCCGCCCTCCCTCATCTCTGTGGGGGGGGGGGGTACGTTTACGGGTTTAATTCAATCCTTCAGATTTTCAGTTACCCTAAAATTTGTTCTTTATATAATATTTTCTTCTCAATTTTTCTTAATACATTTCTACAGAACAATTTACATAACGTACTAAGAAGAGTAGGCCTAGAATAAGACATTAAATTACTGTAGCCGTGTTTATTCCAAAACATTTTATCTGAAATTAAAACATAACAATTTAATATAGAATATAGAACTTTCACTTGTGAAACTCGTTCGGAAAGAAAAACAAGTAAGTTTTCACAAGTGAAAGTTCTATATTCTATATTATTTAGTACTGTGAAAAAAAGAAGAACAATCAAAACAACTATAACAATTTAATACAATTTTGTGTGCAAGCTGGTACAACATTAAAAAGATAAAGGGAGTTATAATAATAGTCTTTGAAATAGTTTACATTCGTTGAATGTAAACGAATTAATAGTTAATTAATTAATATAATGCAAGTGTCACATAGATAATGCGTGTAAATGTAATTACGAAAAACCGATGTACTTCATATACAGAAACGACGAACTATTCTCTTAATGTAATAAGCCTAGTTACTAAACAATATATATATTTTTAAAAGTTTCTTATCATATTGGGACGAAATGGAGCGGCATTTACAACATCTCTAGGGTATAAAAACAACATAACATCCGTCAAATTTCACCTTTTCAAAATTTGCCGCTCCTCAAATTTTGCTGCCCGTAGGCAGCTGCCGATGCATAAATCCGCCTCTGGGTATCTGCCGTGTTCCATGTCCCTTTGACAAAGTTTTAATGTCAGCACGGTGTCTTTATCAGCGTGGAGTCCCATTTGTTTCACTGGAGATAACGGCGCACTCCCCACGTAACGTTCGTTTAATCACAAAGTTCGCACTGTGTACTGTATTTACATAAATTATAGGTATTGTTGCGTAGTAGTATGTGGGTCGGCCGAAACTGCATAGCCCTTTGCTGTATAACCACATAAACGAAGTTACGTTCCGTGTTCTAGAATCGGAGAACTATAACGACATAGGAAGCAACACGAGTGATAGTAAAGTTGGCCTCTAGACGCGGGATTTTCCCGCCGGTTCGGTAGCCGTGATCGTCTAGTGGTTAGGACATTGCGTTGTGGCCGCAATAACCCAGGTTCGAATCCTGGTCACGGCAAAATTTTTTTTTCCTCAGATTTTTTTCAATCTCGTGTACTGAATTTTTAAAATTTTATTTATTTATTTTTCTGATCAAACTCAATTTATTCAAACGTTTTTTTGGTGTTATATATTTGCTGGCACAGTAATGGTTGTGTTAGTAATTTTAAACAGTGGCGTATCTAGAATTTGGCTTTGGAGGGGTCCGGGGCCGGGTCGGCTTCATACAAAAGAAAATATGAGTTAAGACTAATGAACATTACTGTCTTTAAAGTGGCTGAAAAACGCGTGATCACATCCTGAAATCAGTCCCATTAAAGTAAACAGTAATGACACAATAAAAATATGCGTTATTGTAACACTGTTCAAAAATACTTATTGAGTTAATTGATTTTCCTATGTTTCGTATTTCAAATGTATACCCTAATGCTGTGTAACAAACCTGTTTATATATATTTAAAAAGGAGCTACTACTATAGGCCTATTAGAGTACACGGCTGAAAAATATAAAACAGCCTAAAAATGAAGAGATTAACAAAATTCGTCTACTTTTTCGACTCTCTGGGGGGGGGGTCCGGTCTCGTCCCCCCCCCACAGAATATGTCCCTGATTTTAAAGGGTACTGCTCAACCAAATTCAGTCTTATTTTATTTCTTTTTAGTAGATTATGGTTATATATAAAACAATTTTATGTTATTTATTTAATTATTTTTTTAAAAATCAATGCAGTACTGCTGAAATGTTGTTATACTGAATGTGGGCATTATCATGATGACGGTGATGATCATATCAGTTAATAATAAATCTATATGTTTGGCGTTTAGATCATTCAGTTGCTACAACGTAAACAATATCTGTTTTGAACTATTTACTAGATATTGACTTGGCAGAATTTAAAGCCCTTTTTATTCACATGCATCTCGAAAGCCCTTTTTAAACCATTAAAAAGGGCTTAAGATTCCAGCAAGTCCATATCTTGTGAACCAGGGGCGAACCTGGGGAATATATCCCCCCCCCGAAATCTGAAAAAATTAAAACATGTTGGACCAAAAAACTTTAAACTGCTTGCGTGTTTTTTGAAATTCAATTAATTGACTTCCAAGTTTGTCAATTTAAAAAAATTACTACGTAGGTCAGTCATAATGATCTTCAAGGATTAAACCAAGGATGTTTTGTTCCGGTCTCAAAGAGTCAAAGATTAGAGCTGGTCACTCCAGCGCTTCCTCGGACGTCCCACACCTCTCCGTCCCCTCGGCTTATAGTTCCATAGTTGTATGGGAACGCGGCAGTCATCCATTCGGCAACGATGTTCCCACCAATTCAGCCGATACTGGGCGATCCTGTCGAGTATACTCATAATATTCAGTTCCTGCCGTATATCTGTGTTTCTTCGAAGATCAAGGAGAGTATACCCTACCACGTGCCTGAGAAATCTCATTTCAGTCGCTTGGATGCGACTGGCCTGGCCTTTCGTTAAATTCCAATTCTCAGACCCGTAAAGAAGTGTTGGAAGAGTCATCACCTTGTAGAATTTTAGGCGTGTTCCTTTACTTGGTGACTTAAGGGTTCACCTAATGGTCCCGCACATAAGGTTGAACTTATACAACTTATTCACAACGTCGTTACTTGCACACTGTAGTCCAGGTATTAAAAATTGCATTTAGGTCAATGGCAAGTTTAAATAATCTACAATAATAGGCCTTATTCTCAATAATAAATATGGCAGACGTTGGAAAAAATGCTGAAAAATGGAAATAAGTCGACTTGAAAGAGAGTTGGAGGACACGATTTTGTGCTGGTTACAAGCGACTTCAAACATGATTCATATGACGGCGTGGTTTGCACTATGCTTGAGCCATGTCAGCTGATTTATTTAATTCCGCAACGAATGAATTGTTTGCTTTTACCCGCTAGTTGGCCGTAAAACGAAGCCTACGAAAAGACAGGCCATGGCGCGTACGACGATTTTTGACTTTAGGATTCGAACAGTTCCAGTGTTATCCTATGTACTCGCGTAATCAACGCGGCTTCTTTGACCAAATTTGCTTAAATATTTCGTTTTTTTTAATGACACATGCAATAAACATATAATGAAACATACATTATCCACATATTTTTTAAAATATCAAGAAGGATAAATAAAACACTTATTTAACAAGTATATAGTCATATTTATTTCTTCCATTTTTTTACCTTTCTTTCTTTTTCTGATTTTCCTTTTGAAAAAGGCTGACAATCCTTATATTTTTTAACAAAACTGTTTAACATTATTTTACATACTGTAAAATTTATATCCACGACCCTGTTATACAGATTTATATCCACAGCATCTATACACAAGCTGTTAACCCTCACTTTCTTCATTTTAACGTTCTCTTTAAATCCTTAAATTTTTAGTGACCGTCAATCAGTGAATGTTTTAGTGGATGGTTAGTGAGGATCGGTCAATAATACAACTTTTAGTTATTTTGTAACATTACATTTAGTAATTTAAATTGTAATACTGTATAAATTAAGTTCTCTCATACTATAATTTGCTCGCTTTCTTAAAGATAATTTGAAGATGTAAACAAACTATCATAAGTCTTCACATAAAAAATGATACATACATACGCACGCACACACTCACATCACCAACACGTTTACCAAAATATTTAATTGTTTCGTTATGTTTGATATTTCTATTGTATTTCATACACAGGTCCTGAAGATGACAATAAATACTGTCGAAACGTCGACGCAAAATAACTAAAAGTTGTATTATTGACCGATCCTCACTAACCATCCACATAACGTTCTCTTTAAAGTATTTATGTTCTACAGAAAGGTATTATTGGGCTTCCAAGACAAACTGGGAGCCTATCTCTGATGTATGTTTTTAATTGATGTTAATGAAATTAGTGAATTACAGCTATTATTTGCCAATTCGTTTTAAGTTGTTGGCACGATATCCATTATAACACGAGAAAAACATTTCTCTAAGAAAACGATATGTGGTTGAAAAAATGCCCCCCCCCCCCGAATGAAATCCTAGGTCCGCCCCTGCCGTACATTGGTGTTATATTAGTGCTAGAAACATTTTTCATAAAAAAAAATATGACATAGGAAAACGATTGCAATCGTCAACAAACTATTTTATGACATATACTCATAAATTTTAACGAATTCTTTCATTTAACTAAAATTATATGCGATATTCACTACGTATCGATACCAATACTCGCCTAATCCTGGCCTGATCAAAATATCGAAAATAAGTGCAGGTACAATTATTGAGACAGTACTCACACATGTTTAATTATTACAACACTGTCGTTAGTATCGAAAACATGGCTTATGATTTCGTTATTTGTTTACATTCAGTCCTAATTATGTACAGCAATGCACAAAATTAAAATACAGTTATCTAATTTGTCTTTTTGGTTTAAATTTTCAATATAGTATATAGTAACACAGTCAGAGCACAAACATTCTTCATTTCTTACATAGTACGATAATTTAGTAGCCTATTTAGTATAATACGCAACGACTCTTTGACTCTTTTTGTTTTTATTTTTGTTGTTTTGTTTTAACCATTACTAGTATAGAGATTAAATCATAACAGATGTGCGCCAAAACCGACTTACCATTTTGTTTATGGGCTGTTTTTAAGTGGTGAAGAGAAAATACAAAATTGTTTTACTTGAGTGCGTGATAAATTTCATGTCAAATATCTGTCTGAAATTAAATATTTCATTAGAGCCTTAGACTTTATAGAACTTAAAGTTTTGTGAAAACGAATAAAACTGATTTCTTAGAAAATCAACCGACTTTTTGATTTAAATAAATGAAAAGTGAAATTCAAATGAATGCCTACTCTAAAGCTGTTCGTAGTAGACCTATTCGCCACACTTTTGTATTTATCAATGCGCGCACATATATTTAATTGAAAAATAGAAAAACAAAATGTACATCAATGTAGCGAATAACGCAAAAACAGAAGTCTTGTCAAAACGATACCAAAAAGGCAAGAAAGTCTCGTGGTATTTTGCAAGGATTTAGGCCAACGTCTGGTCTTGAACGAACCTAGTTAATATAAACGGATTCGCGATTCCGCACTAACTTACTTCAGCATAAGTGAACATTGTAAATCATCAGAGAAATACTATCGTATGGTCTTAGCCAATCCCGTCCCAAAACGCTCTCGAATAACACACGTTTAGGTAAAACTGACAATTCGTTTGTGATCTCAAACAAGAGATGTGTTTCAATTTTATTACGACTGTACGTTCTTCAATAATTTATTTTTGATTATTTAATTTATTATTAAACAACAATACGTTTAATTCTGTTACATAACCATGGATACAAAATGAAATTTGTTCACTTTATTTTCGAAATTGGCACGGGTCGGTTGACAGTCATCTTCGCTCGCTGGCTTATTCATTTGTGTTCCGTTTTCAAGTGAGTATCTGGTCATTTTTCTCTTGTCTTTGGTCGTCCTGCAGTAGTTCCCCCTTTTTGCTTCTTTGTCTTTGACGGCTTGTTTAGGCAGTCTTCGCTACTCATCATTTCTAATTACTCTTTCTATTTCTGCCTAAGATGTTTTATTTTTTGCACTGATGTTGTGTTGTCTCGATTTCTAATTCTGTCATCTCTTGTGCACTGTTTCAAGTCTCGTACGAATTTCGTCTTGGAAGATTGTAGGCTACTTTGTTTCAGTATCGTGATCGTAAACCTATCTCACTACTATAGGCTATAATAGTACTAATAGTTACTAATAGTATATTAGTTGTAATAGTAATAGTATTATAATAGTATAATAGTTTTATGAAGGGTAGCTTCATAAAATTTAATTGTAGTATCTAGTCACACTATGTTCTTAAGGGTTCTGTTGATGCTTTAACGTAGGCCTACCATTTGTTTTTTATGTTTTATTGTTTATGTATTTAACTTGATCCAATGTCTGATTCTTAATCATTATTTTTAAACAACCGTGTCTCTGCTTCCGAAAGCCATAATCTTCGTTTTATTTGTGAACATTTTTACGTTGGATTCTTCATATATTCATATTTTATTACCTGATTAATTAAAAACCACAGTAACCTATGGTGTAATCAACTGGACGACCGAAAGAGTAACACTTGTCTTGCACCATAAGCACCACGGTGTGTCATGGAAGACATCCGTAGGCATATTGGAATGTAGAGTCTTCTTCTTTTTCTTCGTTCTTCTTCTTCATCTTCATCATCTTTACTTGGTTTATAGTCCTTGTGGGTTATGATCTTTATTTCTTCCACCAAAATCAATTACTAGCCATCAGGTATGTTGTCACTAGTCCCGCATGTGTTATCTCGCCAGAGAGTTCTAAGTTTCCCTCTTCCTCCAGTACAAATAAATTGTCCTTTATTCAGCCTTTCTCGCATTCGACGGTTGTCCTTTCTTTCCGGTTGTTCCCCGCTTCAGTCGTATTTTTCGGTAGACTACCAAGTTTCTGTCCTTATATAGTCGTTGGAGTCAGGACGGTCGCTGCTATTTCTGAACACGTTGCTGCAGCTTGAAGAGTTGTCGAATCGACGTGCACGGAGGAGAGCCAACCGACGCTACACGGAAGGAAAACCGACTGATTGCACGGAAGAAGGACCGGCCGACGCCGCGAAGAAGGGTAACCGACTGGCTGCAAGGGATGGGAGCCGACCGACGTTACGAGGAAGGGGAGTCGACCGACGCCGTAGGGAGGGGAAACCGACTGACTGGGCGGAAGAAGATCCGACCGACGCTACACGGTAGATTAGTATTTATGTATTGTATTTATATATTGTATTATATATTGTATTTATGATTTGTATTTATCAGTTTTCACGTATGACGTACTGCATATGTACGGTATATATATACACTTAAAAAAATAAAGCAGACAAATATATATATGCTTAAAATTGAAAAAATGAGATATATACCTATGTATTCAGGTACACGTACGTCTGTTTTTGGGAGTCAAAGGCTGGTAACGGGTACCGAACTGAGGGTTCGGTTAATGCCCACTGGTACTGACGAATGAGTCAGAGCTCGAGCTAGCCAGCTCGAGTCAGCTCTGCCAGCAAATCCTACTTCCAACGTCCAAGTTCGTGACTCCCGGGCAATGCTCTCTGTCTGTATGCACAGAAAGTAGCTGATGGAAGAGGGTGCAACGCGATTCTACGGCCTACAATATTTGGTTACGAGACTATGTTATGACAGATGAAAATAAAGTGTTGTTTAAATTTCAAATATCTTATTGTGCTCTGTGATTTTTTTATGTAATAAAAGAGTTTACTGATCGCAAAATTTCGATCATCATTTTCATTTTATCGTATTTTTCGTTACAAGTTCTATTATTTTAAAGGATTTTTTTTTTTTGGTGGCAATACTACTTGAGTTCCTGACATAAACTGTCATATCAGGAATCGTGGCTGGTTAACTTAAATCAGTGGGCAGACTTCTGTTCACGAATTGCATACATTATTTAAAATAAAAAAAATAAATAAACCTCCGCTCCACAGTCCGTTAAGGACCAAGGCGTACCGCGCGGCTTTTGTGTTAGTGTGACGGTGTATGGCTAGTACTACGCGCCACCAGCCGCTAGTTGTGGTATTCACGGCCAGGAGGCGGCGCTGTTATCTCAGCGCCTACTCAGTTTGCCTCACGACGCTGAGTGCACGCCGTATGGAGCCTCCGCCGGGAATTGAACCCGGGACCACGAGCGCATCAATCGCCCGCGTTAGCCACTAGACCACCTGGAGGCTCATACATTATTTAAGGATTATAATTTGAAAATTTATGCAAGTTAGATTTTGTGAACCCAGTATGTAAAAATCTAACTAATGCAAGAGGTAGAAATTGTATGTGCGAATAACATATTATCTTTAGGTATAATATCAAATACATATCCATTTTAAAACTATATTCGGTTTGTAACGTTTATTTCTGCATTATTTGGTTAGAGCTTGCTACAGAATTCGTTCGTATGGTTAGCATGGTAACGTAATTGTATTCGATTGTCTTTTTGTTCTTAAAGAAGTGAACGAGAAAAAAGAAATTGTCGTGTTTAACAGGTAACAAACAGTATACATTTAGTTTACGTTTTGTACTTTAAGTGTTAATGCGCATTTATAGTGTTATTGGTGTTTCTTAAGTCTACGGAAAGAAAACGCGAGGGTTGAACAATTCAGTGATTCCCAACACACGGCAAGTTTACAAGTCTTTTTCAGTTTCATCATGTTTTTGTGATGGCGACTTACATTTATTATATTTTTTAATTTTGCCATTTACTGTTATAATGAAGAATTAAGAATAATATTTGGTACTGTCCCAATAACCGTACGCACTCATTTGTAGTGTGTTGGGGAGAATCCTAGGCTACTGACGTCACGATCAGCTGACCGAGGGAGTTGGTGACGTCACGATCAGCTGTTTATGACGTCATGCTGTTTCAGTGACGTCATGAGCATCTGATCGTGAGGTCGTTGATCCGGTCAGCTGATCGCCACGTGTCCTCGTGGCCTAGGATTCTCTCCATGTTGTACGCAGGGGGGGTACTGTTGGCATGTATGTGTATGCTGGTGCTCGGTCGGTGCCGGGTTCGAGCTCGGGCTCAGGCTCTAGGCGAAGCGTCGCTTGCGACTGTTGACACAAGACTGAACGGTATAGCTAACGAGCCCTGTTTATATAGGTGGACAATCCCCTCTTGTTCTACCATTGAGTGTAACTACACAACACGTATTGCACCGTACTGTTTCACGGTGATACGATGGAACAGTTCTAACAAGTAGATTGCACAACAACGCGTAACTAATGAAGCAATAAACAGCAACAGATCCAATAAAAAACCAAACCCGTCCACGAAAATCAGCGAGAGATGTTGCTCCGACCGCGGTCAACGAAACACTGACGCCGTCAACACTTTGTCATTCGTATAAACGGTGGGTAGCGGGGAAAGGAACGAGGAGGGGAAAACCTGTTAATACCAAAATATATCTGCATAATTTAATACAAGCAATATTTCCTGTAACAAGTCGTCATTACCAACAAACGACTCTAATAAAATCTGTAAAACCCGTTTAATTTATAAACAATAAAAATAATGAAGCAACAAACTGCAATTTGCGATCATAAAACGTGTATTGTGTCATAGCAAAGTACCTGACTATTCGTCAACACTAATAGAATTGTGCCAATTGCACGACAACGCGTAAATAATTAAGCAATAAACAGCAACAGTTCCAATAAAAAAAAAGCCGTCCTCGACAGTCAGCGAGAGATGTTGCTCTGGCAACGGCGAACGAAACGCTGACCCCGTCAACACTTTGTCATTTGGTGGGTAGCGGGGAAAGGAACGAGTAGGGGGAAAACTTGATAGCACCATTTAATTTTTTAACAAAGAAATAAGAAAAATAATAAATTAAAAAAATAATAATAGACAGACATATGTTGCATGAGAGAGCCGGAGAGAATCAGAGCGAAGTGTTTACTTATCTGATGTTATAATATTAAATAAATTTTTGTGGGATAATCCATAATAATGTTATACGTTTCTTGTAAATAATCAACAAACCGTCACAGGTGGGTCGCCACTCTTTACAGAGTATTTGGTAAGAAAACGCACACTCAAGTTTTCATATATTTAAAAAAAAAAAAAATATATAACACCCGTTACAGCTACTGTTGTCTATGTTGTTTATAAAGAGATTCGAAACGTGCGGAGTGGAACTAGTGCGGCGTGCAAATACATGCTAGAGAGAGAGAGAGAGAGAGAGAGAGAGAGAGAGAGAGAGAGAGAGAGAGAGAGAGAGAGAGAGAGAGAGAGAGAGAGAGAGAAAGAGAATGTCATAATCTTAAATACAAGAGAACAGTAAATCTCTCAGCGGTTCAGCAGAACAGAAGGGACCGTAATAGACCTCGATGCTCGCGTCTCCTAACACTTCGCTGCACAACATTTGATGCATGTAAACTAATAATAAGAAGAAAAAGGAATTAAAACAAGATAAAGCGAGAGAGCACGAGAGCGGGAGCGCATAGCACAGGTAGGCCTATATGGGTAGATCCGAGGAAGTTGGAGGTTGGAGGATCGTTGAAGGTGGAACAGCCAGCATCTTGCCTACACCGTGTCGTGAAGATGAGGATGACGAGAATACAGCAACTTAATGCAGGAATATTTTATATTTTGAGAATACGGTTTCGGATTACGTAGGAAGGCGTTTCGGCTTAACCTTACGTTCTCCCTTCATCAAGCAAAATAAAAGACAGTTAAGAAAATTGAAACAAATATATTTGAGAGGAGCCATTAAATCTGCCACGCTTGCTGTCGAATTCCACACGTTGCACGAAAATAACCAGTGTACTGAAGAAAAAGAGTTGATGGGAAAGGGAGAGAGAGAGATAGATAGAGAGAGAGAGAGAGAGAGAGAGAGAGAGACAGACAGAGAGAAATAAACTTACCCGATACCAACATCCAACAATTAATACAAAATAGTAAATAAAAAAGTGTAAAAAGAAATACAGACACAATGTTTACAATTTTGAAATAATAATGGTTGCTAGACGTCATTTTTTGTACTATAGGTAAAACGGGTCCGTGTGTGTGCCAATAATTAAATGCGGTGACGAGGGGAGACGGCGCGTGAGGTAAGCTAATTATTGTGGCTTGGCTGAGGGGTGAAAAGGTAAACAAGACACCGCGTGCGAGGCTGCCACGCAATTAAAATTCCACAGATGTTGGCTGATGGGTGGGCCGCGGTACGCGGGGTATGGCTAAGACGGGGGTTGGCGTTTTTAACGTTACAATGTACTGACCGTATGTTATTGTTTTTGTTTTATGTTGACTATGTAGTATAATAATTTACAACACTTTCTTAATGCATGTTTTCTAAAATGTTATACATATTATTAACACAACTACCATTCAAACGCTAAACGTTTCCTAAGGATCAAACTGCACGTGCTACGCCTTCAAATACAGTTGCAAATTGTTAAATAAACTTCGCCAAAATTACAAATTATGCTGAAAGGCTCACTCTTTCTACAAAATACAGAATATCACAATGTGAAAACATGAAAGGCTCAATATTTGACAAGTTAATCGTTAAATTTATTGAACTTCTAAATTGAAAATTACGTAAGTTGTTCTTATCCCCACAGACGACTCTCATCTCAAAACTTAATTGACGTTCACCCTGCGTTTGAGTTCTCTCATTATAAATTATAAAGCCGAACTAAAATTGTTACTCGAGAGCGTGTTTATAAGTTAGGCACTCTCTGTTGTCAATAAAACGGTGATGGAACAGTCAATATCTTATGCGACAGCTAACATAATTGTATGTTATTACTACTAACTTTTGGCTAGTTTCATTTAAATCTGAAAACGGTACTGCCACTTCGTAAATGCTAATAATATAGCGTATACACTTGAGCTCTTTAAAATAATCTACAAAAGAGAGCGATGTAGAAATGTTACGGGATTCATGTTTTCTAAAACGTCATACATTGCAATAATTTAATACTTAAATGTAGTATCTGTTAATGCTCCAAACACGTACATACGAGTTCTGTCATATTACATATTTTTGGTGCTATCAGCAGTTTGGGAAATATAACTTTCTCATCACTTAACCAAAATATCCATCAAATAATTGATTTCTATCTACCAACATTTCAATCAATACTTAATAATTAATAAAATAATTCTGTGATGCGTTTTATTTAGAAAATATCTGTAACAATAATGTTACAAACTGTAAAATATGAAATATTAGCAGCACTTTTCAGCTCTGATGGCGATTTTATGTTGAAGAAGAAAGCTTCTAGACTTACCAGTTACCACAACCTGTTGCTGTTCCTGTAAATGCACCAAGAAGAAAAATTACTGGCTGGAAGCCAACGAGGTAGGAATTCAGCCCGACGATGTTTGTGCCCGACAACAACAACACAGTCACCAAAAATACAGATCCATTACGCACAAGAATTCAAAAAAAAGCACAGCGCAAGACGTGTTCATCCTCCGGAGTATTCAAACGTTCTGAGGACGGAGCGGTAGATTTCTATCCGCGCGAACCACACACTTGTTGATGTTCGAAAAAAACATGGCCATCACGTCGTGGGAACGAAAGGAATAATATAAACACAAATGTGAAACACTACGGTGTAACTGACCCTCTGCTGAGCAACCATGAATGTACATCGCTAGTTAGACAACGAAGCGTGAGAAACAGAAAAATTACAGCCGTATTGAAGCAATCTTTAGTAAAACAGTAAGGTAGTTTTTAATTATATTAGTTTCGTTAGTTATGCCGTAGCGAGAGAGAGAGAGAGAGAGAGAGAGAGAGAGAGAGAGAGAGAGAGAGAGAGAGAGAGAGAGAGAGAGAGAGAGAGAGAGAGAGAGAGCAAGAGAGAGACAGCGAGAGCAAAAAGTGAATTCAAAGCTTTAGTCTGTTACAAAGTGTTTGTACAAGATTGTGCAATAATGTTACCATAATTATTGTATTAAAAGTTATAGCATTTCCATAATTATTGTAAAAATCATCGTATATTCTTAATTGTCGTACATTAAATATCGTATATACCCATAATTATCGAATTTCCATCATTTCTAAATATCACAACGCACTGACAGCTGCGCGCGCGCAACGATGCTAGCCCCTATATACTGTGTAGATTTACTGCCTACGCCTCAGTTAGCAGCTGGACACGTTGCTGAACAGTGCTGTTATTTGTTGTAGTTATTAACTGTGTTTGTTACAAAGTGCTCGTAGACATTGATGAAAACTAGTGCTTGTCTAACCTAAAAAAAGTGTGCTTTATTCTAATTAATTTCGTATAAGTCATAGTATAGAAACATGTCAGTATATGCAACACGTACAGTCGCTCTTAACGGGAGTGTGTGCCGGTCGTTTTACGAGCCGGCGATTAAATACGCAAATAAACCTAATACGGTATATTTTTTAATTATAGACATTATAATTCATACGCACAATCAGTTTAGTGGATACTGCGTTTAACGTTTAGCGAAACGACGAAATACAGTTCGCCGAGGGCATGCCAGCGCATTCTGGTGATCGCCTTGTACCGGGTTGTCGTACTGCGTTGTAACTAAATTCTGGTTTTGTCTCGTCCCGCCATCCAAAAGGTTAACATCAAGTTAAACCTCTTCGACAGAGCGAAGTTTTTTGTATTGAATTCTACCTTCTACTATGAGTAGATAAACACTCACAAAACTGCGGTAAGTTACATTAATATATATATTATGAGTTTCGTAAATAAAAAATTAATACAGCAGGTGTGAAAGATAGTAAATAATTTTATAACCTCGTGGCGAGGATTTCAAAAGCAGTCCGTGTCCTATATATGTAGCTAAAGTATTCAAATAACCAAGTTAAGTAATTAAGAGACAATAATTGTCGTTATCAATGTAATGGTGTAGAATCCTGCTAGTTTGGCGGATGTGATAGTTTTTTTTAAATATAATTACACGTGGTAGTGCAGACATAGACAGGTTACAGTGTGTCCAACTTTGCCCACATGAGCATAATCATGCTTAAGAATGTTATGTTGGTTTTGGAGGTGTCTAAAAATTTCTTTACTAAAACGAATCAGTATAAGTAAAAGGGTTACGAGTTGGCCAGTTTAAATTGTGATATACGATTATACCCAATGTACGTGACGCCTTATAGAGGGAGAAAAAGTGTTGGGACCTGTCCTAATTATTTGTGTATGCGCAGGGCCCCTGGTCTAAGACGTGGACGCTGCCTCAGGATGACCACCTCCACCTGAACGTATAATAAAGGGCTTTCGACTTCGCCTGTCGTAGAGGACAACAACCACCATGACCTAGTCCAACCAACTCTCACCCTGGAACTGGTAACCTCAACAACACCAGGTGACCTCAAACCATTATTATAATTAATTATATCTCCATAGACACCCGGATCTGTGCTGTTAACAACTTATAGCTTTTGTGGAGCACGAGTGATACATTGCCAAATGTTGATCATCTTTAAAACGTTTTAATCAGGCCCCACTTTAATTAGACAGAATTGTGCGCGGATTTTTTGATAATGTAATAACTTGGTATTCAATGTAAGCCTGGGGGCTGGCAGGTATCCAAGGCCTATCAAATTTAATTCAATCAGTATTTTCTTTCTAGTTTCCAGTAAAGGGGGGGTATTTCCGTCTAGGTAAGGGGGAGTTCTGTGTGTGACAGGATGAAACCTCACCGGCTGGTAGGTTTTAGCTGTAATGCCTGTCAACATAGTTCAGTCTACCACTGTCAGTTCACAAATTTAAATTACATTTTTTTGGGGGTTTATGTAAGGGTTATAATTGTCTAAATCAGTAACAGTCCGGCCCCTGCTTAATCCTGTATAGGCAGCCTTGTATGCAGACACAGGCATGCTCCAGGCTGAGGAACATGTTGGTTCCCGGGCCAATCCAGTTTTCTTAAATCTTACATAACTGATCAGGACATTTTATTATTGTAAATTTTTTAAACGCTATTGTTAAATCATTAATCATTATTAAAATTATAAATCATTATCTCAGCCAATTCACAATTACAGTTCCGGCCGACGATGGAAAGATGGTGGCTCACCGTCTTTCCCATGTATCATCCTCAATCAAATTTTCAGACTCGTTGTTTCTCATCTTACCAAATTTAAGACTTCTTTAATATTACATCTGGCATTTTGGGCAGTCCAGATTCGTGGGAGAACTAGTGACACTTTTATACTTTCGTATGTCTGCACGGAAATGTCTATAAAAATAAAAGGTGGGTATATAGGCGAGTGCCTCTGTTTTCTTTTTAAACTTATAAGCGTGTTGGGTATCGATATAGCGAGACTTAGCTGTGGATGTGACAGAGATATCTATTTATACTTTTGTGATTTATGTTGTGTCATTTTTATGGGGTATGTACGGGGAAGATTTATTTACACCAAAAATAATTTCATTATAAAAAAAAGAAAACAATTGTTTTATAGATATATATATTTATACTTTGTGAATTATGTTGTGTCGTTTTTGTGGGGTATGTACGGGGAAGATTATTTACACCAAAAATAATTACATTATAAAAGGAAAACAATTGTTTTATAGATATATATTTATACTTTGTGGTTTATGTTTGTGTCACTTTTTGTGGGGTATGTACGGGGAAGATATTTACATGAAATATATTTGCATTATAAAAACAAAACAAAAATCAACAAAAAAGAAAACAGTTGTTTTATAGCTATACATATTATTTGTGATTTATGTTTGTGTCACTTTTTGTGGGGTATGCACGGGGAAAAATTATACACAAATTTTGAAATTATAAAAAACAAGGAATACAAGTATACACGATATGTTACACAATACAAGACTCAATAAATGTTATGTTTGTTTATAACCGAGAGTTTAATTGCAAGTCCCGTCACCCTGGACCTAGCGCCTTTTAGCTTCTCTAGGCTTATGCCTAGTTTTAAATAATTAGTGGCCCCTCTTCAAAAAAAAAAAAAAAAAAAAAAAAAAAAAATTATAAGGCATAAACAATACAAAGAGGGGTTACAAGTGTAAAAACAATAAAATATAATGACTTTGAAGACGTAGTGGACACGGTATCCGTGTTGTTGGAGAGAATGGCGGACATTATTCCGGAAGACGTGCGCGCGGAATCACGCGATATGGGGGAAAGCTTCAAGTGATACTTGGCCGTACGCGTCTTATTCAAAAAACTAGTAACCGATCACGAACTGGAGCAGACGGCAGTGTTTCGTTCGCGTACGCAACTCGTTTTACCCCCAGCGGCGGACGCGGAAGACGTGAACGAACAGTACAGGGAGTGTGTTGAAAAAGTGCTGGAATCGGTATCAAAGTTTACTCGCGAAGGTAGCGAATGGGTCGAGAACGGGATCGTAGCCGTCGAAGTGAACTTGTTAAAATATCGTCCTCTGGCCGGATCCAGTTAGATCCCCACTCCGACAAAATTATCAAGGAAGAAAGCGTTAGTGAACGTGCAGAATTTATACGACGATAAATGCTTCCTCTGGTCGGTTCTAGCCGGTTTACATCCGATCGCTTCTCACCCGTACCGCGTGTCTCACTACAGACAGTACGAAAACGAGTTGAATGTGGAGGGGATCGACTATCCAGTGCCGGTGAATCAAATTAAAAAATTTGAAAAGCCAAACACAAACATTTCGGTGAACGTGTTCGGTTACGAAAGCGTAAGTAACGAGTTCGGATACAGAAAATACAAAGTGTACCCTATTCGGATAACTGAGAACAAAGGTAGGACACACGTGAATCTTCTATTATTAGTCAACGACGAAGGGGTCAAACATTATTCATTATTGTCTTATTAGAAACATGTCACGTCTACTGCTGCACACCACAACGAGTGCTAACAATCCGGTTTTCTTCTGTAATTACTGTTTGCAACGATTTGACGATAATACGAATCCTGGAATGGCGCGGAAACGGTTGAAAGAGCACGAGATACTCTGCACGCCGCACGGAGCGCAAAAAGTCAAACTGCCGACCGGAAAATACAGTCACATGTATTTCAAAGACTACACGAAGTGTCACAGAGAACCGTACACGGTGTATGCTGACTTTGAATCTTTTCTTCGCCCCGTGTACGGTTGTACGCGCGAAGAGGACAGATCGCACTCGCAGGACGTCGCGCATCACCTACCCTGCAGTTTCTGTTACGTGATCGTCAATTGGACCGGTAAAGCCGTGAAAGAACCCGTCTTGTACCGCGGCGGTAATGATGTAGTGGAGACGTTTCTCCGGACTCTTCGTGAAGACGTGAATGGACTCGAACGCGACTTCGACAGACCTCTCCGCATGACAGAAGACAACGAACGCGAGTTTCAGAACGCCACCGCGTGTCATCTGTGCAAGAAGAGTATCGAGCGCGACGGGGGGGGGGGACAAAGTGCAAAACCACGATCACGTGACTGGCGAGTACCTGGGAGCCGCGCACAACGCGTGTAATACGTGCCGCAACACGTTCCCGTGTTCTTCCACAACCTGCGCGCCTACGATTGCCATCATCTCATCCAAGCGTTCGGGAAATTCAAACACGAAGAAATCAAGTGTATAGCCACGACCAGCGAGCGGTACGTGTCCGTGTCCTTCGGTCCCCTCCGGTTTCTCGATTCCGCGCAGTTTATGAACACGTCGTTGGAGAAGCTGGTGAAAAACATTCGAAAAGAAAATTTTAAAATATTACGACAATGCATGCGAGCGGACGAAAACGAACAAGAAGAAGAAGGAGAAGAAGAACGCGTTGAAATGCTGGTCAGGGAGGGTGTCTACCCGTACGAGTACATGACGGACGAAAGTAAGTTCGAGGACGCTTCTCTGCCCGTGCCGGAACACTTTTACAACCGCCTAGCCGAGACGCCCGTGTCGGACGAAGATTACGCGCACGCGCAAAACGTTTGGACAGCGTTCGAGATGCGAACGTTAGGCGATTATCATGAAAACGTATTAATTAATTTTTAATAAGGAAATAATAGTAAGTGAACATCCATATGGAATTACCAAGCCTTGTTGGTTTTAAACGCAGCGAAGGAAGACGAAACACACCTCGACCGGCAGCTGTGACGTCATTGCTGCAGGCAACCGTTTGATATCAGTTTGTGTGTGTGTGTGTGTGTGTGTGTGTGTGTTAGTGTGTAAATGAAGAACAAGTTGAATTATGTATACGATTATGGAAAATTTTACACAGTTTTTTAAGTGCTGAACGAAAACCAGAAGTCACACGAATCAGAGACATATGTAGAAACACAGCTGGCGCCCGGCGCTACAATTCTATACTAAGAGGTCTATGATTGTGGGAACCGTTCAGCTACCGTGTGAAATTTTGCCATAACTTCCATAGTTTACACACCTTAATGTTCATAATTTGCGTAGGTTAAGTTTATTTATGTACCTAACGATTTGTCAAATAATATTTATAAAAAAATGTGCACTTCATAGAAAGACGCGTAGGTTGTAATTAGTTAATAAAACGACGCGCTGACTTGTTCAACTCTGTCCGAACAGTTTCCAACAGGAGTTGAATGCCGGCAGGAGTATAAAACCCCAGCGAGTGACACACTCTTGCTCAGATCATCAACAGACAGCACGTGAAGTCCACGCATCTCGCCACCGCAAATTTTCCAAAGTTTAAGTAATGTTTTAAATCGTATTACGTAAACTAAAGTGCGATGGAACCGGCAGTACGTCGGTGAAAGTAATTAGTGATATACATGAGTGATGTAAAAGACAATAATACCGTAAACTACAAGGAGTCGAAACGTCGTCGATGAACTTCAAGAAGTCCAAGTAGAACTTCGAGACATCCACAAGGGAAAAGACGAGGAAAGGAGAAGAAACAGAGCAATATACTAGAGGACGCAGGGACAGCCACACGCAGCTACAGCCAGCCGTACATCATCATGACCAGAGGTCCATGTCAGAACTCAGCATCCATTAGATGGAGAGAGTAATTCCAAACGACGCAGAGACAGAGAAGGTGATACCGGAAGGGGATCCCAAAACTCGAGAGTCCAGGTGACAGTAACAACACAGTTAAATGGTTGCAGAAATATGCAGGTGAAGTCAGACATTTATTCAATCTTATAAATGACCCTGAGGTGTATCAAAAGAAGGCTCTAGATTCCACATCCAAGTTTACATAAATTTTATTATTTTTATTTGCATAATGAATAGTTAATAAAAGTTCAGAGAATAATAATTTATAACAAAGAACATTAAACTTTTTAATCTCATAAATAAATGTTAATTAGAGAAACCATATTTTATTATATTTTTATATTTTTATTATATAATTAAAATCAAGTAACTGTAACGTAAAATCAAGTACAAAAGTTTACTTCAATTGTAGATTTTAATTAATTGAGACATTAGGAGTATAGTTAAATAAAGTAATAGAATGGTCTCTATTAGAATTTTTATAAATGTTTAATTATTATTTTTTTTTTTTAATTAAGTGGTACATAATAAAAAAACCACACTTGCTAAGTCAATATCAATATTCAATTTCGTACGTGTTAAACACGCATTGTAATAATATATGTGTTATGTATTATATGTCTGTGTAAATATTCCAGGTCATATATGTCTTATTTTTGTGTATAATGTGTCTTAGACTATAAGAGCTACGATTTTGCCACATTATAAGTATACGATATTCGTATAAGTGAATTTAAGGGTTTCAATATTAGTTAACCCACACACTAATTAATAACATGACAATTTGCAGTTTTAATTACTAAACAAAATGAATATAATTTTAGTAACAAAGTCGTACTAATTTCACAACCAGTAATAAATCCTCTGTGCTCTATACTTGTAACAATATTCACGTGCTTATCCACCCTCAATTAACTACCAATGCCTGCAACCTAGCTGGGAAACATCAAGGTAAATAATGCAGAAGAAGAGTATACCTTCGAGACGTGGGTAAGTGCGCACAAATGAGTAATAGCATATGTGCAAAAGTGAGTTGTTAAGAGTAGCGTTACAATATATATTATAATGTACCAAATCCCATAGATTTGGTGTTATATGTAGAAGGTTCCAAAAATCAAATATAAAATAAATTTAAATCGATAGAACCATGTCTCGCACTGTAGCGAGCAACCAAAACAATTGTAAAACGCACAGCGGCTATGTTCCGGTGGCGTTATGTAATCACACACACACCGTTATAAATTAGGGACACGCCCTAACTTTAAAACATTAATATTTTGGAAACGAATAAATATAGGCAAAAACCAAAATAGCCAAAATGTTTTCCGAAATATTAAGAATAGGGTGTGCAAATTTCAATAAATATAATTAAAGAGTTAGTGAGATAATTCATTTTATTTAAATAACTTCCATAGGGAGTGAGCTAGGGAGTTCAGATTTGGATATGTTATAATTATAAGAATTACTAATCAAATGTATATGTTAGAATAAGCATAACTTGGCTTGCAGCCAAGATAATCGCAATACAAATTGCAACCGGACGTCCGACCGACAATTGGTTCCGGTGTATTTCAGAATATTAAAAATAATAACAATTCTTGAACTTTGGGAATTATTTTTCGTTCTCACGGAATAACGCGACTAAATTTCAAGTAGAAGGGAGAGTGTATCAGCCAATCAGATCATTCTAAAAATTTTGAACAACCGTTGGTTTCGAGCTGAACGGTCTTCACTCTTCTGTTAGCATTCAACCAGTAAACACATACTCTGCTGTTGGCAATCAATCTGTGAAAACACGCACACTCTTCTGTAAGCACACAACTTCTGAACAACACAGAGACTCTTCTGAAACGACTCGACGTGAAGACGAAGATTCATCATAGTCTTATGTGTCAATAAACAGATCAGCTGTAACGACTGGACTGTGAAGGTGTCTACGTACGATACTCTTATTTATCAACAAATAAGCATACTGCGCAATAAACCAAACTGTTGGCGTACGCATATAAGAGATCGGCCATATACTACGAGAAGTCACATCAAGAGTACAACAGTACGAGGCCGTCTAGAACGTGGTACGAGCTGAAGAACTGACGACGCAGAGCGACACCCGACACACACACACACACACACACACACACACACACACACACACACACACACACACACACACACACACACACACACACACACACACACACACACACACACACACACACACACACACACACACACACACACACACACACACACACACACACACACACACACACACACACACACACACGAGTGCAGAGTATCCAGACCAAGGGCCTGAAGCAGTTGCGGCAGTTAAACCACGGACGTTAAATCCATCAACAGTCGCTGAAGGAGCTGAGTTGCTGATCCCTGAACTCTTCATCGGAATCCAGGACGCAGCGGAAATCATCGCCACTAGCTGATTGGATGAGGACATTGAGGGACCCCAGAGGACATCTTCGAGAACTTCAGTACCAGGAAAGTCAAAAAATCATTTATACATTTTTATATAAAAAGATCATTTTTCTTTTTCTGTTAAAATCAATTGTAAAGTTAACTTCATTCAGATGCCTATAAACAGAGACTCTAAATTAATAAGAACCTCAATATTGTGATAATCTGTAGAACAAGTATAAGTTAAGTAAGAAGCAATAGATAAGAAATAGACGTAGATAAAAAGCGCTATATAAATCTTAATATTGAATCACTTAGAAACTTATACTGCAGTATACGTGAAACAAATCACAAGTAAATAAAAAGCACGTTGAACAAGATTCATGGCTAATTTATTTAAGAGTATTTAAAAAGCATCTTGAAGTAGTAAAATCAGTATTAAAGTCTTGAAAACTCATTAATTAAATTATTTAAAAAAAATTAACTTTTGAAAGCAATAAGAAACAAGTCGTATAAATTCGTATTTATAAGCTTTCCCTCTGAAAGCTAATATTCATTCAGAAAACATTGATCAAATTACTAATTACTCTTTAGTACGTAAGAATTACGTTAGATGTAAGTTTTTCATTTTATGTGCTATTAGAATAATAAACCCCAATTTTATACCCAACACTGTTTTGTTATTGCTGTACTCCAAAATCTACCAACATCACAAAACTATTCGCAATAATTATAACTGTTCACTTTGTGCTTGTACTTTTGAATTAACCTACTTGCAAATTCAAAACACAAATTCCTACGGCCCTAGTCGGAAGAAGAAGACGCAAGAACGCACAGCAGGTAGGTCAATTCACACACCACAATTTGTAAACATTATAAATGGCACTCCAAGATCGTGGGGCTGTCCAATTATAAATTAATTGAGTAGTTATAAATGTCGCCCTGAAAGTGGGCTTCCCGAATTTAACAAACAGCAATTTGTATAGTTATAATATATATATATATAATTAAACTATACAAAATTTATCAACAGCTAGAAGGTTTAGCAATGGGATCACCATTAACAAGCATAATAGCAGAAATATTCCTACAACACATAGACACCAAAATACAAAACATTATAAAATCCTTTGATCCAAATGGCATTTGGATAAGATATGTAGATGATGGGCTATATGTATCAAGTAACAAAAATACAAATGCAGATAACATATTAAAACAAATCAATAACATACATCCAAAAATACAATTCACAGAAGAAAAAGAAAAACATAACAAAATCAACTATTTAGACATAACCATCACAAGAAACAACAACCACATACAATATGCAATATACAGAAAACCAACTTCTACTGACATCATTATACCTAACCATTCTGACCACCCACCACAACATAAAATGGCAGCGTTCTATTTGTTATTTAACAGAATGTACACAATTCCCCTACACAAACAAGAAACTGACAAAGAAAGAAATATAATATACCAAATTGGTTATGAAAATGGATACAATAAAAATACTATAAACAAAATAGAAAATAAAATCAAATATAAAATAAACAGTTAAGAACTAAATGGACAATACATAAATAATAACAACAACAAAAAATGGGCCACATTCACATACATAAATAATAAAATGACAAAGCTAACAAAACTATTTAAAAACACAGATATAAAAATAGCATGCAAAACGAATAAAAATAATTTACAAAAACTAAATAACCCACACAACAAAGATAATACAACAACTAACGGTATATACAAAATTGAATGCCAAGATTGCAATAAATGTTACACAGGACAAACAAAAAAACAGCTGAAAAAACGTTATTTTGAACACCTAAAGGCATACAAAAAACCAGAAATATATAAATTCAATTTAGCCACACACGCAATAAACACAGGACATGAATTCCCAGACATAACCAATGTGACACTAATAAAACATATACCACACAAAGGCCCCATAATGAACATTTGGGAAAATTTACAAATATACAAACATAAAACACAAAACAAACTTATAATACCTGAACAAATACAAATTAATACAAAACATGACACAATATTCAAAGCACTCAACATTGAAAATACACAAAATACAAATACATATACCACAATCACACACAATAATACAACTTTAAAAAACCAGAGACCAACAAGAAACCTTAATAGTATCCAGCCAACACACAAATACTTCACCAGACGCAAGATCGCGGAGGCTGAAGATGAGAGCACGGGAGCTCTCGAAACATGTTCCGAATAGGAAAAATATAACATCTTGAAGTAATATAAACATAAATTTTAAATTACTATATATATATATATATATATTAGTTAACTGTAATGAAAGCCATAATTTTGTGTTAGCAACAAAACTAAGTATAGTTTTTATTTTGTAGGATGAAGTTGAAGGTCTGAACAATCAAACCCTGTATGTAACTGAGTAATAAAAAGCAGTGTAGACCAGAGGTAGTCCTAGACTTGCTATATTGGGGAGGGGGAGGCATCTTTGTAGGTGGAACATAACGAAAATGGAACATACAAAAATAATGTTTAGGACCACTGTCGTAGGAGAGAATAATGATAATAATTAAACACAATAAAATAATTTGCTTAGAGGAGCAGACCTCTTCAAAAACCTGGGTTCATCTGACTCTGGATGATAGCACCCAGTAAGGGCCCCTGCCTAGGGTTACAGGTGAAACCCAGTCAGCGGTCTCAAAGGCGGATGCGGCATATCAGTTCCCAATGGCAGAGAGAGTGGAAGTACCTAGTGGAGTAAACCACGAAAAACAATCATTTCGGACTAACAATCTGATCTTATCTCGGAATTTAACTCCTACTTTTGCACTCTATACAATTTCGATTGCAGTATGGAAAGTCTGCTAAATGAAGGCACTACACCAGATGGTAACTTGAAAGAGAAATCCACCATGGCATCATGCCATGCATTGGGACTAAGGATTCTGGGGAGTTCCAACAACTGCAATCAAAGGTTTGAGTGGGTGCAACCTTGGAATCACTCTAAACTTAAATTTAAGAAGAAATTCTTTTAGGCACTTTAAATGTAAATTCTTTACTCAAGACTGGTAAACAAAAAGAGAAAAAAAGAAGAAGCAATTGTAAGAGAAGTTTTTTGGGCAAAAGTGTTAAAAATGGAAGGAGTCCAGGGTAGGAGAGAGAAAATGCAGGTCCAAAGTGGACTGAAGACAGGAAGAAGAGACAAAGTGGAAGATGAAAGAATATTGGAGAAAAGGAAAAGAATAAAGAATTGAACAAAGAAAAAAGAAATAAAAGAGAAAAAAAATTCGACGAAACCGAAACATCGAAGCATGATAATGTTTTTAGGCTTTGAAACGTATTATGTGCATAAACTGCAGACTCTCCTGTTCAGCGATATTCGTACGGATTTCTTAAAAACAACAGATACCGAATTTCTAGACTGTGGGGAATCAAAAGTGTGGAAAAAATATAGTGTTAACATCACCTGGAGCGTTACATTTTTCGATGATGTTACACATTTTGCATCACGCATTTTGTGGAATGACCCCCAGCCTAAAAACATTATCATTATCATGTTAAAAAGAAACGAACAAAGAGTAAAGAATTAAAATTGGCATGTGGTCCTTAGATGGCCGACACAAAAAAAAATTGCAATTACACATAATTGCTCCTAAATGTTGACACTAATTTTAAAATTAAGCTGCAACCACAAACATTCTTCTTTTCAGGATGACATGATATTACAGCAAAATAACATAAATATGTACTTTTATTTAATTTTTTTTACAGAAACACTTAGGATTCTCTGTTAGGCCCCATACTGGAACCACCACTGGTGAAGTCTAGCTTATTTGATATAGATAGAAAATACTAAATCTCTTCTACTGCAGTCAATTATAGTATATTTAAAATGTAGCTTTGGGATGCTCTACCATGTGTCGATGTTTAAAGTTAAATATTGTTTATATGTAACTACCACTAGACATTTTATTCATGTCTGATGAAAATATGATGAAATTATCCAAGAATTATCCTAAATGTAAATTAAAAGATAAACACAATTTAGTGGTTAAGTCTAATTTGTACTAAACTTGTATTGCAACCACTAACACACAATTATACTTTCCATAAGCATGTGTGGTGCGCAGATTGTAGTAAATTGTATGTAGGCGAAATGGACCATAAGTTCAGATCATAAATTAGGGGAAGGAAATAGGACATCCAGTTCACTATATGCTAGCCATTTTGTTGCAGTAAACCATAAGTTTGTTAATCCGTTAGAGGAATATGAAATTATAAAGGTTGAACATAATTTGGTGGAAAGAAAGTTGAGAGAAGAACTTGAAATATTAAAGGAAAGAAAAAAGGATTTAAATAGTTTAATTAATTCAAAGGTGAAATTTGATAAAGAAGATATATTTTACCACATTTAAGGAAGAGAGAAATGTAGAACATAAAGGTTGGTAGCAGTCTGATACTTAGTGGTTGGAAAAGTACAAGGCCATAATGGAAAGCTACCAGGCAGCAATGGAAAAGTACTAGGACAAGTTTCCAGGCAGCAATAGAAAAGTACTGGGACAAGGGGTGGTGACTTGGCCGATTGTTTGCTGGCTAATGCGTAACAAGGGTATTTACCTGCTGTGTTTTCAAGTTGACGTTTCCGGGTTGTAGATAAGATATATAAAGGGGTGAAGGTTTCTCTAGGTAGGTTGTTGTGTTCCATCTGAAGATGAGCCGAGATGCTTGAAAGCGCTTATGGAAAGTATAATTGTGTGTTAGTGGTTGCAATACAAGTTTAGTAAATGTAAATTGTTTATGACTTGTCATAATAAGGAATTTAAAAAATGTAACTGTTCTGAGAGAAAAATTCAAAAGTGATACATAAAATATGTCTAGCTGTAAGGGATTGTGTTGCAAAATAAGCAATATTATTGCTTTTACTGAATCGTATATCTACTACTTTGCTCACAAAGATCTTATCTGGGAATATGTTGTGGGCCTCTCTCTCTCTCATCTCAGCAATTACAAGTAACATACTCATTAAAATGCTCATTGCTGTATCAATCAATAGGAATAGGAATTCATGATGCGGGGGTGAGTCACAAGAGACAGGGAGCCAGGGAAATTCCTCCCCCTAAGTCTTACAAAAACATTTTCAGAGGAAATTGTATCATTTTCTCTGGGAAGTATTATTTAATTTGTAAGAAAATTAAGAGATTACACTGTTTAATCATAGTCGGAAGCTGTTTCACATTTCTGAAAGTAGAATTTTTTTATAGTCTATGGTATCTTCCCTAGAATCCACCCTCCTAGGAGTACTGGCAGCATCCACCACGTCATGACAAATGTTTTGGTTTTCATGTTGCAACTGGGTCAACAGCAGTGCTAACTTGATTGCACCTCTCTGTGAACTCTGATTGCAGGCTTTCATAGTTCACACAATGTCTTTGGACATGCCTTTAGAAAGATATTATTCATAGTATCTTATTCTAGTTTGTTCACAATAAGTTTATTATAAAAAAGTTTACATTTTTTAACATGATAACATGATTGAAAATCAAGAAGCACAAAATGTATACAATAATGATGAATAGAAGTGAATTATACTTTGAAAACGTAATTATAATAATAATAGTAACAACAATGACAATAATAATGATGATGAGGATGATGATGATGGTAATAATAATACCAAAATAATTCTAAACCAGGCTGTTAGGCCGTTGTCGGTTGATATTTAACAGCTATATTGTCAGCCATGTCGATGATGCCACTAATGTCGCTGTTAAATAGCAACCGACCATAGCCTAATAGCCCTGCTTATAATTTTTTGGTAATATTGACACTGGTCATGTAAGCTTACAATAAAAATTACAGTAACAACAACAACAACAATAATAATAATTAATGTTTACAGCTACGCATCTAAAAATCTATCTACAATATAGATTCGAATTATAAATTTTACTAACAGCATTAAATTACAAACAAGTCACAGGAAGCTGTGTAACAGTTGATATGATAACCGAATTTTATGATCAGTTATGAATATCTTATCTTTAATCATCAAACTATGCAAGTAGGCTTTTATTGTGTTTAGGAAGTGTGTTTGTTCATTTGTTTGTTACCTTGTCGGTCTAGACTAGCTGGTCTACTTTTGACAACTAAGGATGCAGAATTGCTCATCTTAAGTCTGGGAGTGTCAATGAGGATACAAAATTGTAGGGAAGAACAAAATCTTGGTTGTCACACACCGTATTGTATCAAAATGGAAAAACGTATCTAGTTTGGCATAATTTTAATTAATAAAGTGCACATAAACATCTGATTACATTACAACATTAAGCAAAATTAAAATAAAGTCACTACCTGACTGTTAAAGAAGAAGGAAGTCAAGATTGTGGTTAGATAGTATGTTTGGTTACAGCTGATCGTGTGGTTATCATGATATAGGTTTTTGAATTATAACAATTTTGTTCTGTAGAAATAATCAAAGAAAATGTTGAATAAAATTTTTGTGTGCAATTTATAACCACTCACACTATTAATCTAATGTCAAACAATTATTCTGGGAGTCAATATTTTTATTGTTAAACACTTATTTGTCAATATATGTGATACTTTATTGTCCAAAAAATTGTTCTTCATAAATTTTTCCTCTTCTATGTTACTATAGAAATTTAGTTTTTTAAGTAACACCGTTTATTCAGTAGTCAGTGTTTTTGTTTAAACAATTTTTATTTATTAATTTAACAGTTAACTTAACTGGAAATAAAATATTGTACATAATTTTATAAGCTGAGTTATGTTAATTAATTTTGGTTATTTCTTCCATATAGGACTTTGGTTCGATAAACTAGCTCAAAAAGGTGAAGGTAAAAAGGTACCAGCTCTCTCTGGTAAAAGGTAATTTTGTGTCTGGTAAATGTTTTCAAAAAATATGAAGATATTTATTAAATTTTATATTAAAATTAAAACAATTTATATCTTGAATTTAAAGAACTAATATGAACTTTCACAGTAAATCTCTTAAAATTGTTATTATTGAAAATATTATGTGAAAAATATTAATTATCATATATTAATCACCAAACCGAATTATTAGTAAGTTAATGTTTTGTGAAGAAATATAATTTTGGTTTTAAGTTCTTTATTGATATTTTTAAAAATAATGGAAAATGATTTGTTAAAAATGTCTTTTCTTTAATCAGGTTCTGATTCATTTATTTCTGGCAGTGAGTTGAAGTACATATTATATGGTGTTACAGCTGGTTTTTATATGCTGAAAATGAATTTTAAAAAGTTGACATTTTTGTACACCAGTTCTTGTTAGCAGTTATTCATAATGTTTACAAAATATGTTGACTGGAAATCCACATTCCTGATCACAAGTTTCAGAACTGAAACCATTTTCATAATCAGTATTGAGCAATTCTAGTGGTACTACAACAATGAACATTTTTGACAGCTGTTTATTTATGCCTGTCGATGCGATCTTGTTCCTCTGTATCTGTGACTAAGGAAACAAAGTGTCTTGCAGTCTAATATCACTCAAAGCTGAACATGCCACCTAGAAACAGAGACAAAATAATTATATTTAGAATTAATATTAGGCAATTACCTGTATTAACTTCCGTCTTGTGACTTCTTTAGTTTTTTCCTTAAAACAACGCGTTTCGAGAATAAATTCTCATCATCAGGTTTTTTTAAAAATTATAAAAACATCAAATTCACCCAAAAGGGGTCGTCAACTATTTAAAATACACAAACACAAAAACACCACACATAATTAAACACCGACACAGTCACGGCACAGTCCGATGCGCATCGTCTCGCCGCCAACGACCAACTGTTGCACTTTGTCTTATACGACCGTTATCATTGCCCGCTGACCCATCGATATCGATGGCCGTGTTGTACAGCAGATCGATCGGAACGAAACTTTGTCATTAAGTAGCTGGTCCGTTTGTAACTTAGAAGCCCTGTATATCTCATATTCCTCCACAGCGTTCATGTATGCACCCTTTTTACAATTATGAAGCAGTTTAAAGTTTGTGTGGAAGTCTGAGTACTTATGATTATACAGCATTAAATGCTGAGTGTAACTGGATCTAGTTTTCGAGATATCACTTTTGGGCAGGTGTTCTTTAAAACGTTCGGCTGACGGCCTGCCCATTTGTCCTATATAGAATTTGTCACAGTCACCGCATTCAAGCTTGTACACTCCAGTTTTCTCTTCAGCCGGGATATGAGTTCTTTGTCCCAAACGTTTTTTGATGTTATTTGTGGTTTTAAAGGCCACTGCTATTTTACGTTTTTTCAGCTCATTCTTTACAATGACTGGTAGTACATTTGTGTACTCAGTTACTATAAATTTAGTATCTTCTTTAGATGGGCCAGTTAATCTGCTTTTACTATTGATTTTTACCGAGTGTTTTCTTATAAGCTTGTCTATGATTCCACTGTTATACCCATTAGCGATAGCTATACTTTTGATTATATTAGTCTCTTCCACTCTGTCTTTTTGCTCAAGGGGAATAAAAAAGCATTCTATGAACGAACGCGTTGAAGGCTGCCATTTTTTGGGAATATGGATGGTACGAATCAGCATGAATAGTAATATTCGTGGTGGTGGGCTTTCTATAAATTTTGAATCTAAAACGGTCATTATATTTGCTGATAGTGAGATCAAGAAAGTTCAGGCAGCTATTATTCTCCATTTCTAGGGTAAATTGGATTTTCATGTTTATGCTGTTCATATATCCTTTCAAATTTTCTATTTGTCTACTCGTTCCATTGAATATCATAAAAGTGTCGTCAACGTAGCGTACGTAAAATTTAATTTTGTCTCGCTGTTTATTAAGACTAGACATTAAAAATGTATTCTCAAAGTGGTTCAAGTATAGGTCCGCTAAAATCCCCGATAAAGGTGACCTCATTGCCAGACCATCCTCCTGCATGAAATACTCATTATCACAAGAGAAATAATTTTGTTTGAGTATTGTTTTTAGCAGTTGCATAAGTTCATCAATTTCATTTCTACCTAACCTATTTGTATTAATTAAGCTATTTCTGAGAATTGTCATTGTCTCATCTACCGGCACATTGGTGTACAGATTAGTTACGTCAAATGAAGCCAACCTATAATGTGGTGCTGATTTAATAGTTTTAATTTTTTTCAACGAGATCGTAGCTGTTTTTTATGCTGTAGTTATTTACTATGTCAATGTTCTCTTTTATGATTTTTACTAATCTTTTAGCCGTCCTATAACCAGGGGCAGTCGTGTAATTTACAACCGGGCGTATTGGCATATCTTCTTTATGTATTTTGGGTAAACCCGTAAGTTCTGGGGCCCTGGCATTTATGGGTTTTAAATAACGTCTAGTGCTTTCATTGAGGAGATTGGGGCATTTATTTATAGCGTTGTTTAATTCCTTGACATAGGCGCTAGTGGGATCCTTGTGTAGCTTTTTAATATTATTGTTTTCTATGAACTCCTGTACCTTATTGGTATATATATTTTTGTTAATAATAACTACCGTATTACCCTTATCAGCTGTCGTGACGATAGCGTTATCATGTCGAAGTTTTTCGTAAACATTCCGTGCAATACGCGCGTCACGTTTGTACTTATTTTGCAGGTTAGCGATGTGGGTATCCTTCATAATAACTTTGTTTATTTTGTTATTTATGATGGCACGCGTTTCCTCCTGATGCGAAATATTATCAATAGTTTTTATGGCAGCTTCCGCGCATATTATTTCACGGATCATAAAGTTCTTATTAAACGAGGGAATGTTATACATCAAACCTTTGTTCAATAATGTCATTTCGTTATGTTCAAACTTAATTTCGGTGTAATTTGCAACCCGCTGATGAAATACGTGGCTATGTGCTACTGTATTATTATCGTCATTGTGTTGTTTTGTATACAGGTTTTGAAACTTTCTTAACTGTTTACGTTTAAGAGAACTGACGACTTTGTTTATCTGTCTATTGACAATGTCGAGAATGCCGCTTATTACTGCCGGGTGAAACTCGTTTAGAACTTCCAGGTGGGCTAGATAAAGCTTAGTATTTAGACCACTTTTTAAAATATAAAGTCGTTTGATCTCTTCCTTAATCCAGAAAAAATAAAATCAATCTGGATTAAGGAAGAGATCAAACGACTTTATATTTTAAAAAGTGGTCTAAATACTAAGTTTATCTAGCCCACCTGGAAGTTTTAAACGAGTTTCACCCGGCAGTAATAAACGGCATTCTCGACATTGTCAATAGACAGATAAACAAAGTCGTCAGTTCTCTTAAACGTAAACAGTTAAGAAAGTTTCAAAACCTGTATACAAAACAACACAATGACGATAATAATACAGTAGCACATAGCCACGTATTCCATCAGCGGGTTGCAAATTACACCGAAATTAAGTTTGAACATAACGAAATGACATTATTGAACAAAGGTTTGATGTATAACATTCCCTCGTTTAATAAGAACTTTATGATCCGTGAAATAATATGCGCGGAAGCTGCCATAAAAACTATTGATAATATTTCGTATCAGGAGGAAACGCGTGCCATCATAAATAACAAAATAAACAAAGTTATTAAGAAGGATACCCACATCGCTAACCTGCAAAATAAGTACAAACGTGACGCGCGTATTGCACGGAATGTTTACGAAAAACTTCGACATGATAACGCTATCGTCACGACAGCTGATAAGGGTAATACGGTAGTTATTATTAACAAAAATATATATACCAATAAGGTACAGGAGTTCATAAAAAACAATAATATTAAAAAGCTACACAAGGATCCCACTAGCGCCTATGTCAAGGAATTAAACAACGCTATAAATAAATGCCCCAATCTCCTCAATGAAAGCACTAGACGTTATTTAAAACCCATAAATGCCAGGGCCCCAGAACTTACGGGTTTACCCAAAATACATAAAGAAGATATGCCAATACGCCCGGTTGTAAATTACACGACTGCCCCTGGTTATAGGACGGCTAAAAGATTAGTAAAAATCATAAAAGAGAACATTGACATAGTAAATAACTACAGCATAAAAAACAGCTACGATCTCGTTGAAAAAAATTAAAACTATTAAATCAGCACCACATTATAGGTTGGCTTCATTTGACGTAACTAATCTGTACACCAATGTGCCGGTAGATGAGACAATGACAATTCTCAGAAATAGCTTAATTAATACAAATAGGTTAGGTAGAAATGAAATTGATGAACTTATGCAACTGCTAAAAACAATACTCAAACAAAATTATTTCTCTTATGATAATGAGTATTTCATGCAGGAGGATGGTCTGGCAATGGGGTCACCTTTATCGGGGATTTTAGCGGACCTATACTTGAACCACTTTGAGAATACATTTTTAATGTCTAGTCTTAATAAACAGCGAGACAAAATTAAATTTTACGTACGCTACGTTGACGACACTTTTATGATATTCAATGGAACGAGTAGACAAATAGAAAATTTGAAAGGATATATGAACAGCATAAACATGAAAATCCAATTTACCCTAGAAATGGAGAATAATAGCTGCCTGAACTTTCTTGATCTCACTATCAGCAAATATAATGACCGTTTTAGATTCAAAATTTATAGAAAGCCCACCACCACGAATATTACTATTCATGCTGATTCGTACCATCCATATTCCCAAAAAATGGCAGCCTTCAACGCGTTCGTTCATAGAATGCTTGCTATTCCCCTTGAGCAAAAAGACAGAGTGGAAGAGACTAATATAATCAAAAGTATAGCTATCGCTAATGGGTATAACAGTGGAATCATAGACAAGCTTATAAGAAAACACTCGGTAAAAATCAATAGTAAAAGCAGATTAACTGGCCCATCTAAAGAAGATACTAAATTTATAGTAACTGAGTACACAAATGTACTACCAGTCATTGTAAAGAATGAGCTGAAAAAACGTAAAATAGCAGTGGCCTTTAAAACCACAAATAACATCAAAAAACGTTTGGGACAAAGAACTCATATCCCGGCTGAAGAGAAAACTGGAGTGTACAAGCTTGAATGCGATGACTGTGACAAATTCTATATAGGACAAATGGGCAGGCCGTCAGCCGAACGTTTTAAAGAACACCTGCCCAAAAGTGATATCTCGAAAACTAGATCCAGTTATGCTCAGCATTTAATGCTGTATAATCATAAGTACTCAGACTTCCACACAAACTTTAAACTGCTTCATAATTGTAAAAAGGGTGCATACATGAACGCTGTGGAGGAATATGAGATATACAGGGCTTCTAAGTTACAAACGGACCAGCTACTTAATGACAAAGTTTCGTTCCGATCGATCTGCTGTACAACACGGCCATCGATATCGATGGGTCAGCGGGCAATGATAACGGTCATATAAGACAAAGTGCAACAGTTGGTCGTTGGCGGCGAGACGATGCGCATCGGACTGTGCCGTGACTGTGTCGGTGTTTAATTATGTGTGGTGTTTTTGTGTTTGTGTATTTTAAATAGTTGACGACCCCTTTTGGGTGAATTTGATGTTTTTATAATTTAAAAAAAAAACCTGATGATGAGAATTTATTCTCGAAACGCGTTGTTTTAAGGAAAAAACTAAAGAAGTCACAAGACGGAAGTTAATACAGGTAATTGTCTAATATTAATTCTAAATATTAGTAACGTGACTTGGAGACAATCAAAACAAAATGAAACAAAATAATTGTCCGAATATGATCATTTTTTTTTCTAAAATTATTTTAACTTATTGGTAAAGAAACTACAGGTATTAAGTGTTCTTATTCTTACCAGTGATTGTGATGTCAATTGAATCAGTGATTTTGAAAAGGACATGAGCCCACAAGACCTTATTTTTGGAAAATAATAAACAACTTTTACAAGCAAAATTTTCGCTTTACTTTTATGATTATTTTTTTTGTTATTATAAATAATAAATTTGCATAATTGTTTTAGGTGGCTATCTCTTATGGTGTACCTGTAAAAAAGTATTGAAACTATTGGACTTTTCAAAATGTATGAAATAAAAACATCAAATATGTTGTATATTTTTTTGTTTCACAAATAATTACTAAAAAGAACATAACTGGTAGTATTTTATAAATGTTTAATTGAAATATACTATAAGTAGATGGTGAATTTCTTAACGTCAAGTGAAAACTTATTCAATTTGTTCTCCATCCTTTGTTGGCCAGTTACATATTATCTCGTCATAAAAGGGTAAGTGCTCATCAGGAATGTATTTTTTGAGTTGTTTGATGTCCTCTACTTTCTTGCAGTTCATTGGGCACTTATCATTGTATGTTTTCTAGTAGGAAAAATTATGGCTTCAGCTGATTTTTAAAGTGGTGGGAAGTCAAACCTTCAATATAATCATAGATTTTCAGCACCCCTGGATTCTTTTTTTCACATTCAAACATGTAGTACTTGGAAATTGTAAAATCTACTTTTTCATTTTTAGAGATTTTCTTTCCCAAAGATTCTATGGATAAAACTTTCCTCTTGTAGAAATTAGTCCACCACACTTTCTAATCGACAGAAGTTTTCCTCGTATAATACACTGGTAAATTTGCAGCTTAAACTTGGTTCTGCAACCATCTTTGCATATTCTGTAGGTGAGTAAACGTGATCACTTCGTCTTATGTGTCTCATGATAACTCCAAAATTACGATCACAGGGGAGAAATGAGTGTCCCCTTATGGGATAGGATTGGATAACTTTTTCGAATTGCCCAGAATAAATCAGGGACATCTAATATCGGATAACAGTATTGTTAATGTTTTGGCCACCACAGGTATCTGAAAACAAATGAAGAACTTTTGTAGTTTGTGGAATATTATGAGAAATATAATCATAAAAGAAAGTGCAAACTTCATTTGTATCTCTTTTACCCAAATGTTCATGGTCTAAGTGATACTATGATGTTCCTATTTTTATATCATGTATACAGAAAACATAAACCCACAGTTGCCTTAAGTAGAAAACTTCCTGAACAGGTATGTGGGCTAGAGGGTGATTCTGCATATAATCAGAACAGTTACAGGCAATATCCTGATTCTTACACATCTCACTAACCTCCTGCAGTTTATTATAAAATTTCTTTGATTTGTGCTTCACCATCAACAACAAACAATAACATCACCGTGTAGGGTTGTGGGATTGGCAGTGTATAACAATATGGTTGACCAGCAGTGCTAGCGTAGTTGTTTGAAAAGGGTGTGAGTCCGGGACTGATGCATTTTTCAAAACAAACACAATATTGAATGGCATAGAGTAACCGTACTGAGCATTGGACTGATGCCCTTTTCATCTAAAATGGTAAATCTATGCTTATAGAATGCAAAACAACTCGTATGTCATTTTCTCAAAAAATGTGACTGATGCCCTTTTCAGAACCACTGATTCAATAGTAATATCCTGTAATTGATTCCATTTTTCAGCCTAGTCGTATTTTGTTCATTAAATTTTGGCAATTCAGAATCTAGGTAAGGTGGAATACTTTGAACAGTAGAGTTTCAAATCCATCCCATGGAAGTTTATTATTTACTGCTTAATGTAATTTTCTGACTTTGAAACACTATATTTTTAGATAAAATTTTAATTAAATTTCACCAGAGGCTGAATCAGCTTTTGCCAGTTTTTTAAGCTTCTTCATAGGCTCTAATATTAATTTTAACTAATTGCTAAACAGACAATATCTACTAAAATTTAACATTCCTTTGGTCATCACAAGTGCTTTTCATATATCCATACATGATGATCTGTCCAGTAATAATAATAATAATAATAATAATAATAATAATTATTATTATAACAAATATGTTCTCTTTATACTACTAAAGTGGCTTAGAAGGTTCAAAGATAAAACTGAATAATGGCTGAGTGAGTTTATATTGACGGGAATTTGATTAAGAATATAAAAGGCTTTCTGATTCTATGGATTTGCAGATCTGGGCCTTCTTTTTGCATATCTCCTGTTTTCAGATATTCTGTTTTAGTAGTGTTTATGTTTATACCCCATTCCTTGTACTCCTCTTTCAATTTTCTAAACATATAGTCTGTGTCGTCCTCATCACACGCTATAATTACCTGATAGTCGGCAAATAGGAGAGTTGTTAAGCACTGCTCATTCATTTAAATTCTCATTCCTGACGTTTTCTTCTTCAGTTACTGATGGCTTCTGGGATATATATTTTAAACAGGGTAGGTGACAAGCTGCACCCTTGTTTAAGCCCTTTTGTGGTAGCAAACAATTCTGACCAGACATTTCCCACTCTCACCAAACTCTTTGAGACCTTTGTTCCAGACAGCATGAACGTAGAATTGGAAAGTGTAGCAAATTCAAATATTTGGAAAGCATTATTTCAGAAGATGGAACAACAAAAAATGACATAAAAAATAGCATACAATAGGGAAAAAAGGCTATTCATTTGCTAAACTCATTTCTTTGGTCGAACAAAATGAAACTTCAAACTAAACTGACAATCTACACAACTATTGTGGTGCCCATTTTAACTTATGGTTGTGAATGCTGCGAACTTTCAGATAAAGAGAAAAAGATGATAGAAACTGTGGAAATGGACTTCTTAAGAAGAGTGTGCAATATTTCTAGACTGCAACAAGAAATATTGTTAGAAACGAAGAAATAAGAAGGAAACAGAGCGCTTATTTACAACAGCAGAAAGAATAGAATCCAGACAGTTGCTATGGTATGGTCACGTAAGCGATGGCCAAAGAAAGCATTGACTCACACATCACAAAACAGGAGAAGAAAAGGAAGACTGACAACACAATGGAGAACAGGAATTAGGAAAAGCATGAGAGATCGAGCTATTGAAGATGATGACTGGAAGGATAGGGAGAAATGGCGATTGAAATGGGGGATGTGGCATACACTGTAGGACCCCCGCTAAAAAAATAAACATAAAAGGCTTTCACTATTTGGTATCAGCAATGTAACTGGTGGGGCTTAGTAGGCCAGTTGATAAGCACCTGGATATTAATCTGTAGATCCTGGGATGGATTTCTGGGTAGGATCATAAAAATCAAGTTATATCCCCCCCCCCCCAAGTTGCCTACCCAGGTGGGAATGAGTACAAAGTAGCATATATGCAAACCTACCCAGGTTTAAATTACAAAAAGTAGCATATATTGTACATAATGTTAAAACATAAAAAAAACTTACACCTCATTAAAACATCGGATTAAAAATGTAGTAAATTATCTTCTATTTTTCTTAAAATTATTCAAATTAGTTTTATGTTTATAATTTAGTGAAACTTAGGAAAAAATGAAACTTGCAGAAAAATGTACTGTACTATTCCACTGGAATGAAAAGCTGTAAATTTTCTTCTGTTTCTTGGCTTGAAACGACACTTTTAATGCGTTTTCGTGCAGTTTTTTTTTAACACGATAATTTCACAAGCAGACACGCCATTTTCTTCTGCCCACTTAGTAGACGTTGTGAAGGCGTCCACTGCCATACTACTGTATGAACAGCTGTTGCTGCTTCTCCCTCTTCCTCCTTCTCCTCTTCTCTCTAGTCATCACATCGACTATTTCATCGTCTGTCACAAACTGTTTTTTTTTCATCTTTGTCACGCTCCAGCCACTTGTTTTTCTGAAGTACTGTTAATGTTTTATCTTTTGCACTGTGATGACATTTTGCACTCACGATCTGAAATTATGTAAACGCAACAAATAATTACACAAAAAAAAACTACCGCAAATAAACGGCACTGTACACAGCAAGGGACTAATGATGTAACTGGAGTCTCCTTCCATGTGCCAGCACCCACCTGAAAACACCGGACTACTGGAGGGGCTAGACTACCGCAGTGCCGGATTACAGAAGGTGTACTGTATTGTTATTTTTATTATTATTATTACTGGATAGATCATCATGTGTGGATACAAGAAAGGACTTATGATGACCAGAGGAATGTTAAATTTAAATTTTGGAATAGGAATATATCAATAAAAGTAAAACTATAATTTATTTTCAACTTAGCTTCTCTTTTAATTAAGTTCATGTACAAATTTCAATATATATATTACTGGTAAAACAAATTCTTAAAATATGAATTTTCTTTTATTTATTATTATTTCATCAAAAGATGAAATAATAATAAATAAAAGAATACAAATTACAAACTTTAATAATAAATTAAAGAAAATTAAAACAAACTGCACAAGTTTCCACATATCCCAGATAGTTATGTATATAGTAACCTCTTGTAGACAGATTGTTATTTATGAAATTAGGCTTCCTGTGGAATTTGTTTTTAGACACACTGTAACATGACATGAACTGACTTCTTTGCAGCATAAAGTTATACATATTTAGAGTCATAGGCGTGCGCAACATCCTTTATTAGAGGGTGCACGAACCATTGTACCGGGGGGGAGGGGGTCTGGAATTTTTTAAAGAATATGCTGTCTAAAACGTATTTTAAACAATTTTTTTATTAAAAATTAAATCAAAAATCTAACACTCTTGGGCTACAAAAAAGTTTTAGTTGAAGTTTTTAAACTTTAGTTCTAAGCAACATGTTTTTTTTAAGTTGAATCTTAAACTTTGCTTCTATCAGAAGATATCAGAAGTTTTATAGGAAAAAAAATATATTTCTGAGACATACACTAAAAATAATTTATTTAAAATAAAGACAAACATTTTGTAAGTTTACAGTAGCATACGCCTTTCTCCAGGAATCAGTACTTTAAATTCTTCAATAATGTCTTTATAATCCACATTTACTGCTAACTCTAGCTCAATAAAAGGAAGCATCAAATATTCCAATCTATCTTGAGCCATGCTTGTTCTGAGTTTTGATTTTACAATACTCAGTTTGGAGAAACTTCTCTCAGATTACTGGTATTGTAAGAAAAAGTTTTAATGTGGCGTAAAGCTCGGAGAACAAGTTAACACGATTTTCAATGCTTAGCCAGTCCAACCACTTCTTCAAGGCTGTCTTTGTCATACCTATCAAATAAAAATATGAATTACATAAACACAGTGCCATTAGGCCTACTGTATGTATTTGGAAACCTTCTGTATATTTAATTACACTTGGAAAGGGTATTGTAATTTGGAATTGACAGAAATGGAACCCTGTCCAAGTGTAATTAAATATACAGAAGGTTTAAAGCTTTTTCAGTTATTATGCTCACCTTTTGGAGGAGCTCCATTATCACACTTGTTGTTTTGTAGTAGTTGTTGTTCTGCTTTGATGCCATAAAAGTCAACCTGAAGTTTTTTTTGACACTAGTTTCAAATCATTCTCTTCTGCTTCCAACTTGAGAAGTTTTCCAATTGCAACTATTAAATCACACATTTCTTGCTCAAATCGTTCGTCTGTGCCCATTACCAGTGAGTCTATGAAAGGGTAAAATGTCAAACATCTGTCTTGATCTTCTTTACTATCAACATAGTGAGAGTTTTGGACAGCTTCATCAATGCGTGAAGTCACTTTTCTTTTTCTCAAAACAGGAACCTCCACGTCAATTTCTTCACAAACTTCTTTTGCACAATTAAAAATTTTGTTAAAAGATGTTTCATTCCTCTGTGATGAAAGTGACTCCCGGAGCATTTTAACCCCGTTCATGGCAGTCAAAAGGTCAATGTCCTCACTCTGAAGTGTTTTGCTTACTTTTAAAATCAATAAAAGTATCGGTGAGTGATTTCCAAAGCCAACACAAAACCGAATGACTTCAGTTCATGTAAGAGCCTTCGACCTTTTATTTTCACATCAGCTTTGTCAGTTATTCATATAATTTCCTGTAAGGCCTCATCAAGAACAACAAAATTTGTCTTCACTGATTTAACAGCCTCTCCCCTACAAGCCCATCTGGTTGTAGATAGGGACTTAAGTGTTGTTAACTTAGAGTTAGCTTCTTTTGCCATTGCAGCAAACACTGCATGGCGTGATGTGTTTCCTTCTACAAAGGAAAATAAGGTTTGTACAATTCCAAAGAAGTTGAAAATTATGCGATTTTCTTTGCTTGAGGTACATCCATAAACCAAAACTAGATTCAAGCAATGCCCATAGCAATGAACATACATGATCTCTTTACACATCTCCTTACACTTTGCTTGAACTCCGTTATAGCATCCAGACATTGTTGATGCACCATCAAAACAAACAGAAATTACAGAGGATCAATCCATTTTTAAAGTATTTACAAGGACATCAATTAGTTTCTGAAAAACGGACTCTGCATTTTGTTTTGTTAATCTTTGTAAACAGACAAATTGCTCAACAGCACAGTTTTTTTCATCATCAAAATGTCGTACTACCACAGACATTTGTTCGTTATGACCTAAATCAGAAGTTTCATCAACTATCAATGAAATTTTTTTCCTTGCACAGAATTTACAATATTACGCTGAATAATGTTGTGTAATGCTTTGATTAAATCATTTTGAATGTGATTGCTTGTGTACATGGCATTTCGAGGCGATTCCTTTAAGTGTCTTTTCATAACAGGGTCATACTTCCTTAACATATCAACTAAGCTTAAAAATAGCCCTTTGTTTATGTTACTTTCATTTTCCCTGTGTCCTCTGAAAGGGTATCCTGATTTTGCTAAACAAATAACTATATCTATAAGCCTTTCCATAACGCTTCGGTTGTTATTTTTTCAACTTGTTTGTTTACCAGAACCTCTTATTTTTGTTTATCTAACAAAACATCGATTGGTGTTTCTTCATTGGAAGTAAAGCTGGAAAATGATTTCAAACTTTGATTGTGGCATGTCGACCCCTGATGTGCTTTCAAACACTCATTCGCCTTGTTCCAACTTTTGAATCCTGTCATAATAAATGCTTTGTCAGTATGACCCTTTTTGCCTGAATCATTAGAAGAAAAAAATCGACAATATAAACAAAAAACTGCATCAGCTGAGGGACTGTACTCTATCCAATCATATTTTGTATACCACTGTGGTTGAAAACTTCTTAGCTTGTTCCCTACTTTAGTGGAAGGATATTTATTGAGTTTTGGTTGATAGGGACCTCGAACTAATCTATCACTTCTCTCAAATCTATTTTTAGGAATTTCTTGAATAGGATCGTCAGGGTGAGGAGTCGTTGGCTCATGTTTGGAAGTCGATGTCGATGGCTTATTAATAACATCATGCAACAGAGTTCCATTGGTGTTACTACTTAAACTTTCACTTTTACTACTTTCACAAATTTGCACTTTTAAACTGACATTACTACTATTCTGTGTTAGTCTGTTCTGTTCTGTTCTTATAATAAACCTATCTAAACTATTTTTCTTCATTCTCACACACTAACTAATTACGCACTATTTCACTTTCACTATTTGTCCCTATTTAGTACCTATACTGCACTAAATTACTAAATTATCATGATTCTGTACTAATGCGGTGCGGTGCGGACTACAGAAACTTTAGCGCGCACGTGATGTCAGTTAAGAACAGCTGTGGAATGTGGGAGTGGGTCGGTCGAGCCAAGGCCAGATGTCGAGCCAGTAGACCGGTTGAGTGGTGGCGGTGAGGGGCGAGAAAGGGAAGGAACAACGCACCACACACGCCTTCCCTACACCACTCTGCTCCGACTCATGACTGAGTTCACTACCTTGATAGTTTCAGGTTTCATATTCGTCTTGTTTAGTGAGATTCCCCGTATCTTCAAGGCTTCTAGCCCACTTTTCTCATACAAGTTTGTTACTCAATGAAATAAAAATTACGAAAACGTTGAGAATGTAAATACCAACAATATAAAAATTTTTATTTATTTATTTAAATATAACTTATTAGCAGGTGCCTGTGCACCTGTGGCACCCCCTGTGCGCACGCCTATGTTTAGAGTGTGTAATTTAAAAGTAACCACACTATACACACATTATTTTTGTTTAGAAACTTGAGGATATTACATACAATTTTACCTTTCTTCTAATGAAAGATGATGTAATTTTTCTGATCCAATATCTTGTTTCTTCAGCTTTTTTTGTATATGTACAGAATAGTGAGGCAGTACAGGTAAGGAACTGCAGGGCCGTCAGGAGCAGTACCATTATATGCAGGTTTCATCAAATCCTGAAAGCATGATAGCAAAACACATTTTCAAAAACAGACAGTCTCTATGTCACAGTAACAAGGCCAGGTCTTATGAAGATTTCTTTATTGGCTTAACAGATTAGTTACAGTGTTTTTATTGTTATTTGCTGAAATGCTAATTGCTGTATGTTGCTTTCAGGTCTCCACTGTGTTGAAGCCCTGGCCTTGCCAACATGACAACATTGAAATCACAGAAACTGCTAATAAACGACATCAGTTCATATAATTTAATTATTCAAAGAATTTGTATGAATGGTTGTCTTATCATTTTGTTGAGTACACACTTTGTTGGCGTTGATTTGGCGATCTCTTGTGGATGGTGTCTGATACAGATTCCTTTGTACTTATCTGGCATTTCAAGTTGACTTCTATTATCTATATATCTATATATATTTCGTACTTTGTTGTCTAACATGGCACAGGTACATAACAGCTGTTGCCAGTTTAATTAGGTCTAAAACTTGGAGTAAAAATTAATTCGAATTTTTTCTAGTATCAAATATTCCTATTAATATTCTATTTAGAGCCAAAGTATTTTCTTAGTTTATTGTTGTATTAGAGTGTTAGTGGTCTCAAATATTTCTACTAGTAATTTTGTATAAACCACTATGTTGTCGTTGGTATTGACGAGTGCTTTCGGCAGTCAAGCCATCTTCAAGTCAGTTAACAATGACCTGAAGATGGCTTGACTGCCGAAAGCGCTCATCAGTACCAAAGACAACATAGTGGTTTGTACAAAATTACTAGTAGAAATATTTTCTTAGTGTATGTTCTATCTTTCGCTGGCAGAAGAAGAGAGTCCCGTTCAATGGAATCTGACTCCATTGTACTTACACAAAATAACTTAGAATACAAATAATCAAATTAAAAATAATAAAGAAAACAGAGAAACACACAACCAAAGGAACAAAATGTAAATTGGTGCGCAGTAGTTGTTACACTTCAGTTCCGAAAATGAACAACCTGCTAACTGAGCGTTTTGCCAGTTTGTACAGCGGCAACACATTAGACGGACTAGTGTGTCCCCTCCCCCTTGTCATCTCAGTAACAACTACTACAATGTCAATGACCGTACACAGTAGAATGTTGCCGATGTCTGGGCAGGCAACACAACATCAAAATTACGGTGCAAGTGTCCAGCAGTCCGAAAGCAATGCTATGCTTTTCTTCAAGTATCGTTTGCATTTCAAATTATTCAATAACTAAAGTACTTTCTGTTTGATATCATTGATTTTCTTTCATTTCCTGTACTGTTGCTTCTGGCAACATTGGTTACATGGATGCCATGCCACTGTTGTCTAACCTTCCTATGGTAACTCAATTACTCTTCTGATTAAAATGTCATCAATTAAATTAAAATTTGTCAGAATGCAGGGACATTATCATAGTTGTTGCCAAACATTTCTGCAGCAGTCATCTTGCTGCAGCCTGCTGTGGGTAAATCAAGATGCTTGGCAACACATGATGTTGGATGATAGCTCTACACTCAGAACTTTAACTTAACCAACCATAAAGAATAGTATGGTAGGTTTAATTCAGTTTTCTTTTCTTTGATTGAATATTTTTCTTCAGTTATTTACGAACTGTTAAGTTTATAAAAAAAAGTAAGACATACCGCTACTATTGACCTGTAATGAGAGTTAAAGTAAGACATAATATTGACCTGTAAAGAGAGTTTATGTGGTTTGATTAAGGCCAGATTGAGGTCGCTTGTATGGGCAACTAAGTCTTGCCAGTCAAGTTAGTTTTATTAGCAGCCATTTTAATGGCAACTTTGTCACCACTTGGATATAAAAATAGACGATAGTGGATTTAGGTTTGACATATACTGTAATTATACCAGAGGAATCGTATCATCTGACAGGTCATAAAATGGCTGCTTTAAATTCTTTTTGTTATAGGTCATTGATGTATTTGAAGATGATAGACAAATGAATGTGGAATTGAAAAGGATAAAACAGATAGCAATAATTACAACCCGAAGATAGTAGATAGAATTGTAAGAAAAATTGAAAGAGATCATGGGGTAAATAAAGATAAAAAAGATAAGAAGTATGTCAGATCTATAACGTATATGGGGTATCAAACAAAGAAAATAATTAAGTGGTTCAAAAAATATGACATAGATATAGCTATAAACAAACAAACACAGGTTTTGATTATAGGTATGTGAAAATTAACAAAATTGAAGAAATACCAATATTACATAAGAGCAGTGTATATAAACTAAGTTGTAAGGACCGTGATAAAGTGTATGTGGGCGAAACAGGATGAAGGTTCAAAATTAGACTGAAAGAACATGCGAAAGGAGAAAGTGATAGGACTACAAACTCATTGTGTGCAAGACATTTTATGGAAACAAGACACACTTTTATAAGTCCTAGTGAAAATGTTGAAATATTAAAAATAGAGAATAACATAAACAAATGAAAATTGTTCAAAGAGTTAGAAATATTAAAAGTAAAAAGGGAAAATAAAAATGGACTCATGAATATAAAGATAGATTTTAATAATGAAGAGCATTTTATAGACCCGCCAGCCTTTCCTGAACAGTAACCTGATCTGACCCAATGCATGAATTACTTCCACTTTCAAGTACAGCTAAGTTATCTAGAGAGAAGAGAGGGGAGACGACACTATAACATTCACTGTCTCACTTCCATATTATTTCCCTCTCTGTCACACACATGCTTGTTCTTGCCAGTCTTGTTGCAGCCAATGTTGATGCTATGAAACACTGCACAAAACTGTTCTGCGCATGTGCGAAGTGAATGAAAATTTTGTTAGCCTCGCAATGAGGTGTTTGTCTACTGCATATCAAGACCCTAGTGTTTAATTTACATTGTCCTGCCTCTACCATGTTTTGCGAGAATTGTAGTGACAGGTAAATATTAGGACTTGATCGTTGACAAGAGAAGTTTCTCGAAGCTGGGAGGGGCTAAGTGGGGAGAACGGGCAGTGATGAAGCTCAGCGAAGGACAGACCAATATAGTGGAAGTGGCCACTTCTCAAGGGTGCACTAGTTCAGTCATTTATCATCGTGTAGAATGAAGTCTTATGTTATTCTTTATGATAGAAACAATATTTTTATGACAATGTATAAAAAGACACCTTCACAAGCAAAAATCGAAAGACTACCACTAAACTATAAACAAATATGGTACATCTTTATACAATATTGGCATCTATCTAATTTTAACTATATAATAAATAAAGCCGAAGTTATTATTTTTTCACACAATTAAGTATGGTTTGCTGTAATGCAAACTTGTGTAAAAGTATAAATCAAGATTGTGTGTAAAAAAACAAGATACTGTAGTTCTTCTTCTCCTAGGTTTAGACTCATACCTTGGTCTGCTAAAACATATAGTGATAGTTCACGTTTATTGTTTCTACTTGTATGATGGTGTATGCATATGGGGACGCGCATATGTGTGTGTGTGTGTGTGTGTGTGTGTATAATTTCTTTAAGAAATGTACTGATTAAAATCAGTTTTCATTGATATAACTATAGAATTATGAGTACTGGAGGTTAAAGTACGGATAAAACACAGTGAGTTGTCACTTTATATTGCCCCGATTATATTGTTTCAATATTATGTAGTGTATATATTCACCAGTCACCAACATAAAGTTGCAGTGGTTTTGTTGTAATGTCACTGATAATTTATTTCTTCTATAAATATTCAAGATGTGTGTGGATTTTTTTGTAGACTATACATCAGTAGTGTAGTCACGGGGTTACTAGAGGGGGGTTACAACTTGCCCAGTGGGTAGGTTGCCAACAGAGTGTTATAGGTAAAATCTTCAGGCAGGCAGTATCAGCTAGCTAGTAGTTTGCATATAACATACACAGTCCAGCTATAACTGGGGAAACTCCTACTGCTGTCAAGACTTCTTTCCTCATTTATCATAAATTGTACCTGAAAATCTGAAAATCTCATGTATACTCCCCCCTTCCATGGAAATATCTTGGTTAATAACCTCCACCCATGGAAAAATTTTGGCTATACCACTGCTACACATACTGGATGAAAAGAAAAAGAGTGTAACCAAAAGGTTAACCCTCCATTCCTTCGAGGGTTGGAGGGTCTGACTGTTCATATCAAATAAAAATAGTTATCTTGTTGATTCATCCTCTTCGTTCACTTATTAATTTAATAATATATATAAAACTTTCACTTATGAACTGCTTCATAAGTGAAAGTTTTATATATATTATAAAAATAGTGTAGGTCTATGTCAAAAGTCACTTAAAAATTATTACTTTATTATGTGCTTCACTATGTATTAAATATTATTAATTCAAAAATTGTGTATTTAATTAACAAAACATGTATTAGTACATAATTTTATTTCTATTGTTTCTTATTTGAAAAAATCATCCATTTATACCATTTATAGAAACACGTTTATACCGTCGACTGAAACATATACCGTTTCAGTCGACATCATACATTTTAAAAACATAACCTCATTGTTAAGTGAGGACTGTGTTGTGTTTATAGAAAAATGTGCAGGAATTAATTTGTATAAGTTAGTATAGCTGTTGTTTGAATCTTGCAAATTAAAATTTTGTTTATTAACACTTAAAAATTTACTCAGTGGCAAGGCATGGCTTTTCACTTCTTTTACTGAAAGTGCTCAACATACATCCCTTCCCCCACCATCAAGTGTAAATTTTATAACATCTCCCATGCACTTAGAAAAATAGTTTGGCATATTAAATAGAAACCAGAGAACACTTTTTGTACTTTGAGATTTTTTTTTTTGCTGAGCAGATTAGCAATGGATTCATAACATGTCTGATTCAATTCACTTTAGTTACATATAGTATATAAACTGCTGATTAATAAAAAAAATTATTACATTTTTTCTATAATTTTTGAAGTTATTTGAGACAATTCAGTAGTGAATATGTCCCCTGGATATGTTACTAGCATATTGCAGGGTAAGGAGGTATGCTGCGGCTGCCACCTTCAGGCTAAACATCCAGCCCGATTTTCTGTCTGGGTGTTCTCCCATAAACTGGCTGTCTTACGAGACTAAAGAGACCAGTTTTACCTGTTGAGATATCCATAAGGATCTTTAATGTGCTCTCGGGGGAACCTGTAACCCCTAGAGGGTGCGTCCCCAGGTGGCGGATAGGGGATGCCCTAACCGGCTTAGGCCGGCTGGTAGGTGGGAAATAAAATACCACCCACGGACCAGCAGGTGGGGCAGAAGGGGCTCCTTAGCTGTAGAGAAAGCAACCCTTCTAGGACAAGGTACTCTGAAATAAAACCTTGGTCCTCCAGGTTGGGGGTTGAGGCATTGGGCTAACTCCCCAATACTTGGAAAACCATTTATTGTTAAAAAGCCTAGTAAACAGCCTTGGAAGGATCGGATAAAACGGATACTACTTAAGGTATGAAATAGGACACCGAACTTTGGTACTTGGAACGTACAAGGTCTCTCTCAGAAATTAAACGACGTTATTTATGAAATGAAAAATGCCAACATAGCTGTACTCACAAAAACTAAGGAAAAAGGGACCGGCTCTGAAAACCTTGGATACTATGACCATTTTTATAGTGGGGTAGCAAAAGAAAAGAGAGCACAACAGGTTATGTCATACGGGTGTGAAATACAGCCAATAACATAAAGAACAGAAAAGTTGTTGGAAGCTACTGAAAAGGATTATTGGCAAAGAGCGGCAGGGAGGTCAAAACTGGAAAAAGTAAGAAACGTCACAATCCGGGGGATAATGAGGGTTCATTTTTGAAGTTGGTCACTCTATAATTAACACTTTGTTGTTGTGGACGAACAGGCTATTCTGTTGGACTCTGAAATCTGTAAAGACTCTGGATTGCAGATACCCACACGTAAGACCAAGGTGATGCCTTTTCATAGAACTGATCCCACCCAGGCAAAAATTGTTATAGATGGTACTGTTCTGGAACAAGTTAGCAATTTTGAATACCCAGGCTACAGTGCAAGCAACGAAGTTGTGAATAAGTTGTATAAGTTCAACCTTATGTGCGGGACCATTAGGTGAACCCTTAAGTCAGCAAATAAAGGAACACGCCTAAAATTCTACAAGGTGATGGCTCTTCAAACAGTTTTTTATGGGTATGAGAATTGGACTTTAATGAAAGGCCAGGCCAGTCACATCCAAGCAGCTGAAATGAGATTTATCAGGCATGTAGCAGTGTTACATGATCATAGAAGAAACACAGATATACGACAGGAACTGAATATTATGAGTATACTCGACAGAATTGCCCAGTATTGCCTGAATTGGTGGGAACATCTTTGCCGAATGGATGACTGCCGGATACCCAAACAACTCTGGAACTGTAAGCTGAGGGGATGAAGAGGTGTGGAACATCCGAGGAAGCGCTGGAGTGACCAGCTCTAATCTTTGCCTATTTGAGACCAGAACAAACCATCCTTCGTTTAATCCATGAAGATGATGATGATATAATTTTTAAACATTTATATTTTTGTACTTAAACGTTTTTCAAAATATTTTAATTATTTTTAGTTCCATTTATACAAAATTGTGAGTTTTATATGCAGAAAAAAATGTCATTGTAATATCTCTTATAGTTCCTAAGAAAAGGGCACATGAAGGCGAAAAAAGATGAAGAAAAACTAGGAAAACTACATATGAAAATGATTATCTTACCCTTCTAGTACATTCATGGCTCAAACAAAAGAAAGGTTCTTGGTCTACTTCCTCAAAATGATCTTCTAATCGTTGTTTAACATGTTTTGTGTCTCCTTAAATTCTTTTCCAACTCTTATTGAGCTTTTTCATCTTCCTCTGTTCACCTCTGATGCAAGGCCTACATCATATTTATAAAATCTTTTCCAGATCTCAGGCCAATTTCCTTGAATAGCATCCACTTACCAATATGGCCATCATTAAATATCACAGTCTCGTAAATACTAGTTTGAAGGTATTCATCCTAACAAAAGTTTCTTCTGTACATAGGTCTGAATAACATTATTTAAGGCTTCGTTTAGATTCAGGCTCCTGCCCTGAAGACATTTTTCAAGCAATTCTGGCTTGGCAAGATAGGTCTGATGAAGCTCATGATATTTACAGATAAATGAGAGTGTTATGTATGATCATAAGTTTTTTTGAAGCTTTCCTAGCTTGCCTTTGTTTCATGTCTTGGACATAACACATGATTTTGTGATGTTTTGTATGAAAGTGTTGAGTTCATATGGCTTCTTTCAGGTTTTTACTGGATTCACTATTTCTTGTAATAGGCACTCCATAGTAGGACTGTAATTTTAACATTACAACGTTAGTTGGTTGATTTCTATCTCTGAGCTGAGTAGGCCTACCATCAGGAAGGTTTTTAATCTTGGCTTTTAGAGTTCTTAATCTTGTGTCAATTCTTTTTTGTATATGGTATTTCTATTTCTGTGAAGTTATCTATAAACCTGATAATCTGAATGAATTATCATATTTGTTAAGTACAATCTTTTGGACAATTCTTCATTTGTAAATTTTATATTTTATACTTGCTCTTCTTAACTTTGCGCTGAAATATTACAATTTTTTTTAGGTGGTTTGGTATTCCTATAATTTTAGTATAATATTTTTAATTTGTTTGGTTTTGATGAACAAGACTAGTGGTATAAAGTGGATATTTTATGACTATCAGTGTATAGTAGTTGGGATGTGACATTACACTCTCTGATTACTGGATGGACAGAGAGTGAATAGGTTTGTGCGTTATTGTGAATCTAGGATGAGATGTGTGTTTCTGTCTCTCAGTCCTCATGTGAAACATAATCAGACCAAGATGAGTCAAGTAGAATATAATATTATATTTAATTTTACTGTTTTAAAGAAAATCATACAAGCAAATCTATTTCAATACTTAGGTAAAATGTTGGGAAAAATGAAAATTAAGAAACAGACATAAGGGATTTAGTCAGTAAAACTATAAAAATATTCTCAGGGTCAAGAACAACTTTATCTGAAGAGAGATGTATAACAGAAAACTAAGACATCAGTATGTAATACCATATTCAGACCAGTATTTACATCTGAATAGGGGATCATAGGTGTTTTCCTAATATGAAAACTGAATAATTTGATTATAACCAGGGCTGCCACTAGGGTCTGTCTCACGTGGGGCAAACATGGGTCTGTGCACCCCATCATGGGTTGGGAAGGGAGATGTTAGCAAGTTTTATTATATTTTAGATAGTCAATAAAGCGAATTTTTAAGCAGTTTATAATTTTCTTGAATTTGACAATTTAAGCTACAGCAATATATTAGAGTTTGCAGACCTCCGAGGCCGCTTTGGGTACTACAAGTGTTATACAGTTTTACATGAACAATGAACAGGTTACTGGTCTGTTGCACAATCCCCTCCCAGGAGGCCTAGAGACTCTTCTGTCAGGGTTACCATACCTTAGCCGAAAGGCCCCTGTTTTGGGTCACAGGAGATTTGACCTCACCATTCTCTTTGTGAGATAGGATTTGGTGGCTTTGTATCAGTTATTCTGACACTGAACGTTTCTTAATATTTCCAGTGCATACCTATCGGCACCAGCGAGCACTCTAAGATCCTAAACCACTAAAAATTAAGAAATTAGAATGGAAAAAGAAAGACACCCTAGCCCTCGAAGACAATGGTGGGATCATCTGCAAAGGATGACAGCGGATCAATTGCCAAAAGCGGCACTGAACTATAAAGCCATTGGTAGAAGAGATGTGGCTCGTCCGAGGATAAGATGGGTACTGGAACAGGTTTATATAACCTAATGCTTGAAGAGAAGAAGAAAAAGAAGAAAAAGAAGAAGAAGAAGAAGAAGAAGAAGAAGAAGAAGAAGAAGAAGAAGAAGAAGAAGAAGAAGAAGAAGAAGAAGAAGAAGAAGAAATATATTACAGTCATGATTGGCTTACAAATTTTCATTATTAAAGTTTTTAATCTTATTTATAATTTAATTTTGAAGATGACAGCTTTTTAATTTATGAAATGATTGACAAAATAAAAACAGAATATCTTGCAACAATATTTATTAGTATATACATAATTACATTAAGTGACATTCTTTACAATTATTTATCATATACAACACATGGCAAATGTCTGCCTACAGTATAATGGAAATGAACCTATTGAATGAATCATGCATTTATTTCAAAGATTCAACTTGGTAGCTTTTTCGCATCATGTCATTGTAGCAAATAGATGATGCTCTTTTATGTTCAATTAAAATGATACTCAAATCTGAAAGTCAGTCTTGTCCTATGTTGCTGCTTAAGTAATTTTAAATAATTTTCAATTTATTAAAACTTCTTTCACCGGAAGCAACTGTTATGGGAAGAGTAAGAAATATCCATAAGGCTTTTTGGATATCCTTTTTCAAGCCTGTGTTTGTAAACTAGGCTCAAATGTGTTGCTGCAGACATCATTTCCATATTATCATCAAGCATGAAGGCATGGTGTTTTAAAATTTTGACTTCTTCACGGAATTCATACTTATTTTTGCCGTCATTGTATGTTGCTAACTTACACACTTCAGTCTTTAGAACTAAATCTTTCACGTCTATCTTGTATATTTTATCCCTGTTTTTAATAAAGCAATTCAAAACAGATCCTATTCCAATTGGTTGTGACTTTCATTTGCATGGCCTTCATCAAACGTCTTCTTCTTTTTCATATCCGTTTTTCTTGGAAATCAGCAGGTACATTGTTCTTCCCAGCAATTACTTTAGCTTCTGCAAGAGGATCAGATGAGGCAGAGTCCATAATTAATTCTAAAAGACTTAAAATACTATGAATGTTTCTATGTTTCTGATGTTATTTACAATTACATCAGCCTGTTGGAGAAATTGGTTTATATGGTTTAGTTTTCTTTAGAATACTATACTAGAAACAGGTAATGGCAATAAATTCAAACTTCTTGACATTTCCTTGTAAAGAGGACTAACTGACTGTTCTTCCAGAACTTCAGTAGCTTCCATCCTTGCTGACAATCTGGTTTACTTTGGGATTTTTAAGGAACCATGGCCACAGAAACCACATCTAACAGCCAGGACAATAAACTTAATAAAATTACTTAGAAATTACTTATTTTCAATGCAGTAGCGTGGAGTCCATGTAACCACTGTTGCCGGCGGCAACAGTACTTGAAATAAGAGAAAATAATATTAATTATATCACAGAATAAATACTTTAAGTACCGTATTGAATAATTTGAAAACCGAACAGGGAAACTAATAGGAAAATTAAAAGGGAAACTTGAAGATAAGTGTACCATTGCTTTCGAACTGCTGGGAACTTGCACTGTTTTGTGTTGCCGGCTCAGACATCGGCAATGTTTTACTGTGTATGGTCATTGACCTTGTAGTAGTTGTCACTGTACAAACTGTGGAGGGGGGACACAGTCTTCCACCCAACGTGTTGCCACTGTATAAACCAGCAACTATGTTCATTTTTGTAACTGATGTGCAGCAGATACTATGTACCTATTTGTGTTTTGTTCATTTAGTCATGTGTTTCTCTGTTTGCCTTTATTATTTTTAATTTGATTATTTGTGCTCTGATTTATTCTGTGTAAGTATAATGAGTGTCTGATCCTCTTCTTATCTCAGCGAATGACAGAAAATGGTCAAAAAGAACACTTCGTACAGGAAAAAATTTCAATTAATTTTTAAGTCTATCATAACTGGCAACAGGTGTTATGTCATGCCACGCAACTGTTTTAAAGTCATTTCTACGTAGTATTCTGTAATAATATATTTTTCTGAATGAAAGCCTTTAACCTCCTTAATATCCTCCATCAATCTTTAGCTCTCTTAAGTTGCCATCCATCCAGGTTTTCCTGTCTAGAAACATTTTCTTTTTCATGTGAAAGGGAAACATCAGCAGGAGTGGGGGCAGAGTTTGGCCAAGACCGGGATATTATCAGTCCTTAAAAATGGTTAGTCAAGCTGATTTTAACGAGCATATTAGGTATCAGTTACACATAATTGGCTGAAAAATGTTTGTATTGTTTATCAGTTTGTGACTTTTTGTGTTTAACTTTAGATGGGGCGACCAAGAAAAATACTGACTGATATTTAAAAGAAAAGAAAACCATTTGGGATTTTCATTTGTTATTTTTTTTTATTTATAACTGTTTCCTATTTAATTGAATACAGATATAAAGATCTCATGCACTCATGGCTCTTAATACACTTTCTTTCCAGGATTTTCTGGTATTTCCTACTTCTGATGATAGGTAGGGAGGAACCCACTACATCATCTTCTTTGGAAGTCTTTCGTCCCCCATCCTCTGGACATGGCCATTCCAAATCAACTGTTCCTTTCTATATCATGAAACAAAGTTCACTTTATCCCCATCTTTCTTCTAATTTCATCATTTGAAATTCTGTCCTGTCAAGAAATTCTTAGTGATTTCAAGAGCACATGCATATCCATTGCCTCTAATTGATTTTTGTTTTGTTCAAAATAAGTCTAGCAAATAAATTATACTAGTTTATAATAAACATTAGCATACTGTAGACCAGTATGTTTAATTCTTGGGTTTTGTTGTCCATTGGTTAACTAGTATTGATGTGTCTAAGTCAGTAGTATTATACTTATAATTAACCAGTATGTTTATTATCAATAAATGTTAAGTCTATTTTATTAACTAATAATTATATATTTTTTTAAACCAAAATATCAGTTTGAAAATCATTTTAATTTTTTCAGCAACATGGTAATTTTATTATGAATGTAATTTTACATTCTAGTGTGTTAGTTTTAGACCTGCCAGTTTCATGTCCAGGATTGTTCTATGAGTTAATTTTAGTAGATATCAACACTACCTCCTCTGTTATTATGATGTTTTATACATACACATAACATTGAAATATGTATGATTAGCGCACATAAACACCCAAATTTTATCATTAGGGTACATTTTATTTATTATCTTTTTGTTTAGACATGTATAATATTTCTGTTGTTAGTTCATTCCTGATGTAAACAAACAGGTGAGGCACATTTGAAGTGCTATTTACTGCTTGAATTAGAGGTGTGCCACATTGACGCAAGCAGTACAGACAAGGTATGAATAATGTCGATACTACATAAACACAAGTAAATTGTGATAATTTTTATATCACTGACCAAAGCAAAATTTGTGCAGCTTTGTCAGAGCAACAATGAAGTATTTCATAACATATTTCAGTTAATGGCTTTTTATTCACATTTAAGAATTCCAACAGAACAAAAAAAAAAGTTAGTAAAAAAATTATTACATGGTCAACACAGTGATGCCACTTGTCCACTGTTATTTGATTATCACCTCTCTATCACTTGTTTGATAACAGGCAGCCAGCGGCGGGGCAATACCTAAATTTGATGTGGGCAAGATAAATTTTGCGAGGCCCTCTGGTGGCGCAAGAGGACTGATTTTATATAGAGACAAAAAATTTGTTGAAACTGTCAAATTTTTATTCATAAAAATGCAAACATCTTCACTTTAACTAACATTATTAAGTAATAACTAACAGTAAAGAATTAAAGAAACAGAAATTTCCTGCTTTTAGCCTTACTGAACTCCTTAATAACTGTATCGTAATCCAGCTTAGATGCTGTATCTGCTTCAATAGATAAAACTGCCAAAGCTGAAAGTCTTTGCTGACCCATTGTACTTATTAAATAATTTTTTATTAGTTTTAATTTTGAAAAGCTCCTTTCAGCGGAGGCTGTACTTACTGGTACTGTTAACAAAATTCGAATGACAATATAAATATTTGGGTAAATTTCTTTTAAGTTATTTTCTGTTACGTGTTGGAGCAGCTGTTTCACATCTTTAATGAAGTCGGGTAAATTTGGGATCATTGTTTGTAATTCTTCATATAATTCGTAAGGTTGGAAGTCACTGCTCTCACCCACTCGCAGAACTGTGTGTAAATCTTGACAGTTTTTTAATATATGCTCTTTTGGAATATTTTTTAACTTGCTTAGATTATAGAGAAAACCAAAATTTTCAAAATGTTGATTTAAAGATATAAATCTTGAATCCATATTGCTCACTATGGAATCAATCATGGTGTTAAAAAAATCTGTTTCTTACCGGCTTTTGGGAGACTGTATAGGTTCATCGCTGCTTTTATAATCGAACATCGTTTTCTTTTTGGCTACCCTTTTATTTTTAAAGTCTTTTGGCAGATCATAACTGCTTTTCTCAATAAATTGACGAGCGTCAGACAAGCATTGTTCGAACCCAGTTTGTCGATATTCTTTGATCCAGTCACAAAATGTACGCAAATGTTCAAGAGCAATTCTTAAATGGACTTGTACAGATTGCCATAATTTGCTTATGATATTAACTATTTCCTAGCTAAATATTTTTCATGAGTTAAAGAAATCTGCATAAACCTTTGAGGCGCGATGCCCCTCGGACCGCGAGGCCGTAGGCGGTGGCCCACGTCGCCCACGCCTTACGCCGCTTCTGCAGGCAGCTAATATGTTGTGTGGTTGTTGTGTGATATCAGGCAACATATCCTTTCAACTGGCTCCATACTAATTCAATGGGATTCAGAATACAGTGATAAGGAGGAAGGCTTAAAATGGTGTGGCCTGATTTTCCTGCAATATAATCTACTATGAACTTTTTAAATTTGTGTTCATTTTGTTTTATTAACTCTAAAAGTTTAGTTTTTACATAACTTTCTTCAGAACAATCTTTTTTTAATTTAGCCATGTGACAACATCAGCTTTACAACTGTACAACGAAATGCTGGCTCATAATCGATATATTGTCAGTTAGTAGCAAAGAAAGTAGAACTATGTATTCATAAACAAAGATGATTAAATGTCATAAAAACTACACTTTTTTAAATATCATAGTAACACTGAATTGTCAGACAACTCTTACATGACTATACAGACATTCAGCACACGTGCGTAACACATTATTGTGTGAACAGTGTTAATACCTCTGACCAATACCATTTCAGTAATTTAGTTATGTTCCAATAATCTGATGTTTGACATTTCAGCAGCGCAGTTTATCAAATATGCTGGATTTTTTAATGTAAAATAATCAAACATAGGGGTAAATTGAAAATATGACAGTAGCGGGCATTGTAACCATGTAACCGCTGTTTCCAGCAGCAACAGTACTGGAATTAAGCAAAAATAATATTAATTATATCACCAAATAAATACTATAGTTATTGAGTAATTTGAAATCCGAACAATATTAGTAGGGAAACTTGATGAAAAGCATAGCATTGCTTTCGAACTGGTGGGTACTTGCACCATCTTGTGTTGCTGGCTCAGACATCGCAAAGTTTTACTGCGTATGGTCATTGACCTCGTTGTAGTTGTCACTGTACAAACTGAGGAGGGGGGGACACATTCGTCCACCCAATGTGTTGCCGCTGGATAAACCGGCAAAACGCTCAGTTAGCAGCTATGTTCGTTTTTGGAACTGACATGCTGCAGATACTACGTACCTATTTGTGTTTTGTTTGTTTAGTCATGTGTTTTTCTATTTGTCTTTATTATTTTTAATTTGATTATTTGTTTTCTGATTTATTCTGTGCAAGTATAATGGGAGTAGTCAGATCCCGTTGAACCGGGACCCTCTTCTTCTGCCAGCGAATGATAGAAAATGCTCTAAAAAGAACACTTGATACTATAAAAAATTTGAATTAATTTTACGTTAAGTTTTAGGCCTATCATAACCGGCAACAGGTGTTATGTTAATTATAAAATAACAGGTAAACATCTCACCTACCTTAGCCCAGGATTCTTCGCACGAACTGTGAATATCAACGTGATTTTAAGGTTACATCAATAATGTACGCTACACTCAACTATATACTGGAACTCATCTTTTATTTTATTTTTGATATTATTTTAAACTTCTGATATTACTTTACCATTTCTCCCCACTAGTACATTACTACTTCCTTCAATTGTGTGTTAAAGCATTTCTTACAAGCATTAATTGAAACATAAAACATTATTACCACATTTTTATCATATGTATATTCTACTGGTTTAATTATTCAATGTAAATAAGGTCAATCCAGCTTGCCACACTCACTCATCCAGACCGTTTTAAAAACCCCATTTTATTTAATTAGCCCAAAAAATTGAAATTATTTATACTGGGTAATTGGTAGTCGACTACTTAGCCTTGTCGTTTCTGCTGACCACGAGCCGCACTGCGTATATGTTCGAATGTTTTGTTCATTTACTACATTTTGAATCTTCTGGCTTCACTACAATTATTTGTGATTTGAGATGTTGTTGCGCCATCAAAATTTATTGATTTAAACTGAACTTTCACTTCATGACTATGTTTGAATAGATTTTACATTCGCGAACTTGTGTATTCACCCCGCCCGGGGAAGGGCTATTTCATCGACTGCCCAGAGCGTCAACCAAAATGCTTCACTCAACTATAGCTCAAAACGGAACACACAGCTTGCTTGCCACAAAATGTTCGTCAACTTGCACAAAGTATGGTGTTGTCCATGAGCGTGAGACATTGACGATATTTCGCTGCCATGAGTCACGAGACCCAGGTGGGCGGAGTTATCACGGACTTCCGTCATCATCCAACCACGTGGCGAACCAAATTTTATAATTTAGCCATTTTTGTTGGCTTCATTTCAGGCTGCGTAGCGTCCTCTGCGCGCATTGATGGGGTTGCGCGTACTCTGGGTGTAACACAACTCTGAATTCTCGGAATTGTACTGCGTTTCATTACAACACCTCGCTCGCACAGCTATGTCATTGTTCATTGTCCGAATAAAACCGTATTGCATATGGGACTTGTTGCGTTGGGCACATATACATTTGAATACATTTAATAAAAAATAAAACAAAATAGAATACCCCTTTTTGCCCCATTACAAGACCCCCCAATGAGAGGTCTTCTGCCGAAACAGAAGAACTCTCATCGCTAAACCCCTAAGAGGATCGGTGAGGATATGGTGCCAACAACCCCCGCTAATTTCTAAACGCATCATGGGTAAACTACCCCCCTAGCTCGGCGACTATGGTTGCACCTGAACGAGATTACTGGACTTCTCTTTTCGAGATCCCAACACCATAAACCCGGACAGATACACACCGTAGTACACCTAACCTTCTAACATTCCACCCCAAAATCAAAACCCTGGCCTTATACAATACCAGATCCTCCACCAATATGTTCCCCCTTACATGCATACTGGGTTGCCTTTGGCAAGTACTGGGCGCGTACACATACTTATTATTACATCTTTCACAAACTCCATAAAATATTTTATCTTTCCAAGTTCAATTTCTTTTCTCAAATCAACGTTACTTTCTCAAATCAAAACATAGCAAACAAATTAAATACAAATCATTTAAATTTTGTTCAAAAATTAATCTAAGTTCAAAATCAAAATTTTATATTGTTATTGATTTTATCATCTCCTTTCATTTACCATAGAATTCAAAATCCTTAAACTAAAATTACAACTTCTTCACTAGCCGCTGGCAATCAAAAAAATAAATTGAATACATTACATCATAAATTCACTTATCATTACCTTTGCTTACACATATATATTAAACAATATAATTCAATAGACACACTAGTAATACATATAAACACCAATATACTCCGAACCTCAAAACATCATCTATATGGCAGGCATAAACAAAATAAAATTTTTATTTTTATTAAAAATAAATTTTAATTTCCCAAAATATATGTCTTTTATCAATATCAAGAAAAAAATAAAATTATTTAATTTAATTAAGTAACACAATTGCGTGAACCAATTACCAGAAACTGGTTCTGTCCCTAATATCAACCATCAGCTGATCTCTCTGGGTCAAGTGAATGACCTTGACATATATACACTACACAAAGCTACTCCATAAAATACATGAGACATGGTTATAATTTTTTACCTTCAAACATAATACAACATAATAAACATAGAACACTCAAAACTAACATTGTTATCATTACCTTACAATAAACAATAAAATTTACATTTAAATTGACCAAAAATTACACACTTTACAGCTTTAATTTGTTTTCAAATTCTACTAAATTTTTCACTTGTTTCATTTATTATTACATTTTAACTCTGATTTTCTCTCTAACATTTTCATTCTCAATTAGTTTGGTGACTCTTAATTATTCATAACATTCGATTTACAACTTGCGTGTTTAAATATAACCTTACCCCCCTTCTGACTTTAACACTTACTAACAGATTTAATTAGTCTGACACCCCATCTCTCAAAACATTTATTTCCACTAACTTACTACTCTAACTCCCATTTACTCATTCTATCCTTATAACAAAATATTCTCTATCCTCTTTGCACTTAGGACGTGTGTTCCCTTCCCAATGCTCATCCCCTTATTGGTCCCTGGACTTCCCCTAGGCAACCCCGCCAAACCCCATTTAAAACTATTCACCTCCCGCCACAACGCTTTTCGTTGAGGACTCCTTATCACACCACCCCCTTTACAAAATTCCTCTATCAACTAATTACTCTCCCCTTACCTCCTTTTCATATTCCACATATACCCACTGTCACTACTGTGTCACTATTAATTCTCAATTTCTATCTTACTTCTCCTCCCACAATCTTATTCTCGCTAATGCCCCTTCAAAATTGACCTTTATTGTCTTAAATGCCTTACTCAAACAACTACTAACACCAAAATTCTAACATTTACCACATTTTACATTACATTAACCATTGAAAATTCAAAACTATCTCAAATCAATTTCATCACTTATTTAAAACATTACAAGTTTATTATTGAAACATTTAATTACATTGAAAAATCTGCAAATCACTTATAAGTGACATATTACATATATAACCCCAGCAGTCAGCTGATGTCTCACTGTCATGTGAATGACCTTTCTCTAGATACATTTCTAAATTATATAAAGTACACATTTGTATAATCCTTATCCCTAACATACTGCATACAATTAACCCAAATACACAAAATTATATAGTTATCATCCTAAAATATTTTCTGAAATCATTACAATTGAATCTCGTACTTAAAATTGTTTTGCTCTCATGCGTGAAATACATCACTAATCATTGAGTCATAGTCATAGCAACAGTTACCGAACAGCCCACTGGGTTGTCAACCCCCAACTCTCTCTATAGAGCCGTATAAATTGACCGCCCGCTGTTTACAGAAGTCGTCACCCTCTCACTGAATTTTCAGCTACCCTCCTACTACATCAATTACTTAAAGTCCCCCCTTTATACCCAGTTACAATTAGGTAACCACACACCGGGTAAACCGGATTGAGCGTTTGCCTGGTTGCATAAACACTTTATTGTTTATGCCCCTGGCTTGTAACGGCCAGCTCCTTTTCCACACACACTATTGTTTCCTGGTGTTGGACTGTGGCGTCCATTTGCATTCCCAAGAACTGAAGTTTACATATATGTGGTATAGACGCTGCATATAGCGTTCTTGGTTCAGCGTTATATAAAATTCGGCATTACTGATGTCCGAGGACACCAGTAATCCTACTAAAATGATTCACACACCCTTAAAACGGCACTATCGCCACCTTTGACGATAGCCGCTGTTCCATAGTTATGTAGCCCCCTGTCAATGTCAATGTTCACCAATTTAGAATCTACTTACATAAATCCACGGTCAGGGTTCGGTGAAGCCGTGACCGCCCGAAATGTGGGGAAACTACCAAAAGACATATAAGGCTCACACTGACACCGTTACTACAATTCACGGATGGTCAACTCTTATATGTGTGGCTATTTATTAATTACTTTTCATGTTTACATTTTTAGATTCGTCTACATTTTTAACTTTTAAACAGTAAACATTTAACTTTCTTTAAATTGCATTATAAAATTCATACTTATATTACATCACTCACATATTGTCATAGACACAAAATATAAACACCAAATCATGTACATAACTCCATGCATCTTCTGAAACATTTTAACAACCATGTTACTCCACAAAATAAATACATTTCATATTTATTTATTTATTATCAAATTCCAATCTCCTAAAATCATTTAAATTCATCATCACAATCTCTTTATAAAACATTTTAAATCAATCAAAAATATTTAAACATCTCAAATTATTTTAATTCAATCAATTATTGAAAACACAACATATTTTAATTACTTTCTCCAAAACAATTACAATTCATTTATTACCTTCATCCTTATTTCTCATTATTTATTTAGTCTGCCAAAATAATATTATTACTGTATTATTATTACATCAATTTCTACCACATACACACATTGTTTACATAAAATACCTTTTACAACACAGACACAATTAATTTCACTATAAATTTATTTACAAATTCTTGTCATTATTTTTCTGTTTACCACACTTCATTTCATAATCTAGCCAGGTCATTACCATAAACTAAAATATTTAAAATGTTCATTCATTGAGTTTATATTTACCCTCCATCATCATGTATGAGTCTTACTTTTATATAATAATTATCGTCCTTACTCACACTCGTTACACTATTATTATTATTGTAATGACCATTATCAACATAGTATTTAACACCATTATTACCTATTAATTCATAAAACCCGTCTACATTGGTAATTTCAGTTCTGTCTCCGTCAGTATTTTTGTTCAACATAAGGTAAGTTATTTTATCATCATATTCCTCCACTATATCAATTACATCATCAGTTAAGTGTTTATCGTTTACAACAGTATTATCAAAATAATCATCAATCTTCATTTCATAAGGTAAGCGTTTCATATTGTTTATCTTCTCCACTTCTAACCTCTCTTTCAACTCATTATAACTACTTCCCAACGTAAATAACTCTATTATTCTCTCTCTCTCTCTCTCTCTCTCGCAATACTTCTCACAACCCCCTTGAACTCTCTCATTCCACGCAAAGGGCACAACAAAATTACTATATGTCTTGGCACTTCCAAAACCATCACAAAAAATAAAGGGACCATTTGAAGACACCTCGTCTTCCAAACAACTACTGGAGGAAACTCTGTCCTCATACAACATTTGTGAAACCTCTGTTTCACCATAAACTTGGGGAAAACTTGCCCTTTGCCCATCTAACCTTTCATCATACTCTCTCTCAGTTTCATCAGAACTTGCTAACAACACTTCGTTACTAAATTCTACTTCAACAAAATCTTCCTTATCACTCTCAACACTAATCAAGTTACTCTCTAATACCACGTTTTTACACATATCATTACAATTCTCACTTGTTTTACAGTCATCATTTACCTTGTTATTAATTATTTGAGTTGCTTTACTTTTAATTTGTTCCTCTACCGACTCTACCACTTTCTCAATACCGTACTCTGTTCTAATCTGTTAAAATTAGTTTCTAATATTTCATTGGTTTTTTCTAAATGCTTATTAATTTCATTAATATCGTTTTTTTATTCGTTATTCTGCTTTTTTAATTCATTAAATTTATCATTGAAATTACTATTTTGAACGTCGAAACGACTATTTATAACATCAAATTTGCTATTCTGTATATTCAACTTTACATTCTGTTTTTCTAGCATTGCTTGTATCATTTTAAACATTTCATAACTATCGTCCGGTTTTTTATTTTGGACCGGCGTTAACTGACTTTCTGTATTATTGTCAGTGAAGCTGACTTCATCATCATTACTTTTGTTATTTTCCCTATTTGATTTTGGGGTTATTTGAATCCCCGAATCGTATGCAATATTTATTTCATCTGTAACGTTTAGTTCTATTTTATTGTCCTGACCCACATTTGGAGTCGAATGGACTTCGAGACTATTCATAATAGCTGATTCATCAAGATTGGTAATTTCACTTATATCGTTTTCGTTATTATTACCTGCCATCTTTATATTATTAATTTATATAAATTTACTTACATACAAAACATCTGACACTTACCCTAACCATGATATACTATTTTACGTCTGTTACGTAATTTGTACCTATTTTTTCTTAACCTTCAAATTACGTTATCCACCTGTAGGTGTGGTTTTTATATGTAAATTTTAATTTATAAAAATTTGTCCCGTTTCGGAAGCGCCATTTGTGCTATTATAATTAATACACAATTATAAAATAACAGGTAAACATCCCACCTACCTTAGCCCAGGATTCTTCGCACGAACTGTGAATATCAATGTGACTTTAAGGTTACATCAATAATGTACGCTACACTCAACTATATACTAGAACTCATCTTTTATTTTATTTTTGATATTACTTTAAACTTCTGATATTACTTTACCATTTCTCCCCACTAGTACATTACTACTTCCTTCAATTGTGTGTTATAGCATTTCTTACAAGCATTAATTGAAACATAAAACATTATTACCACATTTTTATCATATGTATATTCTACTGGTTTAATTATTCAATCTAAATAAGGTCAACCCAGCTTGCCACACTCACTCATTCAGACCATTTAAAAAACCCTATTTTATTTAATTAGCCCAACAAATTGAAATTATTTATACAGGGTAATTGGTAGTCGACTACTTAGCCTTGTCGTCTCTGCTGACCACGAGCCGCACTGCGTATATGTTCGAATGTTTTGTTCATTTACTACATTTTGAATCTTCTGGCTTCACTACACTTATTTGCGATTTGAGATATTCTTGCGCCATCAAAATTTATTGGTTTAAACTGAACTTTCACTTCATGACTATGTTGAATAGATTTTACATTCGCGAACTTGTGTATTCGCCCCGCCCGGGGAAGGGCTATTTCTTCGACTGCCCAGAGCATCAACCAAAACGCTTCACTCAACTATAGCTCAAAACGGAACACACAGCCTGCTTGCCACAAAATGTTCGTCAACTTGCACAAAGTACGGTGATGTCCATGAGCGTGAGACATTGATGATATTTCGCTGCCACGAGTCACGAGACCTAGGTGGGCGGAGTTATCGCGGACTTCCGTCATCATCCAACCACGTGGCGAACCAAATTTTATAATTTAGCCATTTTTGTTGGCTTCATTTCAGGCTGCGTAGCGTCCTCTGCGCGCATTGATGGGGTTGCGCGTACTCTGGGTGTAACACAACTCTGAATTCTCAGAATTGTACTGCATTCCATTACAACACCTCGCTCGCACAGCTATGTCATTGTTCATTGTCCGAATAAAACCGTATTTTTTTTTTCATTTTAAATGAAAAATCGATCCATAAAAATAATATTCTATTGAACAGAGTGAACGATATCGAACAAGATACTAGCTGTGTCAGATCAATAAAATTTATCAAAGGTCAAATCGGTATCGATTGATTTTATCGCGCATAACGTGTTCCTGTGCAGGTCCACGTCGTCCGCGTGTATCATGTTTTCGTTCTGTTTTGTCTTGGTTTTAATATGTGTAAAATTATTTAAGTATTTTTGTTGTTATGTTTTTGTTGTTTTTATTATCTGACAGGATGTGCATACATCAACAAATGTATTTTTAACTTATATTCATCGTGGATCTGAAGATGACACTTAATGTGTCGAAACTCGAGTAATCCTGTTTTCGGATTTCAAAAAGCGTGGCGGTAGGAATTAACCTGTTTTATAAAACCGTATTGCGTATGGGACTTGCTGCGTTGGGCACATATACATTTGAATACATTTAATAAAAAATAAAACAAAATAGAATACCCCTTTTTGCCCCATTACAATGGTTTCACCTATAGTTAGTTACTGAACACAAAGGAACTGGCTGAATTTTGTTTGAAGGCTTTTAAATTAGTTTTGTATACCAGTCTACTTCAATGACTTGGCTCCACTTCCTAAAATCCTTGTCTGCGATTGCAGACATTCATAATTTCTGTGTCATTAAACATGCTGTTATACAGTATAAACTTGTAAAGCTGTAGTACCTCTTAACACTGAGCTTGGCTGGATAGGGTTGTGTTGCTTTCTTCAGCTTCATTCGCTCTCATGTCTGCTTATTCATTAAGTTCATTGTATATGTTTCAACAGATTCTATAATTTATTTTTCAGATTATATGGGAAAGAGGTTGTTTGATGCTATCATAATCTATGCTAGAGTTCTGTATGTCTAAACTGCTTAATGAATTCAACATTTTAAGGTGAAACACTGGGTCAAATATGTTTTTGAAAGTCATTTTTGAAACATTGTTAACATTAACATGATAGAGTTTGTTTACTTACAGATGAAATAGTAAGACATGAAATGTTTCGTGCGGATCATAGTGGGGGACAGGGAAGGAAGTGAAGGATGTGGGGTGTGAGGTGACCAACCATAACACACAACCATGTCATACATCGTCCATGCTGCTGTTCTGAACACAAAACAATTGGTCCAAAACAACGTGTCAAAACTGTGCATGCACATTGCACAATGAGATCTTTGACACAGTGTAATCAGACAGCTGTTTCATGTCTAATTATTTTAGCTGTACATGCTTTCCATATGCTATATATTTGGGATATCAGTTACTCAGTTAGATTCTTTACAATTATAGTGCCAAAATCAGAGTGATAATTAAATAAGATATTTAAATACTACACGAGGTTCAATCAAACAGTTCATGCAGTTTTAGTTAATTTCAAAAACTATGTTTTAATTCATTTATATTTATATAGACTCTTAAAAGTAATCTTTAATGGATATAAAATTATTAGACCAACATTTTTCAGTCATTAAAACATTTATAAAAAAAACTTTTTGCTATCATCTTTAGCTCATTCAGCAATTTTTGTTTTACATCTTTAACAGTTGTGAAATGTTGTACTTTCATTGTTTTTCATTCTATGGGAAAAGAAAAAAAGAATGGGAATGTATATGGCAAACCAGTGGTTGTAGTGTGATTATGATGTTTTTTCCAAAAATTCTCGAGAAAAAGCCTAACTGGTAGTTTTCACTGTGCAATTACTAAAAATTATTGTTCCATAAATATGAAAGTTTTTTGCCAACGGAATTGGTAAGAAATACTGTCGACTGTCACAGCAGCAGCTTTGCTGCCGAACAAGGAATTTTGTGATGTGTGCCATTCCACTGCACGCATCACTGTAATACTACATGTTTAAAATACCTTAAACACAGTTTCGGTGTGACTTGACTGTCTCTCATACGGTATTTCTTGTAGCGAATAAGAAAACACACTTTACCTACATATTCAATAAATTACACGAACATATAATATACGAACGCTCAATCAAATACGAACACAAAATCACAACTAAATGTGTCTTCTGAATGTCTGAACAATGTTTTCAGAACCGGTAATACCCCACCAACACAAGCACACACCATTCATTAGACCCCTCTGCTCATCAGGCGTCTCGGTAGGAAAGCTGGAGCACGTACAGTACCTGAATAGTGCTCTCTATTAACCACAGAAATTAATAATATGCATTCAAGAAACAAATTCCACAATCTTCATCTTATAGTCATATCTTCAACTCTTTCACAACTGTCTTTGAAGATTTCATACTATTCAACTGCCTGTTAATGCATATTAGACTCACCAAGAGCTGCAAAACTTTCACCAACTTAGAGTAGTTTAATAAATGCTGTATTTCATTTAATGTGAGTTCTTTGTTCTTGCATTATAGAATAAAAAAAAAAATTTTGCCTAAAGCATTAACACAACTCAGCTATCAAATCTATGCATCCAATATGGTTAAAAATTTGGAGAATTCTTGCAAACAAATGAGCCAACAATACCATATAAAACAGTTTTGACCGTGTACTTTTTTTGTGCAGGAAATTCAAAAATTGCGTAACATTTTGATCAAACCTCATATGTGCCTCATAAGAAAGCAATGTTTGGTAAGGGTTAGACCAGATTCTGCCAGAACAAATTGTTAATAATTTTTTAAAGGGGAAAAGTGAATATACTTCTGCTTTTGAATACAGTTTGGACTGTAAAGGTGAATAAAGAACTTTATAATTAATACAGTCTTTATTTATTCTGTTGATTATCCATTAAACATATAATTAAAGCCATTACTTAAATAATCCACAAATATACTTGTATTACTTACTGGTGTATCTTGTTTATGTTCTAACACATTTTTAACAGTGGGCCCTAAATATCTTTCAAGGTAATCGTACACAGCAAGACATTTTTCTCGTGTATTGACATCTTTTGTGGCTCCCCATATGATGACACCAGATGCTCCCTGTTGTCTGGGTACACTGAACGAGTTCAGTAAGTCACCCTAAAACAATGTAATTTCTTACTGCTGCTAACTCTAAGATTATGTTAATAAATTAAAGGGTAGTGGGATTTCATTACATTATGATGGTGTTATAGATAAACCCAGAAACTTACAAAATTCACTTTAATGTACATACACATAAGCAAATAACACTGATTTTAAATATATAATTATTACAAACAGCTTCATCAGTAGGACCAAAAGGGGGTGTGACGTGAACATATGCTTTCATTGAAGAGAAATGCACTAACTCTCCACCCCAACTCCACTCTCACCTACACGTTGATGGGCCCTGTTATGCTGAGCAATCAACTCCAAGGTTGTGGTAGCCAATTCCTTCAGCAGAGTGAATCTGTAAACAAATGAAAGATGGGGGTTCTGTCAGGGCAGCCTGGGAGTATCCTGAGTCCTGGCCTGGCAGGATGGTGCACATCGGCAGCAGGGTGTGTCTAGTGTGAAGGCAGAGGAGCCTACAGTAGGCCAATGGCTGCACACATGGGCTGAGTTAGTTAGTCTACTGCGATAGGGCAGATAGAGGTCGTCAGCTGAGGTGAAAGCAACTCTCTAGGGGAAGAGCAGTCCAAAATCAGATTTAGGCAGCTGAAATGAAAGAGGGTTGCAAGGTTGTTCTCTTTTGGATCAGAAAAGGAATGAGGATATTAGATGCAAATTAAACATTGTATTGTTGCACCAGAAGATTGAAGACCACAGAAGGAGATGGTGTGGACATTTGAATCACCTGCCTGATATCTGTCTACCCTTGGGTGAGGAAGAGAGATCACTCTACTAGGTAGAGAGATGTCGGTAGACCGAGGAGGAGATGGGTTCCGGAACAGATATAGGGCCTAATCCTTGGAGTGGTGATGATGACGAGCTTCATCAGTTATGTAGAAGTGGCACAAAGCATTGAAATAAAACAGGGGAAGTATATTACTGTCCTGTCTTTTTCCTTTGTTCTGCAAGCATTTCTATGCGATTCATGAAACTGTTTGTGACAGTGGATTATTATTATTATTCACACCCGTGTTGTGTTTTTCTTATATGTAAATGTACTTTGAAAATAGGGAGCCTGGTAAGCTGGCTGTCTTTTCCTACAGTAATTTTAAATACAAATTCAACTTAATTAGATACATGAACAGATAAATATAATTATAAATAGATACATTCAACTTACATCTGTAAGTTGATACATTCAACTTACAGATAAATAAAAAACAGATTAACTGAACTATGTGAATAACAATTGACTGATTATTATTAAAGTACAGATAAACATCCCTCATAAACTGACAGATTGTCTAGCATTTGCAGATGTTCTAGCAATCCTGTCAGATTCAGTAGAAACAGCCATTAGACGTGTGGAATTGCTGATAGAACAAGCCAAAAGAGCGGGTTTACAATTTGTTGTTGTTGAAAAAACCAAGTTCATGACAAACATCAAGACAATATCCAAGAAAATGAAAATTCGATACAGGCAAATCTACGGAACTGACAAATTAAAGAATCTTGGAGAAATTATTGAACACAGTGTCTCAGAGAAAGAAGCCATTAAAGCACAAGTTAATAAGATGAAAGTTGCTTACCATTTAACCAAGGACACATATAACAAGAAACCAATATCCATTAATGCCAAACTTGGTGAATTATTCAACAGTAATTCGCCCGGAAGCACTGTTTGACATGCAGTGTTTAATATGCAGCTGAGTGACTGACTGTGAACAAGAAAATGATGATGGATGAACTGGAAGTCACAGAAAGGAAAATATTAAGAAAAATCTTGGGGTCAATAAAAGATGGAGAACAGTACAGAAGGTGCCACAATAATGAGCTGTACATATGGATTGAGAAAATCACAGATGTAATTAGAAAAAGAAGAATTACTTTCTACGGACATATTCAAAGAATGAATCCTGACAGACTAACAGGGAAGCGTTTTAACTATTTCAAAAAGCTCAAAATGTCCAATACGTGGTTCAAAGAAACGGAAAAAGACGAGGAACTCCAGATTACTCAAGAAGATGTTGTAGAATGCTTGCCACTCAAGAAGAAATTAGAAATTGCCCAAGGTTTTCAGGAAAAACTCAAGAAGAGGACAGGTACCATCTGGACTGACAAAAGGAGGGAGAGACATTGATCAAGAATGAAGGAGATGTGGGAGAGGAGGGAGAGAGAGGAGAAGAAGGGAGGAACCAGTTGAACCAAACGTAGTCCACAATGGCTCATACGCAAAAAAAAAAAAAAAAACTGATAGAGTAATATCTTTGAATATTTTAATGGTTTGTTACCAGCCAGCCCAACATGTGGTATTCCTATCCAACCCTCATTATTTTTTTATGCTGCATCACAAAATATTATTTATAATCAGATTAAGTAGTATGAATATAAAAAATAGTAGCAGGTTATAAAAAATAAAATACACCATTGGTTATCAACCCAGTGGTGGGACTGCCCCCCTCCCCGAACATATCCTTCTTGCTGCTAGTGAACGAGAATAAAAGAGAAATATTATAAGAAGAATTTTATTGATATCTTTATGGTTACTACATGCATATACAATTCTAGATGTATATATTATTTCAAATAAACTATACATTTTTGAAATTAAAAAGATACGACAGCTTTAATTGGTAGTATAGTAGAGTACTGATTACCATTTCATAATAACTGCATTTTTATGAATTGTGAGTTTCCTAAATAACTAAACAGACACAATAAAGATGATTATTTCTGGGAACATAAAAATAAAAAAAAATATGATATGCATTAATATGACAAAATCTAAAGATAAACAAATTTATTTATGCATATTTTATAAAAAAATCACAGATATACTAAAAAAAAAAATTAAAGAGGGTAACACAGTAGTTTCGAAGGCTATTAAAATGAGTATCAATAGCAGATTGCTTTTGATTGCTCCATATTTTCCTTGCAGCAAATCCTTCAAATGTTGAAAGATGAGCTTCGCCTCCAGGACAAATGTTTTCTTTTCAACTTCTTCAGAAAGTACCAGGTAATTGACTTACAGTTAATTAATATTCTCATATGTACAGTCTGTTTACAAGGTCAAATTGACTCAAGACCATTTCTTGGCACCGATTGTTCTTTGTTAAACAATGCAGTAGTAAATTATTACAAATGCATTTATCAAATTTGGGGTCAATGAAGACTGAGCGTGTATGAATGATTACACTGGTAAATGAAGAGATCCTGAACACTGACTGGTAAGGAAAAAAGTTGGAGCAGCTGAAGAGGTTTGTATCTCTAGGAAGAGTAATCACGAAAGGCTGATGAGAAAGTAAATAATTGCATATAGCAAACCAAATTTTTTATCAGGTTTGCACTGTTACTGATGGTAAAAGGGAAATCACAAGCGAAATATGGTACTGGTCCAGAGGAACTAAAACAGATAATACTAATAACCTAACCATGAATGAGCGATTTCCGGTGGAAAACTGGCTATGTGTATACACTGATGGGTTCTTGGTGGATGACGTGGGTTGTGCTGGAGCGGGAGTGTTCTCCTCATTGTTTTCCCATTATACTGAAGTCATCATGCGAGCACGGCTTGAAGGAGAAAGGGAAGAGCAAGGCTGTGTGAGTGGATTATATTGAGAAGCTGGTTACTGTAAAGGGAAAGACTACTAGAAGTGGAAACCTCACCTAAGATAGTCGGAGTTTAACACTTTATGATCTGAGTGTTTCAAGAATTGTGCGACCTCCATGGACTGCGCATTTTTATGTAACTTTGGGGATCTGTTGCTCTTTCCCTGTAACCGCTAGTGAGGCTCTTTTATATCACATAAAAGCCGCTTTCATCCCCTAAATAATGGTATACATGATAACACATATTTGTGCAATAATGAAAATTGTCGGAGCAAAATAATTATAATACTATTTTGCATTTGAAGAAAAGTTTGACATATATATTTTGTTAAAAAGATCATTCTATATTAATGTGTTATCTTACATATAACATGTAAAATTAATTATTATATACAAAATAAATTCAAATTAACATATTAACAAATTCAAATTAACATAAAATAAAAAGTTTATACTTTTTCTAATTATATGAATAATATTTATGAATAATACTGTGGACATAAAAACATATCAGTAGTTGATGTGTTTTGAAATACTTTTTACTGCCTTCGATATTGAAAACAGAACTATCACAAGATAAAAACCAAATATCACTATAATATTGACGACTCGGAACACTAAGTTTTTTATAAGTAAAAACGTAAAGTTTTACCTTACAGCCTAAACCGGCTTTCACCTATAGAAGGCTTCATCAGAGGCTGTCGTTAGTAGCGCTGTTCGTCTTGTTGTTGGCGACGAGATAGTGTTTCGAAAGATCGAAGCTGTGTGTGTGGTGAGATGTGTTCGAATAATGTGTGCGATTTGAATTGTGTCTGTTCGTTTAGGATGTCGTTTTTATTTGTTTTTGTGTGTTTGTATATTTCTAATTGTTCTAGAGTGTCTAGTTTTCAGCCTTTTGTGTGTACGTGTAGTATGTTCATGTTATTGTCGATGTTTTTATATGTGTGGTTTGCTTCAATGAGGTGGTTTGCGAAGGTAGATTCTGTAGTGGTGTGGAGTGCTTTTGTGTGTTCAATGTATCTCTGTTTGAAGCTACGTCCTATCTGGCCTATGTAGAATTTATTGCAATTTGAACAATTTAGTTTATATACACCGGGTAGATCGAATTTGTTTTGTGCTTTGGGCATGCGTTTTGATAGTGTGTGTTCTGTTTTGTTAGTAGTTTTGTAAGCGATTCTGTATCCTGCTTTTTTGAATTTGTGAGCAATTTTTTCTGTTTGTTTGTTGATGTATGTTAGTGTTATGAATTTGTTGTTTTCTGTCTTTGTCTGTTGTTTGTTTTGTGTTTTGTGTAGGAGTTTACTGACTATTGTTCTGTCATAACCGTAATGCCCCTGCACACAAACTGGCAAAATATCTAGACAAAATTATTAGACAACACACACAAATAGACAACAACATTGCAGTAAAAAACAACACTGACCTAGTAACAAAAATAAAAGACATACACATCCCCCATAACGCCACATTAGCCTCCTTTGACATTAAAAACCTGTACACAAACATCCCCATCTCTGAAACAATCACCATCCTACAAAACAAACTCAAACAGAACAACACACCAAACGAACTTATCAATGAAATAACAGAAACTCTGAACATTATCACAAAACAAAACTACTTTACTTATAACAATAAATACCTACACACAGAACGATGGCCTACCCATGGGCTCCCCCATATCCAGCATTCTAGCAGAAGTCTTCCTCCAACACTTAGAAAAAACAAAAATACTCACAAACAATAACAGACACTCACATAAAATACTATATTGGCACAGATACGTTGATGACATTCTAATACTATACAGGGGAAACAAAAGACAATGTGAACAGTTACTAACGCACATAAACAAAATACATAAAAACATAAGCTTCACTGCCGAATATGAACACAACAATACCATAAACTTCTTAGACCTCTCCATCACAAAACTAGAACACAGGCACAAATTCAGTATATACAGAAAACCAACTACAACTGACACACTAATACACAACACCTCCAATCACCCAATACAACACAAACTAGCTGCTTTTAGAACCATGATACATAGACTTAACAACATCCCCTTAGATGAAATAGATTACAAAGACGAACTAAACACGATAAAATATCTAGCAGAATCTAACGGTTATGACAGAACAATAGTCAGTAAACTCCTACACAAAACAAACAACAGACAAAGACAGAAAACAACAAATTCATAACACTAACATACATCAACAAACAAACAGAAAAAATTGCCCACAAATTCAAAAAAGCAGGATACAGAATCGCTTACAAAACTACTAACAAAACAGAACACACACTATCAAAACGCATGCCCAAAGCACAAAACAAATTCGATCTACCCGGTGTATATAAACTAAGTTGTTCAAATTGCAATAAATTCTACATAGGCCAGACAGGACGTAGCTTCAAACAGAGATACATTGAACACACAAAAGCACTCCACACCACTACAGAATCTACCTTCGCAAACCACCTCATTGAAGCAAACCACACATATAAAAACATCGACAATAACATGAACATACTACACGTACACACAAAAGGCCGAAAACTAGACACTCTAGAACAATTAGAAATATACAAACACACAAAAACAAATAAAAACGACATCCTAAACGAACAGACACAATTCAAATCGCATGCATTATTCGAACACATCTCACCACACACACACAGCTTCGATCTTTCGAAACACTATCTCGTCGCCAACAACAAGACGAACAGCGCTACTAACGACAGCCTCTGATGAAGCCTTCTATAGGTGAAAGCCGGTTTAGGCTGTAAGGTAAAACTTTACGTTTTTACTTATAAAAAACTTAGTGTTCCGAATCGTCAATATTATAGTGATATTTAGTTAAGTAACGGACACGTCATGGACAACGAAATCCAAGAATAAAAACCAAATTTACGACAATTGACTACACAAAGAACAACGTGTGAAAACATATAAGAAAAGAAAAAAAAGAAAATTGTATAAGATAAATCTTCCATAAAATTATAATTTGCTAACCCCCCCCCCCCCAAGTGAATAGATCTTCCCCGAATATGCTGGATCTTAATCTGTATCAACAATGTCAGTGTGTGAATCAGTGTTATATGACGATTATTTCCCTGTAATCCTGAGGTTCGTTTCATGAACGTTTTTGCCAATTCACCAGTCTCACCACAAATGTATATCACGTGTACAAGCACCCACATTCGTTAACATGTACTAATTATTAGTTCCCACATTTGTTATTGGAAGGTGCTGCAATCAGTGGTGAGTTTTACAACTAACAAACGAATGTACTGACATAACTGTAATAACTGACAGATGCTGAACGAATCCCGTTTGTAACGGGATTTTTGTTAGGTAATACAAAAAGCTCTGCTTGGGCACTGTCCATAGTGGCAAACTACTAGGCCTGAGTACAGTTCAGGCAAAAACCTCATCGTTTTAAAAAGAGACTGAACGATACTTGACAGTAAATCAGAGTCTGAAGAAGAAGAAGAAGAAGAAGAAGAAGAAAGAAGAGGAAGAAGAAGAAGAAGAGGAGGAAGAAGAAGAGGAATAAGAAGAAGAAGAAGAAGAAGAAGAAGAAGAAGAAGAAGAAGAAGAAGAAGAAGAAGAAGAAGAAGAAGAAGTATGTTTATTATGCACATATATGTATATACTTGCGCACACGCGCGCACACACATACACACACACATTTATTATTTCTGTTTTTGCCTCGATATCTATTGTCACAGGAAATGTTAATTTGTTACATTAATTCATCCAAACAGTACACATATCTACTATAGGCTACTATAATTCTGCTGTTCAGTTATATTACCTTTGTTAAAAACCTGTTAGCATCACTGTACTTGTACCAAGTGTAAGCATATATTGGAATGGTGTTGCTCGGAATTTTTGAAATCCTGACAGCTTCCTCCATCCGTCCTGTTATGTACTGTGCATTACTCTTCTCTGTCATACCTTCACTGCGTAAGTACATGGAAGGAAACAATACAGTGTGCTCTTTAAATAACGATCGGAGTCTAGAAACAAAGATTACACAACTGTTAATTATATTTTTAATTTAGGGTAACATTAGTTATCATCATTTCCCATGTTACAGATTTCAATGACAACAATTCAGGAACAGAACAGTAGTGAACGAGAAAACCGGTTACAAACTGATGTTAGTGAAGATCATTTGTAGTGTAAGTTGAAAGTGGCCAATTCCTACGGGGAAAGCAGGCTCAGAAGAAAATGACAGACAACAGTATGTGTGTAAGTGAACTTGTGGTAGTGATTATAAAACATATGGAAGAAAGAATTTCTATCACCACCATTGCAAGTCTACAAATGATGCATCAAAAATAAAACAAGTTGATTCTTGCAGTGAAACTAAAGGTTGAAATTTTCAATATTGGCGTGTGTTGAAAGGGGAGAGTCAAAAAATACTTAAATGTAAAATTATTGGCCATAAAATTACAATTATTCATAAATAATGTTTTTTTATATGTGGGATACAATATAACTGAAATGGAACTTGGCAGGATGGAAAATGGAACTATGGATTGATAGACAAAGAAAGAGGATATCAAGGCAGACCAAGATTCAGAAAACTATTAGAAGGATGGTTTGACAACACAGCAACTGAGTCAGGAAAAGCACAAGATACAAAGATGTGGAAGAGGTGGAGGAGCCTATGTATTGTATGTAAATTTTGTCTGTATGATAATAATAATAACAATGATGATGTTACTTCACGAGCCAGGATTAACTGTCACTAGAATTTACACTCACCTGTTATTGTCTTCAAGAACTTCGTCTGTACATGGAAGTTGATTATTTACAAATTTGTAATTGAAACAGAAAGGATACCCATAATATCCCCATCGTGCCTTTGGATATAACTTTTTTGCTAAACGGAGTGTTTCATACATGAAATCTTTGGCACTGCTTTCAAATCTATATACAGCCTACAGACAAACAAAATATTTGTTTGTTACGAATATTGAATTCAGACATAAATAGTCAATTATATTCACACATTAACAAATATGTTTCGAACAAATTGAATAATATATGTGCAGTGGTATAATAATGTTTAAAATTCCAAATCAAGTAAAATGTATGTGTTATAATTAACGCTTTGACGCCGGGCCCTTAACATAGTGGTCCTTCGCCCATGTCGGGCCATTTTTGCATATATTTAAAATGTTGTATCTTCTAAACTGTATGGTAAAAAAATATGCTACCTATGTTTTTATGAAGATCTAAGTGTCTTCTTTAAAATGGTGTATACGGTAAGTCATTGTCTTGGTTATTTTCTTTTCAAAAAAGTGATGTTTTTGGAAGAAGAAAACATTGGCCAAAACACATGTTTTTTATTGTTATTTTGGAGTGTTAGTGGTCTCAAATATTTCTACTAGTAATTTTATAAAAACCACTATGTCGTATTTGGTATTGACGAGCGCTTTCGGCAGTCAAGCGGGGTTGGTAAATGACCTGAAGATGGCTTGACTGCTGAAAGTGCTCTTCAATACCAAATACAACATAGTGGTTTGTATAAAATTACTAGTAGAAAAACACATGTTGTTACTAGAAACTCGCAATTTTACTTTTACTTGTTAGAAATGGATTAAACAATATATTACATAATGTTTATGATATATATTGGTTTATAAAGGTGTACTTTTGTAATTTTTTTACAAGAAAAGTTTGTCTGACATTTTGACATGTAAGTGGTGCTTAGCCAACTAACATAACAGTTGCCGTGCGATGTTTCATGTCAACTGTACCTACGAATGTGAATGCATATGCGATCTAAGAGATGATTTGGGTACTACAAGGCCTGACATCATTTCAAAACAGCTCCAAGGACGTCTTTATACGTATGGAATCATCCAAAACACATTGAAACTTCAGGACGTCAATTGACATCCATCGGCATTCTCGAAAGTTTTCAAAGGACATCAATTGACGTCCATCGGCGTCAAAGTGTTTAATCAGAACTTTCGGACATATAGGAGAGATTTTTTCATCTAACTTCTGTTAATAAACTCATGGCAGAAAAATGTCACATCTGTACCAGAATGCCAAACCACTTTTCGCTGCAAACTGCTCTCCTTGCCTACAGTTTATGTACAAGATATATTATTTAAATTGTTTTTTCACTAACAGTAAGTTAGTGATTTGTTATTTGGTTGGCTAAACATATTGTTAATCCAAAACAATTTGTTTTTCATCAAAGACACTATTGGTTGGTGTTTCTAAAAACTGTGTTGTCCACAATGTTTATATCCAAAAACATGAGAAATCATGAGAAGTTGTAACATCAGAGTCAGGATAGTGTTAGGATGCTATCCCCTTCTAACTACTGAATTCTTTTACTTTGAATAGTGGCTCATTGTTTCAGTAAAATTGTTTTACCATACATGCATATAAGCTAAGATTTTGAGTGCTGATGAAGTTGGTAGTCATTATCTTAACAGCTACAGAATTATTTGCTACAGTGTAAGATAAAATTTCAGATTTTAAAGTTGTTACCATACCAGTAATGAAAAGTGATGATTTTAATTTTGGTCTATAAATTAACATAAGTTATAAATAAATTTTGTCATTCAGTAAAGATACGTTCTAATCTAAAGGTATTTCTGTAATATTAAGTCATTCAGTTAGGTCAGCATTATGGTAACGTTATTATTCACATGTTCAGATATCCAAAAAAATTGACACATTTTGTCGCAGAATTAATTTGAATTGTATTGGTTCAAGTACACATGAAATCAATTGATGCTCTTTAGAATGATCCTATTTTTGTACAAGTATTTGAAACAATTAGAGCACTTTTTACAGACCACAGTAATTGGTAAATATTAGTCAACTTGATCAAAACTTTCATAAAGAAGGAGATAGAAAGAAAACAAAAATTAAGGGTAAGCCAGCATAATGTATTAAATCTACTAAGGAAACAGAAAAAGACTAAAAGTCTGTTCTGCAATATATTATTTAATCTTGAGAACAGTCGTAATTAAAATGACTGTGTTTAGAAATCCACTCATGTGGGTTAATATATCAAAGGACTTTCAGATTAGCTAGATCATCCAAAGAGGAGGGTTGTACAGTCCTCATAAGTTCAAGCAATTAGTTTTAGTTGTGTATTCTATCTGAGTTACTATGTTGATTTCATATGACAAAATTCTGTTAGGTGGGTCAGGTCATAATAAATAGGTCCACGTTTTGTGAAACTTGTTTTCCTGACATTGTCTTTTGATTGGCAGAATGTAGTTATGTTACATTTGCTTATTACACTTTATTTTATTTGCTGCATTATTTTAGGCTACTTACAAATAAAACACTTATAAAAAATGTTTTTTTTCTGTTCCAGTATATTATTTCTTTCTATTCATGTTTTTTCTTTTTTTTTGTTATTGTACTGTTATTAAGCTACAAGTGATTACAACCCAGTATAATGACTTCTTTGTACTGAGCTGCAGTTCATTAGTAACTTGACATCAGTGTAATAACCATGTGAACTATATAGAGGAATAACAACAACTTTTTGAGAAGTGTTAGGGTATGTGGATAACACAGAATATTAGCATAGGAGCTTCCCATATATGATTGCACATGTATGAGAGGTGTGCATACCGAGGATGAAATAATGTCTGATGCATGAGAATAATGAACAGTGTCGAGTTCTGTGCATGCCACCATAAGCACATTTTACAGCAGATTAGAGACCGAACTGTTTACACTTTATCGGGAATTGTATATTGGATAGAGTTGCGTGTGGCTACAGTGTGGAAAATGTCCTTGAAGCAACCAATTACAGCTCAGAAGTATTCCATGTGCGATGTAAAAAAACAAACTTGTTTGCTTCCCGAAGAAGATCAGCGATGATATTCTCTGGTATGTGATGTGTGATCTGCTTCGCTATGCACAGTGCCATATAAATACATGAGTTTGTTTTCATACTGACTGTAATCTCTGTGAGTATTCTATGCTAGTATTCCGTGCTATGCACGTACTCTTAGAGTTGGAAACTCAGCTGTTGAGAATTGGTAGAGTTTTGTCTGCTAGAGGGATGTCATCAAGCTACAACACGGTTGTTGCTGTCTGGCAAAATTATGAAGCTTTGTTCTCTCACTTTGAAGTAGCAAGAGTTGATAAGAACCATGATAACAAAGATGTTTTAGTTTTAGCTTCACTTGAAGATGACAGTTAACCAACCACAGAAAGCATATAAAATATCAGTGTACATTTCTCTTTCATTTGTTGCTTTATAAGGTAACAGATTTGCAAGGAATAGTTCATTGAAGCTGAACTATTATTATCAAGATGGTGTTAAACACTGTTCCAAAACAATTTCCCTCGCCCCCCCCCCTCTTCCCACCTGCCTTGCCTACCAAAATGGCAAGTTTTTCTAATCAGTATTGTGTTTTCGCAAACATTTATAAGCGATTATCTTACACAGACTGTGTGAGAAGTACTTGAATGTACTTGAAGTATTTGAGATTAAGGTTGATAGCAGCTCTGAACAGCCTACCAGAGAGTTGTTTTTAGGTAATGACGCTATTTTGTTGGTTTAACGTCACATGGTAAGGGGAGAAAACCTCAATATTATTTTTGAAATCCAGTCCAGGCTTTATGGTTTAGCAGTTCACCAAACTTTTGAATTTTTGTGTTCCATAACTGGGTACACAAAAATAGATATGAAAAGAACAATCAGATAAGAGAGGAACTGAAAGTTGAAGAAGTAAACAGAATTGTTATCAGTAAGTATAGAGAAAGCTGGAAACAACACATTAGCAGAATGGCCAGTGACAGATTCCCCAAGGTAGCCTTTATGTATCAGAACAGACTAAACAGTCTAAACTGTGAAGAAGAAGAAGAAGAAGAAGAAGAAGAAGAAGAAGAAGAAGAAGAAGAAGAAGAAGAAGAAGAAGAAGAAGAAGAAGAAGAAGAAGAAGAAGAAGACCAAACTAACGACTATACCAAATTCACTCTTTCAGGATAGCAGGAGCACTAAATTTATTTTCTATTTAATTTCCATAAATAAGTATTTCATTTTCCATAAATATTTTTCCATAAATATTTAATCTTTAAAGAGGTTGTTAAATATTAGAATTATTATGCTGTTTGTTATTAGCGTCATACTATCAATATAATTATTTTTTAGAGGTACAGACAGCCTTTGGTTAGTGTGATTGCAGATATAGGTGTTGTTCAGGAATATACAGGGGACTTTTGAAAATTGTACGGAAATTGACAAAAAGGATTTTGGTAGGAACGATGAGAATGGATACATAAGATCATGAAATCTTCTGTTGATGTAGAGATGTGGTATATTTCTATAACAGAATTAATGACATAAGTTGTTGTCATTATTGTTAACACTAATTTACTGTTATTATTACTGAAATTGTTTGCAGTGCTCACCTCCATCCTCAGTTCTACTATTACTATAATAGTGTTTTCAATTTTTACACAATAGTCACTCTGCCATTGTGTCAACATTCAAAATTGCCAGGATGAGTTAGTGGTCAGCACTGCCAAAACAATAATTGTATTAATAACAATAAATCAGTGATATGACAACTTGTCATTTATTCTATAACAAGATCAAATGAATATATATATTTTATGTATGTATACGCAAAAATATATGGTTGGTAAAAGCTAGGATTATAAATTACAGTTTGGACAATACTGTAGGGAAAGAAGAAGAAAGGATGACCTTGGAAAAGTGGCAGGATGTGTTCATCATTGATTTAAATTTAAGTTTAATAACAGGAGAAAAACAACCTATAACCTAATGCATCTTTAATAAGAATTTATTAGATATTACCGTGTTCTGGAAATAAGACTGTTTTGAATTTAGCAGATGAAATGTTCAAGAAACATGACATATTTGAATAATCAACTTACTTCTTTGTTTATGTTGTATTTTGACCAAGTGGGATGAAGTTTCTTTTCGATAAAGCGTGAATACTCCCTGTACTTGTCAAGAATACCCCAATTTTCTCTCCATATAGGTCTCCAGTGTTCAAAATCGATTATACCAATACCTGCACATATACAAATATTGGTGAGTCTGGTATAATCAAATTACTGTTTCAATTGTAGTGAATTGTGTGGAACATTAGTACAAATAACAACATTTTTACCATTGATCATTATTGCAACTAGAATTTCGCTTATAGGAGTTTCGAGTTACCATTTCTCTTTTTACTGTAACAGCGGATTTCTGGGTTAGAACATTCTGAAGTTATCAGGTTATCCTGTAGCTCACCATTAGTCTACAATCCCTCTATTCTTTAAAATCCATTCCGCAGCTACTGAATATAGGCATCTTTTGGCCTTCTATTAGTATTTCTCCCATCAATCTTTTCACCAATAATATAGTGACGTGTGTAATCACTAAACGTAGAAAGGCCACATGTCCATTTTTCAGAAATAAATGTTTAAATAATACACTATACTTATGAAAACACATTGATTTGTACAAGAAAGCCATTATGTATAATAACTAGTACCGGGGGACCGAGCTTAGCTCGGTTACAAATAAAAAATAATTTTTTTAATAAGATTTTACATTTTTCTTTTTACATAACAAAACAAAAACAGACATGCATTTTACAATATTAATTTAGAAATTGGAAATGAATTTTATGAAATTGGGAAACTAAAATAGTAATCTTATAACTCATCATGTAGGTTAACAAACATAACATATTTAAAAAAAATATATATAGCAATATATTTATAAATATAATTTTGTACAATATTTTATAAAAAAGTCATGTTGAAATCATCCAAGTTGTCTGGAATGTCCAAAAAAAGATGTTCATCATCAGTATCCATTTGTAGATTATTCTGTACATTATTATTAGAATCAATATCATTCAATGTTTCTTTCCACACTATATTACGAGTGTGTCGAGGATTTTCTTGTGGTAGAAGAACTTTTAAACTGCCTTTCCTTTTAACTTGGGAAAAAGCGACATGTAACATTCCATGCATAAAAACTGGTGTTCGTAAGTCAACACCAACGTACTCAAATGTTTGACCCTGGACCTTGTGAGCTGTCATAGAAAATGCCGGTCTTACAGGAAATTGATGTCTTTGCATGGCACAGCCAAGTTGACCTTTGTTAGAATCCAATGTAATTCTTGGGATATGTACCTCTCGACCCGATTTTTTCCAGTAATTATCTTAGCTTTCATAATGTTATTGCACAACTCTGTAATATTTAATCTAATTCCATTGCAAAGCCCTTCTGTAATGTCTAAGTTTCGTAAAAGCATTATTATAGTATCCTTTTTCAACTTAAGTTCATGTGGTGGTAAATCGGCTATGTCAACAGAATTAAGGAAATCTGAAGTGAATTGAATAGCTCCTTCTGGTTGATCTTTTACAGAGTCGTAGCTGTGATAAATTTTGATATCTCCAGGTAGTTTTTAAATGATCTCAGTATTAATTTTTGTTACTTCTCTGTTCAAAGGAGCAATTATAGCTCTGTCTTTCATATCTTGAAATCTATTATTAGTAATACAGTTTCCAAAGACTTCATCAATTAGATTTCCTTTAGAAAGAATATCTACTGGTAACTCAATTTCGTCCATATTATTTACAGGCAACTCTCCATTCCCGACCTTCAACAAATATTCAGCAAAATCTCTTTGCTCTGGATCTACACGCATATTTTCAGTCCAAGAAAAGAGATGGAAATGTTGCCAAAGGTTACTTCTTTTTATGCATAGATCTATCAGTTCACTTTTGTTGGCACGTTGTTGAACAGGCAAGCACTGTCGAAAATCTCCTCCAAAAACAACAATTTTTCCTCCAAATGGTAAATGTGGATTGCCCAGAGCGCGAAGCAATTGGTCCATATTATGCATTCCATACTTAGGTAACATGGGTGCTTCATCCATTAAAAAAACTTGAACTTGAGCAAGTTCCCTGCCTTTCGAAGATCCTGGTTTTATATTTGAAACAGATTCAGCAGTTAAAGGAACTTTAAGTCCAAATGTTTTGTGGGATGTTCGACCATTAGGAAGTAAGATAGACACAATTCCAGTGAACGCCATGCACTTTACATTACAATTTCCTCCAGAAAGAATGTGGAATAGTGTCTTATACATAAAAAGTTTTCCCGCACCACCAGGTCCATCAATAAAAAAGCATCTTTGCTCAGATTGACCTTCAGCAGCACTTAAAATTCGATCCACAATTTCTAATTGTCTTCCTCGAAGACGTTGATGCATGCTTTCCCCCAATTCTGCGTATTCATCAACGTTTACTATTTCTTCATTCAACTGATTTTCGTAATTGTCTATATCGTCCATATTGTATCTCTGTACCCAGAAGCGGAAATTTTGACCTTCTGTAGCTTCTGCGTTCAATTTGTAAGCAATGATCCGATAAGCTCTTTTTATCGCTTCTTCAATAGAAGTGTTATTACGTCTGGCCTCTCTAATAAAGTCTTTGGCCAATTCTTCTTTGAACATATCCCATAAAGCCTTAGGATTTTCAGGAGCGCCAAGAATAAGAATTTGTGTGAATAGTGTTCTCATTACTGAAGGCATTTTTGACATGGCAGATTCTCTCAAACCTTCGACCCATTGTTGATCATCATATGTTAGTCCTCTAGCTAGGCAGGCTTGTTTATATGTAGCGTATCTCGTTCCTTCTACCAATAAAAGGTCATTGAAGCTTGTAGCATCCTTGATGTGGTAGAGCAATAGCCGTAGATGGTAAAGTTCTGGTTGCGAAACAAAGTTTATGCTGTGAATTCTACCAATAACTCGAAGGCGCCTGACCCTGGGCTGCCATTCACTGTTACTTCCTATCCACCTAAAGTGCTCTGGCATCTGCCAATAATAATAATAATGTATTTCTTGTTGATTTTCATTGTGGACTTGATTTTGTTGTTGCTGCTTCGAATGTGAATTATGTCTAAAGTAAGCTTCTAAAGTTGAACCTCTTTGGCCTACGTCAGCTAAATCTTCCTGCGTCTGTTCAATATTTGCCATTCGATATTTTCCAGGTAGATGAATATCTAAACGTTGAACAATGTGACTTTTTTTCTGGATTTCATAGCAAAAGAGACTCCAGCATGCCTCTGGAGGTGTGATGCATCGACCTTGCACATATGTTTCTGCTTAATTGTAATTTAATGTTCGTTGATCTTGAATTACCTTGACAAATGCACAGTCATGTCCCTTGTAAACATATTTATAAAGATATTTAACTGCTTTTATACTACCAACGTATTCTACATTAATATGGCAATTAAATTTTTTTAAAAGGTAAGCATTATATGAAGCAACATGGCGATTGTCTCTTGTTATTCGTCTACCTTGACTATCCTTACGATAAACAGCATGATGATGTGAAAAGGCTGGACTGTTTGGATCCATTCTCGAATCATAACGACGTCGATAATTGGCTTTTTCATCTTCAACTAAAGATGTAAAGTCTTTGAATGATTTTGGAAATCCTAAGCGACACTTCATTTTTCCATCTTTATTGATCATACATGGAGCTTCTTGGTTATGCTCTCCACATGGATTATGTATCATCCATTTAATCATCAAATCTCGCAGTATTGGGTCGTCGTCAGGAATTTCAGCAGAAATCAAGTCATCAGGCTCCTCGACGTTATATATTTTGTCTTGATAAGACATAATCAATAGCAAGTGCATGTGGGGAAGAACTCGCTTTTGAAATTCTATAGTGTACACATAAGCTGCAACTTTACCAAAAATTTGTTTTTTATCCAAATCATCAATTAGTTCATGAAATTTTTTTTGCGACCCTTGCAACGAGGTCAGGTCTATCTTGACCTGGTTGATTTAAAAGATTTTGATAATGGAATTGTATTCTTGCTGCTTCCTTAATTACTGACCAATCAGGATTGCATGTTATCATAATGAAATAATCCGGCGATCCTAGACGACGAACTAAGGCCATAGCATCTTCAAAATGTTCAGCGTAATATCTTGTAGATCCAGGAAATGAAGAAGGTAATATAATTTTTTCTCCACCAGTAGTATTTTTTTGTTCAGCAAGTTGGTTTATGAAATTGGCAATTGAAGCGTAATTATCAGCAAGAATTTTTTTTTGATTAGCTTTAATCCAATCAATTCTATCTTTTATAACTCTTATAGCAGTATCAACGAGGTACTATTGAAAAAGTTTACCACCATAATGTAGAGCGTTAAAATTTAGGAGACGCAGATCAGGACTTCTTACAGGATTCTCGAGTGGAAGAAATTGAGCAAATTGTGGCCGAAAAGCAATTCTATATTGAGCCAATTCAAGTCTTGTAAGGTGACGACGACTCGCATATGGAGTTCTTAATGGTAGATCTATGGAATATCCAAAAGTACCTTTGGGATAAAATAGAGGATAAGTGAATGGCTCAACCCGTTGGTCGATGTTCCTCATTGTAACAATGGATTTACCTCTCTGTCGAATAACTAATTCATTATCTGGAAAACTTTGATCGGCATTCAAAGTGACCACGGCGCAAACATCATTTTGGAATGGAATGTTATACCTTCTGTGGTCTGCACCATCGGGCAACGCAAAGAGAAGTTTCACATAAGGTGGTTCAGTTCTTTCCTCAGCAGCACGCTGGTTCACTTCTTCTTCAACCTCTCGCATCATCATAAAACCTTGTACAAATGGATTTTGTGAGCGGATAATTCTTCCAACAGGTTCATTAATGGGACACTAATTCCATTATTCAGTGGAATGTTGACACGTTCACTGACAGCATCTTCATTATCGAGGAAGTACATCTGTCCATATCGAGGTCGTTCAAACTCACCTTGTGAATTTTGAGTTGGATGAGCAGCCACGTTAATTTTATGATAAACATTCCCTGCTGCAATAAACGTATAAATTCCTCAATTGTTTATGGTTCAATTATCATCCACGGTGAATGAACCCATTACAAAACATGCATTTAAATTACGTATTCTTTTATGAAATTCATCAGTTAATGGATGACAATGAAGAAATAGTCGCACCAACTCATTTGGAAATTTAGGTGGATGCAGCTCAATGCGGCCATGCTGCATCAGCAGTCTCCGAAAGAATTTCTATGGGTTCGATTGCTAACACGTTCTTCTGGAAAATGCAAAGCGCCACAATGCAAGCAACCAACATTAAAATTTCCTAATGTGTGATTGGATACATCAGAAGTGACAGCTAATTTGTATGTTCGTAAAGGGTTCAATAGCAGAGCTCTTTGACATCTTTCATTCCGGCGACGTTGCTCCTCTAATCGCTGCTGACGTCTTACTTCATTTTCTTCAGCCCTTCTTTGACTTGCTCGTAATCGAATGATTAGAAGCCGTTGAGCTCTTTGCTCTGGTGACTCTTCAGCTCTCCTTTTACTTGTTCGCAATCGATCGTTTTCTTGCCGTCGTTCACGCTCTTCTGTTGACTCTGCCAATCTTCTGGGTTTATTATTTATCTCCCTTATTTGCTCACGTAATTCTTGCGACTGGTAATCGTTAAGCTCCCTTAATACTTCATTTAGTCTATTCACACAATCATTATTGGCACTTCGCACAAGTCTAGAAGTTGATGCCTGATTTTCATGAATGACGTTGTTAGTATTATTTTGAGGAACTTGTTTTCGGGCATTTGTTACTTCGGGAAGGGGAAGGGGTCTTGAAGTGGATGCCTGATTTTCATAAATAGCATTGATAGGATTATTTTTAGAAAGTTCGTCTCTGACATTCGTTATTCCCTGAAGAGGCTGTGGTAACTCATTTTCTTGCTGTCTTTGTTGCGGTGGCCTTAAGTTATTAAAAATTCTCCGTTTAGGAGGTCGTCCGCGAGGCATCTAAAAAATAACATTTTCAAATTGATTTTTTCTGCTAAAAAATATTTAAAAGCACTTGAGCATAGGACTGGAAGTATAAATAATGTTGCATAGTGTCCAATGCTTGGTGGGTGTGCACAGAATAGTAATATGTAACCTAAGGTGATGTGACGATTTAAGATGCCTAAATCCCACAATAAAAAAAAAATAAATAAAAATTATAATACTAAAATAATTTAGTAAGGTACTGATGAACCCTTTCTCCCTGCCCCAAACCGGTAGTAACATGCCGATTTGCCAATGTATCAATTAATAAAATTAGATTTTGAAACCCAATAAATCCCTAACGACCTCATGTTACATAAAAGAATAATAAAAGTATAGAGTGATGTAATTAAATGGTAAGCAAATTAAAGGAAAATAATTAATAATAATTGAGAACTACTTTTCGCGCTGAGAAACCACCCGCGCGCGGACAGCCCCATTACCCCTATAGTTAGTTAGTTCAGTTGACTCAGAGACTCCGCTGCTGATACAGCGTACAGAAAGTTATGTTGACAATATAAAATATGTAGACTAGGTAAAGCTTGTGTAATCGCAGAATGATGTGTATGTTGTAAATGACTTGAGTGTGCGACGATGACATCTCTATAATTAAATAACATCACCTAATTGTGATGTTAAACTTTTAAAATGTAACTGTTAACCATAAGCAGTATGTGCGGTACGACAATGTGAACACCAGTGAAAGTTACCACCAAAAACAGACCACAAGAATCTACAGAAGAGACAGACTACTCATCTTTAATAATGACACCATACTTCACCAACACAGATAGACAGAAGATCTCCCAGACACCCTGCACAACAGACAGAAGCGCCGATTCGCCGAGGACATGTTACACACAGGTGACACGGAAGTTCTACTTCCGTGGTTCAGAACTTAACTTAAACTAATATATATGAAAGACACTTAAATAACAAAATAAGAGTAGAATAAAACACCAAAGACTGAGCTAATTACCATAAAATTGTAATTTCATAATATGTATTAAGATGTGTTAAATTTAATGAATTTAAGGAGTATAACACTCTAAAGTTAAATAAGCCCATTCTTCAGATGGCACAAAATAAAGATTATTATTTGTAATATCATATACAGGAACAAACAACTCGGATCCGAGGGTAGTACAAGTTATGTTCACCCATGACTTACACTAATTTCAATTGTACGAAATGTGCAAATATTTTTGCCTTTAGTATACACATTTCTAATTTTCTTCTAGGATGTTAACACAGTATGTAATAAAGAGATGTCATGGTCTAAAAAGGTGAGTGAATAAATCTACAAACCCCTATCTAAATTCCTGAATTCAAGGGATCCTATGTAGCGTTTGTTTATATTTCAGTTAATTATGAGTGTGTTAATATTATGGAAGCCTGTTTAATTGACCTGAGCCAATTAACCAGGTTCCCGATATTATAACGTATGAGACGTTATAAAATGCGCCACTCTGCTTAATAGCAAAATAAAATGCGGTATTTCTGCTATTGTCATTTAATACCTTGTAGAGTTATTCACTCTGATAGTTTAACTACCCTGTTAATTTAAAATCTCTCCCTTTTGCGTGAAGTAAGATAATAAAAACTACTTGGAACTACGATAATAAAGATAAATAAATAAAAAGGTCAGATATTTACCCCTATTAACTAGTAAAAAAAATTGAAGGTTAATAATAAGAGATAAAAATAATTATAAAAAAAAAATAGAATAAGAACTCGTAGTTAAGTAAGTAAAATCATAAATTAGGATAAAGAGTTTTATAATCATTATAACGCAAAATAATATAGGTAAGGATATTTAAATGTTGTAACCCCAGGTTCTTTCCTGCACAAAAAGTCATTCCCCAACCTGTCGGTTTGACGACAATCTTAGACAGGAAAATAACGTGTTACAGTCTGTAGGAAACAATCCCATTGTTAACAGCTGCAAAGTCGAGCTAGACAATACACTGCCTACCTCTATTGTCTAATACAAAGCGTGTGACCCCCTTGCCCAGTAACAACATATGGTTAAAATATATTACATCTGTGTAAAAATTCCTCTTCTCTCTCTGAGGCGAGATTCGATTCTCTCGTATCGTCTATTTGTAAATATCTCTCATGTATTTAAATTTTACTAAACCTAAAGATAGGAAAATAGAGTGTTTAGTATAAGTAGAATAAGTAGTGTATAAGATATAGCATCTTAAGAGCATGGTTCAATTCAATCCTGATTTATTGTTAAAAGATGAATTATGCTATGAAGCACTGTTGCGCGGGCTACCTTACGCGAACTTAACGGTCGCAGAACTATGCAAATCGTTACGCGAAAGTAGGCAAGATACACCCGCACAGTTAGGTCGATCAAGCGAAATAGATCTCGATAGCGAAAGAGAAACATGTTATGCGAAGTATAGGGAACTGACCTCAATATCACAATCTCTGCACGAGGAGAAGTCACCAGCTATAATCTTACGTACCACCCAGAGAATAGAGCATTTAACCCGTCGGATAAATAATTTATTAAACTGGCCCAGAGTTACTGTAATTCCCCCTGATGTGCAAAAATTTGCTGACGAAGCATTACAGGAATTACCCACAATAATAAGAGAATTACGTAGAAAGTCTGACTCATTTAAAATGGAGGAAATTGAAGAAGCTCTGACTAAATTATATATCTTCCCAGTTCAATCACCTACCCTAGAACAGCGACCCACTATCGTGAATTTCGAATCCCCCCCGGTATCGAGGATAGAACCGAGTAATGATCAGTTATTGAATAGCAACGTGAATACCCTACCGATAGCTGGAGCATCACTTCCAAATGCCCACCACAATCTCATCAATAATTATGCGTTACAACCGCTGATAACAGATCAAGTATCGGGAGATCCTAGAATAACATCTCACGTAAATTTTAGTATGGACCTCTATGGAAAGATAACTCACCCCTAAAAAAAAATTTTATCAGAAATCCTATACACGGATGGATTGAGTATCACCAAACTATTAGATTTTATAAAATATCTGCTACAAATAAAAGATTTACAGCAACTAAGCGATCGCGAAATATTACAAGTCCTTCTGGCCAAATGTAGACCACCATTAAAGGACCGTGTACAGGTGTCATTAAGTTCACAACATCCAGTAGAAGAACTCCATACAACTCTGATAAGACATTTTATTCCAACGGGAATTTACGAAGAGCTGAAACGAAACACAGTACTTCGAGTACAAGGAGCTCGCGAGAGACTCGCCCACTATATCTCTGAAATAAGAGAAGCTTCCTTATTACTGCAAGTAAACTGGAGCGAACATCAGTTAGTAGAAACAATCTTGGTAGCATTATCCCCGGAAGAGAGATCTCGCTTAGCACTTATCAATAAACCCAACACGTTCGCAGAATTAGAACAATGCTGTATCCACTCATCCAACGTATGGTGTTCGGATCAGAACCGACGTGCGTTACTCCCCCAGACACAACGTAGAAATGAAACAAAACCCCTGGTGTCAGATACAAGAACACACCGTGATAGGCGACTATTTCGAATTCCTGAAACTTCACACTACCAAACTAAATCGAATCATCAACTGAAACCTCAACAGAATACGAGTGATACCGTCAGTAGAGAAAAAAGATGTTATAACTGCGGGAAATTAGGACACATCAGTAGATACTGTAAACAGAAACAGCACTACCAAAAACCCTCTTATTCAAAAAACATGTAAGGCAGGGAGATCCGAAATCCTGTGTCTTCTGCAGCATCGTGAAAATAGGTAAAACCCGGGAGTACAAAAAAGAAACAAAAAAAAGAATAAAAAAAAGTAGACCCCTACGTAGAAAGATTTATCGATAAATGGAACTCAATTACTACATGCAAGTCCAGTATGTGTCAATTACCATACATACAAGTCGACCTTGGCGTTACTACCACCCTAGGATTGATTCTAGATCGACACGGAGCTTAATCAGCCAACAGCTAGCAGATACATTAGTTAAACACAATCTTGTTAAACGTAGTCAAAAGGTGAACATAAAATGCGCTACCGCTAACAAACAAAACTTAATCATAAAACTCAGCATTACGATTAAACTAAAAATTAAAAATTTAACGTGGTATTTTCCAGTGTTAGTATATGACGGATTAGGACCAAACATAATATTAGGAGCGGACTTTATCAGCAAAACAGGTATAATTCTTGACATGTACGATAAGCAGTATTATTTTAGATTCGACCGTACTCGAAAATATAATTTTGATTATGAAGTAAATAACAGTGGAGATATGGAAACTTCTGCAACGCACCTAGAACACCACGAGTCTGCATTAGATCACTTAGAAAGTAAAGATAGACTGAAAATACAAACCTAATAAAAGAATTTTCCACCGTCCTCACCCCAAAGTGAGTTAACGAATCTCATAGAGTACAAGATCAACCTGAGTGACAACAAAGTAATACGACTGCACCCATACAAGTTATCTCCACCAAAAATGGAAATAATGAGAAATCAGATCAATAAATTGTTAGAACAACAAGTCATAGAACCTTCCACTTCACCGTATTCATCACCTGCGTTTTTAGTACCTAAAGGCACCGATAAACATAGATTAGTTGTGGACTATAGACAATTAAATAAAAAAATAGAATTCGAGTCCATACCTCTCCCCGACAACCACAGCGCCTTCCATTACTTTACAAAAGCTAAAGTTTTCACCATAATGGACCTAAATCAGGCATTTCATCAAATACCGCTATCGGAAGAATCCAAACGCCTAGCCGCATTCGCCGTCCCATTCAATCTGTACCAATTTACGAGAGTACCCTTTGGAATATCCCAAGGAAGTTCTGTATGTAGCCGATTGTTAGAGAAAATATTCCATGACGTAAAATTTAAATTTGTATATCACTACCTAGATGACAGTAATCTACAGTGAATCTATGGATCAACATCTGCATCATTTACGTGAAGTATTATCACGATTAAAGAAAGCCGGATTAACAGTAAACCCGAGTAAAGTAAATTTTGCTGTTAAACAACTTTCATTTTTAGGTCACAGTAAAGGCCGACGGAAAGGTAAGCATAGACCCAGAACTCACCCGTGCTATCAGAGAATTTTTACCACCACGGGATACGAAAGGAATAGCCCGATTTTTGGGAATGATAAATTACTTCCACAAGTATTTCCCTCACCTAGCTGATATAGCAGCACCATTGAACGCGTTACGAAAAAAAGGAGCGAAATTTGAATGGACTCCACAACACCAATCTGCATTTGAAATACTGAAAGAGAGCATAATATCACCCCCAGTATTGCAATTAGCTGATTTTACTAAACCATTTGTAGTACAGACTGACAGTTCAAGTGTACCACTAGGAGCAGTAATAAGCTTATATCAGGAAGTAGATAATTCTAATAATTCTAGATTACCGATCAGTTATGCCTCGCGAACTCTAACTGACCAGGAAAAGAAATTCTCCGCATACGAATTGGAATGTTTAGCTGTAGTATTCGCATTTGAGAAATTCAAACCCTTTTTAGAACATAAAGAATTTCTGTTAGAAACTGATAATCAAGCCTTATCTTGGTTATTAAATCACCCTAAACAGTTAGGTCGTATCGGAAGATGGGTATTGAGATTAAATTGTTACAAGTTTAAGGTACAACACATTCGTGGCACCCAAAATGTAGTTGCCGATACGCTGACCCGTATGTTCCAGCCGCCTAATAAAATATCCGAAAATAAGGAAAGTGGTGAAACATCGATAATCAATACGCTAATTACTGAATTCCCACTGGCATTTACTGATATAGCTCAGTATCAACAACAAGACCCGTATTTAAATAAAATAATAGAACAGTTAGATAAAGGAAATAATTCAGAGAAATATGTATTGAGTAAGAGAGTATTATGTTACAAAGTAGCTAATGGAAAATCCTTGAGAATAATTGCCCCGGATATTATTAAACCAATGCTTATGGAATACTACCACTCATCCACCATTGGAGCACATATGGGAATAAATAAAACTATACATCGTATTCGAAAAGAATATCATTGGGAAAGTATGAACAGCGATATAGCTAAATTTGTAAAACAGTGTAAGTTGTGTGCACTGAGCAAGCCAGCGAGAAACAGCCACATAGGTAAATTAATCTCGGAGACTCCCACGACACCCTTTTCTAAAATTTACTTAGACTTTTCTGGCCCCTACTCACGTTCAAAATCAGGTAATACCATGCTACTCATTTGTGTAGACTCATTTACCAAATTCGTCTAGATGTATCCCATGCGACGAGCGTTAGCATCTACCACAGTGAAGATTTTGCAAGATAGATTATTTAAAGACATCGGTACACCAGTACATCTAGTGTCAGATAACGGACCCCAGTTTAAGTCCAAAGAATTGAAGGACATGTGTTTCAGACTAGGCATAGACCACATTACCGTTACAGAGTATCGTCCACAAGGTAATATAGCTGAAAGGTATTTGCGAAACCTAAAATCCGCTTTAATAGCCTACCATGCAAACGACCAAACATCTTGGGACCAGAACCTATCTTGGATACAATTTGCCTTCAACTCAGCATATCATGAAGGACATAAATCGACACCCTTTGATTTGTTGTATAAATATAAACCAAATCACCCATTATCCACCAAGTGGAAAATACATGAATTGCTACCCCGTGAAATCAGTGGTAAAAATATAAAAAAGATATGGAACGAAACTTGCGCTAACTTAAGAGTGAACTTGAGAAAATCGCGAAAATATCACGAGCGGGATAGTAAGGAAATAAAGTATCAAGTCGGAGACTTATTGATGTACAAAACTCACCCGACGAGTAGTGCAGTTGATAAGACCACCTCCAAATTATCTTACCGATGGTGTGGCCCTTACAAAATTTACAGATACTTAACTCCCGTAACCGTAGCACTGTATGAACCCGCTACGAATAATTACGTACGTAGAAGTCATGTTTCCCAGATAAAATATTATCACGGAAATAAACATGCTAGTGAGCAAGAAAAGAAACGAAGTAGAGAAGGATACATGTATTAAGACGTATATTTGCTATATTGTAATTGAGTCACGACTTAATTACCAAACCGTATAAATAGGAATGAGGCCTGATCAACCTTAGATCCTGTTCACCGAGAAAGAATAAGCAAAGTGAGAAGTCAGCTGACACAAAATATAAGTAACGTTACATTACAAGTACTTTACCAGTACTTTAATAAAATGATTCATCAACTACGATTCAACGAAACCCTTGAAAGAGATAAGGAAACACAGTAAGGATGTGAAACATACTCTGTGAAGAGTAACTCCATGAAAAGAGTAGCAAAAAACTAAACAGAAAAAACCGGTAGTAGTCTTAAGTAGTAGAATTAAGATGAATTTTGTGTATTATATATATTTTATGAACTTTGATTTTTATGTATTTTAAGTATTAGTTAATATGGTATTATATCTCTTGTTAATAGTAAATATTAAATTGAGAGTGATTCATGTACCTCTCGAGGAAATTGCTTAAAGAGAGAAAGGAATTTCACACGGAAATTCCGAGCTAACTCCCAGTGCAATTCCAATCTATTTCCCCGTTGAAAACACATCGGTCCCTGACCCTGTGTCTTCTTTAAGTGGAGGAGTATGTGACGATTTAAGATGCCTAAATCCCACAATTAAAAAAAAAAAAAATTATAATACTAAAATAATTTAATAAGGTACTGATGAACCCTTTCTCCATGCCCCAAACCTGTAGTAACATGCCGATTTGCCAATGTGTCAATTAATAAAATTAGATTTTGAAACCCAATAAATCCCTAACGACCTCGTGTTACATAAAAGAATAATAAAAGTATAGAGTGATGTAATTAAATGGTAAGCAAATTAAAGGAAAATAATTAATAATAATTGAGAACTACTTTTCGCGCTGAGAAACCACCCGCGCGCGGACAGCCCCATTACCCCTATAGTTAGTTAGTTCAGTTGACTCAGAGACTCCGCTGCTGATACAGCGTACAGAAAGTTATGTTGACAATATAAAACATGTAGACTAGGTAAAGCTTGTGTAATCGCAGAATGATGTGTATGTTGTAAATGACTTGAGTGTACGACGATGACATCTCTATAATTAAATAACATCACCTAATTTTAACTTTTAAAATGTAACTGTTAACCATAAGCAGTATGTGCGGTACGACAATGTGAACACCAGTGAAAGTTACCACCAAAAACAGACCACAAGAATCTACAGAAGAGACAGACTACTCATCTTTAATAATGACACCATACTTCACCAACACAGATAGACAGAAGATCTCCCAGACACCCTGCACAACAGACAGAAGCGCCGATTCGCCGAGGACATGTTACACACAGGTGACACGGAAGTTCTACTTCCGTGGTTCAGAACTTAGCTTAAACTAATATATATGAAAGACACTTAAATAACAAAATAAGAGTAGAATAAAACACCAAAGACTGAGCTAATTACCATAAAATTGTAATTTCATAATATGTATTAAGATGTGTTAAATTTAATGAATTTAAGGAGTATAACACTCTAAAGTTAAATAAGCCCATTCTTCAGATGGCACAAAATAAAGATTATTATTTGTAATATCATATACAGGAACAAACAACTCGGATCCGAGGGTAGTACAAGTTATGTTCACCCATGACTTACACTAATTTCAATTGTACGAAATGTGCAAATATTTTTGCCTTTAGTATACACATTTCTAATTTCCTTCTAGGATGTTAACACAGTATGTAATAAAGAGATGTCATGGTCCAAAAAGGTGAGTGAATAAATCTACAAACCCCTATCTAAATTCCTGAATTCAAGGGATCCTATGTAGCGTTTGTTTATATTTCAGTTAATTATGAGTGTGTTAATATTATGGAAGCCTGTTTAATTGACCTGAGCCAAATAACCAGGTTCCCGATATTATAACGTATGAGACGTTATAAAATGCGCCACTCTGCTTAATAGCAAAATAAAATGCGGTATTTCTGCTATTGTCATTTAATACCTTGTAGAGTTATTCACTCTGATAGTTTAACTACCCTGTTAATTTAAAATCTCTCCCTTTTTACTGAGCAGATCTAACACTAAATAACTGATTGGAATAAAACCACTGTAAAAGACAAAGAAAATGATCACACAAATCGATTAATTTCTGAAATAGGTCACCTATAATTTTCAAATAAACCTTTGAATAAACAAACAGACACAACGTTTTGAATAATAATGTAATGAAATTTCGGTAATGTAAAAATTTCGAGAAAATTCCTCGACTCGTTACGGGAAAAACATTTATAGACGGACGGACAATTATTGCTCGGAAAAGCGGGAAAATTAATTTTCCCAAAAATAAGAACTTGACCAATGAATTACTCGTATAGAAAAACCCCCAAATGGCGATTTAGAAGAAAATTCCTCGAGCCGTTTCGGGAAAAAAATTTACAGACAAACAATTATTGCTCGGTTAATAGTATAGGATACTACAATGAGCTGTTGAAATATTAATTTTGTGCAGAAAGGCCACATACCCTGGACATGTGACTCTTCGGCACTTTAACAATAGAATTCCTCTGAAATCAGCTAATCTGTGTATTTATAAGTTACCAATTCTTAGTTTAAACTGGTTATAACCTGTAATTTTTTCTTGAGTTGTTGTTGTGCCAATTAATTCAGAATTCTGAAGATGAAATAGAAATTCCTAATAAAAGGAAAAAAGGAGTTAGACATTGAGTAAAATATGAAGGTAGTGTAATTAAAAATGATACTGTTCATGGTGAAGCAATATTAATTAGGCTGAAAGTCTGTACCATCAAAATCTGAGACTGCAATAAATTTAAATTGGTACGTAAAAGCACTTGTATTTTATTTTTATATAAACAATATAAGTATACTCTTTTTTGTTATTTTTTCTATTAATCATAATAATACTTCTACAGCTAAAAAAAATTGAAATTAACATTGTGATATTGAAAATAATAAAACTGCAGTTATCACTTCTGCAATTTAAGGCTTACTCTTATAACAATTTTAGTATAAAGGAGCAATTTTTAACTTAAATTTAAACTTTTTAAAGTTTATTTATAAATTATATTTTAGACTTTTTGCAAAGGAATTCATTTACGTAACCTAACAACTATTCTAACTTAAGATATGTATAGCCTAGCACTATTTTTCTAACTTAAAAAGTAATAAACTTTAACAAACAAAACTGTTTTAATTCTTGCCACTTTGTTTATTTATATTTTTGTAGTATTGTGTATTTATTTATATTGTTTTGTTACAGCTGTTTCAAGAAGCGCCTGAATGTTACTGAAGAAAGTATTTTATACGATATTAGGCAATCATTTTATGAACTGCAGACAAAAGACAAACAAGACTTACATTTACAAAGCATGAGTGAAATTTTGGGAGTAGCAAAATCTTGTGGATGAGCGTCAACATCTGAAGAAAAGTGTAAGCCAAAGTATAAAAGTTTAGATATTAATATTGATTGTTAAACTTTCACTTGTGAACTTACTTTGTTTTTTCCCGTACGCGTTTCGGCGTGATGTGCGCCTTCGTCAGCGGTGTGAGACAGAATCAAAGTTTAGAGTATTGTTACGACGACGGTCTACTTGATCGTGGAAAACAAAATACAAGACACCAATTAAGTCACTAACCACCAGCTTTAATTTTCACAGTTAAACGGTTCGTAATTAACAACACTGTCTCTTACAATATATCAAATAAAAATTGTTCACACGCAAATAAATGTCAACTAATATTAAAACACAATTGTATTACAATATACTGCCCGATTATAAAACACAGCACTTCACTAATATTGTAACGAGAAAAAAAGGGCATGACCATTTTATGTAATAATTTTATGAAATCCATTGTTAGAGACGTAATGGAAGTTATAACAAAGTAGGTGACTCATGTCCCAAGTCGAACAGACCTTACCATATAGGGTGAGGTATTTGGTTAATTACCATCACGTCACTCTTGGATCATGAGAGCTCCACGTGTTTTCGATGTTACAACGAACTTCCGGGGCCGAGAAACGTCTAGAATCTTCGATGCTTGAAGACAGGAGACGAGGGGACATCCCATTGAACCTAGTTTCCAATGCGCAAAAAACTCGAATTGCGTACCCACGCGGGCCCAGATCGCAGCAGTCTGCAGAACACCTTCAGATCGTACGGTCGTGTTATACAGTGCCCGCGGGCAAGTAAGGGTTGGCCTACCAAAATGTTGTGTGTATAAATATAATACAGCAGTAAAGAACTCTTTTTAATGGAAAAAATACAATAGTGAACTTTATATAACAGTTTGGAACCGTTTTACTTCCATATTCCTTAAGGAATGGAAGTATGGTGATGGCAAAAAAAATCGTGTTCGAGATTATTGCAGATTCTGATTCTACTACCCTCAAAACATGAAAAAAAGTCGTTTTCCGAAAAGTGTCTGTGTGTGTGTCTGTGTGTCTGTCTGTAGATTTTTTTTCTATGGCAAACGATAACTGCCGCAAATTCAAACAGAATCAAATAATTTTTTGCATACAGCCCTGATTTGTAGAGTACTCGCGACCTATTGTTTTTGGTGAAGATCGGTTGAGGGAAAGGGGTAGTTTACCTGCAACGGTTTTTTTTTATCAAGGGAAATTTTTTTTTGGCAAACGATAACAGCCGCAAATTCAAACAGAATCAAATAATTTTTCGCATACAGCCCTGAATTGTAGAGTTCTCAAGACCTATTGTTTTTGGTGAAGATCGGTTAAGGGAAAGGGGTAGTTTACCTACAACGTTTTTTTAACAAGGGTATTTTCTATGGCAAACGATAACAGCCGCAAGTTCAAACAGAATCAAATAATTTTCTGCATACTGCCCTAATTTGTAGAGTACTCAAGACCTATTGTTTTTGGTGAAGATCGGTTGAGGGGAAGGGGTAGTTTACCAGCAACGTTTTTTTTTCTATGGCAAACGATAACTGCCGCAAATTCAAACAGAATCAAATAATGTTTTGCATACATCCCTGAATTGTAGAGGTCTCAAGGACTTTCGATTTTGGTGAAGATCGGTTAAGGGGAAGGGGTAGTTTACCTGCAACCTTTTACGTTTTAACAAGAGTGAAGTACTTGAGAATTTATTTAAACTTTTTGAAACAATGGTAATTGTTGAAATTAAAATAATTTTGTTGCCAGGTAACAAAAATAAAGTCATTTTGATTATAAAATATAAATATTTACAAGAAAAGAATTTTCAGTTTTCAAAATTTAAATATATTTTTATAAAACAATGGGTTCTTCATTGAGGTGGGGACTTGACGACAGTGACAGGGCTTTCCACCAAATTCAGCAGAGTGACAGGTAGGCCCAACTCTGATTGGCTCCTCAGATTTCCCCAGCGTTAGTAGGTTCTATGAAAATATTTTATTTCAAAAATGATTTTAAATATAAATCTTAGATATGTTTTATAAATCTCATGTTTTATGTTTTAACATGGGTAATTTTTTATATGACGAACCATAACTGCCGTAAATTCAAACAGAATCAAATAACTTTTTACATATGTGCCTGAGCTATAGAGAACTCAATGTCTGTTGATTTTGGTGAAAATCGGTTACGGGGAAAGGGCAGTTTACCTGAAACATTTTTTGTTGTAACATGAGTAAAGTACTTAATTTTGATAAAGTATCCTGATAAGATCTTAATAATCCACTGTAGAAACGTAGATGAAATATCTATAAATGAAGAGGCTAGTTGAACGGGCTGGGGGTAATTTTCTATAAATCAAAATTATAGTTGAAGGGGGAGGGGATAATTTTTTTTTATATGTGTACTACGTTATTGGCAAGAAAGAAGTATTTTTTTGTTAAAATTCCTTCCCTGGGTGTTTGGCTGAAAATGATTTTAAATATAAATCTTAGAATATGGAAGTCATGTATGGTTCTCCATACCGATATTTTTGGAGTGTTTTAGTAAAAGGTGTGATGCATCAGGTGGCGTAACAATCTGAATATCGTCTGCAGATAAGTAACGAGAACGACTGGCCAAAATAAATTTAATATCAATTTACATTTTTCTTAAATTCAAAATCAATAAATAAAGAATGAGATCTTACAAAACTATGTAAAAAGAAAGAGAGAGAGAGAGAGAGAGCGAAAGAGAGTGTGAATACATAGAAACTACGAGTAAAAAGAGGGAAAAATACTAAACAAAGTACTGGTTTGCGAATTAGATTTGTATTTGTATTTGATGATCATCTTTAATTGTTTTATTGTTTAGTTAGATTACATAGGGTTTTCGTTTAACCTAGTTTATTATGAATTAAATTTGGCGTGAAAAAAACAGAAAACTTTCTCATAATGCATATAAAGAAAATAAAATCAGATTTCTGTATTACAATGACCATGTGTTGAGTGTAATTATTACGCCTAATTACCAAAACCTATTTTATGTGCCAAAAAAACTCGCTTAAACGAACCTGTGAGTTTATGAACTAAGGGAATTAAATTACCTAAATTATTTAATGGGAAGAGTGTTATCGTTTCGATATTGAACCTCAAAATATCGTGGCGACCTTGAGAGTTTGGGATCTTCTGGTGGTTTATTAAGGTAAGTTCGTAAAAAGATCGTAGTCAGCGGGGTAAGTAAAGTGGTAAATTCTATTCAATGAGTTGTATTTAAATTTAATAGTTACAATATCCACTTGAACGCACACAGTAATATCGCTTGTAATCGCCCGACAATAACTGAACTGAGCGTCCCTGAGTAATTGTATTTATAGCCCGCCAAAAATCTAGACGATTCCACATACTACGTATTACCTCTAAACTACGACGTAATTGATTGCGACCTTGACACAGTGGGAGCAGCCGCGTGAATTCTGCCACCGTCTAGCAAATGCGTCGAGAAACACGTACGCCACACGCATTACATTCCGGATCCCTCTGGAATTATTCGATAAACACGTAGATTGTTCTGTGATGTCGTAACACTGCCCACTCCTTAAGCCTGTTCGTCCCGAACTGGTAAACCTCGTCTCTGAAGTAATACTTAGCTAGGCGATCTAGGTGGATGACCTTGAACTTTCGCTGTCCTTCCTGTTGAATCCGATAAACAACATCGTTGATTCTTTTTGTCACAGTATAGGGTCCTTCCCAGTTAGTTTGCAACTTAGGTGAACGACCACGACGGCGCTTTGGGTTGAACAACCAGACCTGATCTTCTTCTTGGAAACCCACACTATTGCTGCGAATGTCATACCGAGTTTTCATTTTATCACTGGCAATTTTCAGCCGTCCTCTTATCAAGCGATTCATTTATCGCAGTTGGTTTTCTAATTGCGAGGAATAGTTCTGTGGCTCTTGGGACTGAGTCTCAGGTGATCCGAACATCAAGTCCCCAGGAAGACGAATCTCCCGCCCAAACACCAATTTACTGGAGTCATGCCTGTTGTATCGTGTACTGATGACCTAAACACCACTGGCTGATCCAAGTATGTTTGGTTCTCGTCAACAACCTCTTGCGTAACCTCATCTTCAGCAACTTTTCCCTCGGGCGCTCAGGAACAAGCAAGAGTTTTGTCTCGACACCCATAGTTGGCTTTCCAATCACTTCTTTTGTCGTTACACTTATTTGTATTTCCTCTGCTAGTTCTTCCTCCATTTCCGCTTGCAATAGGGAGGGTTCCTCTTGACCAGACCTGTTGACTATTTCTTCGACTAATGCCACTTGCTTAATCGAATATACCCCGTCATTTTAGCCATGCAAAGCTTTATCTTATCTTGGCCAACCTTCAGGACATTCTCTCTTAAGTCCACAACGAATCCGTAGGCATTCATAATGTCCGTGCCAAGAATCACTTCATCGACAATGTCTGCAACGAGCATTTGGTGGCTAAACTCGAGAAGAACCAGGCGTACACGTACGTCTACCTTTCCTAGCAACTTGACGGGGCTTCCAGTCACAGTCTGTATTGTACAAGAGCTAATTAGATGCTGGTGGTTGCTGACTAAGTTAGGGCGCACAATAGACACTGTTGCGCCCGTGTCAACTGTAAATGATGTTGGTTACCTTTCGCAAACCCATTAACAATCAAGTTTCCACTGGTCTTATGTAGCGTGGAAAATGTGTGCTGTTCTGGGGCTTTACTTCTTCAATTGATGCGATCAGTCTCTTCTCTCGGTATCTTCTTCTTCCAACAGTCTACCTGTAGATGACCACATTTTCCAAAGTTGTAACACTTCGGTCTTCTGTCTTTATCCCATTGTTCAAATCGTTGCGACTCTCTGGAACTTCTGAATTGTTTGTCCGACAACATTGTTTTTCTGCACCCATCGTAACGGCAATGTGATGCAGGGATCTTCTGACTGCAATGTGATGGCACAAACCCATTAATGTAGCGGGACGCTGACTTGGCAGCTTCAAACTCTAGGGTATGAACAAGAGCTTCTTAGCTATTTCGGTGTCTTGCCATTCGTAACACTTGCTGAAGTTCACAATCTCCGATGCCATCAATAAATGTCTGCACCACAAACCTTATTCGAAAATCTTCTGGTGCTTCAGGATAGGCCAATCTAATCAGTCTGTCCATACTTGCTTCAAACTTTTGAAGACTCTCCCCGGAACGTTGTCGTCTTGTTCTCAACTGAGCGTAGTACACATCTCGCAAATGTTTATCACCATACCGTAATTCCAGAGCTTTTATCAATTCGGCATAGGTGTTTTGGCTGTCAGGTGGCACTTTCTGTAGTAGTTCTGCCGCGGGTCCTTTTTATTGCAAGAACGAGTGAAACAGCCTTGTCTTTCTCTGTCCAATTATTTGCGCATGCAGCGGCTTCAAATTAGCGGAGGTTCGTTGCCCAGTGACTGCTTCCGTTAAAGGTTGGAGCTTTGATATGAACTGTCCCTACTGGAGGCAAAGTGACTTTCTCTACTGACTTGTTTTCTGTGTCTTTTTCTGTATTTATCATTGGTACAGTCTGTTCAGAAATTTGTTTTGGTTGTATTTTCATGAACTGTTCAACTTCATTTTTAATTAGCTCTTTTATATTTGCCATTGAGTTTTCTACTGCAGATATTTTATTTGACACAGATCTTCTATGACAGATATTTTTGTAGACATCGATTCTTCAACAATCGAGACAGATTTTTCTACTTCAGCTATTTTTAATGTCATTGATTCTTGTATCTCCAATATTTTAGTAACTTGCTTATTAAGCTTACCTCGTAGGAGTCCCAATTCTGCGGTACTGTGTTCTTGCAACTGTTTTTGCTCTTGTATTAATGTTTTGATATCTTCTGTTTCTTGCTTACGTTTTTCATCCTGCCGTTTTTCTGCTTCTTCTTTTTCTTGTCTTCGTTCTTCTTTTTGTCGTCTTTCTGCTTCTTCCGCCTCCTGTCTGCGTCTTTCCTCTGCTTCCAGCAGGAGGGTTTTCTGTCTCTCTCCCGCTTTCTCTACATCCTGTCGTCGTCGTTCCTCTGTCTGCAACAACAGCGCCTGGAAATTTTCCATCATCTGACTGGCATCCATTGTTTTCCGATTAATTACGAATTACACTCGTCTTATACAAAGTGTCCACTGTTCCCATTGTTAACCGTTCTATCCCAGTTCTGACACCACTGTTACGACGGTCTACTTGATCATCGTAGGTACAGTGGAAAACAAAATACAAGACACCAATTAAGTCACTAATCACCAGCAGGGCCGGATTAAGGTATCTTGGCGCCCTAGACTAATTATATTTTAGCGCCCCCTCTCACCTCCCACAAGCTACTCTTACGTTTATTTCCAAGGGGCTGAATGAAGCTTTAAACACCCTACACTATATTTCTTAGTTAGGAATATTTCAAATATATTACTGTTTTTGGAAATAGTCTCAAGAATTGAAAACTGATGCTATTTTTTAGAGATTGTTTTAGAGTTTCAACCATTTGCAGTTTGTATGGCTTATATAAGGAAAAAATTAACTAAGTAGTTACAGAATTATAACAGTTTTATTAAGGGCACATTTAACATCATTTACACAAAGAAGACAATCAGTTAAAAATCTTGTGGATTTGTTAAGACTCATGTAAAGTTCAAGCTAGATTCTTTTTTCTCGCTTTAGATTGAACAAACGTTTTAATCACCTCAATGAAATCAAGTCCTTGCAGAAAGTCACTTTCAACGAACAAGAGGGCTACACTGGCCAGTTTATCCTGGCACAAATTTGAGCGTAAATAATACTTCACCCTCTTCAAAGCTGAAAAAGATCTTTCGCCACTGCAGTTAGTGACAGGCATAGTAAGGAAATGCGCAAAGCTATCTCGACATTAGGAAACACTGATTCTAAGTTAAGCATTTTCAAAAAATTCAGCAGTGGTTTTGCTTCAGATCGCTTTTTCTTCTTTTCTTCTCCTTCTTGTTCTGGGTTGACAGGTCCATAGTCTTTTAAAAACTGAGCTAAATGCACACACAATTCCACGAAAGTCGGGCGGCGGCATAGTTCTATGAGTGCCGGCCGCCGATGACTCATAACCGGAGAAAACAGTTTGGAAAGCACTTCAATTACTTATGTACAGTTTTACCATAATTTATCGCAAACAGGCGCCTGTGTTCAAAATAAACTAAACTTTTTATCCTTGTAATTTATTACCAATTTTACATTTAGCTGTAAAATTTTATTATTTTTTAGCTACAATTTTACGCCTCCCCAAGTGCCGCGCCCTAGGCAACAGCCTGTCAGCCTAATGGTTAATCAGCCCCTGATCACCAGCTTTAATTTTCACAGTTAAACAGGTCGTAATTAACAACACTGTTTCTTACAACAAATCAAATATAAAAATTGTTCACACGCAAATAAATGTCAACTAATATTAAAACACAATTGTCTTACAATATACCGTCCGATTATTAAACACAGCACTTCACTAATATCCACTTCAAAGCACACAGTAATATCGCTTGTAATCGCCCGACAATAATTGAACCTAGCGTCCCTGAGTAATGGTATTTATATCCCGCCGAAAATCTAGACGATTCCACATACTACGTATTACCTATAAACTACCATGTAATTGATTGCGGCCTTGACACAGTGCGAGCGGCCGCGTGAATTCTGACACCGTGTAGCAAATGCGTCGAGAAGCACGTTCACCACACGCATTACATTCCGGATCCATCTGGAACATTCGATAAACACATAGATTGTTCTGTGATGTCGTAACACTGCATTTGGGTTGGTATAAATTCCCTTTAGTTTGATACTACATATGGATTTTTGCTGTTTAAAACAAAAATTTACCCACTTTTTGGGCCATGGTATCTCAAAATTTTTTGATTTTCTCTTTAATTTGATATCTCACATGGAATTTTATGGGTTTTAAAAATTTTGACCCCTGACTTTTTCTTCTTCTTCTCCTTTTCAAGGATTAGGTTATATAAACCTGTTCTGGCACCCATCTCATCCTTGGACAACCCACGTCTCTTCTACCAATGGCTTTATAGTTCAGCGCCACTTTTGGCAATCGATCCTCTGTCATCCTTTCAGATGATCCCACAATTGTCTTCTGTAAATTGAAATAATTTCATATATGTCATTTACTTCGAGTTCTGCTCTGACATCTTCATTCTTTATTCTATCTTGCAATGTATAATTTAAAGTAGTTCGAAGAAATTGCATTTCACCACTCTGAATCTTGCTGCATTCCTTTTTTGTCATGACCCGCGCCTCACTCACATAAATCAACGTGGGTATTGCAATTGTCTTATAAAATTTAATCCTTGTGCGGTGTCTTGTTTTATTTCTAAGATTTCTATGAATTGTATACCAAATATTCATAAATTTATTTATCTTCTCTCTTAAATCGTATTCAGATTCATAGCTTACTGCACAGCCGAGATATTTGAAACGGTTCACTTGTTCTAATGTGCTGTTGTTTATAACTATCTTAATCAGAATGATCACTGTTGCACACCACTATATAAAAATTATTCCGATTAGCGCTTTCAAGCTTCACAGCCCATCGTCAGATCGAAATAGACAGGAAATATGTAAAAACAAACCCTTCACCCCTCTCCCCCACCCTGCTCACACACAACAAGCTATAAATTAATGACCCTTCCTCACCCCCTAAACCCTGACCCACCATCTGTACAGTTACATATTTTTCTAGCAAATTCCTTGTGTTTCAGTGTTGTGTGTGTGTGTGTGTGTGTGTGTGCGCGCGCGTGTGTGTGTGCATCCTTTTAAACTACCCTCTTCCTCTCCACACACGTGGGTTAGTCACATACCCTTATTTTAAAACAACCAATTAGTACTATGCAATATAATTCTTAATCTTATCTATCTGTCCTCTCTCATTTACTTCTTAATCATGTTATAAAATATTTCTTCATTATCAAATTTAATTTTAATATTAATTAAATTGTCTAACCCTTTTTCTCTTTCTTTCAACATTTCTAACTCCTCTCTAAGCTTCCTTTCAACTGTGTTATTTACTACTTTTACAATTTCGTATTCTTCCAAAGGATTAACAAACTTATGGTTGTCTTCTATGAAATGCCTTGCATATAACGAATTGGTTGTTCTATTACCTTCTCCACGTTTGTGGTCAGACAACCTGCATACGAATTTCCGTCCTGTCTCACCTAGGTACACTTTGTTGCAGTCTTTACATTTTAATTTATAAATTCCGCTTTTCTGTAATACTGGAATTTTTGCTATATTCTTATTCCTTATCTTATCAAATACCGTTTCACATTTTTTAATAGCTATATCTACTCCATATTTATTAAAACATTTTATAATTTTTCTAGTATGTGACCCTATGTATGTCAATGACCCTGCATAATTCTTTTGTTCTGGTTCTATTTTAGCTTTTTGTATGTTAACCCTTTTCATAACTTTATCCACTATGTTGGTGTTATAATTATTATTCCTTACAATTCCCTTTACCGTTTTTAACTCCCTATCTTTTGATTCGGTCTCTTTTAAACACTTCTGAGCTCTGTAACAAAATGAATTGATTGCCGCCATTTTATATCTATATGGGTGGTAAGACTCTCTTGGTATAATTATATCAGAATACGACTCTTTCCTAAATATCCCAAACTGTAGTTTCTCATTATCTTTAATTTCTATGTTTAAATCTAAGTAATTTATTTTCTTACCTCCTATCTCTTCTTTAAATTGTAAGTTTTTATCCTTATTATTTACCTCAATTATAAACTCATGCACTTCTTCTATGCTTCCTTCCCAAATTACTAATACATCATCAACGTATCTAGACCATAATTTTATATTGTCTTTATACTTAGTGGAAGTTATTAATTGCTTTTCAAAATCATTCATGTATATTTCAGCAAGAATAGGGGATAATGAAGACCCCATAGGTAAACCTTTTTTCTGCATATAAAACTTGTTATTAAACCTAAAATAGTTCTGATTTACACATTCTTTAATTACTTTCATCAACTGCTTTTTATACCTGTATTCTCCCATATTATTATCGTTTATTAACTTAATAACTTTATTTACTGTGATATTGGTAAACATGTCCTTAACATCCAGTGATATCAATTTTGTATTTACATTAATCATAATATTTTCTAATTTTTCTATCAATTTTACATTATTCTCTATGTTGTATTTTGTCCCAAATTCATATTTCTCTTTCAGTACTCTGCTAACTTTCTTTGATAATTTATAAATAGGTGCATTAATAAAAGAAACAATCGGTCTAATTGGTTTTCCTTCTTTATGTATCTTAACCTGACTTTTAAAAGTTGGTGCTGTTGGATTACTTTCCAATAAATACTTTTTCTTATTTTCTTCTATAAATGTTATCTGTTTCATCATTTATTTTATCCTTGACTGGTACTTACTTGTATAATCATACTTTATTTCCTCGTATGGTCCTTCCCTTATAAATTCTTCCGTTTTCTTTATGTATTCGTCCTTTCTCAGTAGTACCATTTATTTCCTTTGTCCGCCTTCGTAACTATAATATCATTCTTCTTTATTTTATTCTTTAGTTTAGTTACAGTTGATTTGATTTTTTGTTCATTTTTTGAATTATACAAATTTTTCTTAAATATTTTATCTACTACATTCCCTACTTCCCACCTTATTCTTTTTTTATCATTTTCATTTCCTAGTTTTTGTATTATGCTTTCGCATTCAATAATCGTTTTTTCTTGATTTAATTCTGGTGGCGGTGCGTATTTTAAGCCTTTTGCTAACATTTCTTTTTCTTCTGTATTGAAATTCACCTCTGTAAGGTTTATTACTCTTTTTTCATAGTTATTCTTAGAGAGGTGTTCCTTTTTTACTTCGTTCTTTCTTATTAATTTATTTAACTTATCTACCATTTTTTTATTTTTCTTTTCCAATTTCTTTTCTACGTACCCCAAACCAAAATTATATAATATTTCTTCTAACTCTACATACGAGTATATTCTTAACAATTCTATGTGTCTGTCATATAATTCCCTATTATATCTATTGATTAAGCCGTAGAGTGACCTTATTTCCAGTTTTATCCACAACTTCTCGCTTTGTTCTTTACTTTTTTGGCTACACTGTTCTTATTTTTAATTTTAACTTGAGCGTACTTTGGGATGACATTATTATCCAGACATTGTTTATTAAACCATATTTTACTTAAAACCCTCTTCAATTTAACTTTTAACTTAAGATATTTAAAAACTTTACTTACCTTATTGTTGTCGTTTATTACCTCATTGTTGTTGTCCATTACCTGTAGTCGATTGCACATCTTAACAGACGTTTAATGAAGAAATTTGTATAGTGTTGTGCAACAGTGATCATTCTGATTGTGATTTCAACCACTAACACAAATTTCTTCATTATAACTACCTTAGTCCTCACTGGATATTTACCTTTAAAGGCCATGTTTTTGGTCTTTCTTACTGAAATTGTCAGCGAGTAGTCTCATGCCAGTTCTTGTAATTGAAACATAGATAATTGTAAATCATCCTCATTTTCTTGAATAAGAACTATGGCATCAGCATATAGCAGGGAACCCGTAAAAATTTATTTGTTAAGCTGTATTCCCAAAGCCACTTTGGATTCTCAACATGTTGTCAATGTATATATTAAACAAGGTTTGTGTTTCCTCACTTACACATTCTAAAAACAATGTTGTGTACAAACATGTACTTGCAAGCCAGTTTTTATGAAAATGGGTGAAGCATTCCAAAGTTATCACGAGACATACTTAAAAGACAGACAGACGTGCAGATGTATGGACAGACAAATGCCAAATAGTCGAGTTAAAACTGAGAACTCACTTTGGTTGTTTAACAATACAGTTTTCCACCAGTGTTTGTTGATTTTATCTATCTTTCCAGGGAATCTCACAACTTCTGTTGCAGCCATATGTTTCATCATCATCATCCTCTTCTTCTCCTATGGTGTCACAGTTCAGAGTCGAACCTTAGCCTCCATAATCATCCACCTCCATTTTCCCTGTCCTTGGCGATTGATGTCCATCATTTTATTTTAGATAAAGTATCAGTATCCCTTGCCACTGTGTCAATCCAGCGATGGTTGGATCTTCCGACAGGTCTTCTACTCTCGATTTGACTAAATAGCACCTTCCTAGGTATTCGGTTGCCTGCAATCCTAACGATGTGTCCTGCCCATGCAGTCGGACGGTGGTGGCCAGATCATAGCTTGTACACTTCCTCACTGTGACATATTCTCCATACTCCATCGACTTGGATTGGTTCATATATTCTCCTTAAAATTCTCCTTTCAAACTATGTTAGCAGCTCATGTATTCAGAGTCCAAGTCTTGCTGCCATTGTTATCACTAGTCTAGTCATAACTTTATATATTGTGACCTTAGACTGATGGTGGACATTCCTTGTCTTGAATATAGTTGTCAACAAAGCATATGCTGTATTTGCCATCTGTATTCTTCTCCTTATTTCATTAATTTTTTGATTATATCCTGGAATCCAACATCGCAAATATTTAAACCAATGAACTATTTCCAGATTTAGTGGTTTATTTTCAAAACGTTCAGGTTTCCTGGTTTTCTTCGAGTGGTAATCATAACGTTTGTTTTATCTGTATTCACCTGTAATCCTATCTCTTCTGTTTCACCTGGAAGGTCTCTTATCCTCTTCCTTGGGATATTGCCATAATATTAATATCGTCTGCATATCCTATGATCTGGACATTTTATGTTCTAGCGTTGTATTCCTGTCAATTGACAATTTTCTGATCACATATTCGAGTGCTAGTTTCAGCCTTCTCGTGACATTAAAAGGTTCTGTCGTACCTATTTGCAGTTTGACTTTGGCTGTTGTCTGTATCATTATCAATCTTGTCAGTTGTGCTAATTTAATGTCATTTGAATGTACAGCATAATTTCAAAAAGTTTATTCCTATCTATGATGCCATACCCTAGCCTAAAATCTACAAAGGTTTGTGTTAGGTCCAGGTTGTTTTCCCACATCTTTTCCATCAGTATTTTGACTGTGAAGATTTGGTCTGTAGTGGATCTTCCACTTCAGAAGCCACCTTGGTATTCCCCCAATATTCTTTCAACATATGGTTCCAGACTCTTTCTGCAGTATTTGAGTATATTTTGTAACCTGTACACAACATTGAGATATGTCTGTAATCATGTTTCATCTTCATCAGTTCTTATTCAGAGCATCTCCTTCTTCTAAACCAAGGATTTCTAAGTTAATTTCATTGCATCAGTCCATGATTGCATAGGACATCTTAAGTAGTTTACAGGACATCTCTAGTTTATAGTTTAAAGGACATCTCTTTTCCTTTATAGGTAGTTTCCACTTAAAAACTTTGCAGGTCCTCTTTGATTGTGCGTAAGGAATATGTCTCTGAACAACCTCAATCCTAATTAGTCTGGTCTATCTCTTATTATCTGATACATAGTCATTTTTATTTAAATCTTCTCCTACAACATGATTTTGTCTAAAGCTTTTAGTGCTTTAAAGATACACAGCATTGAGATTTCTCCTCAAGTCCACACCTCTCTTCCATACATTTGACTCAACCATGGTTCTTGGATTTCGTTGTCCATGACGTGTCCGTTACTTAACTAAATATAATTATTTCACTACCGACTCGGAACAAAAATTTTTACCCATAAAAATTTGTGTTCCGAGTCGGTAGTGAAATAATTATATTTAGTAAACCATGGTGTTTTCTGTATACATGTATATCATTGTATCTGATTACTATATATGTATATCTGATATTACAAACAGGAACACGTGCGCGCGCGCACACACACACACACAAACACAGCACAATAAAATGTTATCTAAATTCCACATGTCAAATGACATACTTTTCTTTTAAAGTTTTTGTTAATAAACTAGGTTATGGCTGATAAATTTTAGTTAGAAAACAGATATTTTGCCTAGTTTTGTATAGGAAAAACGATTACTCTTATTTATCAGCTTTATCAAAGTTCACATAATAAACTGATCTTGTGCTGCTGGTTTTAACTGTACATGATGTCAGTGAATGCCTAATGCAAACATTTGTCAATATTTCTTTCAACCTCACTACAGGCAATAATAGGTGTACAGTGCATTTATGCATACATACAGCGGTTAGGGTGGCCTATTGTATATTTTAAAGATAAAAAATCAGGGAATAGTCTATTGTAGATTGAAAATCAGTACCGTAGCGAAAGGATGTTATTTTTGGAGGGGGGAGGATCCACCTCTCCCTAGAGGGACAAAGAAAAAGGTAATGTCAAAAATTAAAAAAAAGTTTGGTACCCCCTAGGTGGACAAAGATAAAGGTAACATCTTTGTGTACCATTGGAACAATATTTGTGGATTACATTATAAACAGTTGTGACTTAATTTTCATTGACTCACTGAGGATGCCTCACTTTAGACTAGAACAATTTCTTATGTAAAAAACGTTCTGTCAAAGCAAAAAAAAGTGCAAACTTTAAATGCATAACTTTTTCAAGTTAAAGGTAATTTGTATGTCAAATTGAAATATGGTCCAGGTAGCCTATTTACGTTCTGCGTTGATCCTATTTAAGATTTCAAGCTTACATTTGGTTAGTACCTTGTAAAGGTAAAAACCGACCGAAGATCACCCCATTGAATATCTATGTCTCGGCACATACACACTGCGATATAAAACTGTTATTGTTTATAACTTAAACAATCTTAATCTCAGGGATCAAAACTGGGTATAAATAGATCGTGTATTACTTTTACACAATTCCGGCTTCTTGAAGTGTTCTCGCGTTAATAGGTATTCTGCCCCTAACGGTAATCTTCCACTCTTCGCGAAAAGCACTAGAATATGATCTATTTAAATATTTGAGTTATATAATGTGGCAATGGTTACGAATAACTCGTACCATCAACCCACTACAAAATCTTATAGAAATCAACTTGTCTTGTCACGAAAATCTCGTGACAGCGAGTATGTCTTTCAATGACAAGACTTCGGAATGAACTGAACGATGTGCTCTCTGTAACGGACCGTCTCAAATAATTTTTAGACCTTCTGATTGGTGGAAAATCTAGCAACGTCATAGATACTCTTAGTAATACTCTTACTAATAGTACTCTTAGTAATAGCCAGACATCAGGTTAAAACTCTGTCCGATTCTGCAAAGGCCTGTCTAGATTTAATCTACAAATTTTATTACTTTCTAGGAGGTAACAAAATAAAAGAAGAACTGATTTCATTAAAAAAAACATAAAAATTATAATTGTGGAGAACTGAGTGGAAAATGTAGCTTATAACCATGAGAACACCCTGTCCAAGTTTCAGAACAAAATGTCAATGTTCAATGAAGTTATTAAGTAAAATGTGAATTACATGCGCACCCGCCCACTTACACACAAATATTTCACATGACATAAAAGAGTATAAAATTATCCACATTTTGACATAACATACTTTTTTAAACATAGCTTGGTTTAAAACTTATGACTACTTTACAAGGAAAAGAACAAAATCAATTTTAACATGTGTATGGCCGTCAGAAAATGTGTTACAGCATTAGTATCCCTATTATATGAACTTCCATTCTGTGTTCTGTTGCAGGACAGAATGTAATCACGTATAGAATGTAATCCCCTTCACGTATAAAAAAATTGTTTACATGTTTACAAATTTTTTTAAAAACAAAAACAAATAATTGATCACTTCCAAAAAATATAAACAAGAACAAAACCAAATAAATAAATACTCTTCCCAAAACTAAATTACTTCAACTCTGTTTGACAGTTCCATTTTGACAGAATAAATATAAACATCTCCACGTGGTCAGATTTCTGAATACTATGCCTCGCAAGATAAGCCATAATAACATTTGATGACGTCATATCTCCTTATCTTAGACAGTCCAAACTAAGATGTCGGCTCCACATATATACCGACATCGCACCTCACATACTTAAATAAATTTATATTTTTTATACAATTTGTTTAAATACAGTCATACATCATACCCTGATATACATGAACAGTTTATTCTTTATCATAGTATATGCGTAAAGATGATGCATGGATTTTACAAATAGTACGGTTAGTTGTAGGATTAGTAACAGTGTAAGTATTTTTACCAACTTGCTCAGATTATAAGAACGGTCCATTATATAACCTAAAAAATTTAGCAGCTGTTTTATCTTCACTATGACCAAGGTTCAACGACTTCAGAAGAACCATCTCACCTACTTTGAATGTTAGAAGTTTATGTTCTGCATTAAACTTTTCTGTGTGTTCCTCTGCACTCTTTTTAATATGTCTTCTAGCTTCTAAACGCTCAACTTCGTTTGTAACAGGTAAGTTTTGTGTAGCAACTCACTTTACATATTCATCCCATACACGCTTAGGAATTGTCGCAGAGTTAAGTTCCTTAGGAGTGAACCCAGTCGTATCGTTGTAATTCCCATTGACGGCTTGCTCGAAAAACTCGAGATATCCAGGCCATTTACTCTGATTGGTATTACAGTATGTCCTGAAAAGCCTTCCTAATCCCCTATTTACCCTCTCCGCAAGATTACCTTGAGGTCTCTGGATCCCCGTCAATACTGCCTGTATGTGATGTTTCTCAAGCTCAGATTGCCACTTCTTATTTTGAGATTGCTTACCTTGATCCGATAATATCTTTTAAATGTGCCCATATTTTGGAACATATTTCTCAAGAATTACCTTAAGAACTGGCTCAGTTGTTGGTCGGCCAATAGCATATAAACTCACATGCTTGGAGAAAGCGTCTGTACAAACTACAAGATTCCTCATTCCCCTGGCAGCACGTGGTAGTGGCCCTAGAAAATCAATACATAACAATTCATTTTTATCACGTGTTACAATATTACCCATTTCAACGTAGGTATGCTGGGATACTTTGATGTTTGACAAGTTTGGCAGGTTCGTAGTATGGATTTTATTTTCCTGGACATGTTCATCCTGATGAAGTCTTCTCTATGAAGTCTGATCCGCGCACTTACATACAAATATTTCACATAAAAGAGTATAAAATTATGCACATTTTGACATAACATACTTTTTTAAACATAGCTTGGTTCAAAACGTATGACTACATTACAAGGGAAAATCAATTTTTAACATGTCAGAAAATGTGTTACAGCATTAGTATTCCAATTATATGAACTTACATCCTGTGCTCTGTTGCAATATATATATATATATATATATATATATATATATATATATATATATTAGATTCTCGGCGTTAATATCATTATCAAAATTTTTACTTGTACTTAAATTTTTACATGTAATATCAAAATATTTTATATAGAAAAGAAATATTATAGAAAGAAAATTAATATTTGTGTTTCTTGGTCAATACTGACTATATTTATTACTTGGTTTCCTTGGCTGTGATTTCTTTCTAGGACCAATGTGTAACTATTTGCAAAACTTGTTTTTGCAGCTACATTAGCTTAAAAAGTAGGCCTAATGAAATATTTACAAAGGTTAAAGCTATAAGCTGTATGGATTATCGTTTTTCATGGAGAAGTGCTAGTTCAGTCACGTAGTTGTTACAAAAGATAGGTTGAAACGTTTTCCTAAAATGAGGCTTATAACACACAGGCGTCTGTTACATTTTATTTAATTATTATATAAATATAATTGTCTAGTCTTAGTATTTAGTTTGTGGATAGTTTTGTAAAAAATTAAAAACACAACCCATCTACTAGGTTTCTAAATTTAATTTGTAGTTTATTTAGTTTAACGATTTTTTTTAATACAAAAATAGTTTGTTTCCAGAACAAATAGATTTGGATTACTATCACACCCTACAGTTTGTTAAAAGAAAATATATGTCTGAAAACAATAATTTCTGAACATACCTTTAAAATTGCTCAGCAGTAACTTTTCGACAGTTTTCTTAAATATGCTCAAGTGTCTGTTAAGATTGCCTTCTTGTGGAACGCCTCCGTTTCTTGGTTCATCTTTAGCGCCGTCTGTCGTTTCAAGCAAAGCGGGAAACTCCCCTGGATCGTACAGTATAGTAATTTGATTTCCACGGAATTTGTCACCCGTGTTTTGCAGAATGCCCCATTTCTCCGACACTGCTGAAAAATTGACTCCGTGTTGGTGACACAGGAAAGTGGGCACGTTCCAGTAGACCTTAAAACCGCCGATCGCTCTTGGTTCTATCTGGTTGGTATCCAAGCTGGAAGAAAAGAATTAATAAAACTTAACAGTCGGCAATTTGGCGAATTCATAGTATATTTGAAAGAACAAACGTTGTCTAACCTTGGCTTTCCCTCACACATCATCCAGACATAAAATATCGGTATGGAGAACCATACATGACTTTCATGTTCTAAGATTTATATTTAAAATACTTTTCGAAATGAACTATTTCCATAGAAACTACTTCTTTCTTAGCCTTAACCACAGTACAGTGATCACTAACATATACAACCTCACGATAGTGCACTCAATTTTCACTGACGATGGCAGTCGATAGCACTGCCGAAACGTCTGGTTTTGTAGAAAACATTGGATTCAGCCCAGGAAGGAATTTTAACAACAAACTACTTCTTTGTTGCCGATAACGTAGTACACATGACATATAAATACAAATTATCCCCTCCCCCTTCAACTATAATTTTCATTTATAGAAAATTACCCCCACCCCGTTCAACTAGCCTCTTCATTTATAGATATTTCATCTACGTTTCTACAGTGGATTATTAAGATCTTCTTATCAGGATACTTTATTTATCAAAATTAAGTACTTTACTCTTGTTAAAACATGAAACGTTGCAGGTAAACTACCCTTTCCCCTTAACCGATCTTCACCAAAATCAATAGGCCTTAAGTGCTGTACAATTCAGGGACGTATGCAACCAATTATTTGATTCTGTTTGAATGTGAGGCAGTTATCGTTTGCCATAGAAAAAATTCTACACAGACACATAGACACACAGACACACTTTTCGAAAAATGACTTTTCTTCGTGTTTTGAGGGTAGTCCTGTTACAATCAGAATCAGCCCTTATCACGAACACGATTTTTTCGCCATCACCATACTTCCATTTCCTTATGGAACCTGAAAGTAAAAACTGCATTCAGAAAGCATTATTAATTTTAGAACAGTATTTAAATTCTCTTTCCGACACCTTCTGTTTGTAAGTTAAAAAGTGTAGATAGTAATGAACAATCCTGTTTAATAGCCTACTACTATTAATAAATGAATATTCGTAACAGAGAAAGAAAATATTTGCAAAGGTTTGAATTGTCGTTGTGTGTTGAGGTAAAGGATGGAGAAGATTAAGTAAAGAGAGAAGAGAACAGGTGTAGAGGTATCAAGGGGAATAAACGACAAGAGGAAATTGGTTGGAGCTATTAAAAAAGGAAAGGAAAGTGAATTATTCATCCTTGAGCAGTAAATACTATTTAAAAAAAATTAATAACAGATGAAAAGATTTCAGGGAACAGGGAAGAGAAAGAAGAAGATGCGACGAAGCGCAGGAACGCTCAGTACGGAGAGAACAGTTCAGGCGGATTTTTTCTTTGGAAAGATTCACCACTGACAATAGATCCGTGCTGTTATTGTATTTCCTATGATGAAGTGTTATAGAGGATATATTGATATCTGAGATATTTAAATAGGTCGCAATGCCTGCACGACTGTGATATTAGAAGTGAAGGTTGATGGAAGAGATGCCAGGGAAAGCCAAGTAAGAGGTCGTTGAAACAAGTAGCTGAAATAACTGGGCTGAAAAGATACAAGGACTTGATCAAGAGGGCGGTCAATAGAAAGATGTGACCACTTCATTATACGACCACCCACCAGTCTCCCAGTCTCCAGATTGAGGTTGTAAGAAGAAAAAAATCGTCAGTTTTCCAAGGATAGTCAAAACCCATTTAATTACATAACAACCGTACGTCACACTCGCGCATGTAAAACAGGGCCAGAGGGAGGACTGCTAGTTCGTTTAATAACACTGATTAAGTATGTCACCGTGTGCTGTGCAATTACAGTGTCCGACTAATTAATTAACGGGTAGGTGGATTATCAAGCGCTGCTGGATTTAATTAAAACAAATAATTTACTGCCTGTGTAATTTTCAATTGCCTAATCGTTTCACAATTGGAACATGTGTTTTGCCGGTAACACTGTACAACGTTACCTAACTCTGGTAATTTTTATGTTAATTCACAACTTGAAACGCATTGAAAAATCGGTATGGAGAACCATTCATGACTTCCATGCTTTAAGATTTATATTTAAAATTTTCAAATACAAATTGAATTAATGGCTTGTATAAGTTAATGTGTGATCTCCATTAAGTAGTGCTCAAGTTTCCAAAGTTTTAATATTATGATGTCCGTAATTAAAACATCAGAGCAGGTTTAGTGTGTATGAGGGTACACCGTGGACAAAAATTTTCAACATTCCCTAGTGAGCGTTGCTCAGAGTAAAGCTGCGAATCTACAGTGTACGTTTCACAGAATAAACACACGGAAAAGAAGCAGCGCTCCGAAGTCACTCATGGACCCTGAGCATCTTGCAGAGGGTTCATTCCCTAAAGACGAAAAGTCTCTTTATGAACCGTTCCTCTGTAAAAACGTGCAGTTACACTGCCCAGCGATCCACAGGAAGCAAATCGCTATCCACGCTGGACACTTTTTCGGCTTGCACGCGTTGTGTTGGTGTGGGTGTCGGCACTTTTCATTTAAAAAGCGTGCAAACATAAGGAAATAAACATGATTGAGGCCAGAAATAACGCGAATTGTGTGTGTGTGTGTGTATCCTGCCGGCCGTTTTATTGCGGTAATCACAATAATAAAACTTTGGCAAAGTAAACATTACATAATTGAGATATGGTTGCCTGCCAGGAACGATATATTTTCACTCATACGTGATTTAAATTAAAATGAAAAATATAGAATTTTGTTAAGTGAAATGAAATGTTTCCACAGAAACTACTTCTTTGTTGTCAATAACGTAGTACACATATAAAACTTATTAAAAAAATCGGTATGGAGAACCATGCATGACTTCCATGTCCTAAAATATATATTTAAAATCATTTAAATATTAATTAAATAAGTGGATGCTTGAATTCTGAAGAAATGACATATCAGCTAAAATGGTACCCTCATGTCAGGTGGGTGAAGACTATCCTCAACCTTCGTGAGGAAGGACTGTACTTTTGGATAAAATGTTTGTAGGTCGAACGAAGAGGAGCTGCGATCTGATTCCTGTAATGAAATTGGGCTCTCGCTGCGAGTTATCGGCCGAGGGTGAATGATATCTATAGTGTTATCAAAGTCTTTTCTGTCAATACTATACTGGTAATTTTTCTTTTTTAAAATCGAGTCTTTGTTTCTTTCTTTCCATTCGTCTTCTGATTTCCTGAACGACGATTCTGTTCACCCGTATAATTATACATTTCTTACCAAAACATTTCTTCCTTAAAACGTTTGCGTCTTCTGTTTAACACCCACCATTATGATCCATGTCATAACGCTATATTCCACACAGGCTAGTAAATAACTAGCCATCAGAGAGGTCAAAATATTTTCCAGAAAGGGCAAACAATTTTCCAGAGGGGAAACATATTTATATATTTTTCATACATACACACATGCACATATTAGTTTGTAATTCTTATATTATAACAGAAATAAGTACACAGATTGTATTAATTTATTAAAACTTTTATTAAAAATTTTAACTAAAATTAATGGCTTGTAAAAGTTAATGTTTGATCTCCATTAAGTAATGGTCATTTCCAAAGTTTTAAAATTATGATGTCCGTAATCAAAACATCAGAGTAGGTTTTAGTCTGTATGGGGGTACAACGTGGACAAAAATTTCAACATTCCCTATGGAGCGTTGCACAGAGTAAAGCTGCGAATCTACAGTGTATGTTTCACAGAACAAACACGCGGAAAAGAAGGAGCGCTCCAAGTCTCTCATGGACCCTGAGAATCTTGCAGAGGGTTCATTCCCTAAAGACGAAATGTCTGTTTATGGACCGTTCCTCTGTAAACATGTGCAGTTACACTGGCGAGTGATCCACAGGAAGCAAATCACTGTCCACGCTGGACACCTTTTCGGCTTGCACGCGTTGGGTTGTGGGTTTTGGTACTTTCTATTTAAAAAGCATGCAAATGTAAGAAAATAAAATAGAAACGTAAACATTACATAACTGAGATATGCTTGCCTGCCACGAACGATATATTTTCACTGATACGTGATTTAAATTAAAATGAAAAATATAGAATTTTGTTAAAGTGAAATGCAATGTTTCCATAGAAACTACTTCTTTGTTGTCATTAATGTATTACACATATAAAACTTATAAAATTTACTTCCTCCATCATCAACTACCATTTTAATTTATTAAAAAATTACCCCCTCCCCCTTCAACTACCCCTTTAATTTATAGATATTTCATCTACATTTCTACAGTGGATTATTATGACCTTCTTTTCAGGGTACTTTATTTATCAAAATTAAGCAATTTACTCTTGTTAAAACGTCAAACGTTGTAGGTAAACTACCCCTTTCCCTTAACCGATCTTCACCAAAAACAATAGGCCTTGAGTCCTCTACAATTCAGGACTGTATGCAAACAATTATTTGATTCTGTTTGAATTTGCGACTGTTATCGTTTGCCATAGAAAAAATTCTACACATAGACACACAGACACTTTTCACAAAATGACCTTTTTTCATGTTTTGATGGTAGTACAATCAGAATCTGCCGTTATCTCGAACACGATTTTTTTGCCATGACCATACTTCCATTTCCTTAAGGAACATGGATGTAATTTACCTCCTCCCTCATCAACTACCATTTTAATTTATAAAAATATTTACCCCTCCTCCCTTCCCTTACCCCTTTCCCTTAACCGATCTTCACCAAAAACAATAGGCCTTGAGTCCTCTACAATTCAGGACTGTATGCAAAAAATTATTTGATTCTGTTTGAATGTGAGGCTGTTATCGTTTGCCATAGAAAAAATTCTACACACAGACACACACACACTTTTCGAAAAATGACTTTTTTCATGTTTTTAGGGTAGTACATGATCAGAATCTGCCATTATCTCGAACACGATTTTTTTCGCCATGACCATACTTCCATTTCCTTATGGAACATGGAAGTAAAAATAATTACAGGCTCGCTTCACTTAATTTCGTATGTTACTAAGAAATTTAGTTATATTTTATCAATTTACGTCGTCATCATCATCATCATCACCACCACCACCACCACCACCACCACCACCACCACCACCACCACCACCACCACCACCACCACCACCATCATCATCTTCATCGTCGTTGTCGTCGTCGTCGTAACAACAACAACAACAACAACAACAACAACAACAACAACAACAACAACAACAACAACAACAACAACAACAACAACAACAACAACAACAACAGCAACAACAACAACAACAACAACCACATTAATTAATTGCGAAAGGAAACCCCTTCGTTCCATTATACTCCAGAGTAGCGAACGTTTCACATTATCAAAAGCTTTCGACACATCCTTGAATGCTAGATGCGTCTCCAAGTTAAATTCTTTTCTCTTTTCAATTATTAATTTAAGTGTAAATCAATTTAAGTCGTCATTAAATTAAGCCAGTAATAATTTTTTCGATTGTCAAAGCTCTTTTTATCACTATGGACAAAACGTTTCTCGCTGTAAGTTATGTGGCAGCCAGCCTCAGTGGTAACATTAAGCTGGTACAACATCATCAAATTATAAAATGGTACTATTTCACCATTGAGCATGTCGTATTACAGAATAAGCGAAACGTTTGGTATTAACATCAATATCAATGTAACGTAACTGTCAACCGAAAAAGTGTTTTAAAAATTCCACCACCAAAGTTGACGGGTGAAAAAACATTGACATTGTTTTTATTTACATTGATATTACTTAAATGAATTTATTCATAGTAGTGTTCAATCTTTATAAACTTATTTGTGTAAATTATGTCAGTGCAGCCACCTTATGATGGCTGCCATTTGAAGTAGTTTTAATTTTTATACTGTACTCTTGTTTCAGCTAAAAGAAATTCACCACACTTTTTCCTTTTGAGCTTGGTCTGCTAATGTCCCCCCCTTCATACACACACTTCAAGATAACTCTCTATTTCTATAATAAAGTGTAATTGATCTACGGACGTATAAGAAAGGGACAGGTCTACGGATCAAAGGAATAGAACAAAGCGTAGGAACTCCGCACAAAGGGAGCCCTCGTTACGTTAGTCCCATCCCCAGGGATATTCCAGAAAACACCGGGTAATACGTTTCCTGGAAAATGTCAAGGTTCTGGTGACTCCGACGGGATTTAGCACAATAATAAAACCTCCGCCCGTAGCTTATCTAGTACAGTCGAGTTACAGCAATAAAACGTATCGTTAGTATTTTACATAAAAGCTTGTCTCACACTGCTTGCGACATGCGAATGAATCACAGGTACTAGTCAATTTAAATAACTCACTTTTTCAGGAGTCCACATCTTGTGGATGCGGGTTTGGCAATCCCGGTGTGCCCTGGCTGGATTCTCACTTTGCTTCAACTTGTCTTGGGTGAGATCCCTTCCTTTAGTCTTTTCTGTCTAGTCTCTCTTGACTGCCTCTCCTTATTTTCTGACCCCGACGCTATTAGAGTAGTTGAGGACAAGGGTGTCTTTCTTTTTCAATTCTAATTTCCTAATTTTGGGTGGCTTAGGATCTTAGAGTGCTCACTGATGCCGATAGGTGAGCACTGGAAATACTAAGAAACTTTCAGTATCAGAATAACTCAGAGAATATCAGCCACCAAATCCTATCTCAGAAAGAGAAGGGTGGGGGCGAATCTCCTGCGCCCCAAAACAGGGGCCTTTCGGCTAAGGTATGGTAACCCTGACAGAAGAGTATCTGGTCCTCCTGGTAGGGGGTTGCGCAACAGGCCAGTAACCTGTTCATGTAAAACTTTGAAATACTTGTAGCATCCAAAGCAGCCTCGGAGCGTGGGTCGTCCGAGGATGAGACGGGTGCCGGAACAGATTTATATAACCTAATCCTTGAAGAGGAGAAGAAGGAGAAATAACTCACACACTTTAGTTTTATACGACTCTTACATTTAATAAACATTTATGTTTTTACTTAAAAGACTGACAGTTAAGATACCTATGACGGGCATCCAACATGATTGTTATAATTTCTCTTGACATTTAGGTTTTAGAAGTCCAAGCTTCAGAATGAAGGTGTATGGTAAAGGACGTACAGGGAACAACAGCACACTCTTTGAAACAAGCTGTAATTAATATGGATGGAAAGAGGACTTAAAATAAATGGTAATAGAACCAAATACATGTTAAATCTGACCTATTTGTTTTCAGTGTTAATAGTCTTTTTATTGCCATTTAATTACTATTGGAAGTGCTTCTAACAATATTATAGGTTATACCTGTACTACTGGCGCGAAAACATGGCGCTAGGTTAATACGCAAACTGAAGCAAACACACTATAACAAAATACACTTAAAAAACTATTTTTTTAAAACAAAAAGTTTCGAAGTAAGGCGAGCTGCCATGCTAGACTCCCACGGGGTAAGTTGAACTTTCCACTCTTTTTTTTTATTTTACTGTAATCAGTTTGTTTGCTTGGTGCTTTCCCAACAACCATACCTACACTCATCTTCGATATTTCAATTATGCGATTATTGGCATCGATATATAGTGAACACCTCACATAAATTTTGTTAGAATTATAGAAACTGTGAAAACATATTTGTCACGATATTAATTGATGACTCGTTGGGCACTTGGTGAAACATATTAATACAAAGGTTTTTAAAAACATATAAACACTTGGTAGGTTTCACAATTTTTATTTAACTCTGACAGCTCTTTCAGCTTATCAAGCTATTGTCAAAGAGATCAGTGAACAACTAAACATTTGTTCTGATAAAAAAAAAAAAATGGAAGAAAATTATTTTAAAAGAATTGTATTCCGTAGAGCCAGATCAGGGTAACAAAAAATCTCATATAACAAATTTCATCCTGTTTATAACAGATAGTATTAATAATAGATTAAAAAGGCATGGTCTTAACATGGTATCAGTAAACAAACGTAATCTTTTCTCATTACTAGTCAACAATAAAGAAAAATCAAACACACTAGAGAAAAATGGAGTTTATGAAATACACTGTTCACAATGCGATGCTATTTATATCGGAAAATGTGGCCGTGCTCTGAAATATCGCATTTCTGAACATAAGAAGGCGGTTTTAACCAATATAGCCAATACAGGTTTTGCAGATCATTGCTTACAACACAATCAGTTCATAGATAGAAAAAACATAACACTACTGCACAACATACAAAAAGGTAAAAAAATGGATTTATTAGAAATTCTAGAAATTAGAAAAGCAATAAACAATAACAAAAATTTAATAAATGAACACACTGAATTTTGTGTATCTCCATTATTAGAAGCTGTTATTTAGTTTATTTAATTTTTATATTTTACATTCAGATTATATTTAGTTTTTACAAACACTTGACCTTCCCTTAGCTTCTCCAACCCCCTCCATCTTTACACCCCACACATGTCCGGATACACGCCCTAAACAGATGTTCACCACCCTAACATCCTCTTTGACACTGATCCCTTTGACAATAGCTTGATAAGCTGAAACAGCTGTCAGAGTTAAATAAAAACTGTGAAACGTACCAAGTGTGTATACATTTTTAAAAACCTTTGTAAATATATTTGTGTGCGTTATAAAATAGACTGAAGATTACAAACGTTTGACGTTTTTCACTGTCATGTTAAAAAAAAATGTTTCTAGCAATAATATAGCTTCGAAATGTGGCACAATTTTGGTTTTACTCATTATTTTCTCTACAAGCAGGGCTTTCTGGTAGAGGAACAATGACACACAACTTATAGGGAGTCAGTGTCGCACAAACAGGTAAAATTGCTTGCTTTATAGAATTTCTTTCGTGTACGCTACACCTATAAACCAAAAAGCGCACTTCATGCATATAGCGCACGAGTCCATTCTTTGTAAGAATCATGAATAAAATCATGTAAGCACAGACTTACTAATTGGCACATACTTACTCAGTAATTTTAATTACTTAATTAGTAGATATTAACTTTATTGAGATAATAGTACGATAATAATGATAGTAGTTAAAATGATCAGATATGGAGTCGCGCAGGTTGTAGTGGGGATAAGGCGGGAACAGTGTTACACAGGAAAAGGCTACAGGTGGAAATATTAGTGTGCTGCCTGAACGATGAGTTTTGATTGCGGTTTCGATTTCAACACGACTAAACAGAACATATGGACGTTTTGTAAGACGAAACAAGTATTAGACACAACAGAAGCACAATACGAAGATTTCACTGAGTTATACGTGTACGTCTGGTCTAGCTTGGTTTTCACCATGTAAAAGATGTCGCCTGTTAATTAATATTTGCATTTTGGGGGCTTCCTGGACCTGGTGGCCCCAGGCACTGTCCCGGCTGCCCAAGTCAAGCTACGGCCTTGCGATCCATGGTTGTCCGAAAGGTCCATCGTTGAGGGGGTTGGTATGTCGACGCCTCTTCCCCGTTCTCTCAAAACCTTTCTTGCGCATCTGACACAAAGCGTCTCGTTCCTGGAATGTGTTTTGTCGGATACATACTATATTTGGATAATGACTTGCGACTGATAGAAACCTGACGATAGAAATTGAACAGTGGCTTAGAGATGCGCAGTGTTCCAACACCTAGTTGCGAGGCTAACAAAATTTTCATTCACTTCACACATGCGCACAACAGTCTTGTACAGTGTTTCATAGCGCGAACATCGGCTGCAACAAGACTGCCGAGAACAATGGAAGCATGTGTCTGACAGAGATGGAGGTAATGTGGAAGTGAGACAATGAACTGTTTCACGCGTCGTCTCCCCTCTCTTCACTCTAGATAACTTAAGCTGAGCTTGTAAGTGGGGTGGGGTGGGGTGGGGGCTGATACCAACCCAGGAAAGTTTAACAGATACTACAACGTGTCTACACAATAGTTGTAAGATTGGTTTATGTAGTGGAGAATCCAAGACAATTCCGAAAAAAACCTCTCAAATTACATTCACTACGAAACAAGTTACTCAGTTAACTTGGTTACGCAAGTTATCAAAAACATCGTATCATATCTGTGAAAACAGAGTTAAATAGCTGGGACTGCTTTCGAAAGAAACATTAATTCGGAAAACTCATATTAAAGTTAAAACACAACTGAACTTAGAAGTGGACTGTTGTTCAAGCTAAACAATAATAAAAGGAACCTTTTTTCAATTAAAAATGTGATTTTTGAGAAATTATTAAATTACAGGTTTCTGAGCGTCTAAGTGAATTTCTTGCTGTTTTAAAATCTAAACTGTTAATTTTGTCATAAACTACATGTAAAACATTTGAATCCTAAGCTACATTTTTACGTTAAAGTCGGGCTAAATGTTTTGGAAGTCATGAATTGAAAGCAAAGGGTTTCTAGACCTATGTTTATTAAAACGATTCCTTTATTTGTGTAGTGTATGCTGAAAGTATTCCAGGTGCTTCATGATTTTATATAATATAAATGTACTTAAAAATATAATTTAAAACGCGTTACAATTATAAATTATAACATTATAAGTAATGGAGCACCATACATGCCTTCTATGTTCTAAGATTTATATTTAAAATCATTTTCGAAATGAAATATTTCCATAGAAACTACTTCCTTCTACTTACTGCTTCAGCCTTAACCCAGTACTGTGGTCACTAACGTATACCACCTCACGTTATCGCACTCGATTTTCATTGATGATGGAAGTCGATGGCACTGCCGAAACGTCTGGTTTTGCAGAAAACATTGGACTACGGCCAAACAGCCCGGGAAGGAATTTTAACAACGAACTACGTCTTTATTGCCGATAACGTAGTACACGTATAAAAAATTATCCCCTTCCCCTTCAACTGTAATTTTTATTTATACCTAGAAAATTACCCCCACCCCGTTCAACTAGCCTCTTCATTTATAGATATTTCATCTACGTTTCTACAGTGGTTTATTATGATCTTCTTATCAAGATACTTTATTTATCAAAATTAAGTACTTTACTCTTGTTAAAACATAAAACGTTGCAGGTAAACTACCCTTTCCCCGTAACCGATCTTCACCAAAATCAATAGGCCTTGAGTCCTCTACAACTCAGGCACATGTGTAGAAAATTATTTGATTCTGTTTGAATGTGCGGCAGTTATCGTTTGTCATAGAAAAAATTACCCTTGTTAAAACATAAAAGTTTGCTGGTAAACTACCCCTTTCCCTTAACCGACCTTCACCAAAAAAAAATATGCCTTGAGTACTCTACAATTAGGACTGTATGCAAAAAATTATTTGATTCTGTTTGAATGTGCGGCTGTTATCGTTTGCCATAGAAAAAATGCTACACCTAGACACACAGGCAGTCAGACAGTCAGACAGACACACACGCAGACACTTCTCGAAAAATGACTTTTCTTCGTGTTTTGAGGGTAGTACAATCAGAATCAGCCGTTATCTCGGACACGATTTTTTTCGCCATGACCATACTTCCATTTCCTTATGGAACATGGAAGTAATATCAAAATACAATATTTTTGCCGAAAATATTGTGTAGTATGAAACATTATTCGCCGGGGTTGTTAGCCGTGGTATATAATTTGTGTTTACAGACTTTCTGCCCCACCGTCGAAGGCCATGTTCAGTGTTGGAAGCGATCGGCACGGTGTTCGCCAAATTAGGTGGACACCGTGCCAATGATATACGACGGCTATCAACCCCGGCGAATAATGTTTCCCGCTTTGTTGACGTCGTTCGTGAAAGGCGTAGCAACTCTATATTGTGTAGTGTTTTAAACTACGATGTTACAGAGTTCATCAGAATTGTATAATATTCGTTTAAGAAATTTTTTTTTATCGTGCTGTTGGTGCTATAAGTGTGGAGTACAGTTCTTGATGTAGGCCTAAAGAAATTATTGTAAATCAAGTTATTTAGATAATAATAAAAAATTTCCACGACGATATTTCATAAGCAAGTTGTAACAACACAAAAAGCTCTCTCTCTCTCTCACCTCTGCGTAAATTACGTGGACTATCACTTTAACGTATCGCAGAGACATGGTTAACGAATGTCTAACAATCTGTAAGAAATGTTGGGTGACAGTTCAAAACGACGCGCGCTTACTTCTCTACCCGAGAGCAACTGTCGCGTCGTCTACAATAGGATTTAACTGTGCCACATTCCGTTTCTTTGTAGCTGGACACGGAGCGATAAACATGAGGAAAGTAAAAAAAAAGATAAGTTAACTTTCTCCAGGTAAAGGAAAGAATAATTTTGTGGTCACCGGAAAATTACAGAACCTGTTCTCAAAATTAAAAAGTGATTGTTGTGACGTAATTGCCATTATATAATTATCACAATTTAGGTTATCTTCTTCGTTGTGTGCCGTGCTAGAATCGAGGTTAAGCGACCTGTACGCATATATTCGTGGAGTGTACATACATATGTAGAAGGAGATAATATAACGTTTAGTACAGAAGAGGGGACGTAATGATTGAAGCAGTCAAAACAAAAGATTGTACCGTAAGATTGGAATAAAGTTATTAAGTACCGATTTATAAACGTGGGAGATTAGGGGCGTTGTAGTAAAACCATGGGGGGGGGGGCACTATCAAATATTCCGACAGCAAAGATTATTATTAAGAAATTCATCATCTTCAAGGATTAAACCAAGAATGGTTTGTTCCGGTCTTCAATAGGCAAAGATTACAGCTGGTCACTCCAGCGCTTCCTCGGACGTCCCGCACCTGTCCGTCCCCTCGGCTTATAGTTCCATAGTTGTTTGGGGATGCGGCAGCCATCCATTCGGCAAAGATGTTCCCACCAGTTCAGCCGATACTGGGCGATCCTGCCGAGTATACTCGTAATATTCAGTTCCTGCCGTATATCTGTGTTTCGTATACCCTGCCACGTGCCTGAGAAATCTCATTTCAGCCGCTTGGTTGCCTGGCCTTTCGTCAAAGTCCATTTCTCACACCCATAAAGAAGTGTGGGAAGAGCCACCACCTTGTAGAATTTTAGGCGTGTTCCTTTACTTGCTGACTTAAGGGTTCGCCTAATGGTCCCGCACATAAGGTTGAACTTATGCAACTTATTCACAAAGTCGTTCCTTGCATTATAGGACATACTGTAGCCCAGGTACTAAAAATTGCTAACTTTTTCCAGGACAGTACCACCTATAACAAGTTTTGCCCGTACGGGATCAGTTCCACAAAAAGCCATCACCTTGGTTTTAAGTGTGGATATTTGCAATCCAGAGTCTTTGCAGATTCGATTTAACAAATGTATACCCATCTGTAATCTGTAATCTGTTTTCCGAGTCCGACAGAATAGCCTGATCGTCCGCAAACGACAAAGTGTCAATTGTAGAGTGACCAATCATAAAATGTTCTGGAAGACACATCTGCCAGTTTTGTGTGACATTATTAAGAAATTAAAACTAAGAATTGGAAGAAATTGCAGAAGACAAGCAATACGGATTTAGTTTTTGTAATGAGACATTTGGCGAAACGATTATAGAGAATAATAAGAGGATACACATCTGGTTTATAGAGTTAGAAAAGGCACTCGACCGGATGGGGAGTGCATGTACGACGCTAGATGTAAGGGTCAAACAGTCGAGATTATAAAGGCGTTATAGAGGATAAACACGTAATCAATATGCGGAGTAAAATCAATGATAACACTGTTACGACAATTATGGAACGCTCTCGACCAGTCGAGAGGGTAGTTCTACACGATTCTACACATAAGGAGGAGGAGGAGGAGGAGGAGGAGGAGGAGGAGGAGGAAAAAAGAAGAAGAAAATGAAGAAGAAAAACTGAAGCAACAACTTAATAATACTAATATAGATTTACACTTTGACGTGGAGGAACCATGTCAAAACAGTGTCAGCAACTGTACTTAAAGTTTCGAGAAATGTCCTGACTGTTGAAATGAAAATCAAAATTATTGCTAGAAAACCAAATTCTTCTATACAAGCTCATATTAAAATCTATGCAGTATATAAAACTGTATGGTTGTACGAAGCCCAACAATTATTTACCGTTTCCAATCGAATCTGGCACTGCAACCAAATGTTTTGCGTCGATTCATAACCGTTGATGCGTCTTAAGTTTACCGCACACTACTGATATCAAACAGACATCAAAACGATGGCCATGAAAGGCGAATCAAACGCAAATAAGGCAAAGACAATTCCATCCGCTGTTATTATGACGACTGTTTGGGACTCGCGCAAAATACTCTTCGTTGGTTACTTTAAAAACAATTAGTGGCATGTATTGTGCGAACTATTGCAGAGATTAAACGATGAAATCAACTAAGATTGGCTACATTTAACAAAAATTGATGTTTTACCAAATCAGTGTAATGTTGAGTGGCATCAGCTCACACATCAGTGTTGAGTGGCTAAAAATTAAAGATAAAAGGAGCGATTTGCGTCCTCACCCATCGCACTTTGTCAGATTAGCCCCAAACAACTTCTGTCTCTTTCCTAACACAAAAAGAAAGGCTCAGTGGGGAAATATTCGCGTCGAAAACCAATTCAGCAATGCTGTAAATGCCTATTTTGAGGATGACAACAAATCGGCTTATCAGTCTGACATAAGCTGGAAAAACCAAGTTGCAAGTTGATTCGCTTAAGTAGAGATTATATTGACAAAGAAATGCATATTTAACCAAAGAGTGGCCGTTTTCTTATTCAGACTTTTCAGCGTACCTCGTATGTACAGGCAGCGGTCTGTAAATAGAACTGAAGAGTACATTGAACCAGTGGCGTAACTAGAATTTAGCCTTTGGTCCGGGGTCGGGTCGGCTCATACAAAAGAAAAACAAGTTAAAACTAATCATCATTACTACCTTTAAAGTGGATGAAATCAATCCCATTAAAGTAAACGGTAATAACACACAAAAAAATACGCGTTATTGAAATATTGTTAACAAGATACTTATTGACTGAATTGACATTCCTACATTCTATATTTCAAACGTGTACGCCGATGCTGTGTAATAAACCTGTTTGTATATTGTTAACAAGATACTTATTGACTGAACTGACATTCCTACATTCTATATTTCAAACGTATACGCCGATGCTGTGTAATAAACCTGTCTGTATATTGTTAACAAGATACTTATTGACTGAACTGACATTCCTACATTCTATATTTCAAACGTATACGCCGATGCTGTGTTATAAACCTGTTTGTATATTGTTAACAAGATACTTATTGACTGAACTGACATTCCTACATTCTATATTTCAAACGTATCCGCCGATGCTGTGTTATAAACCTGTTTGTATATTGTTAACAAGATACTTATTGACTGAACTGACATTCCTACATTCTATATTTCAAACGTATACGCCGATGCTGTGTTACAAACCTGTTTGTATATTGTTAACAAGATACTTATTGACTGAACTGACATTCCTACATTCTATATTTCAAACGTATACGCCGATGCTGTGTTACAAACCTGTTTGTATATTGTTAACAAGATACTTATTGACTGAACTGACATTCCTACATTCTATATTTCAAACGTATACGCCGATGCTGTGTTACAAACCTGTTTGTATTTTGTTAACAAGATACTTATTGACTGAACTGACATTCCTACATTCTATATTTCAAACGTATACGCCGATGCTGTGTTATAAACCTGTTTGTGTATTGTTAACAAGATACTTATTGACTGAACTGACATTCCTACATTCTATATTTCAAACGTATACGCCGATGCTGTGTTACAAACCTGTTTGTATATTGTTAACAAGATACTTATTGACTGAACTGACATTCCTACATTCTATATTTCAAACGTATACGCCGATGCTGTGTTATAAACCTGTTTGTGTATTGTTAACAAGATACTTATTGACTGAACTGACATTCCTACATTCTATATTTCAAACGTATACGCCGATGCTGTGTTACAAACCTGTTTGTGTATTGTTAACAAGATACTTATTGACTGAACTGACATTCCTACATTCTATATTTCAAACGTATCCGCCGATGCTGTGTTATAAACCTGTTTGTATATTGTTAACAAGATACTTACTGACTGAACTGACATTCCTACATTCTATATTTCAAACGTATACGCCGATGCTGTGTTACAAACCTGTTTGTATATTGTTAACAAGATACTTATTGACTGAACTGACATTCCTACATTCTATATTTCAAACGTATACGCCGATGCTGTGTTATAAACCTGTTTGTGTATTGTTAACAAGATACTTATTGACTGAACTGACATTCCTACATTCTATATTTCAAACGTATACGCCGATGCTGTGTTATAAACCTGTTTGTGTATTGTTAACAAGATAATTATTGACTGAACTGACATTCCTACATTCTATATTTCAAACGTATACGCCGATGCTGTGTTACAAACCTGTTTGTATATTGTTAACAAGATACTTATTGACTGAACTGACATTCCTACATTCTATATTTAAAACGTATACGCCGATGCTGTGTTACAAACCTGTTTGTATATTGTTAACAAGATACTTATTGACTGAACTGACATTCCTACATTCTATATTTCAAACGTATACGCCGATGCTGTGTTAAAACTTGTTTGTATATTGTTAACAAGATACTTATTGACTGAACTGACATTCCTACATTCTATATTTCAAACGTATACGCCGATGCTGTGTTACAAACCTGTTTGTATATTGTTAACAAGATACTTATTGACTGAACTGACATTCCTACATTCTATATTTCAAACGTATACGCCGATGCTGTGTTATAAACCTGTTTGTGTATTGTTAACAAGATACTTATTGACTGAACTGACATTCCTACATTCTATATTTCAAACGTATACGCCGATGCTGTGTTACAAACCTGTTTGTGTATTGTTAACAAGATACTTATTGACTGAACTGACATTCCTACATTCTATACTTCAAACGTATACGCCGATGCTGTGTTACAAACCTGTTTGTGTATTGTTAACAAGATACTTATTGACTGAACTGACATTCCTACATTCTATACTTCAAACGTATACGCCGATGCTGTGTTACAAACCTGTTTGTATATTGTTAACAAGATACTTATTGACTGAACTGACATTCCTACATTCTATATTTCAAACGTATACGCCGATGCTGTGTTACAAACCTGTTTGTATATTGTTAACAAGATACTTATTGATTGAACTGACATTCCTACATTCTATATTTCAAACGTATACGCCGATGCTGTGTTATAAACCTGTTTGTGTATTGTTAACAAGATACTTATTGACTGAACTGACATTCCTGCATTCTATATTTCAAACGTATACGCCGATGCTGTGTTATAAACCTGTTTGTGTATTGTTAACAAGATACTTATTGACTGAACTGACATTCCTACATTCTATATTTCAAACGTATACGCCGATGCTGTGTTACAAACCTGTTTGTGTATTGTTAACAAGATACTTATTGACTGAACTGACATTCCTACATTCTATACTTCAAACGTATACGCCGATGCTGTGTTACAAACCTGTTTGTATATTGTTAACAAGATACTTATTGACTGAACTGACATTCCTACATTCTATATTTCAAACGTATACGCCGATGCTGTGTTACAAACCTGTTTGTATATTGTTAACAAGATACTTATTGACTGAACTGACATTCCTACATTCTATATTTCAAACGTATACGCCGATGCTGTGTTACAAACCTGTTTGTATATTGTTAACAAGATACTTATTGATTGAACTGACATTCCTACATTCTATATTTCAAACGTATACGCCGATGCTGTGTTATAAACCTGTTTGTATATTGTTAACAAGATACTTATTGACTGAACTGACATTCCTACATTCTATATTTCAAACGTATACGCCGATGCTGTGTTACAAACCTGTCTGTATATTGTTAACAAGATACTTATTGACTGAACTGACATTCCTACATTCTATATTTCAAACGTATACGCCGATGCTGTGTAATAAACCTGTTTGTATATTGTTAACAAGATACTTATTGACTGAACTGACATTCCTACATTCTATATTTCAAACGTGTACGCCGATGCTGTGTTACAAACCTGTTTGTATATTGTTAACAAGATACTTATTGACTGAACTGACATTCCTACATTCTATATTTCAAACGTGTACGCCGATGCTGTGTTACAAACCTGTTTGTATATTGTTAACAAGATACTTATTGACTGAACTGACATTCCTACATTCTATATTTCAAACGTATACGCCGATGCTGTGTTACAAACCTGTTTGTATATTGTTAACAAGATACTTATTGACTGAACTGACATTCCTTCATTCTATATTTCAAACGTATACGCCGATGCTGTGTTACAAACCTGTTTGTATATTGTTAACAAGATACTTATTGACTGAACTGACATTCCTACATTCTATATTTCAAACGTATACGCCGATGCTGTGTTACAAACCTGTTTGTATATTGTTAACAAGATACTTATTGACTGAACTGACATTCCTACATTCCATATTTCAAACGTATACGCCGATGCTGTGTTATAAACCTGTTTATATATTTACAAACGAGTTACTACTATATTGGCGTACACAGCTGGAAAAATTAATAAAACAGCCTAAAAATTAAGAGATTAACAAAATTCAACTTTTCCGACCATCTGGGGGTCTGTTCCCGTAAATACGCCCCTTCACTGAAGGAGATCATAACAAATTGTAAATTTTTGAAAGTGAATTACATGTGTAACATCAGTCCAATTACATTTGTAACATCAGTCCAATTACATTTGTAACATCAGTCCAATTACATGTGTAACATCAGTCCAATTACATTTGTAACATCAGTCCAATTACATTTGTAACATCAGTCCAATTACATTTGTAACATCAGTCCAATTTTTAAATGGCCATACCAGATAACCCGCCGCCGTCTCAAACGACGGTGTTCGAGAGTTATTTGAGTCATTGGGTAGAAGTTTTAAAAAACGAAACCGTATACAGTGCTTTCCAGGTATTTACAGTCTTGGGCGTGTATATATAAGTTTCACAAACCTTATAGAAGTAGGCCGCTATTGTGTGTAAGAATGAGTAATAGTTTTTGTTTTGCGTACATGTTATGTGAATTTTGCTCGAGAAGTTTACGGTAACTCAATCGCGAAATGCGTGTTCTCTACAGCTAAATATAGTTTCAATTGTTAGTTGTTCCACTTACGCCCATCGCACTATTTATATAATATTATTTGTGGAATCTGTGTTTGTGCGCGCATCAGCCTGGATTCGGTTTGACTGCGGTGATGACCTGACGAGGGGAATGCTACCGGAATGTTTACCGAGAAACGAGAATGCGGCCAACAGCACTGTGCACATCTTTCGTTTTCATTTCACTACGCCCGTAGGAAGCGCAGCTTATATATCGAAATAAGCTTAATGAAAAATTTAAGGAAAACATGAAGAAGAAATTTCGTATCGCTTGTGGCAACGTGGTTAGCGTTCTTCCTTGCAAATTCTTCGCTCAAGTTACAGTTTGAAAGTGTAATATTCCTTTTTAGTTTGTTTGCTTTTTACTGTAGTCGCAGGTAATTAGCTCCATTCTTGGAGTTCTTGTTTTAATTTCAGCAGTCGCTAAACGCGCCGCAGACGCCTGAGGGTCTGGCCTCTCTCTCTGCTTTGTCTCCGCGTTCAGCGACAGTTTTCTTGATTTTCATAACTTTCTTTGCAGCCGTTTCTCATCTTCTTTTCCTTAAGACCTCAAAGCGACACGTTCTGCGACTAGGGTATCTCTGTCTGCATTGTCCTGAAAAACTGGATGCACAGATAATTTACTGTTTCAACGCTTCTGTGTGTGTTTCGGGCTTAGTATGGTCAGATGGTACGGCTCCTGCACTGGTCTAAAGATCCCTGATTTGATAATAAATTAAACATGTGTAATTAACTAGTACTAAGTATATAGTACTAACGCCTCAGCCACCCATAATTGCCGCAGGATATTATTGTCTTAGTGGTAACAAAGACTTGATCTTTTTAAATGATGCAAATAATTGTCCCGGCCCAGAACTTGATTTGTAACATTTATAAATTTTCGAACGTCTTGTGCCATTTTACATTATCAAAAGCGTCATTGAGTGTCGTACACATACCGTTGATCTGTTCAACTCTTCACTGCGCTTTGATCATATTGTCAGAATTGCCTCTTGTGTAGATCGACATCTATTTTGCCTAACAATAATCTGATCTTTATTTAATTTTCTAATTTTGTTTACATTTCTTCTATCCATCGTAGCAGCTAGTAATTGTGATGGTCTACCATTGAAATATCTAGAATTTTTTAGATTTACCTCGCCATCTCTTGCATCTAAACTTCTGTTTTTTACTGTCGCGACAGTCACTTTCGTCGAGTCGTCTGTCTCCTATAACTGGATGTATTATTTTATTCCACACGCCACTTCAGCGTTTGGTACGCAACTGTGACTGCCAGACTGCCACGATCACATTCTTAAGGGCGTCTTCCCCTAGTCATGCGCCCAGTATCTAGAATCTGGCTTTAGGCAGGTCCTATAAGTCATAAACAAAATTAAATTAAATTATTTTTATTAGTTTTGTATGCTGTGTTTTTAAATAGTTTTGTTAGCTTTATCATCTAAGATGACAAAAAATAATATGTTATAATTTACAAAAAATAAATAACCCACACAACAAGGATAATACAACAACCAATGGTAGGCTATATACAAAATTGAAAGCCAAGATTGTAATAAATGTTACATAGGAGAAACAAAAAAAAAAACAACTAAAAAATCGTTATTTTGAACATCTAAACGCCTACAAAAACCAGAAATATATAAATTTGGCCACACATGCAAAAAAACACAGGATATGAATTCCCAGACATAACCAACATGACGCTAATAAAACACATACCACACAAACGCACAATAATGAACATATAGGAAAATTTACAAATATACAAACACAAAACAGACTAATTCCTGAACAAATACAAATCAATACATAACATGACACAATTTTCAAAGCACTCAACACGGAAAATACTTCAAAAGCTAATATATACACCACAACCACACACAGTAACACCAGTATACGAAAATACCAAAAACCAACAGGAAGCCATAACAACAACCAACCAAAACACAAATACTCCACAAGATATAAAATCAGGAAGGCTGAAGATGGGAACAATACGCTTCCCGAAACATGTACCAAATAAGGGAATAAAACATCTTGAGATAAACTTTATAAATATTAAATCACACACACACACACACACACACACACACACACACACACACACACACACACACACACACACACACACACACACACACACACACACACACACACACACACACACACACACACACACACACACACACACACACACACACACACACACACACACACACACACACACACACACACACACACACACACACACACACACACACACACACACACACACAGTGCGGCGCGCGTGTGTATTCATATATTTGCTGATTATGTATCGTCCTTACACTGATTACTAACAATGCAGTCGAGATAGATGGTGACTAATAACTAGTTGCATCAGTAATATGCGGTCGGACAGACCAGCTCGAAGTGACTGGGTGTTCGGCGACTGTCAGTAACGTATTGAAAGAATTATGATCTTTGCCGTTTTAGTCTTACAAAAATAAATCTGTATAAACTAGAAAGGTTATAAGTACTGTCTAGAAAAGTTATTAGACAAATGGCAGGAAAATTTTATAAATACGGAGGCTAGAGTCCACGATGTCATCGAGTATCAGTGGCGTATCTAGAATTTCGCCTTGCGGGGGATCCGGGGTCCGGTCGAGTCGGATCAAACAAAAAAAGTTAAGACTAATCAACATTACTATCTTTGAAGTGGCTGAAAAACGTATGATAACACTCTGAAATCAGTCCCATCAATGTAAACGGTAATAACACACAAAAAATACTGAAACATTGTTTAGAAAATACTTACTGACTGAACTGATTTTCCTGCATTTCATATTTTAAATGTACACGCAAATGCTGTGTAATAAATCTGTTTGTATAATTAAAAAAAAAATTTTGTATTGCGATTTAATTACGGCTGGCGCCGCCTCTCGCATCATAGCTTCCACTGGCGCCGGTCTAAACAGCCCTGTTCTGTAAGTCCTCTTGCATTCATTGCATCTTTGACCTCCATTTTCCATGAATATTTAGGTCTTCCTTTTTTTCTTCTAGAGGGTGGAGTCCATTCTCATACCTTCCTTGGCCATCTCTCATCCGAATTCCTTTTTAGGTGTCCTAACCAATTCAGTCTTCTTGCTTTTATTGTTTCTATAACGCCAAGGTCGATTCCCATCGCTTGGCTGTTTAATTGTTTTGTTGCTGTCTTAGCTTGTCCTATTCTTACTTTTATTTCTTGGTTGCTGTCACTATCCGATGTCATTGTTACACCTAAATACTTTAAGTTTTTGATATTTTTTTCACGTTTGTTCCTAGTTCTAGGTCTTGACCTTCACCACCTACTATAAGGTACTCAGTTTTGGAGGTATTTATTTCGAGACCCCATTTCGCATATTCTTCTGCTAGTTTTCTAAGCATATAACTTATATCAATTTCGTCCTCTGCAATTATTGCCTGATCGTCTGCAAAGTGTATTGTAAACTTGCATCGTCTGCAAGGTGTATGTTATGTAGCAGACAGGATGAAGGGCGAGTTTCCAGCGCCCTTTAAGTAACTGGAACAGACCAGATAAGATATGATAACCCTAAAAGAAGAGTTCCCGGCCCTCCAGATTGGGGGTTGACGATAGGGCCAGCTCCTCTATCCTCGGAAAACAAGTCAAATTGCTAAAAATTCTAAAAAAAAGTTACTAGCTGAAACACACAGCTTAAAAAAATAATAAAAGAGGGTAAAAATTAAGAGATTAACAAAATTCGTCAACATTTTCGGCTCTCAGGGGGGGGGGGTCCGGTCCCGTTTGTACGCCCCTGCTAAGTATCTGTCACACGAATTCTCACGAGAGCAAAAGCCTGAATTAATATCGATAATAGACCGCACGAATCGATTGGGTGACCGTCCAAATTTGTGTAGCCTTGTGGCGCAGCTGATGTCGTAACCTGACCCATCTCTCATCAATTGTATGACGTATCCAGAAATCGCATCGCTACACCGGCGGGGTCGGTGACAAGGTCACAGCTGTGAGAACACAAGATCTGTCCGCGGTACTGTTTCCGCACTTGCGCCACTCGTGTCGACCTCACACACACACACACACACACACACGCACACACACACACACACACACACACACACACACGCACGCACACACACGCACGCACACACACACACACACACACACACACACACACACACGCCGGCTCGAATTATTCCGTGTTTGTGTTTTATTTTAAAAATCTTCATACCGAGTGTGCAGCTTCCGTATACTACAGTTATCTTTTCTGCTTACCAATTATCACTCACCTTTGTGTATTCGTTTGGTAATCGCCCAGGTTCTGTAGTCGTCATTCTTCCGTGGATAACGTTTTACCGTTACTTTTTTTTGTATCGGCCATCTAAGGACCACATGCCAATTTCAGTTCTTTATTCCTTGTTCATCTTTTTCTCCAATATTCTTTCATATTTTCATCTCGTCTCTTCTTCCTGTCTTCAGTCCACTTTGAAACTGCGTTTTTCTCTCTCCTACCCTCGACTCCTTCCATTTTTAACACTTTTGCCCAAAAAACTTCTCTTTCAATTGCTTCTTCTGCGTTTACATTATTTTTTTCTAAATCCTTTTTTACTTCTTTAATCCAACTTGATGTTGACTTCTTTCCCCACAGATATTTGAAGATCTGTTTTGTTAACCTGTTGTCGTCCATTCTATATAAATGTCCAAAAAATAATAGTCTTCTTTTTCTCACTGTTTCTGTTATATTTTCTATACTTTAATATATTTCAACATTACTTCTTAACTTCCAACCTTCTGAAGTTTTTCGTGGGCCTAATATTTTCCTAATAATTCGTCTTTCCAATATTTCTAGTTTATCTAAATTATAATTCAGTGCTAGACATTCACTTGCATATAAGCATTCGGGCTTCACTACTGTACTATAATGCCTTATTTTCGCATTTTTAGATATGCACTTTTTATTGTAAATATCTTTAGTTATACCATATGCCTTTCCATCTTATGAATTCTTTCTTCTGTACTAGATTTTTCTAAACTATTCTCTTGAATTATTTCTCCTAGATACTTAAATTTTCGAACCCTCTCTATTCGACCAATACTGTTGCCAGGAATTTTGGCGCATTTTTAATGTTCGTGAGAAATTTTTTTTTTTTGCAGAGCTTCTTAAGCCTGTTCTACTGGCTAGGTCCTCTAAAAAATTAAAATGCCAAACAGTTTATTTCAATACGTTTGTTCCTTCTTCCCAACACGATTGGTGATATTTTGCATTCCTTTAATTTTTCATTAAAAATTCTCACTACTTTCTCCATGACAAGATTTGGGGATAAACAATCACCCCGTCTTACACCTGTATTTATTTTGAACGGTTGAGATATTTCACCCATGAATTTTATTTTTGAGACTGTGTCCGTAAGGGTTTCACGGTTTAGATTTGTCAATTTATATTTAACACCAAATTACTATTTTATTATTATGTATTTATTTACTGTAAAATCCGCCTGGCTAACTGGACAGTAGGTAAATTAGATGCTTTCGCATTAACGTGTCACAACCCTCTAATAATAATTTTTTATTTACATTTTACAAAATTTATATAACAACGTCGAAAGAGTTCTCCCTGTGAAGGGGATTTTTAGCGGCGTTTACAGGGAGACTAACTACTGTTTTCTTGTAGAGGTGAGTGGCCATTCTTTAACCTTTTATATGAGCTACTTCAGTTACAAGTAAGAACGGAGCGGCCATTTGTAAAACAAAGGCTTCAAGAAAATCATACGTATAATTGCGTCTTCCTATAGTCAGATCATACCACGCACAATTTTCTACCAAGTACTCTTCCACAAGATTTAAATGAAAACCCCGAAAGGATGAAACGAAGGCGACCACGAATCCTGGCGTGAAGGTATTCGGAATTTTCCAACGGCAAGAAGCTTTATAGTCTGGAGGCCTGCCAACATATGAGAGGAATTATTAATATACTTCTATAACTTTCTGTATGGCTTAATTATGATTAGTCTACCACTTTTTCCGCTATGACAATTTTCGCGATCGATTTCTTCTCTTTCCCATTTTTCCGAAACATGTCGATTTCCCGTTGTAAAGAAAATTTATTAATATAATATTTTTTCTAATTGTAAACAATAGATAATTGAACTAAACTCGCGAAAAAAAATTGTCGGAGAAAAATTTTGATTTGTAAAGGGTGTCTACCACCCTAAACATGTCAAAATGACGAATTTTTAAGATTTATTGATATTCAGCTGATTTTTTCAGAATCGGTTATTAAAAGTATGTAAAATTGAAAAATGACATTGTCGGACAAAATATATTTTCCGATTTTCCAGTCCGACGCCTGAAAGTCGTCGCAGCCATGACGTCACGGTATTTATTAATATTTGTCGGACTAAGAGAGTATAGGTTTGCGAGCTTATTACCTTATCTGTTATGGACTTGTCCGACAAAAATATCGGTTTATACGAATAGTCGGACAAAAAAATAAATATTTTCGGTGTATGCGATAGCGTAAATCCGTCAAACATTAGGCCTATATATAAATTTTATTAGTTTAGGCTTAATGTATATGCTTATATCTTATATATATATATATAAATCTATATAAATATATATATAAATCTATATAAATATAAATATATAAATATAAATAAATATAAATTATATAAATAAATGTATAAATCTATATATAAATGTGAACATACAGCGTTAGCTTTGATTGCTCGATCATCTCTCTCGCGTCCGCCCATAACACGCGCTGATTGGCCGATTTTTCAATTTTTAATGCTAAATTACGGAAAAACTATTGCTCATAGAGAAAAACTGCATTAAGATTTTTCATTTGGATTTTCAAGCTCTATACAGTGGTATATAGCGTTGTATGTCTTTTGTATACACCATGTATACATTTACATATAAATTTTTATAAAATGGTAAAATATATAAAATCAGTTTTTCGGGTTTCTCACGAAAAAAGGAAAATTTTTCTGTCCGACAACTCATCAATCATGTTCTGCTTTCTATTTTATAACAAAAAAAAGCCAAAAAAAGGTTATTAATAAATACCGTGACGTCATGGCTGCGACGACTTTCAGGCGTCGGACTGGAAAATCGGAAAATATATTTTGTCCGACAATGTCATTTTTCAATTTTACATACTTTTAATAACCGATTCTGAAAAAATCAGCTGAATATCAATAAATCTTAAAAATTCGTCATTTTGACATGTTTAGGGTGGTAGACACCCTTTACAAATCAAAATTTTTCTTCGACAATTTTTTTTTCGCGAGTTTAGTTCAATTATCTATTGTTTACAATTAGAAAAAATATTATATTAATACATTTTCTTTACAACGGGAAATCGACATGTTTTGGAAAAATGGGAAAGAGAAGAAATCGATCGCGAAAACTGTCATAGCGGAAAAAGTGGTAGACTAATCATAATTAAGCCATACAGAAAGTTATAGAAGTACAGTATATTAATAATTCCTCTCATATGTTGGCGGGCCCCCAGACTATTAATGAAGGACGATGTAAGAATAGGGACGAATGAACGAAAACTGAAGAACAAAAAGCTTCGGTAGTGGTTTTTAACCTCCCCCCCCCCAACACACATGACTTTGAAATAATTATTACTTTAAAACCATTATAACTGTCTGGTTATAACTTTGTGGATGCATTACATGCATAAATATTAATAATACACAGCGTTATCGGAATAAAGTTTTAAGAAGGAAAAACGTTATTTTCTAAAAATAAAGTTTGCAAAAATATTACTACTACTACTACTACTACTACTACTACTACTACTACTACTAGTACTACTACTACTACTACTACTACTACTAGTACTACTACTACTACTACTAATAATAATAATAATATTGTTATTGTTATTATTATTATTTGTCAATGATAACAAATAACATATAACATATTTCTATATAAGTAACTCGATCTGTTTCTACCATTGCTTTTCCTGCAGAAAGTTGGGACCGACTTTTACGGTCACCATTACTTTCCGCCTTCGGAGATTGTGCGTGCTTCCACTGCATATTCTGACGTTTGGATTATGGTTCGTAGCGATAACACCAAGACTCATCATCGGCAACAATTTGGTGTAGAAAGGCATTAGCTTGATAGCGTATCAGATGCTGTAATGATAAGGCCGAACGCAATTTTTTCTGCTCATCAGTAAGCAGCAACGTGGAATACACTGAGCAGCAACTTTGTGACAGGCAAGACTACGAATGATAGAATGAACAGTTCCCACGCTGATGCTCAACATTTGAGAAAGTTCTCTAACTTTGATGCGCCTATTTGAGCGTAAAGCAGTTTCCAGCTGTCTCAAATTTTCATCTGATGCTCCAACACGTACAGGTCCGAGACGGGCGAAATCTTTAGTGGATTCTCTTTCTTGTCGAAATTTATTGCACCATTCAGCCACTGCCGTACGAGAATAAATATAGTTACCATATACAGCTTTAATTCTCGTATAAATTTCCATTGGCTGACGCCCCTCAGCGGCAAAAAACTGAATAACGGCACGCAGATTATCTTTGGACGGATTTTCTATCATAGATGGCATTTTTAAACCCAGTCACAACGCTTAGAAAAGAACAAACTGGAAATCTTTTTGTCAGACTCGTCACTAATACTTAAACAGACAATACAAACAAAATGAATTACGTTGCCATGGCGAAAAAGTCACGGCTGCGCAGATTAAACGTGTTTCTATTGAACAATCCTTGTAATTTCTTTTGCAAGTAGTTGTAATGTATTTTTATTGTTTCAATTCACCTGACGTACGGATTGATTCACCGAATTAATCAGTTTCCCCAGAGGTTTGTAAATGAATTCAAATAAACTTGCCACACATTATCATACTTTTCTTTTATCACAATCATTTTTAATGGGTTATTCTAATATATTTTCATATGTGCATTACTGTACTTGTTGTCTTCACCATTTGTGTAGGGTAGCGTTAGCTACACAAAATTAGCAGGTATTAAATTGAGTGCCCGTAGTTTATAAATACCGGAATTTTACACTTATTGTATTATTAAATAAAAAGTGTACTATCATAAGTCTAATCTGAAACATGTTTTGATCGTTCAGAATCAGTCGTCATTCATTTATTCAGTGAAATGTACGTCAGGTGAATTGAAACAATAAAAATACATTACAACTACTTGCAGAAGAAATCATATTTAATAATATTATTAATAGTGTTATTTAATAATAATTTTGTATCATACATATCACATGTGCCTACTTGGCAGCAGTTATGGACAAAACCTAATAAAGGCCCGAGGAAGCCTTTCGTAGTGTAGCCACAACTACTGTTATTTTATTTTTCTCCCTGCAAGCATTAGGTCTGCGATCGCGTTGCGCTCCTTGGCCATAGAAGTACCACCGCCAGAGAGAATTCAGCTATCTAGTAACCACGTGCGGTGGTGTGTTATTTTATCGTTTTCGTATATATTCTATAGCTTTTTAATAATGTAAACCTAATAATGTAAACCACTATTTATAGGTTTTAACGAAAAAGAAAAAAAATAAGACGTAGAAATCTAGAAAAGCCAAATTCACTTACAGTCAAGTTATATATAAATTAAATTGTTTTTAAGCCTTTACTGCATTTAGAAAGACAATGCAGTTTTTATTTCAGTAAACAAACGAGCCAACAAGTTTCTCGTCACTCATCGTTGAACTAAGAAAATTTTGTTTAATTGATTAAAGCTTTGAGAATGACACATGAGGCCATAAACACGCAAATTATCAATAATTACTTTAGAATAAGATGTAGATTGGGAATCGATTCAGCGAATTTCCGCTTGACAAAAACACGACTAACTTCCTTAGCGCGTACATCGTCGAAATCTTTTTACTTCTTGACCACTCTTGTTCTTTATCACAGTCGCCAACCACAAGATTTTCTACGACTGATTTTGAATCATTATCAGAAGCTTGTATCAAGAATTTTGTTTGTATGACATTAAATGTATTTGATATCTTCTCCGTACCAGAGGCTTTTTGCAATAATTCTTGAATAAATAGATGTAGACGTTGAAACATCGAAACATTTTTAGTTATAGGGCATAAAATGAGATAAAGGATTTTAGTGGAACTCTGTTGGAACCTATACAGCGACCATTCCCATTTAGCAAGTGCCTCCTCGTTTCTACCCACTAGTAAGCAAATGCCTACTATTTTTACGTTAGAACACACACACACACACACACACACACACACACACACACACACACACACACACACACACACACACACACACACACACACACACACACACACACACACACACACACACACACACACACACACACACACACACACACACACACACACAGAGTCTATATATAAATATATGCGTGTGTTAAAGACATGACTGGTTCCGCAATTTTGTTATAATCGTCTGCAGGTTGGCAGTACCACTTAGTGCTCTTGTACGCCGACAGATGGTACCGTTGTCTCCGCTTGTGGACTGTTAGACCGTCGTCGCGTCAGTCAGCTGTCGATCGTTGCACAGTAAGGACGGCTGTTCCTCTCTCCGTTTTCACCAACGAAGAACTGGGTGCAGTGATCAGGTTTTTGTGGTCTGAATGTGTGTCACGAGCCAAAATTCATAGAAGACTTTCAAAACGATATGGTGATAATGTTTTACTACAGCGAAGTGTATATGAAGTGAATCGAAAAATTAAAAAAACGGTCGGACAGGCGGTAAGATCACGACGCCTAACATCTTCCACTACTGTTGTCATTATTGAACAAGTTAATGCCATGATTCAGACCAACCAAAGAGTGACTATCGATGAAGTGGCGTATTATCTGCAAATTACTCTTGTTTCTGCATATGAGATTATCCATAATAGACTTGGCTTCCGTAAAGTCTGTGCAAGATGGGTCTCAAAACAGCTCACTGAAGAGCACAAGCTCAATAATGTGGCCGTCTGCCAACAATTACTGACCGTATGCTAATGAAGGTGAACCTTTTTTGAAGCAAACAGTCACTGGAGGTGAAACATGGATCCACCCCTTTGAGCCTGAAAGCAAAGACCAGAGCACGGAATGGAAACATCCCGAATCTCCAGTCAAAAAGAAATTCAAGAGTCAACCCTCTGCAGGAAAGGTAATGCTCACAGTATTCTGGGAATCACAAGGGCCAAGTAACAGTACTTAGAGAAGGACTCAACAGTAAACAGTGCAAGTTACAGTGAGACGCTGTCCAACGAACAACATGCAATTCGATCCAAACGCCAAGGTCTATTGTCGGAAGGAGTCCTTTTGTTGCATGAGAACGCGCGCCCACATACTGCCGCCCCCACTGTTCAAACCCTTGAGAAATTGTTTTTCGAGGTGTTGGAGCATCCTGCTTACAGCCCCAATCTTTCCTTGTCGGATTACCATCTCTTTCGTTAACTTAAAGATGCCTTAAGGTGTCGTCGATTCTCCAGAGACCAAGAAGTGAAGGAAGCGCTGCATATGTGGCTTGCTGCTCAGCCAAAAGACTTTTTTTTCTGAGGGCATCAGAAAGCTTGTGCAACGATGGACCAAGTGTAATGAAAAGCAAGGGGAATGTGCTACAAAATGAGCTATCTATCATATTTGTACTGTTGTTATAATAAACTATAAAAATTGTGTGCGGATATACGTATTGACTTACCCTCGTATATGTCCTGAATGCTATAATTCTCGAGTCTCCCGCGGTCTTAAGACTAACGCTTTGATATTAACTTGGTTTTCTGATAGGAACCATGTTTTAGATGCACTAGCATCTGTATATTCAATATTGTAAGGTACCTCAGGACATAGTTAACAAAATATCGGGCTTCTTCAAACATCATGCTAGGTCATCAAAGACGTAGTTGTCACTAGAACATTAATGTGATGTGTTGACAACCGTTTACGTAAACGCAGTGGCGGCTGGTGGATCCAAATTTTGGTGGTTGCAGTAGTCGGTTGAGTGGGGGGGGGGGGAGATAAAAGAACACATTAAACAGGAGGCAGACCTACTACATATGTGCATCATATAGTGCTGTCGTATGGAAAAAAAATAGAAATTTACTATTCTATATATTGTAACCAGACCGCTGTATGTCGGTCGTTACAAAAGATAAAATGTAGATGGAAAATTTTATAAAAATAAAATTTTCAAATAATAAAAAATTTTCTTTATGTTTTTTAATGTGTGTATATAAGAAATAAATCTGTTTTAAATGTTCTTGTAAAAAATTTAATAATCAGGCAGGTATTTATTGACTATCGAGCACTTCTTGAAGATTTGAACCAAGTCTGGAGTTAAATAGATTAACTCCAGTTAGCAATCGATTGGTGATTTTTCTTGCTGGTCCAATATCTCACTCAAATAAAATATTTTCTTCTTCTTTAAGTCCCTCAGTCTTAATAAATACTCTTAAATTAACCTGTGAAATAAATAACAGATAAGAAATAATGGAAATATAAAGATTTATTGAACAATTTAAATAAATAATCGATTTTTTATCGATGGAGAGCAATTATCGACTCCGTCTCGGGAATTATCGATTGTGCATACAGAACAAAATTTATGATATGTATTATATAAAAGACAGGTTCTTTGAGCGATTAAAATTAATAGTCAGAGAAGGGTGACGAGAAAGTATAACATTAACAATTAAAAATAAATACAATAATTATTATTCAACAGAATTTAAATAATTCCAATATGTAATATTTATGAAAGTTGTCAAACCATATGCAGGCTATGACGTCACTGCTGGATGATGAAGGCAGGCCGGTTTGAATTAAAAGATGGCCGCTACTATTTCTGGCGTAGTTACTGCGAACTCGACATGTCCGAAAATCACGACAAAATTACCTTTGTGAATGTCTGAAATCTTCCCGCACTGGTGTAATATGTCTGTTAAGTTATTTGGTGTATTCTGAAGAAGTGTTCCGTTTAAACTTGTGTTAATTAGTTTATTTTGTATGTGTTCACTCCTGTGGGTTAAGTTTCTGTAAATGTGATTATGCGTTGTAGAGTGAATTGTGTCAAATATACTGTTTTACTGTTTTATTTCACTCGTATCATGAAGTTAGGTGTTATTTCTCACTATTGCTGTTAAAGGTTAGGTAAATTTAGCTATGAAAGTGTTCAATTCATCTACCTCTCGTTGCACTGACATTAATAGTAATTAGACGTACCATTTTCTACTCGATTTAAAGAACGTTTTGTCACTCAACTATTCAGCTTGATATTCAACAAAAGACTAATTAACTTGGTCAAAATTTGGCCCAGTTAATCCTTGAAAAAGTATTGTTCGATTACCCATACACATGATAAAATATTACATTATATATGGAATTTATTTATTTTATTCATCACTTTTATGAATTATGAACCTTATCATTGGTTTAATCATCTCATTCCTTTTAAATTGATGTATTATAGTCCATATCTGTAGACATTTTGTGGAAATTAACAAATTTCTTTACTTTTTGGAAATATAGGCTCAAAATTGGATTTCCGTCTTTATACAGATTTCCTCCATTTTAAATATCATTAATACTATTATAATAAATTTTAATTAGTCATATTCCTCTTTCTTTCCTTAAATACATATAAATTAAACCTTTAAACTGGTTTTTTGTGTTAATCTGTAAATTTGACATTGCTCTTTAAAATTAATTAATTTATCTATTTTGAAAATTTACAATGTTTTAAGGTATATTTCCTTATTATCATTTTAACTCATAGGATCATTCCCAGTAGTGGTTAACTGATTTACTTTATCTAAATCTGGCTAGTTTACAGGATTTATAAGTGAATTATTCTGGTTTATATCGTTTCTGTGAATTCACCAAATGGCCTAGATTTTAGAATTTTATATTTCTGTTTTTCTCAAATAATTTTAATCCTACTTCCTCCTCTGACTTTACATAGTTACTATTACATGAAAATAAAATGGTTTATAATTTATTGTGAGGTGCAGTATTTAATTAACACTACTGTTATTAAAATAAATAATTATGAACATTATTTAGCAATCTGCACAATTGAACATATTGCTGATATGGTTTGAACATATACTTTTAACTATTTTTGAGTTAACATAGCATACCTATTGAAACATTATTAATGGTATGTATGCTATTATTTAGTAAACATAATTCATTTTAAAACACATAATATAAATCTTATTTTCTAATAACTCTTACAAATACATTTTACTAACACATTGATTTTATGGCTGTGAATAAACAGTCTATTTAAACATTTTAAACTTACGAATACTAAATTAATGCCAGTCCTTTCTGGTCTAAACCATTATTATTTATGACCCCCTCATCAGTAAACATGACCACCCATACTCTATTTATTAGCATTTTTTACAAATGTCTTGTAAATAAAGAGTTACATTAAAATAATAAAATACTGGAAATCTTCCATTTTATTATTTTATTATGCTGTTTATTATTGGATATTAAAGTTGTTATATAGCATACTGATAAGTCATAGTATCACTAACTTTAAGTTTATTGCATTTCCAAAAAACACTTACACAAATTCACTTTCACTGTTGGTTCTGATATTTTGAGTCTTATTATCTCAGACCAGACCTTTAGTAATCATGGACTGTTAAGACTTGTTTATTTTCTTATCACACAATAGCTTTAGTCGGTTCACTTCTTATAATACTATACAGCACTTTAGTTTTCTAAATAATTACATTTTTATAGGATTTTGGTATGTTATACTTTCTTTTTAATCGTTTTTGTGGGTTTAGGATTGATGGTAGTTAATAATAATAATAGGTTTTACAACGGTGTTTCTTTCATACTATTTCTTCCTCTACTCCTGTCTTCTTTCTTGTCCTTCTTCGTATCTTCTTTCTTGTCTTCATTCTTGTCCTTCTTCTAGTCTTCATTCTTCTGGTCTTCTTGTCTTCCTTCTTTATTCTTGGGTAAACCAAGGTACTTGGTGTATCTCGACTGATGTTTAGTTTGGAGCATCTAATTTATTCACTGATACTGACCTTGTTCTTCTCTAAAGGTTTCAGGGTATTGTTTTCTTCCTGATCACAAACTTTATTCTTCCCTCTTCTTGTTTTTGGGGTATTTTGGTATTCACCACTCTTAAACTGAGTCTCTTTCTTCTTGATCTGGTGTTATTTATTTTGTTTACTGCTCCTCGCTTCCTGGGTAAATTACTGATCTGATAATATGAGTTGCTTTCAATACTTTCTTTGATATTTAAACAGTGGTTTTTATATAATGTAATGAGGATTTTTATTTTATCGTGGTTCATTCCTTTGATTTCCTTAAATCTCATTCAATATTATTTAAACATATTTGATGTAATTAAACTTTATGATTTTATATGACTTGATAAGTAGTGGATTTTCTGTCACGCTACAATATATATATATATATATACTATATTCTATATACACAATCGCAGTTATAACAAATTATTACTACAATTTTATAAATTCAAACAATGGGTAACGTTTATCTTGAACCAATGTAAACACTAAACCTGACACCTTACAAATCAAGAAGGCTGTGCTTGCTGACTTCATAACACAACTAAGGATGAGCTCCAACGCTACTAGTGGAGCGTTGCGGAACCTTTGCAACCACAGACCTCACATATGGAACATAGGGCAACGCACGTTCTCCCGTATGTTTGTGTAGTAAGCTCTGCCGTGTACTGTTCAAGTTGCAAGCGGCCTACAACCATCAGCCTGGGCGGCACATTTGAATTGCACGCGATCATTACCGCATAGAACCTAATACGCTTTCCGTTGAAATTTATGACACTTTTAACTGCTTAATGTTTTCGTATATTATTTTACAGTTTAGTTATTCTATTTTGGAGGTTGTGCAACGCTGCCACCATAGCACCAGCCGCCACTGCGTAAACGCCTAACTTGAGTTTTGGTAGTCATGATTAGATAATAATTTGTTTTAAAAATCGAAAGTAAAATATCTGCAAAATGATATTCCAGTTCTCAATCCAGTCTGTATTTTCTAAAAATACTTAAAAGGGTATTTAATGCAAGTAAGGAGGGCACTCGAATGAACATAATTATTATGTAGAAATCTTATTATTTAAGAGAAAGTACTGTTCGGATGCTGCCTTTGGGAACCAACGACATCCATGTGCTGAGGAATTTTTTGTCACAATAATTTTTTGCAGTAAATTACAAGGAATGACGTTGTTACGTACCAGTCAATCTGAAAACGAACACCTGCAAATCATTCTCATTACGTAACAGTTATGCGTTTAACCTGAGAATAATTATACTGACGCTGTATTTCCAAAGCGGTTAACGGGAGTTCGTATTCATCTTAAGCCGGCTACGCACTAACCATCCCCGCTGGACGTCATGACGGACAGCAAGTCAAAAAGGACAGTGCGTAGCTTTGACATCCATCCGCACGTCGTGTATTTCTTGAAGGACGTGCACGACGAAAAATGAGTCCAGCAAGACCATCAGCTCAAGCCGCACGACGTGCGGATGGATCGCGTGTAGTGTTGACGGATGTCAAGGAATCGTGCATGTTTCATCATGCGTACGCTTGCTGTCTATCAAATCGTCATTTTCCATCAAGTACAGTACGTGTTTGTAGAGCACGTTCGCTTAATAAATGTTTACTGTTTAATTTGACGTTACATTAATTCTTTAGTTTATATTTTAATAAGTAACAATTCAGATAAAATTTCAGTTTAATATTTAGTTTAGTTTATTCTTCGTTTACATAATACATTCATATATCATTAGCAGTTATTCTTTTAAATATTGTTATTATTAATTTGTTTTAATTACAATTCATAATGGACCGTGAAATAACATCAAAACTTATCGAAAAATATAAATTAAATAGATGTCTGTGGGACGTATCCTCGGCAGATTACATGAATTAAAATAAAAGAATGACAGCGTTGCAAGATATGATGTCTGTGCTAGGAGAACAATTTTTTAATTTTAATACAGAAAAAATCAATAAATGATTTTTACAAAACACAACGAGAACTAAAGAACGTCTGGCACGCTGGACGAGTTGCACGACAGTGTGGTGCGCACATCCATCACCGACGTCGGGCATGCTGGACAGCGGCGATGGATAGTGCATAGCCGGCTTTAGGGTGGACCGATTCCACGACGTTCAGCTCGAGTCTGGACACAGCCGGCCCAATGGTTACCTGGTCTTATCAGTTTGGGTTTTCCGTGGTTTTACAGGCTCACCGCCCTCCCTTAGTTTCTGCTTCCACCGTGACTGGTTTCTAACCATCGTTTGCCTGTCTGTCACATTCATTATAATTCTCGCTAGCGCATTCTAGCTTACTCTATATTCGACGGCCTATCATTCTTTTTTGATTAGACGATGTTTCCGAGCGTCTGCTTACATAAGTCGTTTTATTTTTGATATGTTCTAGCAAGTTCCTGTCATTATATAACTGTTCTAGCTCACAGTTACGTCTGGCGCGCTATGCTTCTTCTCTTGAGCTATTCTTCTTCTCATTCTTCTATGTTTTTTTCTTACGATTTCCTTTCAAAACTGGCCAGCATTACTTCGGTTTTATTTGTCAATTTCTATGCTGTACAACCTAACGTGGCAATTGGTCTTATCAGTTCCTTGTTTATTTTGCTTTTTGTTTATATCCATAAATTAGAACTTAGGGGTTTTATTTAAGACATGAAAAGCTTTATTTCCTTTTGTTATTCTATGTAGAATTTTCTGCTCAATATAATTATGTTCATCAGCTATGTAAGTTTGTGTACTATTTAAAAGGCAAACTGACTACTTAAAAAACAAAGGGAGGAGTTGAAGGCAGTTTAGGCTTGGCGCTAACCACAATACCTTCATTGTGTACCGGATGACCTAAGCACCGATGTATAATATATGGATCGTGGGGCTGACTGGCGAAGTGACGGTAGAAAACGGTCCGAAGCACGTACACTACGGTCCCCCCACTACTGGTTGGCAAAGCGTTTGGCGCTAACCACAGTACCTTCATTGTGTACCGGATGACCTAAGCACGATGTATAATATATGGATCGTGGGGCTGACTGGCAAAGTGACGGTAGAAAGCGGTCCGAAGCACGTACACTACACTCCCCCCACTACTGGTTGGCAAAGCGTTTGGCGCTAAGTTACCTAAAACGTGCACCAAAACAGTCATCCAGTCATTAGTGCACTTGCTTTGACGGCTTACAGTTATTACATTAGGGATAGTTTTACTGAAAATTTGAACTTATGAAGATTTTATTATTATAACAGTTCTTTTTACTTCGTTAAAGATTGTAGAATTGATGTATAATTTGTTGATTAGACAAATTTTTGCCAAGTTTTTGTAAACTTAATACAAAAAAAAGATTATATCAGCTTGTAAAAACTTTGCCGTCACAATGTTTAAAAAACATATTTCAAACAATGATTTTTCTGAAGACAGCTATGAAGTGAAACTTGTCAAATTAATAGGGGCATTATTTTATAAAATCTTGTGTTACGATTTGCTAAGGAAAGAGCCTCTGCAGCAACTTGGTGTCCGCAAAAAGTTAAATAAATTTGTCTTAGTCAGTAATGTTTAATATAAGCAAGTTTATGCAATTAATATGTAGCTAATTAAGTAAAATAAACAATTTTAATGTAAATTAACATTGATGTTTTAATATTCTGACTTTAGGTGATAAAAATAAACATTTTAAAATTTAAGGGTTACATCTTTTGTTCTTAATTTCCCTTACTTTAAATTGCATTAGCGGCTTCAACATTCAATAATTAAGTATTTATGAACGCAACAGAACTTAGCGATAAACTAAAAAAATATGTCAAAATAGTGAAATATTACAGTGAAACCAATGTGATTATTATGGAAAAGAACTTATGAAAAACCTCCCATTTTGGTGTCATTAATTAATTTCAAAATGTGACACTGTTATACCATTTAACAGAAATATGTTCCGCTAAAACAATAACAGCTATAACAAAGCAGAAAAGTCAGACTTTGTACAAGTACAGTGTATGGCATACGCTACCCGTGTTCTTGCCTTCCAGTTGTGGAGTGAGAGCTGAGTAGCGGTCGGACCGAATTTAGTGCACACAGCACGCGATCCATATATTTATACATCGATAGATCTAACTAACGTAGTACGACCTATATTGACTCTTACTTTTTAACTTTTTACATGTGGTGTTTATGTAAAACTTTATTGGACCTCTTCTACAATACGTTTATATCTTAGCTAATAGGAAACAAAACTACATAAAATCATAAATATCGATTACATTTATCGAGTACTTTCGACTATACTAATATAAGAGATGATATGGTACTGACTCAGGAAACTTAAAATGACTTCCTGAATTCCTTTCACAAGCAATCTGCAGGTTGCAAGCTATGATCCTTTTCTTCTTCTTCTGTATAGATTTCTATCTGTTTTCCTTCATAAGTCATGGGTTATCCAATGATGACACTAACCGATTTGTGGCGTCATTTCAATTAATCGATCGTTGGCTGCGCGGTCGAGATGTGTGGCTTGCAATCGATTGAAAATGCCTTTAAAATATGTGTTAAAGAAGAACAAGACGACGAACGGTTTTTATCGAAAAAAATCCATAAAAACGACAAAATCTACTGACTTGCCCTCTTGAACAAGTAGAGCTGCTCATTAGGCTGCGGGTTTAATATATGAACTTTATAAACCTTCAGCAAATCTGTAAGTGGATTGAATAACTTGTGTTTGATATACAGTTTTAAAATTTCCGAAACTAGAAAAAAAAATTGTTTCCCAGGAGAAAAACATTTGCAATGAAAAAAAATCATGGAAGATGTTTACATTTTGGAAAAAAATGCAAATTTAATTAAATGGGGTGTGATATCAAGTATAAGAACGACTGAGATATTAAATAGAAGTTAAATAAATTTAATTATATTTGTGGGACAGTTCAGAGAATATAAAAAATAATAAGACAGAGAAGGACACAGTTGAAGCTTTATAAAGTTTTGGCTATTTCAGTTAAACCTAATGAAGCAGAATGTTGATTTTCCAGAAGAAACGTATCTTGTAAATATAAGCCCGCGATATAGAACTCTTAAAATTCGTAAACAGATGTAGCTTGAGGTATTGTCTTATAAATTATGTTGACTTGGACTAAATATAATATTTTAACTTATAAATATATAAATATTTCATTAATCAAATAATATAACTATTTTTCACTTATAAACCGTATACAAATTTTGCCATATTTCCCATCCGATTTCCGAGGCTCGTATGAGTTCTGTAAGTACATAGGGTATATTTTTACTTAACCAGCTTACTGGCCTGCTGTAAAACCCCCAACCTGGAGGACCAGGAACTTTGATTTCGGGCTGCTCTTCCCCTAGAGAATAGCTTTCACGTCAGCAGACGAGCTCTGTCTGCCCGATCGCAGTAGACTGACTAACTCAGTCCATGTGTGCAGCCGTTGGCCTAGTGTAGGCTCCTCCGCCTCCACACTAGATGCACACCCTGCAAAACACGGAAATATAAAATACAGAAGGATACCCGAATTAAATTTTATAAAACTGTGGCTGTCCCCACATTCCTGTATGCTAGTGAGACATGGACTCTTGGTAAAAGGGCCGTGCAGAGGATTCAGACAGCCGAAATGAAATTTCTCTAAAAGGGACGCAAGGTTCTTCTCTCTTGGATCGGAGAAGGAACGAGGATATTAGACACGATTTAAACATAGGATCATTGCACCAGATGATTGAAGACCACAGAAGGAGATGGTGTGAACACTTGAATCGCATGCCTGATACCCGTCTATCTGTGGCTGCCTTGGGTTGTCACCTTAAAGGGAAGAGAGATGTCGGTCGACCGAGGAGTAGATGGGTTTCGGAACAGGACTAAGGCCTAGTGCTTGAAGTGGTGATGATGATGATGAGGCGTATAAAAATTTCAATTCGAAGCCCATTTGGAAAGGATGACTGATACATTTCATTTTGAAACGGTTCTTACCTACAAGCGACGTGGGAAAGTAGAACGAACCTTACTTTGGAAACGATGGACCGATACTGTGTGAACTCAGAATGACCTGAAATTCAACCCTGGAAATAAAGAAGAAGTAGTAGTAGTAGTAGTAGTAGTAGTAGCAGTAAAAGAAGAAGAAGAAGAAGAAAGGTAAGAGAATTCAACGTATCATACAAATTAATGCAGAACATTATCGGGTGTGCAACAAAGAAAAAAGCTGTAGAGACAAGATTAAAATTGCAAAAGACAAACCGCCTTAGGATGTGAGAAGATCTGGACTAGACTTGGTCACATAAAAAAGAGAATACCATTGCGCTTAAATTTTGATAGAGTAAGTAAACACACACACACAGACACACACACACACACACACACATCACGACGACATAGGAAACGACATAAACCAATAAAAGAACGTAATACGGACGATGGAGTGTGATAATGCATAATTGATTTAACAGTTTGAAAGATTCTATTACGTAGGGTATCATGGCCGGAGCAACGTGATACTACCGGGCCGTTGGGGCGTGGTCGATTGGTTATCGATTGATTCATGTTTTTCTGTCTAAACGTTTCGTTCACCCCCTTCTTAAGTAGTAGTAAAAAGTGTTCGGCGCGGGATAGCATGTCGAACATATCTCAAGCTGAGGTAGAAAATTCCGACAATATCAATGGCTCATAGGAAAACATTCCAACCTGTCTTTATACAATAAAACTCTGGATCTATAATCAGATAATTAAACCCACCTGGCTGTATGGAATTCAACTCTGGGGGTGCGCGAAAGGTAGTAACATCAGGATAATACAAACATTCTAAAACAAAGTTTTGCGGACCATGGTGAATGCACCATGGTATGTTAGAAACGCCGATATCCACAGAGGTCTAGGTATTCCAACAATTAAAAAGAGATTGAAAGGTTTGCGAAGAAGCATGAAGAAAGGCTTCACCTCCACGAAAATACACAAGTTCTTCAGCTGCTGGACAATCAACACGTGTTCCGAAGACTGAAGGGAACAAAGCCATTTGAACTTGTGTAGTGTTTTGTGTTATAAAAGCAGAGCATTGTGCGCGGGGGAGAATGTTTAGTTAAGAATATCAGAACTAACTAAAGGATGTCATTGGACTTAATTTGGCTGATATGTGTTTAATATTAAGGGGTATTAGAGACAAGTCGATGGTTGGTCTTACAGATCAGTTTTAACATGTTAAATTCAATTAAAAAAACCTGAGGTATAAGCAACGATGAGCTATAAATAGCACATTAAAGAAAGCCATAGAACAGTGGAGAGAATTCTGGCAGCATCGGTATTGTTCGTGAGTCACCGGTGGCTTCGAATGACCGTGCTCTGCACGAATGATGACGGAGCCGTTAATTGTGCGGTTAGTTCGGGCGAAGTGGTATTGTGTTTTAACTGCGACGTCGTAAACCAGCGAATTTAGCAATATCGCTTGTAAACTTCCGTGGTTTTCGTTAATAATCGAGGTGTGTTAAAAAAAAGATCGAACTATTTGTGTAGCACGTCAACTAGCGCATAGAGCGAGCTGCACAATGCAGTGCTGCTAGCGACATGTTTTGACGCCGGAATGCCGCTTTCTCCGTCCCGTCATGATCATCAGTCTTCGAGCTACACGCGCTGTAGCGGGCACGGGCACACACGTCCGGCGGATTTATAACGAACTGAGAACGAAGATCTTGACGCGTGTGTATAAAACGTTGGCGCTAACTTCGTAAAATCTTTACAGAGCAATTTCCATTGCACTGTAAAGTTGTCATTACCATTTGCATTTGTACGCAGTTGTTGACCGATTTCAAAACGGGTCCTTTTTCTGATCGTCGTCAACAAACGCAGCAAGAATTTTTTTTCAGTGATACGATATATTAAAAATTTTCGATCAAAATTTAATTTTACGATCTTGTATGGATGCGCCATTCTTCCAGAACGTCTCGGCAGTTAAACGATAATTTACAATAACCACATCACGAGCTCTCTTCCCATGAATGATCTTCGACATCGCTTTGATCTGCACCGACCATTGTTTTTACCCTCTTTAAAAATTCTTAAAATAATCGTTCGTCTCATGCAGGCTTCCGCGTAACCAGAATGTCTGTGTAACGCTTTAACTTAGTTTTGCCGCAAAGTTTCATAGGGACACGTTGTTCTTCCAGGTCTTTCTTAATCTGTCACTAATCTGGCGGCCAGCGTGCGCTCGTCCTCACTCAGTCTGATATAGCTCAAAGACTAACGCTGATAGCGGAAGAGAAGAAATGGCCGTGTGTTGTCAAAAACTATCGCTAGGTGCGCTCAACGTCGCAGCGCGTTGTTTTTGCGGATGATATGGTATTCAGAAAGCTCGGCCTTTTTTTGAACACACCTCGTACACTGTTTTTCAGTCGAACACACGTCTTTTAATTTCTTTTAAAACGAAACGTTTCGCCCGTACTACAATGAGGCGTACTTCGGCCGAGCCACTGAGGGTGCTTCATCGTAGTACGGGCGAAACGTTTGGTTGTAAAAGAAATTAATAAAAAAAAATACGTGTGTTCAACCGAAAAACAATGTTATTATTAGTTAATTTAGTGATGTTTTTGCTTACTATGAATAGTACTTAGTGGAAAGTCGTATACTTAGGAAACACTGTTGGATCATGTTGATTTGATTGAAGCGTGCATTCGCGATAATCTTAATAAAATATGTGATTGTCTTATTATTTTTGATGTCTATTTAGTTCTGCTAGATTGCTACACACGTAATGGAGTATATAAAAACACGGGCGCGTGTGTGTTTCTGTGTGCTTAGTTTCCATCTAGACAGTTCTGTTCTGCAGGCAGTCAAGGATTTAGTTTTGTCTGTTGATTTTTAATATTTTGATATAATTTTTTGGAAATAATGTCTGTTAATTATCGGGTTCTTTGTGTTGATATTTAATTGTTGGTTTTAACATTTGCTTCTGTGTTTACACAGATTTTACGTATTTTAGTTTTCAGTAGAAGATAAAGTTTTTGTAGCACCTGAAGACGGTCAGAGGTAAGTAGCGAACTAAACGTTCCTTTTTAAAATTTTGCGACAGTAATTGTCGACCAAATAGTTT